>OZ022266.1:97766153-98366153 GCA_963978885.1 Nemotelus pantherinus
AAGGAGGGTATAAGGGAGGAGGGTATGAGTGAAAAGGGACTGAGGGAGGAGGGGCCGAGGGAGGAGGGGCTGAGGAAGGAGGGGCTAAGGGAAGAGGGGCAGAGCGAAGAGGGGCTGAGGGAGGAGAGGCTTAGAGAGGAAGGGCCGAATGAGGAGGGGCTGAGGAAGGAGGAATATAGAAAGGGGGGGCTGACGGAGGAGGGGCTGAGGAAGGAGGGACTGAGGGAAGCGGAGCTGAGGGAAGAGGGGCTGAGGGAGGAGAGGCTCAGGGAGGAGGGGCTGAGGGAGGAGAAGCTAAGGGAGGAGGGGCTGAAGAAGGAGGGCTGAGGGAAGAGGGGCTGAGAGAGGAGGGGCTGAGGGAGGAGGGGCTGAGGGAAGAGGGGCTGACGGAAGAGTGGCTGATAGAGGAGGGGCTGAGGAAGGAGAGTATAAGGGAGGAGGGTATGAGGGAAGAGGGACTGAGGGAGGAGGGACCGAGGGAGGAGGGGCTTAAGAAGGAGGGGCTAAGGGAAGAGGGGCTGAGCGAAGAGGGGCTGAGAGAGGAGGGGCTGAGAGAGGAGAAGCTGAGGGAGGAGGGGCTGAGGAAGGAGGGCTGAGGGAAGAGAGGCTGAGAAAGAAGGGCTGAGGGAGGAGGGGCTGAGGGAGGAGGGGCCGAGGGAGGAGGGGCTGAAGAAGGAGGCGCTAAGGGAAAAGAGGCTAAGCGAGCAAGGGCTGAGAGAGGATCGGGTGAGAAAGGAAGGGCTGAGGGGGGATGGGCTGATGGAGGAGGAGCTGAGGGTGGAGGAGCTGATGGAAGAGGGGGTAAGGGAGGAGGGGCTGAGAAAGGAGGGGCTAAGAAAGGAGGGGCTGAGGGAGGAGGGGCTTAGGAAAAGAGGCTGAGAGAGGAGGGGCTGAGAAAGGAGGGGTTGAGAGAGGAGGGGCTGAGGGAAGAGGGATTGATGGAGAAGGGGCTGAAGAAGAAGGGGATGAGGGAGGGGGGTATAAGGGAAGAGGGACTGACGAAGGAGTGGCTGAGGGAGGAGTGACTGAGGGAAAGGGGCTGAAGAAGGAGGGACTAAGGGAAGAGGGGCTGAGGGAGGAGGGGCTAAGGGAGGCTTTTCTGAGGAAGGAGGGGCTAAAGGAGAAGGGGCTGAGCGAGGAGGGGCTGAGGAAGATGAGGCTGAGGGAATAGGGGCTGAAGAAGGAGGGGATGAGGGAGGAGGGGCTGAGGGAGGAGGGGCTGAGGAAGGAGGGGCTGAGGAAGGAGGGACTGAGAGAGGAGGGGCTGACGGAGGAGGGGCTGACGGAAGAGGGGCTGAGGAAGGAGGGCTGAGGGAAGAGGGGCTGGAGAGGAGGGGCTGAGGAAAGAATGGCTGAGTGAAGAGGGGCTGATGGAGGGAGGGCTGAGGAAGGAATGGCTGAGTGAAAAGGGGCTGAGGGAGGGAGGGCTTTGTGAGGAGGGGCTGAGGGAGAAAGGGCTGAGGAAGGAGGGACTAAGAGAGGAGGGGCTGACGGAGAAGGGACTGACGGAGGAGGGGCTGAGAGAGAAGAAGGTGAGGGAGGAGGGGCTAAGGAAGGAGGGCTGAGGTAAGAGGGGCTGAGGGAGGAGGGGCTGAGGGAGGAGGGGCTGAGGGAGGAGGGGCTGAGGAAGGAATGGCTAAGTGAAGAGGGGCTGAGGGAGGGAGGGCTGTGTGAGGAAGGGCTGAGGGAGGAGTGGCTGAGGGAGGAGGGGCTGAGGAAAGAAGCGCTGAGGGACGAGGGGCTGAGGGAATAGGGGCTGAGCAAGGGTAGGTTGAGAGAGGAGGGGCTGTGGGAAGAGGGGCTGAGGGAAGAGGGGGTGACAAAGGAGGGGCTGAGGGAGGAGTGGCTGAGGGAGGAGGGGCTGAGGAAGGAGGGTATAAGGGAGGAGGGTATGAGGGAAGAGGGACTGAGGGAAGAGGGGCCGAGGGAGGAGGGGCTGAGGAAGGAGGGGCTAAGGGAAGAGTGGCTGAGCGAAGAGGGGCTCAGAGAGGAGGGGATGAGGGAGGAGGGGCTGAGGAAGGAAAGCTGTGGGAAGAGGGGCTGAGGGAGGAGGGCTGAGGGAGGAGGCGCTGAGAGAGGAGAGGCTGAGAGAGGAGGGGCTGAGGGAGGAGCGGCTAAGGGAGGAGGGGCTGAAGAAGGAGGGGCTGAGGGAAGATTGGCTGAGGACGGAGGGGCTGAGGAAGGAGGGGCTGAGGGAGGAGAAACTGAGGAAGGAGGGGCTGAGGAAAGAGAGTTTGAGGGAGGAGCGGCTGAGGGAGGAGCGGCTGAAGGAGGTAGTACTGAGGAAGGAGGGGTTGAGAGAGGAGGGGCTGAGAGATGAGGGGCCGCGGAAGGAGGAGCTGAGAGAGGATTGGCTGAGGGAGGAGGGGCTGAGGAAGGAAGGGCTGAGGGAGGACAGCTGAGGAAGGAGGGTCTGAGGGAGGAGGGGTTGAGAGAGGAGGTGCTGAGGGAAGAGGGGCTGAGGAGGAGTGGCTTGAGGAAGGAGTGGCCGAGCGAAGAGGGGCTGAAGAAGGAGGGGCTGAGGGTAGGGAGGCTGAGGAAGGAGGGGCTGAGAGAGGAGGGGCTGGGCGAGGAGGAACTGAAGGAGGAGGGGCTGAGCGAGGAGGGGCTGAGAGAGGAGGTACTGAGGAAGGAGGGGCTGAGGGAGGAGGGGCTGAGGGAGTAGGGGCTGAGGAAGCAGGGGCTAAGGGAAGAGGGGTTGAGGGAGGAGGGGCTGAGGGAGGAGGGGCTGAGGGAGGAGGGGTTGAGGGATTAGGGGCTAAGTTAGGCGGTGCTGAGGGAGGAGGAGCTGAGTGAGGAGGGGCTGAGAGAGGAGGGGCTGAGGAAGGAGGGGCTGAGGGAAGAGGGGCTGAGGGAGGAGAGGCTGAGCGAGGAGAAGCTGAGAGAGGAGGGGCTGAGGGAGGAGGGGCTGAGGGAGGAGGGGCTGAGGAAGGAGGGGCTTAGATCAGAATGGCTGAGAGAGGAGGGGCTGAGGGGCTGACGAAGGAGGGGCTGAGGGAGGAGGGGCTGAGGGAGGAAGGGCAAAAGAGGGAGTGGTTGAGGGAGGAGGAGCTGAGCGAGGAGGGGCTGAGGGAGGAGGGGCTGAGAAAGGAGGGGCTGAGGGAAGAGGGGCTGAAAGAGGAAGGGCTGAGGGAAGAGCGGCTGAGGGAAGAGGGGCTGAGGGAGGAGAGGCTGAGCGAGGAGAAGCTGAGAGAGGAGGGGCTGAGGGAGGAGGGGCTGAGGAAGGAGGGGCTTAGATCGGAATGGCTGAGAGAGGAGGGGCTGAGGGGCTGACGAAGAAGGGGCTGAGGGAGGAGGGGCTGAGGGAGGAAGGGCAAAAGAGGGAGTGGTTGAGGGAGGAGGAGCTGAGCAAGGAGGGGCTGAGGGAGGAGGGGCTGAGGGAGGAAGGGCAAAAGAGGGAGTGGTTGAGGGAGGAGGAGCTGAGCAAGGAGGGGCTGAGAGAGCTAGGGCTGAGGGAGAAGGGGCTGAAGAAGGAGCGGCTGAGGGAGGAGGAGGAGGGGCTGAGGAAGGAGGGGCTGAAGAAGGACGGACTGAGGGAAGAGGGGCTGAGGGAGGGAGGGCTGTGTGAAGGGGGGCTGAGGGAGGAGGGGCTGAGGGAGGAGGGGCTGAGGAAAGAGGCGCTGAGGGAGGAGGGCCTGAAGATAGAGGGGGCTGAGGGAGGAGGGGCTGAGGGAGGAGTCTCTGAGGGAGGAGGGGCTTAAGGAGGAAGGGCTGAGAGAGGAGGCGCTGAGGAAGGAGGGACTAAGGAAAGAGGGGCTGAGGAAGGAGGGGCTGAGAGAGGAAGGGCTGAGGGAGGAGGAGTTGAGGGAGGAGGGGCTGAGAGAGGAGGGGCTGAGGGAGGAGGGGCTGAGGGAAGAGGGGCTGAGGGAGGAGGGGCTGAGGCAGGAGGGGCTAAGGGAAGAGCGGCTGAGAGAGGAGGGGCTGAAGGAGGAGGGGCTGAAGAAGGAGGGGCTGAGGGAGGAGGAGCTGAGGGAGGAGGGGCTGAGGGTAGAGGGGCTGAGAGAGGAGGGGCTGAGGGAGGAGAGGCTATGGGAGGATGGGCTGTGGGAGGATGGGCTGAGGGAAGAGGGGCTGAGTAAAGAGGGCTGAGGAAGGAGGCGCTTAGGGAGGAGGGGCTGAGGGAGGAGTGGCTGTGGAAGGAGGGGCTGAGGGAAGAGGGGCTGAGGGAAGAGGGGCTAAGGGAAGAGTGGCTGAGGAAGGAGGGGCTGAGAGAGGAAGGGCTGAGGGAGGAGGAGTTTATTTATTTTATTTATTAGCCAAACAAGGCATTAATACATATACATACATAAAAAAAATATGAAATATCTAAGTATTTAAAAACAAACAAAATAGAGTAAGGTACAAATAAATAACACATTAATAAATAAATAACTAATGGAGTAAACAAATAAGTTTAAAATAGACAAGAAGTAAAATAAAAAGGAAATAAAAAAGTGTAGGTACAAATAAATAACACATTAATAAATAAATAACTAATGGAGTAAACAAATAAGTTTAAAATAGACAATAAGTAAAATAACAAGGAAATAAAAGAATAACAATTAAAAACGATAATTAAACAAGAGCTTAAAAGTTATTGTGTACAAATGGCTTGGATAAGGGAAGATTTGTAGGATAGTTTGGAAATCGTTGGGGAATAAAGGTTGCTAAAGCCATTGAAGACCCTGCAGCATCTATTCACTGGCTCATTAGCTGCATATATGGTAGAATGTGAATATTCCTTTAGCAAACGATTGGACCTGGTGTTCCTTAAGGGGATATTTATTAAAAATTTACTATTAAGGAACTCAACTCTAATAACGCCTCTAATTACGTCAAATGTGAAGCAGGCCGATATCATCATTCTTCTAGATGCAAGTGAAGTTAAGTTTAAATGACCCAGTCTAAACTCATATGGCGGTAAATTTTCGAAATCGTAAGGGTTGTACAGATCTCTTAGGGCGAAAAGTAAAAATTGTTTTTGAATGGACTCGAGTCTGTTATTGTGAATTTCAAAGGCTGGGTTCCAAATAATCCAGGCGTATTCGAGAAGAGGGCGTACAAGTGCAGTGTATAATGATCTTGTGGCCCACAAGTTTTTAAACTCCTTGGCACGTCGTTTAATAAAGCCGAGCTGCTTATTCGCACGGGAAAGAATTTTGTCGTAGTGCAAGGTGAAACGAAGTTTCACATCCATCACAACACCGAGATCAACAACGCTATCAACGCGAGTTAATAAGTTGTTGCCGAGAAAGTAGGTATTCTGCGTAACTATGCATTTACGGCTAAAACTTATGATTTGGCACTTATCAATATTCAGCGCGAGCTTGTTTATATTGCACCACTGAACAAGAGAATTAAGCTTGGATTGAAGGAAAAGTGCATCAGATTTAGATTCAATGGTGTGGTAGAGTTTGAGGTCGTCTGCATAAAGTAGGTGAGAAATGTTTGACAGGACGTCAGATAGATCCGAAATGAATATGTTAAAGAGAAGTGGGCCAAGATGACTACCTTGTGGAACACCAGAGGTAGCAAATATATTTTTTGATAAAATTCCTTGAAATTTAACGAGTTGTATTCGGTTGTGGAGGTAGGAACTGAGCCAGCTTAGTAAAGATCCGGCAAGTCCGAATTTGTGCAGCTTAAGGATCAATATAGAATGGTCAACTCTGTCAAAAGCTTTGCTAAAGTCAGTGTAGACTGCGTCAATTTGATAGCCTTTTTCCATTTTACACAAAACGTCCCAAACTAGGATTGTCAAGTTTGTGATAGTTGAGCGACCTTTTCTAAAGCCATGCTGTTGCTCATTCAGACGGGAGTCAACTAGTGGGGAAAGTTTAATGTAAACAATTTTTTCAAAAAGTTTTGGAATGGAAGATAAAATGGCAATGCCCCTGTAATTTTCGACGCAGCGTCTATCGCCATTTTTGAAAATTGGTGTAACATATGAAAGTTTCCAACAGGATGGGAAAACACCAGATGAAAGCGACCTGTCAAAGAAAATATGCAGGGGTGTTATTAGCTGCTCTACACACCTCCGTAGGAAGGTCGGCGGAAGGAGATCAGGACCAGGGCCTTTGTTGCAATCGAGCTCCAATATAGCTTTACGTATTTCTTCGCGTGATATTTTAATTTGGCTGAGAAAAGTGGTTGGTGCTGAATTAGAAGGAGAAACATTTGAGTTAGATGGGTCTGATACAGTGAAAATTCTCTGGAAATTATCTGCGAATAAATCGCAGATATCTTTAGGAGAAGCAGAGGTGATATTATTATAGGACATTGACAATGGATAACCAGTGACTTTTTGCTTCATATTTACAAAATCAAAGAATTTTTTTGGGTCGTGGATTATACTTTCACCGGTTTTCTTAATATAATTGGCATAAGCATCGCTAGACTTTGTCGAGAATTCCTTAACTACTTCATTATAAGCTTCCTGAATAGTATGATTGACATCAATATTTTCCTTTAATCGTTTATATAGTTTGTTTCTATGATTTCGCAAATGCCTAAGTTCCCTATCAAGCCATGGTTCAGACAATTTTTTCTTATTTTTAATCTTAGGTACATATCTTTCAACGGCGTCAAATATTTTATCGTAAAAAGTGGAAATGGCTTCCTCAAGATCTAGCGCTGAAAGAGTATTCGTCCAGTCTATAGAGTCAAGTACATGGTGAATACTTTCGTAGTCAGCGTTAAGAAAGTCATATACAATTGAATTATTGTACGTTTTTAAGTAAATAGAATCAGGAGTGGGAAGTTCAACTGATAGTGCAGTGTGGTGTAAACTATTTGAAAAGAGATGCTCTGCATCATTAGTTGGACTTACCACTACTTCGTCATAGGCGTTTGTAAACACAAGATCCAACCAATGACCGTTTTGGTTGGGAGTTGGAGAGACTTGCTGCAAATCGTTGCCATAAAAAGTACTCGCAAGGTTGAAATCATTAGAATCTGAGAGGTTAACAGGGAGAAGAAATGCGTCGTTTTCATCGGGGATAAAACATAAGTTGGGACGATTGAAATCCCCTAGGAATATTATTTTGTCTTTTTCATTCAGAGACGTTGTAATGGAAGATATTAATTCACAGAAATGGTTGTAAACTGATTCGTCCGATCTGGGTGGAATATAGGCCAAACTAATATAAAGGAAATGGTTATTCAAAGAAACACGAATAACAAGGTGTTGAAACAATACATTGGGGGTGGTGTCAATAATCTCACTTGAAAGTGTGTTGCTAACCGCCAGCAAAACCCCACCGCCTCGCGTTTGACCTGTGGAACAATAGTCACGATCGCTTCTGTAAATTGTCCAACTGCTATCAAGGATCTCTTCATTCTTATGGGAATCATTTAGCCATGTTTCTGTGAAGGCGAGTAAATGAAAGTGGCAGGATTTTGCGTCAAGATATAATTTATTTAATTTCCCTCTAATACCACTACAATTGTGGTAAAAGAGTCTGAGTCCATTTAAAGAAGGTGTTATGTTAGGATAAATGCCTAACAGAGTTGACTGCTTTTCGACGAGAAGCAGTTGTCATCAAATTGTCAAAAGAGGCAGTATTCGTATTTGCCTCTGCGGAGGCGACATAGGTAGCCAGCTGTCTAGAGGGTAAAGAAGAGCTAATATTGGCTACGTTGTTGTTTGTATTTTGAAGGGAAGAAACGGAAGCAACAGTAGGACGTAGTATTAATGGGATGTTACGAGTATTAGTAATTTGAGGATTTTGAATGGATGGAGATTTGCGGGTATTAGGAACATTATTTGAAATACAATTTTTTCTTACAGTATTAGGTACTTTCTTACGGCTATTGTTGGTCCTTCGATTCTTCCAGGGAGAAAATGTAACGCCATTCCAGTCGAATTTGCTGTTACTTCCGTCTAAACTCATGAACATCCAGGCATATTTTGAGGGAATGAAAACCTTGTATCGTTTCTGTGAGTTGTGTTTCCGTTGTGGTAGTTTGGTGATAAAATAATCATTGATGTGGAGTCCAGCTTCGAGGAACGTATTCAGCCATCCTTGATCAGCAGTGGGAGGAATACCTTTGACGAAGAACGCTACTTTGTCGGTATGGAAGCGTGATCCTTCGTATTGGCAAGTTTCATTATATTTGTTTATTTTTTTAATGCGACTGTCCCACTCATTTTTCGACCAATATGTACCAAATTTATATATTGGCTTGTCTGCAGTAGAAGTCAATTCTTTGATAGGAGACGAAGCCATGTCTTTTGTAGTCACTTTTGGTATGTTGCTGTTAATATCGGCCATTGAGAGCTCATGGAGAAGCGAATGTTCGTAAATAGATGGCTGATTATTTATGTCTTCCAATGGTTTTTCACGCTGATGCTCAAAGTGTTCAAGCTTGTTATTTATATTACTTAGTTTTAGTGATTGTTCCACGAAAGCATTTGTTAGCAAGGTATTCTGCTTATCGAACATTGAAGAAAATTTTTGCTCAGCCTTCTCGAGCATATTTGTAAAGTTTACTTGGCGAGAGCTGCTTGGGACAGAATTGGCTGAGATACTTGAAGATATAGTATCTAATTTGCCATTCAGGGAATCTATTCTCTCTTCTAGTGCGGCAAGGGACTTTTCAACGAAATTGTTGCTGTTGTTGTTAGTCTTCGAAAGAGCAGATGAGAGTACATCAAAATGTTGCGAAATGTCCGCCAGAATATCTTCGTTTGCTCTAGCCTGAGCTTGATGTTTGAATACGAGATGGTCTTTTTCAGCATTTAGTGTTCCAATGTAACTGATTATGCGGTCGTACATGCTTTTCATCAGCCGTTCTACATTTTGACAATCTGTGCATATGAAATGGCGTTCTAAGTATGGATGGTACCAGTCCCGTGGAGCACCCATGCATGCGCCATGTAATTTCCGATTGCAGAACGCCTTGCAATGCACAAACTTCATGGTGTTGTCGAATGCGAAACAGTTCTCTAAGCTGCACTTGAAACTCCTGATTGAACTTGAACTGCCTAGAAGTATGCAATTTAAGGGAGGAGGGGCTGAGAGAGGGAGGAGGGAGGAGGAGGGGCTGAGAGAGGAGGGGCTGAGGGAGGAGGGGCTGAGGGAGGAGGGGCCAAGGCAGGAGGGGCCAAGGCAGGAGGGGCTAAGGGAAGAGCGGCTGAGGGAGGAGGGGCTGAGAGAGGATCGCCTGAGAAAGGAGCTGCTGAGGGAAGAGGGGCTGAGGAAGGAGGAGCTGAGGGAGGAGGGGCTGAGGGAGGAGAGGCTAATTGAGGAGGGGCCGAGGAATGAGGGGCAGAGTGAAGAGGGGCTGAGGGAAAAGGGGCTGACGAAGGAGGGGCTGAGGGAAGCGGGGCTGAGGGAAGAGGGGCTGAGCGAGGAGGGGCTGAGAGAGGTGGGGCTGAGAGAGGAGGGGCTGAAGAAGGAGCGGCTGAGGGAGGGGGAGAAGGGGCTGAGGAAGGAGGGGCTGAAGAAGGACGGGCTGAGGGAAGAGGGGCTGAGGGAGGGAGGGCTGTGTGAGGGGTGGCTGAGGGAGGAGGGGCTGAGGGAGGAGGGGCTGAGGAAAGAGGCGCTGAGGGAGGAGGGGCTGAGGATAGCGGGGACTGAGGGAGGAGGGGCTGAGGGAGGAGGGGCTGAGGGAGGAGGGGCTGAGGGAGGAGTTTCTGATGGAGGAGGGGCTTAAGGAAGAAGGGCTGAGAGAGGAGGGGCTGAGGGCGGAGGGGCTGAGTGGGGAGGGGCTGAGGGAGAAGGGGCAGAGGAAGGAGGGTCTCAGGAAGGAGGGGCTGAGAGAGGACGGGCTGAGAGAGGAGGGGCTGAGGGAAGAGGGGCTGAAGAAGGTGGTGCTGAGGGAGGAGGGGCTGAGGGAGGAAGGGCTGAGGGAGGGAGGGCTGAGGGAGGAGGGGCTGTGAGAGAAGGGGCTGAGGGAGGAGAGGCTGAGGGAGGAGGGGCTAAGGAAGGAGGGGCTGAGCGACGAGGGGCTGAGAGAGGAGGCGGTGAGGGAGGAGGGGCTGAGGAACGGGGCTGAAGAAGGAGTGGCTGAGGGAAGAGGGGCTGAGGGAGGGAGGGCTGACGGAGGAGGGGTTGAGAGCAGAGAAGCTGAAGGAGGAGGGGCTGAGGAAAGAGGGCTGAGTGAAGAGGGGCTGAGGGAGGAGGGGCTGAGGATAGAGGGTTTGAGGGAGAAGGGGCTGAGGGAGGATGGGCTGAGGGAGGAAGGGCTGAGGGAGGAGGGGCTAAGGAAGGACGGGCTGAGGGGAGAGGGGCTGAGAGAGGAGCGGCTGAGAAAGGAGGGTCTGAATGAGGAGGTGCTGAGGAAGGAGGGGCTGAGGGAGGAAGGTCTAAGAGAGGATAGGCTTAGGGAGGAGGGGCTGAGGGAGGCAGGGCTGAGGGGAGAGGGGCTGATGGAAGAGGCGCTGAGGGAGGAGTGCCTGAGGGAGGAGGTTCTGAGAGAAGGGGGGCTGAGTGAGAAGAGGCTAAGGGAGGAAGGGCTGAGGAAGGAGGGGCTGAGGGAGGAGGGGCTGAGAGAGAATGGGCTGAGGGAGGAGGGCCTGAGGGAGGAGGGGCAGAGAGAGGAGCGGCTGAGAAAGGAGGGGCTGAGGTAGGAGGGCCTGAGGAAGGAGGGGCTGGGGGAAGAGGGGCTGAGGGAGGAGGTGCTGAGAAAGGAGGGGCTGAGAAAGGAGGGGCTGAGAAAGGAGGGGCTGAGGGAAGAAGGGCTGATGAAGGAGGGGCTCAGTGAGGAGGGCCTGAGGGAAGAGGGGCTGAGAGAAGAGGGGCTGAGGGAGGAGAGGCTACGGGAGGAAGGGCTGAGGAAGGAGGGGCTGAGGGAAGAGTGGCTGAGAAAGGAGGGGCTGAGGGAGGAGGGGCTGAGGAAGGAAGGGCTGAGCGAAGAGGGGCTGAGGTAAAAGGGGCTGAGGGATGAAGGCCTGAGGGAGGAGGGCCTGATGGAGGAGGGGCTGAGAGAAGAGGGGCTGAGGGAGGAGAGGCTAAGAGAGGAAGGGCTGAGGAAAGAAGGGCTGAGGGAGGAGGGGCTGAGAAAGGATGGGCTGAGGGAGGACGGCCTGAGGGAGGAGGGGCTGAGAGAGGAGCTGCTGAGAAAAGAGGGGCTGAGGGAGGAGGGGTTGAGGAAGGAGGGGCTGGGGAATGAGGGACTGAAAGAGGAGGGGCTGAGAAAGGAGGGGCTGAGGGAGGAAGGGCTGAGGGAAGAGGGGCTGATGAAGGAGGGGCTGAGTGAGGAAGGCCTGGGGGAGGAGGGGCTGAGAGAAGAGGGGCTGAGGGAGGAGAGGCTACGGGATAAAGGGCTGAGGAAGGAGGGGCTGAGGGAAGAGTGGCTGAGAAAGGAGGGGCTGAGGGAGGAGAGGCTAAGAGAGTAAGGGCTGAGGAAGGAAGGGCTGAGGGAGGAGGCGCTGAGAAAGGATGGGCTGAGGGACGAGGGCCTGAGGGAGGAGGGGCTGAGAGAACAGGGGCTGAAGGAGGAGAGGCTTAGGGAGGAAGGTCTGAGGAAGGAGGGGCTGAGAGAGGAGGGGCTGAGGAAGGAAGGGCTGAGGGAAGAGGGGTTGAGGGAAGAGGGGCTGAGAGATGAGGGGCGGAGAGAGAAGGGGCTGAGGGTGGATAGGCTAAGGGAGGAGGGGCTGAGAGAACAGGGGCTGAAGGAGGAGAGGCTAAGGGAGGAAGGGCTGAGGAAGGACGGGCTGAGGGAGTAGGGGCTGAGAGAGGATGGGCTGAGGGAGGAGGGCCTGAGGGATGAAGGGCTGAGAGAGGAGCGGCTGAGAAAAGAGGGGCTGAGGGAGGAGGTGCTGAGGAAGGAGGGGCTGGGTGAAGAGGGGCTGAGGGAAGAGGGGCTGAGAGATGAAGGACTGAGAGAGGAGGGGCTGATGGAGGAGGGGCTGAGGGACGGGGGCCTGAGGGAGGAGGGACTGAGAGAATAGGGGCTGAGGGAGGAGAGGCTAAGGGAGGAAGGCCTGAGGAAGGAGGGGCTGAGGGAGGAGGGGCTGAGAAAGGAGGGGCTGAGATAGGAGGGGCTGAGGAAGGAAGGCTGAGGGAAGAGGTGCAAAGGGAAGAGGGGCTGAGAGATGAAGGGCTGAGAGAGGAGGGGCTGAGGGAGGAGGGGTTGAGAGAGGAGAGGCTGAGGGAAGAGGGATTGAGGGAGGAGGTGCTGAGGGAGAAGGGGCTGAGGGAGGAGAGGCTGAGAGAGGAGGGGCTGAGGGAGGAGGGGCTGAGAGAGGAGGGGCTGAGGGAGGAGGAGCTGACGGAGGAGCGGCTGAGGAAGGAGGGGCTGAGGTAGGAGGAGCTGAGGGAGGAGGGGCTGAGGGAGGAGGGGCTGAGGAAGGAGGGGCTGAGGGTTGAGGGGCTGAGAGAGGAGGGGCTGAGGGAGGAGAGGCTGAGGAAGGAGGGGCTGAGAGAAGAGGGGTTGAGGAAGGAGGGGCTGAGGAAGGAGGGGACTGAAGAAGGAGGGGCTAAGGGAAAAGGGGCTGAGCGAGGAAGGGCTGAGAGAGGAGGGGCCGAGGGAGGAGGGGCTGAGGGAGGAGGGGCTGAGGGACGAGGGGCTGAGGGAAGAGGGGCTGAGAAAGGAAGGGCTGAGGGAAGAGGGGCTGAGAGAGGAGCGGCTGAGAAAGGAGGGTCTGAATGAGGAGGGGCTGAGGAAGGAGTGGCTGAGGGAGGAGGGGCTGAGGGAAGCGGGGCTGAGGGAAGAGGGGCTGAGCGAGGAGGGGCTGAGAGAGGTGGGGCACAGGGAGGAGGGGCTGAAGAAGGAGCGGCTGAAGGAGGAGGAGGAGGGTCTGAAGAAAGGAGGGCTGAAGAAGGAGGGGCTGAGGGATGAGGGGCTGAAGAAGGAGGGGCTGTGAAAGGAGGGGCTGAGGGAGGAGGAGCTGAGGGAGGAGCGGCTTAGGAAGGAGGGGCTGAGGGAGGAGGGGCTGAGGGAGGAGGGGCTGAGGGAAGAGGGCTGAGGGAGGAGGGGCCGAGGGAGGAGGGGCTGAAGAAGGAGGCGCTAAGGGAAGAGAGGCTGAGCGAGCAAGGGCTGAGAGAGCAAGGGCTGAGAGAGGATCGGCTGAGAAAGGAGGGGTTGAGGGAGGAGGGGCTGAGGGAGGAGAGGCTGAGAGAGGAGGGGCTGAGGGAGGAGGAGCTGAGGGAAGAGCGGCTTAGGAAGGAGGGGCTGAGGGAGGAGGGGCTGAGAGAGGAGGGGCTTAGGAAGGAGGGGTTGAGAGAGGAGGGGCTGAGGGAAGAGGGATTGAGGGAGGAGGGGCTGAGGGAGGAGGGGCTACGGGTAGATGAACTGAGGGAGAAGGGGCTTAGGGAAGAGGGCTGAGGGAGGAGGGACCGAGGGAGGAGGGGCTGAAGAAGGAGGCGCTAAGGGAAAAGAGGCTAAGCGAGCAAGGGCTGAGAGAGCAAGGGCTGAGAGAGGATCGGGTGAGAAAGGAAGGGCTGAGGGGGGAGGGGCTGATGGAGGAGGATTTGAGGGTGGAGGAGCTGATGGAAGAGGGGGTAAGGGAGGAGGGGCTGAGAAAGGAGGGGCTAAGAAAGGAGGGGAGGAGGGGCTTAGGAAAAGAGGCTGAGAGAGGAGGGGCTGAGAAAGGAGGGGCTGAGAGAGGAGGGGCTGAGGGCGAAGGGGCTGAGTGAGGAGGGGCTGAGGGAAGAGGGAGTGACGACGGAGGGGCTGAGGGAGGAGTGGCTGATAGAGGAGGGGCTGAGGAAGGAGGGTATAAGGGAGGAGGGTATGAGGGAAGAAGTGCTTAGAGAAGAGGGCTGAGGAAGGAGGGACTAAGGGAAGAGGGGCTGAGTGAGGAAGGGCAGAGAGAGGAGGGGCTGAGGGAGGAGGGGCTGAGTGAGGAGGGGCTGACGGAGGAGGGGCTGATGAAGGAGGGGCTGAGAGAGGAGAAGCTAAGGGAGGAGGGGCTGAGGAAGGAGGGCTGAGGGAAGATGGGCTGAGAGAGGAGGGGCTGAGGGAGGAGTGGCTGAGGGAGGTAGGGCTGAGGGAGGACGGGCTGAGAGAGGAGGGGCTGAGGAAAGAGGGGCTGAAGAAGCTGGTGCTGAGGGAGGAGGCGCTGAGGGAGGAAGGGCTGAGAAGGGATTGGCTGAGAGAGGAGGGCCTGAGGGAGGAAGGGCTGAGAGAGAACCGGCTGAGAAAAGAGGGGCTGAGGGAGGAGGGGCTGAGGAAGGAGGGACTGGGTGAAGAGGAGGGGGGCTGAAGAAGGAGGGGTTGAGGGAGGAGGGGCTGAGGGAGAAGGGGCTGAGGGAAGAGGGCTGAGGGAGGAGGGGCCGAGGGAGGAGGGGCTGAAGAAGGAGGGGCTAAGCGAAGAGGGGCTGAGCGAGGAAGGGCTGAGAGAGGAGGGGCTGAGGGAGGAGGGGCTGAGGGAGGAGGGGTTGAGCGAAGAGGGGCTGAGAGAGGAGGTTCTGAGGGATGAGGGGCTGAGGAAGGAGGGGCTGAGAGATGAGGGGCTGAGAGAGGAGGGGCTGAGGGAGGAGGGGTTGAGAGAGGAGGAGCTGAGGGAAGAGGGATTGAGGGAGGAGGGGCTGAGGGAGGAGGGGTTGAGGGAGGAGGGGCTGAGGGAGGAGAGGCTGAGAGAGGAGAGGCTGAGGGAGGAGGAGCTGAGGGAGGAGCGGCTTAGGAAGGTGGGGCTGAGGGAGGAGGGGCTGAGGGAGGAGGGGCTGAGGGACGAGGCGCTGAGGGAGGAGGGGCTGAGAGAATAGGGGCTGAGGGAGGAGAGGCTAAGGGAGGAGGGGCTATGGGTAGATGGGCTGAGGAAGAAGGGGCTGAGGGAAGAGGGCTGAGGGAGGAGGGGCCGCGGGAGGAGGGGCTGAAGAAGGAGGCGCTAAGGGAAAAGAGGCTAAGCGAGCAAGGGCTGAGAGAGCAAGGGCTGAGAGAGGATCGGGTGAGAAAGGAAGGGCTGAGGGGGGAGGGGCTGATGGAGGAGGAGCTGAGGGTGGAGGAGCTGATGGAAGAGGGGGTAAGGGAGGAGGGGCTGAGGAAGAAGGGCTGAGGGAGGAGGGGCTGAGGTAGGAGAGGCTGAGGGAGGAATGGCTGAGGGAGGAGAGGCTATGGAAGGAGGGGCTGAGGGAAGAGGGGCTGAGGGAGGAGGCGCTGAGGAGGAGGGGCTGAGGGAGGAGGGGCTGAGGAAATAGGGGCTGAGGAAGGAGGGGCTAAGAGAGGATCGGCTGAGAAGGGAGGGGCTGAGGGAAGAGGGGCTGAGGAAGGAGGGGCTGTGGGAAGAGGGGCTCAGGGAGAAGGGGCTGAGGTGAGAGGGCTGAGGGAGGAGGGGCTGAGGGAGGAGGGGCTGAAGAAGGAGGTGCTAAGGGAAGAGAGGCTGAGCGAGCAAGGGCTGAGAGAGCAAGGGCTGAGAGAGGATCGGCTGAGAAAGGAGGGGTTGAGGGAGGAGGGGCTGAGGGAGGAGGGATTGAGGGAGGAGGGGCTGAGGGAGGAAGGGCTACGGGTAGATGGGCTGAGGGAGAAGGGGCTGAGGGAAGAGGGCTGAGGGAGGAGGGGCCGAGGGAGGAGGGGCTGAAGAAGGAGGCGCTAAGGGAAAAGAGGTTAAGCGAGCAAGGGCTGAGAGAGCAAGGGCTGAGAGAGGATCGGGTGAGAAAGGAAGGGCTGAGGGGGGAGGGGCTGATGGAGGAGGAGCTGAGGGTGGAGGAGCTGATGGAAGAGGGGGTAAGGGAGGAGGGGCTGAGAAAGGAGGGGCTAAGAAAGGAGGGGAGGAGGGGCTTAGGAAAAGAGGCTGAGAGAGGAGGGGCTGAGAAAGGAGGGGCTGAGAGAGGAGGGGCTGAGGGCGAGGGGGCTGAGTGAGGAGGGGCTGAGGGAAGAGGGAGTGACGACGGAGGGGCTGAGGGAGGAGTGGCTGATAGAGGAGGGGCTGAGGAAGGAGGGTATAAGGGAGGAGGGTATGAGGGAACAAGTGCTTAGAGAAGAGGGGCTGAGGAAGGAGGGACTAAGGGAAGAGGGGCTGAGTGAGGAAGGGCAGAGAGAGGAGGGGCTGAGGGCGGAGGGGCTGAGTGAGGAGGGGCTGACGGAGGAGGGGCTGATGAAGGAGGGGCTGAGAGAGGAGAAGCTAAGGGAGGAGGGGCTGAGGAAGGGGGGCTGACGGAAGAGGGGCTGAGAGAGGAGGGGCTGAGGGAGGAGGGGCTGAGGGAAGAGGGGGTGACGAAGGAGGGGCTGAGGGAAGGGTGGCTGATAGAGGAGGGGCTGAGGAAGGAGGGTATAAGGGAGGAGGGTATGAGGGAAGAAGAACTTAGAGAAGAGGGGCTGGGGAAGGAGGGACTAAGGGAAGAGGGGCTGAGTGAGGAAGGGCAGAGAGAGGAGGGGCTGAGGGCGTAGGGGCTGAGTGAAGAGGGGCTGAGGGAAGAGGGGGTGACGACGGAGGGGCTGAGGGAGGAGTGGCTGATGGAGGAGGGGCTGAGGAAGGAGAGTATAAGGGAGGAGGGTATGAGGGAAGAGGGACTGAGGGAGGAGGGACCGAGGGAGGAGGGGCTGAGGAAGGAGGGGCTAAGGGAAGAGGGGCTGAGCGGAGAGGGGCTGAGAGAGGAGGGGCTGAGAGAGGAGAAGCAAAGGGAGGAGGGGCTGAAGAAGGAGGGCTGAGGGAAGAGAGGCTGAGAAAGAAGGGCTAAGGGAGGAGGGGCTGAAGAAGGAGGGGTTGAGGGAGGAGGAGCTGAGGGAGGAGGGGCTGAGGGAGGAATAGCTGAGGTAAATGGGCTGAGGGACGAGGGGCTGAGGGAAGAGGGGCTGAGCGAGGAGGGGTTGAGAGAGGAGGGGCTGAGGGGCGAGGGGCTGAGGGAAGAGGGGTGACGAAGGAGGGGCTGAGGGAGGAGTTTCTGAGGGAGGAGGGGCTGAGGAAGGAGGGTATAAGGGAGGAGGGTATGAGTGAAAAGGGACTGAGGGAGGAGGGGCCGAGGGAGGAAGGGCTGAGGAAGGAGGGGCTAAGGGAAGAGGGGCAGAGCGAAGAGGGGCTGAGGGAGGAGGGGCTTAGAGAGGAAGGGCCGAATGAGGAGGGGCTGAGGAAGGAGGAATATAGAGAGGGGGGGCTGACGGAGGAGGCGCTGAGGAAGGAGGGGCTGAGGGAAGCGGAGCTGAGGGAAGAGGGGCTGAGGGAGGAGAGGCTCAGGGAGGAGGGGCTGAGGGAGGAGAAGCTAAGGGAGGAGGGGCTGAAGAAGGAGGGCTGAGGGAAGAGGGGCTGAGAGAGGAGGGGCTGAGGGAGGAGGGTCTGAGGGAAGAGGGGGCGACGAAGGAGGGGCTGACGGAAGAGTGGCTGATAGAGGAGGGGCTGAGGAAGGAGAGTATAAGGGAGGAGGGTATGAGGGAAGAGGGACTGAGGGAGGAGGGACCGAGGGAGGAGAGGCTTAGGAAGGAGGGGCTAAGGGAAGAGGGGCTGAGCGAAAAGGGGCTGAGAGAGGAGGGGCTGAGAGAGGAGAAGCTGAGGGAGGAGGGGCTGAGGAAGGAGGGCTGAGGGAAGAGAGGCTGAGAAAGAAGGGCTGAGGGAGGAGGGGCTGAGGGAGGAGGGGCCGAGGGAGGAGGGGCTGAAGAAGGAGGCGCTAAGGGAAAAGAGGCTAAGCGAGCAAGGGCTGAGAGAGGATCGGGTGAGAAAGGAAGGGCTGAGGGGTGAGGGGCTGATGGAGGAGGAGCTGAGGGTGGAGGAGCTGATGGAAGAGGGGGTAAGGGAGGAGGGGCTGAGAAAGGAGGGGCTAAGAAAGGAGGGGCTGAGGGAGGAGGGGCTTAGGAACAGAGGCTGAGAGAGGAGGGGCTGAGAAAGGAGGGGTTGAGAGAGGAGGGGCTGAGGGAAGAGGGATTGATGGAGAAGGGGCTGAAGAAGAAGGGGATGAGGGAGGAGGGTATAAGGGAAGAGGGACTGACGAAGGAGTGGCTGAGGGAGGAGTGACTGAGGGAGGAGGGGCTGAAGAAGGAGGGACTAAGGGAAGAGGGGCTGAGGGAGGAGGGGCTAAGGGAGGCTTGGCTGAGGAAGGAGGGGCTAAAGGAGAAGGGGCTGAGCGAGGAGGGTCTGAGGAAGATGAGGCTGAGGGAATAGGGGCTGAAGAAGGAGGGGATGAGGGAGGAGGGGCTGAGGGAGGAGGGGCTGAGTAAGGAGGGGCTGAGGAAGGAGGGACTGAGAGAGGAGGGGCTGACGGAGGAGGGGCTGACGGAAGAGGGGCTGAGGAAGGAGGGCTGAGGGAAGAGGGGCTGGAGAGGAGGGGCTGAGGAAAGAATGGCTGAGTGAAGAGGGGCTGATGGAGGGAGGGCTGAAGAAGGAATGGCTGAGTGAAAAGGGGCTGAGGGAGGGAGGGCTGTGTGAGGAGGGGCTGAGGGAGAAAGGGCTGAGGAAGGAGGGACTAAGAGAGGAGGGGCTGACGGAGTAGGGACTGACGGAGGAGGGGCTGAGAGAGAAGAAGGTGAGGGAGGAGGGGCTAAGGAAGGAGGGCTGAGGTAAGAGGGGCTGAGGAAGGAGGGGCTGAGGGAGGAGGGGCTGAGGGAGGAGGGGCTGAGGAAGGAATGGCTAAGTGAAGAGGGGCTGAGGGAGGGAGGGCTGTGTGAGGAAGGGCTGAGGGAGGAGTGGCTGAGGGAGGAATAGCTGAGGAAAGAAGGGCTGAGGGACGAGGGGCTGAGGGAATAATGGCTGAGCAAGGGTAGGTTGAGAGAGGAGGGGCTGTGGGAGGAGGGGCTGAGGGAGGAGGATCTGAAAGAGGAGTGCCTGAGAGAAGACGGGCTGAGGGAGAAGGGGCTGAGGAAGGAGGGACTGAGAGAGGAGGGGCTGACGGAGGAGGGGCTGAGGGAAGAGTGGCTGAGAAAGAAGGGGCAGACGGAGGAGGGGCTGAGGAAGGAGGGGCTTAGGGAAGCGGAGCTGTGGGAAGAGGGGCTGAGGGAGGAGAGGCTCAGGGAGGAGGGGCTGAGGGAGGAGGGGCTAAGGGAGGGGCGGCTAAGGGAGGAAGGGATGAGGAAAGAGAGACTGAGGGAGGAGATTCTGAGGGAGTAGGGACCAAGAGAGGAGCGGCTGAGAAAGGAAAATCCGAGGGAGGAGGGGCTGAGGAATTAGGGGCTAAGGGAAGAGGGGCTGAGCGAGGAGGGGCTAGGGGAGGATTGGCTCAGGAAGGAGGGGCTAAAGGAAAAGGGGCTGAGCAAGGCAGGGCTGAGAGAGGAGGGGCCGAGGGAGGAGGGGCTGAAGGAGGAGGGAATGAGGGAGGAGGGTATGAGGGAAGAGGGCTGAGGGAGGAGAGGCCGAAAGAGGAGGGGCTGAGGAAGGAGGGGCTAAGGGAAGAGGGGCTGAGCGATGAGAGGCTGAGAGAGGAGGGGCTGAAGGAGAAGGGGCTGAAGAAGAAGGGGATGAGGGAGGAGGGTATGAGGGAAGAGGGACTGACGAAGGAGTGGCTGAGGTAGGAGTGGCTGAGGGAGGAGGGGCTGAGGAAGGAGGGACTAAGGGAAGAGGGGCTGAGGGAGGAGGGGCTAAGGGAGGCTTGGCTGAGGAAGGAGGGGCTAAAGGAGAAGGGGCTGAGCGAGGAAGGGCTGAGAGAGAAGGGGCTGAGGGAGGAGGGGCTGAAGGAGGAGAGGATGAGGGAGCAGGGAATGAGGGAAGAGGGACTGAAGGAGGAGCAGCCGAGGAAGAAGGGGCTGAGGAAAGAGGGACTGAGAGAGGAGGGGCTGACGGATGAGGGGCTTACGAAAGAGGGGCTGAGAGAGGAGGGGCTGAGGGAGAAGGGGCTGAAGAAGAAGGGGATGAGGGAGGAGGGTATGAGGGAAGAGGGACTGACGAAGGAGTGGCTGAGGGAGGAGTGCCTGAGGAAGGAGGGGCTGAAGAAGGAGGGACTAAGGGAAGAGGGCTGAGGGAGGAGGGGCTAAGGGATTCTTGGCTGAGGAAGGAGGGGCTAAAGGAGAAGGGGCTGAGCGAGGAGGGGCTGAGGAAGGAGAGGCTAAGGAAATAGGGGCTGAAGAAGGAGGGGATGAGGGAGGAGGGGCTGAGGGAGGAGGGGCTGAGGAAGGAGGGGCTGAGGAAGGAGGAACTGAGAGAGGAGGGGCTGACGGAGGAGGGGCTGACGGAAGAGGGGCTTAGAGAGGAGAAGCTGAGGGAGGAGGGGCTGAGGAAGGAGGGCTGAGGTAAGAGGGGCTGGAGAGGAGGGGCTGAGGAAGGAATGGCTGAGTGAAGAAGGGCTGAGGGAGGGAGGGCTGAGGAAGGAATGGCTGAGTGAAAAGGGGCTGAGGGAGGGAGGGCTGTGTGAGGAGGGGCTGAGGGAGGAGGGGCTGAGGGAGGAGGGGTGAGGGAGGAGGGGCTGAGGGAGGAGGGGCTGAGGAAGGAGGGGCTGAGAGAGGAGAAGCTGAGGGAGGAGGGGCTGAGGAAGGAGGGCTGAGGGAAGAGGGGCTGGAGAGGAGGGGCTTAGGAAGGAATGGCTGAGTGAAGAGGGGCTGAGGGAGGGAGGGCTTTGTGAGGAGGGGCTGAGGGAGAAGGGGCTAAGGAAGGAGGGACTAAGAGAGGAGGGGCTGACGGAGTAGGGGCTGAGAGAGAAGAAGGTGAGGGAGGAGGGGCTAAATAAGGAGGGCTGAGGTAAGAGGGGCTGAGGGAGGAGGGGCTGAGGGAGGAGGGGCTGAGGAAGGAATGGCTGAGTGAAGAGGGGCTGAGGGAGGGAGGGCTGTGTGAGGAGGGGCTGAGGGAGGAGTGGCTGAGGGAGGAATAGCTGAGGAAAGAAGGGCTGAGGGACGAGGGGTGAGGGAATAGGGGCTGAGCGAGGTTGGGTTGAGAGAGGAGGGGCTGTGGGAGGAGGGGCTGAGGGAAGAGGGGGTGACGAAGCAGGGGCTGAGGGAGGAGTGGCTGAGGGAGGAGGGGCTGAGGAAGGAGGGTATTAGGGAGGAGGGTATGAGGGAAGAGGGACTGAGGGAGGAGGGGCCGAGGGAGGAGGGGCTGAGGAAGGTGGGGCTAAGGGAAGAGTGGCTGAGCGAAGAGTGGCTCAGAGAGGAGGAGCTGAGGGAGGAGGGACTGAAGAAGAACTGGATGAGGGAGGAGAGTATGAAGGAGGAGGGGCTGAGGAAGGAGGGGCTGAGGATGGATGGGCTGAGGGAAGAGGGGCTGAGGGAGGAGGATCTGAGGGAGGAGTGCCTGAGAGAAGACTGGCTGAGGAAGAAGGGGCTGAGGAAGAAGGGACTGAGAGTGGAGGGGCTGACGGAGGAGGGGCTGACGGAGGAGGGGCTTACGGAGGAGGGGCTGAGGAAGGAGGTACTGAGGGAGGAGGGGCTGAGGAAGGAGTGGCTGAGGGAGTAGGGGCTGAAGGAGGAAGGGCTGAGAGAAGAGGGGCTGAGGAAAGAGGGACTAAGGGAAGAGGGGCTGAGGAAAGAGGGACTAAGGGAAGAGGGGCTGAGTGAGGAAGCACTGAGAGAGGAGGGGCTGAGGGCGGAGGGGCTGAGTGAGGAGGGGCTGAGGGAAGAGGGGGTGACGAAGGAGGGGCTGAGGGAGGAGTGGCTGAGGGAAGAGGGGCTGAGGAAGGAGGGTATAAGGGAGGAGGGTATGAGGGAAGAGGGACTGAGGGAAGAGGGGCTGAAGGAGGAGTAGATGAGGGAGGAGGGTATGAGGGAAGAGGGACTGAGGGAGGAGGGGCCGAGGGAGGAGGGACTGAGGAATAAGGGGCTATGGGAAGAGGGGCTGAGCGAGGAGGGGCTAAGGGAGGATTGGCTGAGGAAGGAGGGGCTAAAGGAAAAGGGGCTCAGCGAGGAAGGGCTGAGAGAGGAGGGGCTGAGGGAGGAGGGGCTGAAGGAGGAGGGGCTGAGTGAGGGGGGGCTGAGGGAAGAGGGGGTGACGAAGGAGGGGCTGAGGGAGGAGTGGCTGAGGGAAGAGGGGCTGAGGAAGGAGGGTATAAGGGAGGAGGGTATGAGGGAAGAGGGACTGAGGGAAGAGGGGCTGAAGGAGGAGTAGATGAGAGAGGAGGGTTTGAGGGAAGAGGGACTGAGGGAGGAGGGGCCGAGGGAGGAGGGACTGAGGAATTAGGGGCTAAGGGAAGAGGGGCTGAGCGAGGAGAGGCTAAGGGAGGATTGGCTGAGGAAGGAGGGGCTAAAGGAAAAGGGGCTGAGCGAGGAAGGTCTAAGAGAGGAGGGGCTGAGGGAAGAGGGGCTGAAGAATTAGGGGATGAGGGAGGAGGGGTTGAGGAAAGAGGGGCTGACGAAGGAGTGGCTGAGGGAGGAGACGCTGAAGGAGGAGGGGCTGAGGAAGGAGGGACTTAGGGAAGAGTGGCTGAGGGAGGAGGGACTACGGGAGGATTGGCTGAGGAAGGAGGGGCTAAAGGAAAAGGCGCTGAGCGAGGAAGGGCTGAGAAAGGAGAGGCTGAGGGAGGAGGGGCTGAAGGAGGAGGGGATGAGGGAGGAGGGTATTAGGGAAGAGGGACTGAAGGAGGAGGAACCGAGGGAGGAGGGGCTGAGAAAGGAGGGGCTAAGAGAAGAGGGACTGAGCGATAAGGGGCTGAGAGAGATGGGGCTCAAGGAGGAGGAGCGGAAGGAGGGGATGAGGGAGGCGGTTATGAGGGAAGAGGGACTGAGGGAGGAGGGGCCGAGGGAGGAGGGACTGAGGAATTAGGGGCTAAGGGAAGAGGGGCTGAGCGAGGAGGGGCTAAGGGAGGATTGGCTGAGGAACGAGAAGCTAAAGGAAAAGGGGCTGAGCGAGGAAGGTCTAAGAGAGGAGGGGCTGAGGGAAGAGGGGCTAAAGAAGGAGGGGCTGGCGAAGTAGTGGCTGAGGGAGGAGACGCTGAAGGAGGAAGGGATGAGGGATAAGGGGTTCAGGAAAGAGGGGCTGATGAAGGAGGGGCTGAGGGAGGAGTGGCTGTGGGAGGAGGGGCTGAGGATGGAGGGACTAAGGGATGAGGGGCTGAGGGTGGAGGGGCTGAGGAAGAAAGGCTGAGGGAGGAGGGTATTAGGGAAGAGTGGCTGAGGGAGGAAGGACCGAGGGAGGAGGGGCTGAGGAAGGAAAGGCTAAGGGAAGAGTGGCTGAGCGAGGAAGGGCTGAGAGAGGAGAGCTGAGGGAGGAGGCGCTAAGGATGGTGGGCTGAGGGAAGAGGGGCTGAGAAAGAAGGGCCGAAGGGAGGAGATGCTGAAGAAGGAGGGGCTGAGGGAGGAGGAGCTGAGGAAATAAGGGCTGTGGGAAGAGGGGCTGAGGGAGGAGGGGCTGAGGAATGAGGGGCTTAGGGAGGAGGGGCTGAGAGAAGAGGGGCTGAGGAAGGAGGGGCTGAGGGAGGAGAAGCTAAGGGAGGAGAGGCTCGGGGAGGAGGGGTTGAGGAAGGAGGGGCTGAGAGAAGAGGGGCTGAGGGAGGAGGGGCTGAGGAAGGATTGACTGAGAAAGGAGGCGCTGAGAGAGGAAGGGCTGGGAGAGGAGGGGCTGAAGAAGGAGAAATTGAGAAAGGAGGGGCTGAGGAAGGAGGGGCTGAGGGAAGCGCGACTTAAGGAAGAGGGGCTGAGGGAGGAGGGGCTGAGGGAGAATTGGCTGAGAGAGGAAGAACTGAGGAAAGAGGGACTGAGGGAGGAGATTCTGAAGGAGGAGGGACCGAGGGAGGAGGGGCTGAGGAGAGAGCTGCTGAGGAAAGCGTGGCTGACGAAGAAGGGGCTAAGAAAGGAGGTTGTGAGGGAGGAAGGGCTGAGGAAAGAGGGGCTGAGGGAGGAGGGGCTGAGGGAGGAGGGGCTGAGGAAGGAATGGCTGAGGGAACAGGGGCTGAGGGAGGAAGGACTGTGTGAGGAGGGGCTGAGGAAGGAGGGGCTGAAGGAGGAGGGGCGCAGGGGTAGAGGGGCTGAGGGAGGTAGGGCTGACGGAGGAGGGGTTGAGAGAGGAGGGTTTGAGCGAGGAGGGGCTGAGAGAGGAGTGGTTGAGAAAAGACGGGTTGAGGAAGAGGGGCTGAGGTAGGAGAGGCTGAGGGAAAAGGGGCTTAGGGAAAAGGGGCTGAGTAAGGAGGCGCTGACGGACGAGTGGCTGAGGGAGATGGGGTTGAGGGAGAAGGGGCTGACGGAGGAGGGGCTGAGGGAAGAGGGGCTGTGGGAGGAGGGGCTTACGGAGGAGGGGCTTACGGAAGAGGGGCTGAGAGAGGAGAAGCTGAGGGAGGAGGGGCTGAGGAAGGAGTGCTTAGGGAAGAGGGGCTGGAGAGGAGGGGCTGAGGGAGGAATGGCTGAGGAAGGAATGGCTGAGTGAAAAGGGGCTGAGGGAGGGAGGGCTGTGTGAGTAGGGGCTGAGGGAGAAAGGGCTGAGGAAGGAGGGACTAAGAGAGGAGGGGCTGACGGAGTAGGGACTGACGGAGGAGGGGCTGAGAGAGAAGAAGGTGAGGGAGGAGGGGCTAAGGAAGGAGGGCTGAGGTAAGAGGGGCTGAGGGAGGAGGGGCTGAGGGAGGAGGGGCTGAGGGAGGAGGGGCTGAGGAAGGAATGGCTAAGTGAAGAGGGGCTGAGGGGGGGAGGGCTGTGTGAGGAAGGGCTGAGGGAGGAGTGGCTGAGGGAGGAATAGCTGAGGAAAGAAGGGCTGAGGGACGAGGGGCTGAGGGAATAGGGGCTGAGCAAGGGTAGGTTGAGAGAGGAGGGGCTGTGGGAGGAGGGGCTGAGGGAAGAGGGGGTGACAAAGGAGGGGCTGAGGGAGGAGTGGCTGAGGGAGGAGGGGCTGAGGAAGGAGGGTATAAGGGAGGAGGGTATGAGGGAAGAGGGACTGAGGGAAGAGGGGCCGAGGGAGGAGGGGCTGAGGAAGGAGGGGCTAAGGGAAGAGTGGCTGAGCGAAGAGGGGCTCAGAGAGGAGGAGCTGAGGGAGGAGGGACTGAAGAAGAACTGGATGAGGGAGGAGTGTATGAAGGAGGAGGGGCTGAGGAAGAAGGGGCTGAGGATGGAGGGGCTGAGGAAAGAGGGGCTGAGGGAGGAGGATCTGAGGGAGGAGTGCCTGAGAGAAGACGGGCTGAGGGAGAAGGGGCTGAGGAAGGAGGGACTGAGAGAGGAGGGGCTGACGGAGGAGGGGCTTACGGAGGAGGGGCTGAGGAAGGAGGGCTGAGGGAAGAGGGGCTGGAGAGGAGGGGCTGAGGGAGGAATGGCTGAGTGAAAAAGGGCTGAGGGAAGAGGGCTGTGTGAGTAGGGGCTGAGGGAGAAAGGGCTGAGGAAGGAGGGACTAAGAGAAGAGGGGCTGACGGAGTAGGGACTGACGGAGGAGGGGCTGAGAGAGAAGAAGGTGAGGGAGGAGGGGCTATGGAAGGAGGGCTGAGGTAAGAGGGGCTGAGGGAGGAGTGGCTGAGGGAGGAGGGGCTGAGGGAGGACGGGCTGAGGAAGGAATGGCTAAGTGAAGAGGGGCTGAGGGAGGGAGGGCTGTGTGAGGAAGGGCTGAGGGAGGAGTGGGTGAGGGAGGAAAAGCTGAGGAAAGAAGGGCTGAGGGACGAGGGGCTGAGGGAATAGGGGCTGAGCAAGGGTAGGTTGAGAGAGGAGGGGCTGTGGGAGGAGGGGCTGAGGGAAGAGGGGAAGACAAAGGAGGGGCTGAGGGAGGAGTGGCTGAGGGAGGAGGGGCTGAGGAAGGAGGGTATAAGGGAGGAGGGTATGAGGGAAGAGGGACTGCGGGAAGAGGGTCCGAGGGAGGAGGGGCTGAGGAAGGAGGGGCTAAGGGAAGAGTGGCTGAGCGAAGAGGGGCTCAGAGAGGAGGAGCTGAGGGACGAGGGACTGAAGAAGAACTGGATGAGGGAGGAGGGTATGATGGAGGAGGGGCTGACGAAGGAGTGGCTGAGGTAGGAGTGGCTGAGGGAGGAGGGGCTGAGGAAGGAGGGACTAAGGGAAGAGGGGCTGAGGGAGGAGGGGCTAAGGGAGGCTTGGCTGAGGAAGGAGGGGCTAAAGGAGAAGGGGCTGAGCGAGGAAGGGCTGAGAGAGAAGGGGCTGAGGGAGGAGGGGCTGAAGGAGGAGGGGATGAGGGAGCAGGGAATGAGGGAAGAGGGACTGAAGGAAGAGGGGCCGAGGAAGAAGGGACTGAGGAAAGAGGGACTGAGAGAGGAGGGGCTGACTGAGGAGGGGCTGACGAAAGAGGGGCTGAGAGAGGAGGGGCTGAGGGAGAAGGGGCTGAAGAAGAAGGGGATGAGGGAGGAGGGTATGAGGGAAGAGGGACTGACGAAGGAGTGGCTGAGGGAGGAGTGGCTGAGGAAGGAGGAACTGAAGAAGGAGGGACTAAGGGAAGAGGGGCTGAGGGAGGAGGGGCTAAGGGAGGCTTGGCTGAGGAAGGAGGGGCTAAAGGAGAAGGGGCTGAGCGAGGAAGGGCTGAGAGAGAAAGGGCTGAGGGAGGAGGGGCTGAGGGAGGAGGGGCTGAAGGAGGAGGGGCTGAGGAAGGAGGGCTGAGGGAAGAGGGGCTGGAGAGGAGGGGCTTAGGAAGGAATGGCTGAGTGAAGAGGGGCTGAGGGAGGGAGGGCTTTGTGAGGAGGGGCTGAGGGAGAAGGGGCTGAGGGAGAAGGGGCTGAGGAAGGAGGGGCTAAGGGAGGAGGGGCTGAGGGAGGACGCGCTGAGGGAGGAGGCGCTGAGGGAGGAGGGGCTGAGGGAGGAAGGGCTGAGAGGAGTTGCTGAGGGAGGAGGGGCTGAGGAAGAAGGGGATGAGGGAGGAGGGGCTGAGGAAGGAAAGCTGCGGGAGGAGGGGCTGAGGGAGGAGGGGCTGAGGGAGGAGGGGCTGACGGAGGAGGGCTGAGGGAGGAGGCGCTGAGAGAGGAGAGGCTGAGAGAGGAGGGGCAGAGGGAGGAGCGGCTAAGGGAGGAGGGGCTGCAGAAGGAGGGGCTGAGGGAAGAGGGGCTGAGGACGGAGGGGCTGAACAAGGAGGGGCTGAGGGAGGAGAAACTGAGGAAGGAGGGGCTGAGGAAAGAGAGTTTGAGGGAGGAGCGGCTGAGGGAGGAGCGGCTGAAGGAGGTAGTACTGAGGAAGGAGGGGTTGAGAGAGGAGGGGCTGAGAGATGAGGGGCCGCGGAAGGAGGAGCTGAGAGAGGATTGGCTGAGGGAGGAGGGGCTGAGGAAGGAGGGGCTGAGCCAAGAGGGGCAGAGGGAGGAGCTGCTGATAGAGGAGGGGCTAAGGAAGGAGGGGCTGAGGGAAGGGGGGCTGAGGGAGGAGGGGCTGAGGAAGGAGGGGCTGAGTGAAGAGGGGCAGAGGGAGGCGGGGCTGACAGAGGAGGGGCTGAGGGAGGAGGGGCTGAGGGAGGAGGGGCTGAGGGAGGACAGCTGAGGGCGGAGAGGCTGAGGAGCTAAAGAAGGAGTGACTGAGGGAGGAGGGGCCGAGGGAGGAGGGGCTTGGAGAGGAGCGGCTTAAGGAGGAAGGGTTGAGGGAGGAGGGGCTGAGAGAGGAGGGGCTAAGGAAGTAGGGGCTGAGGGAAGAATGGCTGAGGGAGGAGGGGCTGAGAGAGTAGGGGCTGAGAGAGGTGGAGCTGAGGGAGGAGGGGCTGAGGGAGGAGGGGCTGAGGGAGGAGGGGCTGAGGGAGGAGGGGCTGAGGAAGGAGTGGCTGAGGGAGGAGGGGCTGAGGGAGGAGGGGCTGAGGGAGGAGGGGCTGAGGGAGGAGGCGCTGAGGGAGGAGGCGCTGAGGGAGGAGGGGCTGAGGGAGGAGGGGCTGAGGGAGGAGGGGCTGAGGGAGGAGGGGATGAGAGAAAAGGGGCTGAGGGAGGAGGGGCTGAGGGAGGAGGGGCTGAGAGGAGTTGCTGAGGGAGGAGGGGCTGAGAGGAGTTGCTGAGGGAGGAGGGGCTGAGGAAGGAGGGGATGAGGGAGGAGGGGCTGAGGAAGGAAAGCTGCGGGAGGAGGGGCTGAGGGAGGAAGGGCTGAGGGAGGACAGCTGAGGAAGGAGGGTCTGAGGGAGGAGGGGTTGAGAGAGGAGGTGCTGAGGGAAGAGGGGCTGAGGGAGGAGTGGCTTGAGGAAGGAGTGGCCGAGGGAAGAGGGGCTGAATGAGGAGCGGCTGAGGAAGGGGGGCTGAAGGAGGAGGGGCTGAGGGAAGAATGGCTAAGGACGGAGGGGCTGGGGAAGGAGGGACTGAGAGAGGACGGGAAAAGAGAGGAGGGGCTGAAGGGGGAGGGGCTGAAGAAGGAGGGGCTGAGGGTAGGGAGGCTGAGGAAGGAGGGGCTGAGAGAGGAGGGGCTGAGCGAGGAGGAACTGAAGGAGGAGGGGCTGAGCGAGGAGGGGCTGAGAGAGGAGGAACTGAGGGAGGAGGGGCTGAGGAAGGAGGGTTTGAGGGAGGAGGGGCTGAGGGAGTAGGGGCTGAGGAAGGAGGGGCTAAGGGAAGAGGGGCTGAGGGAGGAGGGGCTGAGGGAGGAGGGGCTGAGGGAGGAGGGGCTGAGGGATTAGGGGCTAAGTTAGGTGGTGCTGAGGGAGGAGGAGCTGAGTGAGGAGGGGCTGAGAGAGGAGGGGCTGAGGAAGGAGGGGCTGAGGGAAGAGGGGCTGAGGGAGGAGAGGCTGAGCGAGGAGAAGCTGAGAGAAAAGGGGCTGAGGGAGGAGGGGCTGAGCAAGGAGGGTCTTAGATCGGAATGGCTGAGAGAGGAGAGGCTGAGGGGCTGACGAAGGAGGGGCTGAGGGAGGAGGGGCTGAGGGATGCGGGGCTGAGGGAAGAGGGGCTGAGCGAGGAGGGGCTGAGAGAGGAATGGCTGAGGGAGGAAGGGCAAAAGAGGGAGTGGTTGAGGGAGGAGGAGCTGAGCGAGGAGGGGCTGAGGGAGGAGGGGCTGAGAAAGGAGGGGCTGAGGGAAGAGGGGCTGAAAGAGGAAGGGCTGAGGGAAGAGCGGCTGAGGGAGGAGGGGCTGAGGGAGGAGAGGCTTAGGGAGGAGGGGCCGAGGAAGGAGGGGTAGAGGGAAGAATGGCTGAGGGAAAAGGGGCTGACGAAGGAGGGGCTGAGGGACGAGGGGCTGTGGGAAGCGGGGCTGAGGGAAGAGGGGCTGACCGAGGAGGGGCTGAGAGAGCTAGGGCTGAGGGAGAAGGGGCAGAAGAAGGAGCGGCTGAGGGAGGAGGAGGAGGGGCAGAGGAAGGAGGGGCTGAAGAAGGACGGACTGAGGGAAGAGGGGCTGAGGGAGGGAGGGCTGTGTGAGGGGGGGCTGAGGGAGGAGGGGCTGAGGGAGGAGGGGCTGAGGAAAGAGGCGCTGAGGGAGGAGGGCCTGAAGATAGAGGGGGCTGAGGGAGGAGGGGCTGAGGGAGGAGTCTCTGAGGGAGGAGGGGCTTAAGGAGGAAGGGCTGAGAGAGGAGGGGCTGAGGAAGGAGGGACTAAGGAAAGAGGGGCTGAGGAAGGAGGGGCTGAGAGAGGAAGGGCTGAGGGAGGAGGGACTTAAGGAGGAAGGGCTGAGAGAGGAGGGGCTGAGGAAGGAGGGACTAAGGAAAGAGGGGCTGAGGAAGGAGGGGTTGAGGAAGGAGGGGCTGAGGGAAGAGGGGCTGAGGGAGGAGAGGCTTAGCGAGGAGAAGCTGAGAGAAAAGGGGCTGAGGGAGGAGGGGCTGAGGAAGGAGGGGCTTAGATCGGAATGGCTGAGAGAGGAGAGGCTGAGGGGCTGACGAAGGAGGGGCTGAAGGAGGAGGGGCTGAAGAAGGAGGGGCTGAGGGAGGAGGAGCTGAGGGAGGAGGGGCTGAAGGTAGAGGGGCTGAGCGAGGAGGAACTGAAGGAGGTAGTACTGAGGAAGGAGGGGTTGAGAGAGGAGGGGCTGAGAGATGAGGGGCCGCGGAAGGAGGAGCTGAGAGAGGATTGGCTGAGGGAGGAGGGGCTGAGGAAGGAAGGGCTGAGGGAGGACAGCTGAGGAAGGAGGGTCTGAGGGAGGAGGGGTTGAGAGAGGAGGTGCTGAGGGAAGAGGGGCTGAGGGAGGAGTGGCTTGAGGAAGGAGTGGCCGAGGGAAGAGGGGCTGAATGAGGAGCGGCTGAGGGAGGGGGGCTGAAGGAGGAGGGGCTGAGGGAAGAATGGCTAAGGACGGAGGGGCTGGGGAAGGAGGGACTGAGAGAGGACGGGCAGAGAGAGGAGGGGCTGAAGGGGGAGGGGCTGAAGAAGGAGGGGCTGAGGGCAGGGAGGCTGAGGAAGGAGGGGCTAGGAGAGGAGGGGCTGAGCGAGGAGGAACTGAAGGAGGAGGGGCTGAGCGAGGAGGGGCTGAGAGAGGAGGTACTGAGGGAGGAGGGGTTAAGGAAGGAGGGGCTGAGGGAGGAGGGGCTGAGGGAGTAGGGGCTGAGGAAGGAGGGGCTAAGGGAAGAGGGGCTGAGGGAGGAGGGGCTGAGGGAGGATTAGTTGAGGGAGGAGGGGTTGAGGGATTAGGGGCTAAGTTAGGTGGTGCTGAGGGAGGAGGAGCTGAGTGAGGAGGGGCTGAGAGAGGAGGGGCTGAGGAAGGAGGGGCTGAGGGAAGAGGGGCTGAGGGAGGAGAGGCTGAGCGAGGAGAAGCTGAGAGAGGAGGGGCTGAGGGAGGAGGGGCTGAGGGAGGAGGGGCTGAGGAAGGAGGGGCTTAGATCGGAATGGCTGAGAGAGGAGGGGCTGAGGGGCTGACGAAGGAGGGGCTGACAAAGGAGGGGCTGAGGGAGGAAGGGCAAAAGAGGGAGTGGTTGAGGGAGGAGGAGCTGAGCGAGGAGGGGCTGAGGAAGGAGGGGCTGAGAAAGGAGGGGCTGAGGGAAGAGGGGCTGAAAGAGGAGGGGCTGAGGGAAGAGCGGCTGAGGGAGGAGGGGCTGAGGGAGGAGATTCTTAGGAAGGAGGGGCCGAGGAAGGAGGGGCAGACGGAAGGGGGGCTGAGGGAAAAGGGGCTGACGAAGGAGGGGCTGAGGGAGGAGGGGCTGTGGGAAGCGGGGCTGAGGGAAGAGGGGCTGAGCGAGGAGGGGCTGAGAGAGCTAGGGCTGAGGGAGAAGGGGCTGAAGAAGGAGCGGCTGAGGGAGGAGGAGGAGGGGCTGAGGAAGGAGGGGCTGAAGAAGGACGGACTGAGGGAAGAGGGGCTGAGGGAGGGAGGGCTGTGTGAGGGGGGGCTGAGGGAGGAGGGGCTGAGGGAGAAGGGGCTGAGGCAGGAGGGGCTAAGGGAAGAGCGGCTGAGAGAGGAGGGGCTGAAGGAGGAGGGGCTGAAGAAGGAGGGGCTGAGGGAGGAGGAGCTGAGGGAGGAGGGGCTGAGGGTAGAGGGGCTGAGAGAGGAGGGGCTGAGGGAGGAGAGGCTATGGGAGGATGGGCTGTGGGAGGATGGGCTGAGGGAAGAGGGGCTGAGTAAAGAGGGCTGAGGAAGGAGGCGCTTAGGGAGGAGGGGCTGAGGGAGGAGTGGCTGTGGAAGGAGGGGCTGAGGGAAGAGGGGCTGAGGGAAGAGGGGCTAAGGGAAGAGTGGCTGAGGAAGGAGGGGCTGAGAGAGGAAGGGCTGAGGGAGGAGGAGTTTATTTATTTTATTTATTAGCCAAACAAGGCATTAATACATATACATACATAAAAAAAATATGAAATATCTAAGTATTTAAAAACAAACAAAATAGAGTAAGGTACAAATAAATAACACATTAATAAATAAATAACTAATGGAGTAAACAAATAAGTTTAAAATAGACAAGAAGTAAAATAAAAAGGAAATAAAAAAGTGTAGGTACAAATAAATAACACATAAATAAATAAATAACTAATGGAGTAAACAAATAAGTTTAAAATAGACAATAAGTAAAATAACAAGGAAATAAAAGAATAACAATTAAAAACGATAATTAAACAAGAGCTTAAAAGTTATTGTGTACAAATGGCTTGGATAAGGGAAGATTTGTAGGATAGTTTGGAAATCGTTGGGGAATAAAGGTTGCTAAAGCCATTGAAGACCCTGCAGCATCTATTCACTGGCTCATTAGCTGCATATATGGTAGAATGTGAATATTCCTTTAGCAAACGATTGGACCTGGTGTTCCTTAAGGGGATATTTATCACAAATTTACTATTAAGGAACTCAACTCTAATAACGCCTCTAATTACGTCAAATGTGAAGCAGGCCGATATCATCATTCTTCTAGATGCAAGTGAAGTTAAGTTTAAATGACCCAGTCTAAACTCATATGGCGGTAAATTTTCGAAATCGTAAGGGTTGTACAGATCTCTTAGGGCGAAAAGTAAAAATTGTTTTTGAATGGACTCGAGTCTGTTATTGTGAATTTCAAAGGCTGGGTTCCAAATAATACAGGCGTATTCGAGAAGAGGGCGTACAAGTGCAGTGTATAATGATCTTGTGGCCCACAAGTTTTTAAACTCCTTGGCACGTCGTTTAATAAAGCCGAGCTGCTTATTCGCACGGGAAAGAATTTTGTCGTAGTGCAAGGTGAAACGAAGTTTCACATCCATCACAACACCGAGATCAACAACGCTATCAACGCGAGTTAATAAGTTGTTGCCGAGAAAGTAGGTATTCTGCGTAACTATGCATTTACGGCTAAAACTTATGATTTGGCACTTATCAATATTCAGCGCGAGCTTGTTTATATTGCACCACTGAACAAGAGAATTAAGCTTGGATTGAAGGAAAAGTGCATCAGATTTAGATTCAATGGTGTGGTAGAGTTTGAGGTCGTCTGCATAAAGTAGGTGAGAAATGTTTGACAGGACGTCAGATAGATCCGAAATGAATATGTTAAAGAGAAGTGGGCCAAGATGACTACCTTGTGGAACACCAGAGGTAGCAAATATATTTTTTGATAAAATTCCTTGAAATTTAACGAGTTGTATTCGGTTATGGAGGTAGGAACTGAGCCAGCTTAGTAAAGATCCGGCAAGTCCGAATTTGTGCAGCTTAAGGATCAATATAGTCATCTCTGTCAAAAGCTTTGCTAAAGTCAGTGTAGGCTGCGTCAATTTGATAGCCTTTTTCCATTTTACACAAAACGTCCGAAACTAGGATTGTCAAGTTTGTGATAGTTGAGCGACCTTTTCTAAAGCCATGCTGTTGCTCATTCAGACGGGAGTCAACTAGTGGGGAAAGTTTAATGTAAACAATTTTTTCAAAAAGTTTTGGAATGGAAGATAAAATGGCAATGACCCTGTAATTTTCGACGCAGCGTCTATCGCCATTTTTGAAAATTGGTGTAACATATGAAAGTTTCCAACAGGATGGGAAAACACCAGATGAAAGCGACCTGTCAAAGAAAATATGCAGGGGTGTTATTAGCTGCTCTACACACCTCCGTAGGAAGGTCGGCGGAAGGAGATCAGGACCAGGGCCTTTGTTGCAATCGAGCTCCAATATAGCTTTACGTATTTCTTCGCGTGATATTTTAATTTGGCTGAGAAAAGTGGTTGGTGCTGAATTAGAAGGAGAAACATTTGAGTTAGATGGGTCTGATACAGTGAAAATTCTCTGGAAATTATCTGCGAATAAATCGCAGATATCTTTAGGAGAAGCAGAGGTGATATTATTATAGGACATTGACAATGGATAACCAGTGACTTTTTGCTTCATATTTACAAAATCAAAGAATTTTTTTGGGTCGTGGATTATACTTTCACCGGTTTTCTTAATATAATTGGCATAAGCATCGCTAGACTTTGTCGAGAATTCCTTAACTACTTCATTATAAGCTTCCTGAATAGTATGATTGACATCAATATTTTCCTTTAATCGTTTATATAGTTTGTTTCTATGATTTCGCAAATGCCTAAGTTCCCTATCAAGCCATGGTTCAGACAATTTTTTCTTTTTTACTAATGTTCGAAGAACATTAGTATTAAAATCGATTCGGCCAAAAATTCATATTTCTTTATATATATATATATATATCATCAAAAAATTTCAGTGAGATAATCTCGGGAACGCGCCATCCGATTGAGCTGAAACTTTCAGGATACAATGGTGCATATGCAGAATAGGTCCACGTCTCTTTAAATGTCAGTTATTGTTAACCTTTTGGCGCCGGCGGCCATTTAAGTGATATTTTTAATATACCTATTATTTCGTGCACAAATAATTTTCGCAAAAATAAAGTTAACGAAATAAATTTCGAACGTGTTTTACATATGAATCGGATAATGCTTTGGAATTTTTTAACCCTATGTGTGCGCTGGGTGCCTAAAAAGAGGACGGGAAAATTTTTAAATTTTTAAATTTCGATAACTTTTGACAGAGCTATTCAATCATTACGAAATTTTCAGGACATATTAATATTATTTAGTTGTAGATTTGTGTAGCTTTAAATTAGCGTGCTGGCAACCCTGTAGCTAGGGCAGGCAACGAAAGTGAAAACCTCCAAATCATCGTCTCTCTTGAAAAAATGCCGTTTCTTCAAAAAAAAGCCACTCATATATAAATCTTGTGCTTTGTTTACATAACCAAAAAAAAAAAAGATATGGTATAACGGGCACGCCTGGTAACCCTTGCCCAATTTACCTATATTTTTAGCATCAAAAACTTCTGTTCACGGAAACTCACGATCCGATGAGCAGAATTAATTGAAATTTGCAGAATGTATTGGTCTTAAATAGGACCAGGTCTGATAGAAGTAATTTTGAAATGCGGGCGATTCTGTGCCAGTGGTGCCATCTTGAAAAACCACTAAAAAAGATAACTGTTTTTAGCCCTATAAATTCTGATTGAATCGTTCGATTTTGACGAAACTCACACAATTGCTGGACCTTACTTTAAGCCACGTTTGGTAGAAATTTGGTTGAAAAATTCGGTTGGAGCTGCCAGCTATGATAATTTTGGTGTCTTCATTTTGAAAAAAAAAATTTGGAAGTGAAAACATTCAAACCATCGAATATTCAAAAAAATGTCCGTTTCTTACAACAAAATCAATCTGTATATAAATCTTATGTTATATCTACACGTTCAAAATAAAACTTTGGAAATTTCATGTCGGACAAGAACGGTAACCCTCTCCCAGTTAACCTATATTTTTAGCATCAAAAACTTCTATTCACGGAAACTCACGAACCAATAATCAGATACTGCTAAAATTTGCAGAATGCATTGGACTTAAGTAAGACCAGATTTGATAGAAGCGATTTTGAATTGTGCGCAAGTCTGTGCCAGTGGTGCCATCTTGAAAAATTACAAAGAAAAAAAACTGCTTCTTGCCCTATGAAATGTGAATAAGTTACCAGATTTTCATGAAATTGGCACAGTAGCTAAACCTAACTCTAATCTCTGTTTGGTGGAAATTTGGTTGAAAAATTTGATTGGTGCTGCCAGCTATGGTAATTTTTGTGTCTTTGGTTTTGAAAATTCGCTCAGGAAAATGAAACTTTTTGCACTATAACTTCCAGTGCAGTCATGAAATCAATACGAATTTCATACAATTAATGAAACCTGTCATAAACATTATTCAGGCCAAATTTGGTTGAAAAGCCACAATAGGGTTGCCAGCTATTGTTGGTTTTGTGTTTAATTGCAATATCTTTATTGAGCGGTTTTATCGTAGAATTTTCAAATGGTAATGATATTGTAGTGACAATAAACAGCAAATATTAAGCCTTCGATCATTTGAAAAAACTCGCTGCAGGTAACTTTAAATTTCTTTATACTCCTATAACTTCGAATGTAATTAAACAACGTGAAGCAGATTTGATATATTTTTGGCTTTGATACTGGCGAAAGGTTGCCAGCACGAGTCGGTTGTGCTACTTTTGTATCAATAAATGCTTACAGTTAGTATACATACCGGAAACATTTACAATGAAAATAAATAACCGATGTTACAATTCGCAAAGTTCAGCAAATTTTTCGGATCGCAGCCCCAAACACCAACTTCAGTTACAGTGCTGCAGGCACTGAGCATTTTCTTCATTGATGTTATATGAGATGCTGCTTTCAAAATTATGTGAAATAAGCAACTGATAACGAATATAATTAACCCGTGTTTTGCTCTCATAAACGTTGAAATTCATGCCAGTGGTAATATCTGAAACCTTCCACCATATGAGTTATAATGCATTCTTGAGACGAAAGTAACACGTGGCATTTGAAACAGTTTGGCCGTAATAAGCAGCACATGTGGTGGAATATGCACTCAAAACCTGCTCGATTCTTCTACTGTTCTTCGAACATTAGTGTTTCTAGCGGTTCAGGTGCGCTAGAGTTTTTTTAATCTTAGGTACATATCTTTCAACGGCGTCAAATATTTTATCGTAAAAAGTGGAAATGGCTTTCTCAAGATCTAGCGCTGAAAGAGTATTCGTTCAGTCTATAGAGTCAAGTACATGGTGAATACTTTCGTAGTCAGCGTTAAGAAAGTCATATACAATTGAATTATTGTACGTTTTTAAGTAAATAGAATCAGGAGTGGGAAGTTCAACTGATAGTGCAGTGTGGTGTAAACTATTTGAAAAGAGATGCTCTGCATCATTAGTTGGACTTACCACTACTTCGTCATAGGCGTTTGTAAACACAAGATCCAACCAATGACCGTTTTGGTTGGGAGTTGGAGAGACTTGCTGCAAATCGTTGCCATAAAAAGTACTCGCAAGGTTGAAATCATTAGAATCTGAGAGGCTAACAGGGAGAAGAAATGCGTCGTTTTCATCGGGGATAAAACATAAGTTGGGACGATTGAAATCCCCTAGGAATATTATTTTGTCTTTTTCATTCAGAGACGTTGTAATGGAAGATATTAATTCACAGAAATGGTTGTAAACTGATTCGTCCGATCTGGGTGGAATATAGGCCAAACTAATATAAAGGAAATGGTTATTCAAAGAAACACGAATAACAAGGTGTTGAAACAATACATTGGGGATGGTGTCAATAATCTCACATGAAAGTGTGTTGCTAACCGCCAGCAAAACCCCACCGCCTCGCGTTTGACCTGTGGAACAATAGTCACGATCGCTTCTGTAAATTGTCCAACTGCTATCAAGGATCTCTTCATTCTTATGGGAATCATTTAGCCATGTTTCTGTGAAGGCGAGTAAATGAAAGTGGCAGGATTTTGCGTCAAGATATAATTTATTTAATTTCCCTCTCATACCACTACAATTGTGGTAAAAGAGTCTGAGTCCATTTAAAGAAGGTGTTATGTAAGGATAAATGCCTAACAGAGTTGACTGCTTTTCGACGAGAAGCAGTTGTCAACAAATTGTCAAAAGAGGCAGTATTCGTATTTGCCTCTGCGGAGGCGACATAGGTAGCCAGCTGTCTAGAGGGTAAAGAAGAGCTAATATTAGCTACGTTGTTGTTTGTATTTTGAAGGGAAGAAACGGAAGCAACAGTAGGACGTAGTATTAATGGGATGTTACGAGTATTAGTAATTTGAGGATTTTGAATGGATGGAGATTTGCGGGTATGAGGAACATTATTTGAAATACAATTTTTTCTTACAGTATTAGGTACTTTCTTACGGCTATTGTTGGTCCTTCGATTCTTCCAGGGAGAAAATGTAACGCCATTCCAGTCGAATTTGCTGTTACTTCCGTCTAAACTCATGAACATCCAGGCATATTTTGAGGGAATGAAAACCTTGTATCGTTTCTGTGAGTTGTGTTTCCGTTGTGGTAGTTTGGTGATAAAATAATCATTGATGTGGAGTCCAGCTTCGAGGAACGTATTCAGCCATCCTTGATCAGCAGTGGGAGGAAATCCTTTGACGAAGAACGCTACTTTGTCGGTATGGAAGCGTGATCCTTCGTATTGGCAAGTTTCATTATATTTGTTTATTTTTTTAATGCGACTGTCCCACTCATTTTTCGACCAATATGTACCAAATTTATATATTGGCTTGTCTGCAGTAGAAGTCAATTCTTTGATAGGAGACGAAGCCATGTCTTTTGTAGTCACTTTTGGTATGTTGCTGTTAATATCGGCCATTGAGAGCTCATGGAGAAGCGAATGTTCGTAAATAGATGGCTGATTATTTATGTCTTCCAATGGTTTTTCACGCTGATGCTCAAAGTGTTCAAGCTTGTTATTTATATTACTTAGTTTTAGTGATTGTTCCACGAAAGCATTTGTTAGCAAGGTATTCTGCTTATCGAACATTGAAGAAAATTTTTGCTCAGCCTTCTCGAGCATATTTGTAAAGTTCACTTGGCGAGAGCTGCTTGGGACAGAATTGGCTGAGATACTTGAAGATATAGTATCTAATTTGCCATTCAGGGAATCTATTCTCTCTTCTAGTGCGGCAAGGGACTTTTCAACGAAATTGTTGCTGTTGTTGTTAGTCTTCGAAAGAGCAGATGAGAGTACTTCAAAATGTTGCGAAATGTCCGCCAGAATATCTTCGTTTGCTCTAGCCTGAGCTTGATGTTTGAATACGAGATGGTCTTTTTCAGCATTTAGTGTTCCAATGTAACTGATTATGCGGTCGTACATGCTTTTCATCAGCCGTTCTACATTTTGACAATCTGTGCATATGAAATGGCGTTCTAAGTATGGATGGTACCAGTCCCGTGGAGCACCCATGCATGCGCCATGTAATTTCCGATTGCAGAACGCCTTGCAATGCACAAACTTCATGGTGTTGTCGAATGCGAAACAGTTCTCTAAGCTGCACTTGAAACTCCTGATTGAACTTGAACTGCCTAGAAGTATGCAATTTAAGGGAGGAGGGGCTGAGAGAGGGAGGAGGGAGGAGGAGGGGCTGAGAGAGGAGGGGCTGAGGGAGGAGGGGCTGAGGGAGGAGGGGCCAAGGCCGGAGGGGCTAAGGGAAGAGCGGCTGAGGGAGGAGGGGCTGAGAGAGGATCGCCTGAGAAAGGAGCTGCTGAGGGAAGAGGGGCTGAGGAAGGAGGAGCTGAGGGAGGAGGGGCTGTGGGAGAAGGGGCTGAGGAAGGAGGGGCTGAGGAAGGAGGGGCTGAGAGAGGGTCAGCTGAGAAAGGAGGGGCTGAGGGAGGAGGGGCTGAAGAAGGAGGGGCTGAGAGAATACGGGCTGAGAGAGGAGGGGCTGAGAGAGGAGGGGCTGAAGAAGGAGGGGCTGAGGGAGGAGCAGCTGAGGGAAGGAGGGCTGAGCGAGGAGGGGCTGAGAGAGGAATGGCTGAGGGAGGAGGGGCAAAAGAGGGAGTGTGCTGAGGGAGGAGGAGCTGAGCGAGGAGGGGCTGAGGGAGAAGGGGCTGAGAAAAAAGGGGCTGAGGGAAGAGGGGCTGAAAGAGGAAGGGCTGAGGGAAGAGGGGCTGAGGGAGGAGGGGCTGAGGGAGGAGAGGCTAATTGAGGAGGGGCCGAGGAATGAGGGGCAGAGTGAAGAGGGGCTGAGGGAAAAGGGGCTGACGAAGGAGGGGCTGAGGGAAGCGGGGCTGAGGGAAGAGGGGCTGAGCGAGGAGGGGCTGAGAGAGGTGGGGCTGAGAGAGGAGGGGCTGAAGAAGGAGCGGCTGAGGGAGGGGGAGGAGGGGCTGAGGAAGGAGGGGCTGAAGAAGGACGGGCTGAGGGAAGAGGGGCTGAGGGAGGGAGGGCTGTGTGAGGGGTGGCTGAGGGAGGAGGGGCTGAGGAAAGAGGCGCTGAGGGAGGAGGGGCTGAGGATAGCGGGGACTGAGGGAGGAGGGGCTGAGGGAGGAGGGGCTGAGAGAGGAGTTTCTGATGGAGGAGGGGCTTAAGGAAGAAGGGCTGAGAGAGGAGGGGCTGAGGGCGGAGGGGCTGAGTAAGGAGGGGCTGAGGGAGAAGGGGCAGAGGAAGGAGGGTCTCAGGAAGGAGGGGCTGAGAGAGGACGGGCTGAGAGAGGAGGGGCTGAGGGAAGAGGGGCTGAAGAAGGTGGTGCTGAGGGAGGAGGGGCTGAGGGAGGAAGGGCTGAGGGAGGGAGGGCTGAGGGAGGAGGGGCTGTGAGAGAAGGGGCTGAGGGAGGAGAGGCTGAGGGAGGAGGGGCTAAGGAAGGACGGGCTGAGCGACGAGGGGCTGAGAGAGGAGGCGGTGAGGGAGGAGGGGCTGAGGAAGGAGGGGCTGAAGAAGGAGGGGCTGAGGGAATAGGGGCTGAGGGAGGGAAGGCGGACGTAGGAGGGGTTGAGAGCGGAGAAGCTGAAGGAGGAGGGGCTGAGGAAAGAGGGCTGAGGGAAGAGGGGCTGAGGGAGGAGGGGTTGAGGGAGGAGTGGCTGAGGGAGGAGGGGCTGAGGGCGGAGGGGCTGAGTAAGGAGGGGCTGAGGGAGAAGGGGCAGAGGAAGGAGGGTCTCAGGAAGGAGGGGCTGAGAGAGGACGGGCTGAGAGAGGAGGGGCTGAGGGAAGAGGGGCTGAAGAAGGTGGTGCTGAGGGAGGAGGGGCTGAGGGAGGAAGGGCTGAGGGAGGGAGGGCTGAGGGAGGAGGGGCTGTGAGAGAAGGGGCTGAGGGAGGAGAGGCTGAGGGAGGAGGGGCTGAGGGAGGAAGGGCTGAGGGAGGAGGGGCTGAGGGAGGAGGGGCTGTGAGAGAAAGGGCTGAGGGAGGAGAGGCTGAGGGAGGAGGGGCTTAGGAAGGAGGGGCTGAGCGACGGGGGGCTGAGAGAGGAGGCGGTGAGGGAGGAGGGGCTGAGGAACGGGGCTTAAGAAGGATTGGCTGAGGGAAGAGGGGCTGAGGGAGGGAGGGCTGACGGACGAGGGGTTGAGAGCAGAGAAGCTGAAGGAGGAGGGGCTGAGGAAAGAGGGCTGAGTGAAGAGGGGCTGAGGGAACAGGGGCTGAGGATAGAGGGTTTGAGGGAGAAGGGGCTCAGGGAGGATGCGCTGAGGGAGGAAGGGCTGAGGGAGGAGGGGCTGAGAGAGGATGGGCTGAGGGAGGAGGGCCTGAGGGAGGAGGGGCAGAGAGAGGAGCGGCTGAGAAAGGAGGGGCTGAGGTAGGAGGGCCTGAGGAAGGAGGGGCTGGGGGAAGAGGGGCTGAGGGAGGAAGGGCTGAGAAAGGAGGGGCTGAGAAAGGAGGGGCTGAGGGAAGAAGGGCTGATGAAGGAGGGGCTCAGTGAGGAGGGCCTGAGGGAAGAGGGGCTGAGAGAAGAGGGGCTGAGGGAGGAGAGGCTACTGGAGGAAGGGCTGAGGAAGGAGGGGCTGAGGGAAGAGTGGCTGAGAAAGGAGGGGCTGAGAGAGGAGCGGCTGAGAAAGGAGGGTCTGAATGAGGAGGTGCTGAGGAAGGAGGGGCTGAGGGAGGAAGGTCTTAGAGAGGATAGGCTTAGGGAGGAGGGGCTGAGGGAGGCAGGGCTGAGAGGAGAGGGGCTGATGGAAGAGGGGCTGAGGGAGGAGTGCCTGACGGAGGAGGCTCTGAGAGAAGGGGGGCTGAGTGAGAAGAGGCTAAGGGATGAAGGGCTGAGGAAGGAGGGGCTGAGGGAGGAGGGGCTGAGAGAGGATGGGCTGAGGGAGGAGGGCCTGAGGGAGGAGGGGCAGAGAGAGGAGCGGCTGAGAAAGGAGGGGCTGAGGTAGGAGGGCCTGAGGAAGGAGGGGCTGGGGGAAGAGGGGCTGAGGGAGGAAGGGCTGAGAAAGGAGGGGCTGAGAAAGGAGGGGCTGAGGGAAGAAGGGCTGATGAAGGAGGGGCTCAGTGAGGAGGGCCTGAGGGAAGAGGGGCTGAGAGAAGAGGGGCTGAGGGAGGAGAGGCTACCGGAGGAAGTGCTGAGGAAGGAGGGGCTGAGGGAAGAGTGGCTGAGAAAGGAGGGGCTGAGGGAGGAGGGGCTGAGGAAGGAAGGGCTGAGCGAAGAGGGGCTGAGCGAAGAGGGGCTGAGGGAAAAGGGGCTGAGGGATGGGGGCCTGAGGGAGGAGGGCCTGATGGAGGAGGGGCTGAGAGAAGAGGGGCTGAGGGAGGAGAGGCTAAGAGAGGAAGGGCTGAGTAAAGAAGGGCTGAGGGAGGAGGGGCTGAGAAAGGATGGGCTGAGGGAGGACGGCCTGAGGGAGGAGGGGCTGAGAGAGGAGCTGCTGAGAAAAGAGGGGCTGAGGGAGGAGGGGTTGAGGAAGGAGGGGCTGGGGAATGAGGGACTGAAAGAGGAGGGGCTGAGAAAGGAGGGGCTGAGGGAGGAAGGGCTGAGGGAAGAGGGGCTGATGAAGGAGGGGCTGAGTGAGGAAGGCCTGGGGGAGGAGGGGCTGAGAGAAGAGGGGCTGAGGGAGGAGAGGCTACGGGATAAAGGGCTGAGGAAGGAGGGGCTGAGGGAAGAGTGGCTGAGAAAGGAGGGGCTGAGGGAGGAGAGGCTAAGAGAGTAAGGGCTGAGGAAGGAAGGGCTGAGGGAGGAGGGGCTGAGAAAGGATGGGCTGAGGGATGAGGGCCTGAGGGAGGAGGGGCTGAGAGAAGAGGGGCTGCGGGAGGAGAGGCTAAGGGAGGAAGGACTGAGGAAGGAGGCGCTGATGGAGGAGGGGCTGAGAGAGGAGGGGCTGAGTGTGGATAGGCTAAGGGAGGAGGGGCTGAGAGAACAGGGGCTGAAGGAGGAGAGGCTTAGGGAGGAAGGTCTGAGGAAGGAGGGGCTGAGAGAGGAGGGGCTGAGGAAGGAAGGGCTGAGGGAAGAGGGGTTGAGGGAAGAGGGGCTGAGAGATGAGGGGCGGAGAGAGGAGGGCCTGAGGGTGGATAGGCTAAGGGAGGAGGGGCTGAGAGAACAGGGGCTGAAGGAGGAGAGGCTAAGGGAGGAAGGGCTGAGGAACGACGGGCTGAGGGAGTGGGGGTTGAGAGAGGATGGGCTGAGGGAGGAGGGCCTGAGGGATGAAGGGCTGAGAGAGGAGCGGCTGAGAAAAGAGGGGCTGAGGGAGGAGGTGCTGAGGAAGGAGGGGCTGGGTGAAGAGGGGCTGAGGGAAGAGGGGCTGAGAGATGAAGGACTGAGAGAGGAGGGGCTGATGGAGGAGGGGCTGAAGGACGAGGGCCTGAGGGAGGAGGGACTGAGAGAATAGGGGCTGAGGGAGGAGAGGCTAAGGGAGGAAGGGCTGAGGAAGGAGGGGCTGAGGGAGGAGGGGCTGAGAAAGGAGGGACTGAGATAGGAGGGGCTGAGGAAGGAAGGCTGAGGGAAGAGGTGCTGAGGGAAGAGGGGCTGAGAGATGAAGGGCTGAGAGAGGAGGGGCTGAGGGAGGAGGGGTTGAGAGAGGAGAGGCTGAGGGAAGAGGGATTGAGGGAGGAGGTGCTGAGGGAGAAGGGGCTGAGGGAGGAGAGGCTGAGAGAGGAGGGGCTGAGGGAGGAGGGGCTGAGAGAGGAGGGGCTGAGGGAGGAGGAGCTGACGGAGGAGCGGCTGAGGAAGGAGGGGCTGAGGTAGGAGGAGCTGAGGGAGGAGGGGCTGAGGGAGGAGGGGCTGAGGAAGGAGGGGCTGAGGGTTGAGGGGCTGAGAGAGGAGGGGCTGAGGGAGGAGAGGCTGAGGAAGGAGGGGCTGAGGGAAGAGGGGTTGAGGAAGGAGGGGCTGAGGAAGGAGGGGCTGAGGGAGAAGGGGCTGAGGGAAGAGGGCTGAGGGAGCAGGGGCCGAGGGAGGGGGGGACTGAAGAAGGAGGGGGCTAAGGGAAAAGGGGCTGAGCGAGGAAGGGCTGAGAGAATAGGGGCCGAGGGAGGAGGGGCTGAGGGAGGAGGGGTTGAGCGAAGAGGGGCTGAGAGAGGAGGCTCTGAGGGAGGAGGCGCTGAAGAAGGAGGGGCTGAAGAAGGAGCGGCTGAAGGAGGAGGAGGAGGGTCTGAAGAAAGAGGGGCTGAAGAAGGAGGGGCTGAGGGAAGAAAGGCTGAGGGAGGGAGGGCTGTGTGAGGGGGGGCTGAGGGAGGAGGGGCTGAGGATAGAGGGGGCTGAGGAAGGAGGGGCTGAGGGAGGAGTTTCTGAGGGAGAGTGGCTTAAGGAGGAAGGGCTGAGAGAGGAGGGGCTGAGGAAGGAGGGACTAAGGAAAGAGGGGCTGAGTGAGGAAGGACTGAGAGTGGAGGGGCTGAGAGCGGATGGGCTGAGTGAGGAGGGGCCGAGGGAGAAGGGGCAGAGGAAGGAGGGGCTCAGGAAGGAGGGGCTGAGAGAGGACGGGCTGAGAGAGGAGGGGCTGAAGAAAGTGGTGCTGAGGGAGGAGGGGCTGAGAGAGGAAGGGCTGAGGGAGGAGGGGCTGAGGGAGGAGGGGCTGTGAGAGAAGGGGCTGAGGGAGGAGAGGCTGAGGGAGGAGGGGCTTAGGAAGGAGGGGCTGAGCGACGAGGGGCTGAGAGAGGAAGCGGTGAGGGAGGAGGGGCTGAGGAAGGAGGGGCTGAAAAAGGAGGGGCTGAGGGAAGAGGGGCTGAGGGAGGGAGGGCTGACGGAGGAGGGGTTGAGAGCGGAGAAGCTGAAGGACGAGGGGCTGAGGAAAGAGGGCTGAGGGAAGAAGGGCTAAGGGAGGAGGGGCTTAGGATAGAGGGGCTGAGGGAGGAGGGGCTGAGGGAGGAGGGGCTGAGGGAGGGAGGGCTGAGGGAGGAGGGGCTGAGGGAGGAGGGGCTGTGAGAGAAGGATCTGAGGGAAGAGGGGCTGAGGGAGGAGGGGCTGAGGGAGGAGTGGCTGAGGGAGGTAGGGCTGAGAGAGGACGGGCTGAGAGAGGAGGGGCTGAGGAAAGAGGGGCAGAAGAAGCTGGTGCTGTGGGAGGAGGGGCTGAGGGAGGAAGGGCTGAGGGAGGAGGGGCTGAGGGAGGAGGGGCTGTGAGAGTAGGGCTGAGGGAGGAGAGGCTGAGGAAGGAGGGGCTGAGAGAGGATGGGCTGAGAGAGGATGGGCTGAGAGAGGAGGGCCTGAGGGAGGAAGGGCTGAGAGAGAACCGGCTGAGAAAAGAGGGGCTGAGGGAGGAGGGGCTGAGGAAGGAGGGACTGGGTGAAGAGGAGGGGGGGGCTGAAGAAGGAGCGGTTGAGGGAGGAGGGGCTGAGGGAGAAGGGGCTGAGGGAAGAGGGCTGAGGGAGGAGGGGCCGAGGGAGGAGGGGCTGAAGAAGGAGGTGCTAAGCGAAGAGGGGCTGAGCGAGGAAGGGCTGAGAGAGGAGGGGCTGAGGGAGGAGGGACTGAGGGAGGAGGGGTTGAGCGAAGAGGGGCTGAGAGAGGAGGTTCTGAGGGATGAGGGGCTGAAGAAGGAGGGGCTGTGAAAGGAGGGGCTGAGGGAGGAGGAGCTGAGGGAGGAGCGGCTTAGGAACGATGGGGCTGAGGGAGGAGGGGCTGAGGGAGGAGGGGCTGAGGGACGAGGTTCTGAGGGAGGAGGGGCTGAGGGAAGAGGGCTGAGGGAGGAGGGGCCGAGGGAGGAGGGGCTGAAGAAGGAGGGGCTAAGGGAAGAGGGGCTGAGCGAGGAAGGGCTGAGAGAGGAGGGGCTGAAGGAGGAGGGGCTGAGGGAGGAGGGGTTGAGCGAAGAGGGGCTGGGAGAGGAGGTTCTGAGGGATGAGGGGCTGAAGAAGGAGGGGCTGAGGAAGGAGGGGCTGAGAGATGAGGGGCTGAGAGAGGAGGGGGCTGAGGGAGGAGGGGTTGAGAGAGAAGGAGCTGAGGGAAGAGGGATTGAGGGAGGAGGGGCTGAGGGAGGAGGGGTTGAGGGAGGAGGGGCTGAGGGAGGAGAGGCTGAGAGAGGAGGGGGCTGAGGGAGGAGGAGCTGAGGGAGGAGCGGCTTAGGAAGGAGGGGCTGAGGGAGGAGGGGCTGAGGGAGGAGGGGTTGAGAGAGGAGGGGCTGAGGGAAGAGACATTGAGGGAGGAGGGGCTGAGGGAGGAGGGGCTACGGGTAGATGGGCTGAGGGAGAAGGGGCTGAGGGAAGAGGGCTGAGGGAGGAGGGGCCGAGGGAGGAGGGGCTGAAGAAGGAGGCGGTAAGGGAAAAGAGGCTAAGCGAGCAAGGGCTGAGAGAGCAAGGGCTGAGATAGGATCGGGTGAGAAAGGAAGGGCTGAGGGGGGAGGGGCTGATGGAGGAGGAGCTGAGGGTGGAGGAGCTGATGGAAGAGGGGGTAAGGGAGGAGGGGCTGAGGAAGAAGGGCTGAGGGAGGAGGGGCTGAGGTAGGAGAGGCTGAGGGAGGAATGGCTGAGGGAGGAGAGGCTATGGAAGGAGGGGCTGAGGGAAGAGGGGCTGAGGGAGGAGGCGCTGAGGGAGGAGGGGCTGAGGGAGGAGGGGCTGAGGAAATAGGGGCTGAGGAAGGAGGGGCTAAGAGAGGATCGGCTGAGAAGGGAGGGGCTGAGGGAAGAGGGGCTGAGGAAGGAGGGGCTGTGGGAAGAGGGGCTGAGGGAGAAGGGGCTGAGGGAAGAGGGCCGAGGGAGGAGGGGCCGAGGGAGGGGGGGCTGAAGAAGGAGGCGCTAAGGGAAGAGAGGCTGAGCGAGCAAGGGCTGAGAGAGCAAGGGCTGAGAGAGGATCGGCTGAGAAAGGAGGGGTTGAGGGAGGAGGGGCTGAGGGAGGAGAGGCTGAGAGAGGAGGGGCTGAGGGAGGAGGAGCTGAGGGAGGAGGGGCTGAGAAAGGAGGGGCTAAGAAAGGAGGGGCTGAGGGAGGAGGGGCTTAGGAAAAGAGGCTGAGAGAGGAGGGGCTGAGAAAGGATAGGCTGAGAGAGGAGGGGCTGAGGGCGAAGGGGCTGAGTGAGGAGGGGCTGAGGGAAGAGGGAGTGACGACGGAGGGGCTGAGGGAGGAGTGGCTGATAGAGGAGGGGCTGAGGAAGGAGGGTATAAGGGAGGAGGGTATGAGGGAAGAAGGGCTTAGAGAAGAGGGGCTGAGGAAGGAGGGACTAAGGGAAGAGGGGAGTAGTGAGGAAGGGCAGAGAGAGGAGGGGCTGAGGGCGGAGGGGCTGAGGGCGGAGGGGCTGAGTGAGGAGGGGCTGACGGAGGAGGGGCTGATGAAGGAGGGGCTGAGAGAGGAGAAGCTAAGGGAGGAGAGGCTGAGGAAGGAGGGCTGAGGGAAGAGGGGCTGAGAGAGGAGGGGCTGAGGGAGGAGGGGCTGAGGGAAGAGGGGGTGACGAAGGAGGGGCTGAGGGAAGGGTGGCTGATAGAGGAGGGGCTGAGGAAGGAGGGTATAAGGGAGGAGGGTATGAGGGAAGAATACTTAGAGAAGAGGGGCTGAGGAAGGAGGGACTAAGGGAAGAGGGGCTGAGTGAGGAAGGGCAGAGAGAGGAGGGGCTGAGGGCGGAGAGGCTGACTGAAGAGGGGCTGAGGGAAGAGGCGGTGACGACGGAGGGGCTGAGGGAGGAGTTGCTGATGGAGGAGGGGCTGAGGAAGGAGAGTATAAGGGAGGAGGGTATGAGGGAAGAGGGACTGAGGGAGGAGGGACCGAGGGAGGAGGGGCTGAGGAAGGAGGGGCTAAGGGAAGAGGGGCTGAGCGAAGAGGGGCTGAGAGAGGAGGGGCTGAGAGAGGAGAAACTGAGGGAGGAGGGGCTGAGGAAGGAGGGCTGAGGGAAGAGAGGCTGAGAAAGAAGGGCTCAGGGAGGAGGGGCTGAGGGAGGAGAAGCTAACGGAGGAGCGGCTGAGGAAGGAGGGCTGAGGGAAGAGGAGCTGAGAGAGGAATGGCTGAGGAAGGAGGGGCTAAGGGAAGAGGGGCAGAGCGAAGAGGGGCTGAGGGAGGAGGAGCTTAGAGAGGAAGGGCCGAATGAGGAGGGGCTGAGGAAGGAGGAATTGAGAAAGGGGGGGCTGACGGAGGAGGGGCTGAGGAAGGAGGGGCTGAGGGAAGCGGGGCTGAGGGAAGAGGGGCTGAGGGAGGAGAGGCTCAGGAAGGAGGGGCTGAGGGAGGAGAAGCTGAGGGAGGAGGGGCTGAGGAAGGAGGGCTGAGGGAAGAGAGGCTGAGAAAGAAGGGCTGAGAGAGGAGGGGCTGAGAGAGGAGAAGCTGAGGGAGGAGGAGCTGAGGGTGGAGGAGCTGATGGAAGAGGGGGTACGGGAGGAGGGGCTGAGAAAGGAGGGGCTAAGAAAGGAGGGGCTGAGGGAGGAGGGGCTTAGGAAAAGAGGCTGAGAGAGGAGGGGCTGAGAAAGGAGGGGTTGAGAGAGGAGGGGCTGAGGGAAGAGGGATTGAGGGAGAAGGGGCTGAAGAAGAAGGGGATGAGGGAGGAGGGTATGAGGGAAGAGGGACTGACGAAGGAGTGGCTGAGGGAGGAGTGACTGAGGGAGGAGGGGCTGAAGAAGGAGGGACTAAGGGAAGAGGGGCTGAGGGAGGAGGGGCTAAGGGAGGCTTGGCTGAGGAAGGAGGGGCTAAAGGAGAAGGGGCTGAGCGATGAGGGGCTGAGGAAGGAGAGGCTGAGGGAATAGGGGCTGAAGAAGGAGGGGATTTATTTATTTATTTACTATTACTATTATTCAACAGATAACATCCAATTACTGAATATAGAAAATATCATATACAAATAATTCACTAACGAGAGAATGAAAAAAAATGAACAAAATAATAATGAAATGATAATGATACAAAATAAAGAACAAAAACAAACAAAATCAAAGTGAAAAAGTACAAATTCAAAATAAGAAAAATAGAGAAAAAAAAGAAAAGGAAAAAAGACTACATTGAACTAGTAGTTCGCAAAACATTATGTTTCAGAAAAGTTTTAAATGCATATAAAGTCAGCGGCAGAGGACCAAACTGCAGATCATTATGTTGCCTCAGTAATCGCAACAGCGGAGAATAAAAAAAGATATCAGTGCGCGCAAATGGCACACTAAACTCAAACGAAGAGCGGGTGCCATGCACTGCAACACGGACAGAAACGTGGCTGCTGATATCTGAATCTACCAACTTATAAAATAATTTGAAGAGTAGGCACTCATCCAGGAACAGTCTCCGTGATTCGAGGGAAGGGAGATGAAGGAACGACAGACGATCACCATAAGGACGATAAGGAAGCTGAAATTTGTAAAACAGGGTGCGAGTAAATCTGCGTTGAACCGACTCCAACGCAGTATTTAAGTATACAAAACGAGGACACCAAACTTGACAGCAATATTCAAGGATACTACGTACAAAGGAGAGGAAAAGGTGTACACAGGTGGAGATATTAACGAAAGCTTTAGAGGATCTAATAATAAAACCGGATAGTTTAGAGGCCCTGGCGGTAATATAAGAAATATGCTTATCAAATTTGAGCTTAGGATCAAATATTACGCCAAGATCTCTAAAATTATCAACGACATTAAGAGGAAAGCCACAAACAGAGTAGGAGAACATCAAAGGTGAAATTTTCAAAGAGAAAGACATTTTGTGACATTTCACGATGTTCAAAGTGAGAGCGTTGGAAACGCACCAAGTCTGTAGGCTGTTAAGATCGTTTTGTAAAACCATACAGTCATCTTGTGACTCAATCACTCGAAACATCTTGAAATCGTCGGCATACAAAAGACAAGAAGAATGGATTAAAGGAGGGAGATCGTTTATGAACAAAAGAAAGAGAAGAGGACCAAGGATAGATCCCTGCGGAACACCTGATGCAGGATAAAAAGGAATTGAAGAGGAGGAATTAACAGTTACAATACAGGTACGGTCGAGGATGTAAGAGTTGAACCAGGAAAGAAGAGAGCCAGCAATGCCATCGTACCTTAGCTTTTGAAGAAGGAGGCTATGGTTGACGGAGTCAAAGGCTTTGGAAAAGTCGGTATAAAGTACATCAACCTGCTTCTGATGGTCAAGAGCGGATGCGACCGTGTGTGTGAAGGAAAGAAGGTTGGTTAAGGTAGATTTACCTTTGACAAAACCATGCTGCTCATGCGCGAGAGTAGGCTGGATAAAGGAGTAGACCCGCTTGTAAACCACTTTTTCAAGGATCTTGCTAAAGCAAGGAAGAAGGGAAATGGGACGATAGTTTGAGACGCATGTACGATCACCGGCTTTATGTATAGGAAAGATGTTGGCAATTTTCCAGCGAGAAGGAAAAGAGCCAGAAGATATACTTAAATTGAACAAGATAGAAAGAGGGACGCACAGAGATGATGAAAGAGATTTAGCCAGGATATTTGGAATACCGTCGGAACCACTAGCGGGGATGAGGGAGGGGGGGCTGAGGGAGGAGGGGCTGAGGAAGGAGGGGCTGAGGAAGGAGGGACTGAGAGAGCAGGGGCTGACGGAGGAGGGGCTGACGGAGGAGGGGCTGACGGAAGAGGGGCTGAGGAAGGAGGGCTGAGGGAAGAGGGGCTGGAGAGGAGGGGCTGGAGAGGAGGGGCTGAGGAAAGAATGGCTGAGTGAAGAGGGGTTGATGGAGCGAGGGCTGAGGAAGGAATGGCTGAGTGAAAAGGGGCTGAGGGAGGGAGGGCTGTGTGAGGAGGGGCTGAGGAAGGAGGGTATAAGGGAGGAGGGTATAAGTTAAAAGGAGCTGAGGGAGGAGGGGCTGAGGAAGGAGGGGCTGAGGAAGGAGGGACTGAGTGAGGAGGGGCTTACGGAGGAGGGGCTTACGGAAGAGGGGCTGAGAGAGGAGAAGCTGAGGGAGGAGGGGCTGAGGAAGGAGGGCTGAGGGAAGAGGGGCTGGAGAGGAGGGGCTGAGGAAGGATTGGCTGAGGAAGGAATGGCTGAGTGAAAAGGAGCCGAGGGAGGGAGGGCTGTGTGAGGAGGGGCTGAGAGAGAAAGGGCTGAGGAAGGAGGGACTAAGAGAGGAGGGGCTGACCGAGTAGGGACTGACGGAGGAAGGGCTGAGAGAGAAGAAGGTGAGGGAGGAGGGGCTAAGGAAGGAGAGCTGAGGTAAGAGGGGCTGAGGGAGGAGGGGCTGAGGGAGGAGGGGCTGAGGGAGGAGGGGCTGAGGGAGGAGGGGCTGAGGGAGGAGGGGCTGAGGAAGGAATGGCTAAGTGAAGAGGGGCTGAGGGAGGGAGGGCTGTGTGAGGAAGGGCTGAGGGAGGAGTGGCTGAGGGAGGAATAGCTGAGGAAAGAAGGGCTGAGGGACGAGGGGCTGGGGGAATAGGGGCTGAGCAAGGGTAGGTTGAGAGAGGAGGGGTTGTGGGAGGAGGGGCTGAGGGAAGAGGGGGTGACAAAGGAGGGGCTGAGGGAGGAGTGGCTGAGGGAGGAGGGGCTGAGGAAGGAGGGTATAAAGGAGGAGGGTATGAGGGAAGAGGGACTGAGGGAGGAGGGGCCGAGGGAGGAGGGGCTTACGGAGGAGGGGCTGAGGAAGGAGGGCTGAGGGAAGAGTGGCTGAGAAAGAAGGGGCAGACGGAGGAGGGGCTGAGGAAGGAGGGGCTGAGGGAGGAGTGCCTGAGAGAAGACGGGCTGAGGGAGAAGGGGCTGAGGAAGGAGGGACTGAGAGAGGAGGGGCTGACGGAGGAGGGGCTTACGGAGGAGGGGCTGAGGAAGGAGGGCTGAGGGAAGAGTGGCTGAGAAAGAAGGGGCAGACGGAGGAGGGGCTGAGGAAGGAGGGGCTGAGGGAAGCGGAGCTGTGGGAAGAGGGGCTGAGGGAGGAGAGGCTCAGGGAGGAGGGGCTGAGGGAGGATGGGCTAAGGAAGGGGCGGCTGAGGGAGGAAGGGATGAGGAAGGAGAGACTGAGGGAGGAGATTCTGAGGGAGTAGGGACCAAGAGAGGAGCGGCTGAGAGAGGAAGGGCCGAGGGAGGAGGGGCTGAGGAATTAGGGGCTAAGGGAAGAGGGGCTGAGCGCGGAGGGGCTAGGGGAGGATTGGCTCAGGAAGGAGGGGCTAAAGGAAAAGGGGCTGAGCGAGGAAGGGCTGAGAGAGGAGGGGCCGAGGAAGGAGGGGCTGAAGGAGGAGGGAATGAGGGAGGAGGGTATGAGGGAAGAGGGCTGAGGGAGGAGAGGCCGAAAGAGGAGGGGCTGAGGAAGGAGGGGCTAAGGGAAGAGGGGCTGAGCGATGAGGGGCTGAGAGAGGAGGGGCTGAGGGAGAAGGGGCTGAAGAAGAAGGGGATGAGGGAGGAGGGTATGAGGGAAGAGGGACTGACGAAGGAGTGGATGAGGTAGGAGTGGCTGAGGGAGGAGGGGCTGAGGAAGGAGGGACTAAGGGAAGAGGGGCTGAGGGAGGAGGGGCTAAGGGAGGCTTGGCTGAGGAAGGAGGGGCTAAAGGAGAAGGGGCTGAGCGAGGAAGGGCTGAGAGAGAAGGGGCTGAGGGAGGAGGGGCTGAAGGAGGAGGGGATGAGGGAGCAGGGAATGAGGGAAGAGGGACTGAAGGAGGAGGGGCCGAGGAAGAAGGGGCTGAGGAAAGAGGGACTGAGAGAGGAGGGGCTGACGGAGGAGGGGCTTACGAAAGAGGGGCTGAGAGAGGAGGGGCTGAGGGAGAAGGGGCTGAAGAAGAAGGGGATGAGGGAGGAGGGTATGAGGGAAGAGGGACTGACGAAGGAGTGGCTGAGGGAGGAGTGCCTGAGGAAGGAGGGGCTGAAGAAGGACGGACTAAGGGAAGAGGGGCTGAGGGAGGAGGGGCTAAGGGATTCTTGGCTGAGGAAGGAGGGGCTAAAGGAGAAGGGGCTGAGCGAGGAGGGGCTGAGGAAAGAGAGGCTAAGGAAATAGGCGCTGAAGAAGGAGGGGATGAGGGAGGAGGGGCTGAGGGAGGAGGGGCTGAGGAAGGAGGGGCTGAGGAAGGAGGGACTGAGAGAGGAGGGGCTGACGGAGGAGGGGCTGACGGAAGAGGGGCTTAGAGAGGAGAAGCTGAGGGAGGAGGGGCTGAGGAAGGAGGGCTGAGGTAAAAGGGGCTGGAGAGGAGGGGCTGAGGAAGGAATGGCTGAGTGAAGAGGGGCTGAGGGAGGGAGGGCTGAGGAAGGAAGGGCTGAGTGAAAAGGGGCTGAGGGAGGGAGGGCTGTGTGAGGAGGGCTGAGGGAGGAGGGGCTGAGGGAGGAGGGGCTGAGGGAGGAGGGGCTGAGGGAGGAGGGGCTGAGGAAGGAGGGGCTGATAGAGGAGAAGCTGAGGGAGGAGGGGCTGAGGAAGGAGGGCTGAGATAAGAGGGGCTGGAGAGGAGGGGTTTAGGAAGGAATGGCTGAGTGAAGAGGGGCTGAGGGAGGGAGGGCTTTGTGAGGAGGGGCTGAGGGAGAAGGGGCTGAGGAAGGAGGGACTAAGAGAGGAGGGGCTGACGGAGTAGGGGCTGAGAGAGAAGAAGGTGAGGGAGGAGTTGCTAAGGAAGGAGGGCTGAGGTAAGAGGGGCTGAGGGAGGAGGGGCTGAGGGAGGAGGGGCTGAGGAAGGAATAGCTGAGTGAAGAGGGGCTGAGGGAGGGAGGGCTGTGTGAGGAGGGGCTGAGGGAGGAGTGGCTGAGGGAGGAATAGCTGAGGAAAGAAGGGCTAAAGGACGAGGGGCTGAGGGAATAGGGGCTGAGCGAGGTTGGGTTGAGAGAGGTGGGGCTGTGGGAGGAGGGGCTGAGGGAAGAGGGGGTGACGAAGGAGGGGCTGAGGGAGGAGTGGCTGAGGGAGGAGGGGCTGAGGAAGGAGGGTATTAGGGAGGAAGGTATGAGGGAAGAGGGACTGAGGGAGGAGGGGCTGAGGGAGGAGGGGCTGAGGAAGGAAAGGCTAAGGGAAGAGGGGCTGAGCGAGGAAGGGCTGAGAGAGGAGAGCTGAGGGAGGAGGGGCTTAGGAAGGAGGGCTGAGGGAAGAGGGGCTGAGAAAGAAGGGGCGAAGGGAGGAGATGCTGAAGAAGGAGGGGCTGAGGGAGGAGGAGCTGAGGAAATAAGGGCTGTGGGAAGAGGGGCTGAGGGAGGAGGGGCTGAGGAATGAGGGGCTTAGGGAGGAGGGGCTGAGAGAAGAGGGGCTGAGGAAGGAGGGGCTGAGGGAGGAGAAGCTAAGGGAGGAGAGGCTCGGGGAGGAGGGGTTGAGGAAGGAGGGGCTGAGGGAAGAGGGGCTGAGGGAGGAGGGGCTGAAGAAGGATTGACTGAGAAAGGAGGCGCTGAGAGAGGAATTGCTGAGAGAGGAGGGGCTGAGGAAGGAGAAATTGAAAAAGGAGGGGCTGACGGAGGAGCAGCTGAGGAAGGAGGGGCTGAGGGAAGCGGGACTTAAGGAAGAGGGGCTGAGGGAGGAGGGGCTGAGGGAGAATTGGCTGAGAGAGGAAGAACTGAGGAAAGAGGGACTGAGGGAGGAGATTCTGAAGGAGGAGGGACCGAGGGAGGAGGGGCTGAGGAGAGAGCTGCTGAGGAAAGCGTGGCTGACGAAGAAGGGGCTAAGAAAGGAGGTGGTGAGGGAGGAAGGGCTGAGGAAAGAGGGGCTGAGGGAGGGGGACTGAGGGAGAAGGGGCTGAGGGAAGAGTGGCTGAGTGAGAAGGGGCTGAGGAAGGAAGGACTGAGAGAGGAGGGGCTGAGCGAGGAGGGGCTGAGGAAGGAGGGCTGAGGGGAGAGGGGCTGAGGGAGGAGGGGCTGAGGGAGGAGGGGCTGAGGAAGGAATGGCTGAGGGAACAGGGGCTGAGGGAGGAAGGGCTGTGTGAGGAGGGGCTGAGGAAGGAGGGGCTGAAGGAGGAGGGGCGCAGGGGTAGAGGGGCTGAGGGAGGTAGGGCTGACGGAGGAGGGGTTGAGAGAGGAGGGTTTGAGCGAGGAGGGGCTGAGAGAGGAGTGGCTGAGAAAAGAGGGGTTGAGGGAGGAGGAGCTGAGGTAGGAGAGGCTGAGGGAAAAGGGGCTTAGGGAAAAGGGGCTGAGTAAGGAGGCGCTGACGGACGAGTGGCTGAGGGAGATGGGGCTGAGGGAGAAGGGGCTGAGGGAGGAGGGGCTGAGGGTAGAGGGGCTGTGGGGGGAGGGGCTGAGAGAGGATGGGCTGAGAAAGCAAGGGCTAAGGGAAGAGGGGCTGAGGCTGGAGGAGCTGATGGAGGAGGGGCTGTGGGAGGAGGGGCTGACAGAGGAGGGGCTGAGGAAGGAAAAACTGAGGGAAGAGGGGCTAAGGAAGGAGGGGCTGAGGAAGGAGGGGCTGAGGGAGGAGGGGCTTACGGAGGAGGGGCTTACGGAAGAGGGGCTGAGAGAGGAGAAGCTGAGGGAGGAGGGGCTGAGGAAGGAGGGCTGAGGGAAGAGGGGCTGGAGAGGAGGGGCTGAGGAAGGAATGGCTGAGGAAGGAATGGCTGAGTGAAAAGGGGCTGAGGGAGGGAGGGCTGTGTGAGTAGGGGCTGAGGGAGAAAGGGCTGAGGAAGGAGGGACTAAGAGAGGAGGGGCTGACGGAGTAGGGACTGACGGAGGAGGGGCTGAGAGAGAAGAAGGTGAGGGAGGAGGGGCTAAGGAAGGAGGGCTGAGGTAAGAGGGGCTGAGGGAGGAGGGGCTGATGGAGGAGGGGCTGAGGGAGGAGGGGCTGAGGAAGGAATGGCTAAGTGAAGAGGGGCTGAGGGAGGGAGGGCTGTGTGAGGAAGGGCTGAGGGAGGAGTGGCTGAGGGAGGAATAGCTGAGGAAAGAAGGGCTGAGGGACGAGGGGCTGAGGGAATAGGGGCTGAGCAAGGGTAGGTTGAGAGAGGAGGGGCTGTGGGCGGAGGGGCTGAGAGAAGAGGGGGTGACAAAGGAGGGGCTGAGGGAGGAGTGGCTGAGGGAGGCGGCGCTGAGGAAGGAGGGTATAAGGGAGGAGGGTATGAGGGAATAGGGACTGAGGGAGGAGGGGCCGAGGGAGGAGGGGCTGAGGAAGGAGGGGCTAAGGGAAGAGTGGCTGAGCGAAGAGGGGCTCAGAGAGGAGGAGCTGAGGGAGGAGGGACTGAAGAAGAACTGGATGAGGGAGGAGGGTATGAAGGAGGACGGGCTGAGGAAGAAGGGGCTGAAGATGGAGGGGCTGAGGAAAGAGGGGCTGAGGGAGGAGGATCTGAGGGAGGAGTGCCTGAGAGAAGACGGGCTGAGGGAGAAGGGGCTGAGGAAGAAGGGACTGAGAGAGGAGGGGCTGACGGAGGAGAGGCTTACGGAGGAGGGGCTGAGGAAGGAGGGCTGAGGGAAGAGTGGCTGAGAAAGAAGGGGCAGACGGAGGAGGGGCTGAGGAAGGAGGGGCTGAGGGAAGCGGAGCTGTGGGAAGAGGGGCTGAGGGAGGAGGGGCCGAGGGAGGAGGGACTGAGGAATTAGGGGCTAAGGGAAGAGGGGCTGAGCAAGGAGGGGCTAAGGGATGATTGGCTGAGGAACGAGAGGCTAAAGGAAAAGGGGCTGAGCGAGGAAGGTCTAAGAGAGGAGGGGCTGAGGGAAGAGGGGCTGAAGAATTAGGGGATGAGGGAGGAGGAGTTGAGGAAAGAGGGGCTGACGAAGGAGAGGCTGAGGGAGGAGACGCTGAAGGAGGACGGGCTGAGGAAGGAGGGACTAAGGGAAGAGGGGCTGAGGGAGGAGGGACTACGGGAGGATTGGCTGAGGAAGGAGGGGATGAGGGAGGAGGGTATTAGGGAAGAGGGACTGAGGGAGGAGGAACCGAGGGAGGAGGGGCTGAGAAAGGAGGGGCTAAGAGAAGAGGGACTGAGCGATAAGGGGCTGAGAGAGATGGGGCTCAAGGAGGAGGAGCGGAAGGAGGGGATGAGGGAGGTGGTGATGAGGGAAGAGGGACTGAGGGAGGAGGGGCCGAGGGAGGAGGGACTGAGGAATTAGGGGCTAAGGGAAGAGGGGCTGAGCGAGGAGCGGCTAAGGGAGGATTGGCTGAGGAACGAGAAGCTAAAGGAAAAGGGGCTGAGCGAGGAAGGTCTAAGAGAGGAGGGGCTGAGGGAAGAGGGGCTAAAGAAGGAGGGGCTGACGAAGGAGTGGCTGAGGGAGGAGACGCTGAAGGAGGAGGGGATGAGGGAGGAGGGGTTCAGGGAAGAGGGGCTGATGAAGGAGGGGCTGAGGGAGGAGTGGTTGTGGGAGGAGGGGCTGAGGATGGAGGGACTAAGGGATGAGGGGCTGAGGGTGGAGGGTGGAGGGGCTGAGGAAGAAAGGCTGAGGGAGGAGGGTATAAGGGAAGAGTGGCTGAGGGAGGAAGGACCGAGGGAGGAGGGGCTGAGGAAGGAAAGGCTAAGGGAAGAGTGAATGAGCGAGGAAGGGCTGAGAGAGGAGAGCCGAGGGAGGAGGGGCTTAGGAAGGAGGGCTGAGGGAAGAGGGGCTGAGAAAGAAGGGGCGAAGGGAGGAGATGCTGAAGAAGGAGGGGCTGAGGGAGGAGGAGCTGAGGAAATAGGGGCTGTTGGAAGAGGGGCTGAGGGAGGAGGGGCTGAGGAATGAGGGGCTTAGGGAGGAGGGGCTGAGAGAAGAGTGGCTGAGGAAGGAGGGGCTGAGGGAGGAGAAGCTAAGGGAGGAGAGGCTCGGGGAGGAGGGGTTGAGGAAGGAGGGGCTGAGAGAAGAGGGGCTGAGGGAGGAGGGGCTGAGGAAGGATTGACTGAGAAAGGAGGCGCTGAGAGAGGAAGGGCTGAGAGAGGAGGGGCTGAGGAAGTAGAAATTGAGAAAGGAGGGGCTGACGGAGGAGCAGCTGAGGAAGGAGGGGCTGAGGGAAGCGGGACTTAAGGAAGAGGGGCTGAGGGAGGAGGGGCTGAGGGAGAATTGGCTGAGAGAGGAAGAACTGAGGAAAGAGGGACTGAGGGAGGAGATTCTGAAGGAGGAGGGACCGAGGGAGGAGGGGCTGAGGAGAGAGCTGCTGAGGAAAGCGTGGCTGACGAAGAAGGGGCTAAGAAAGGAGGTGGTGAGGGAGGAAGGGCTGAGGAAAGAGGGGCTGTGGGAGGGGGACTGAGGGAGAAGGGGCTGAGGGAAGAGTGGCTGAGTGAGAAGGGGCTGAGAAAGGAAGGACTGAGAGAGGAAGGGCTGAGCGAGGAGGGGCTGAGGAAGGAGGGCTGAGGGAAGAGGGGCTGAGGGAGGAGGGGCTGAGGGAGGAGGGGCTGAGGAAGGAACGGCTGAGGGAACAGGGGCTGAGGGAGGAAGGGCTGTGTGAGGAGGGGCTGAGGAAGGAGAGGCTGAAGGAGGAGGGGCGCAGGGGTAGAGGGGCTGAGGGAGGTAGGGCTGACGGAGGAGGGGTTGAGAGAGGAGGGTTTGAGCGAGGAGGGGCTGAGAGAGGATGGGCTGAGAAAGCAGGGGCTAAGCAAAGAGGGGCTGAGGCAGGAGGAGCTGAGGGAGGAGGGGCTGTGGGAGGAGGGGCTGAGGAAGGAAAAACTGAGGGAAGAGGGGCTAAGGAAGGAGGGGCTGAGGAAGGAGGGGCTGAGGGAGGAGGGGCTGTAAAAGGAGGGGCAGAGGGAAGAGGGGCTGAGGAAGGAGGGACTGAGGGAGGAGGGGCCGAGGGAGGAGGGGCTGAAGAAGGAGGAGCTAAGAGAAGAGGGGCTGAGCGAGCAAGGGCTGAGGGAGGAGGGCTGAGGGGGGAGGGGCTGAGGGAAGAGGGGCTGAGGGAGGAGGCGCTGATGGAAGAAGGGCTGAAGGAGGAGGGGCTGAAGAAGGACAGGCTGAGGGAGGAGGGGCTGAGGGAGGAGGGGCTGAAGGAGGATCGGCTGAGAAAGGAGGGGCTGAGGAAGGAGGTGCTGAGGAAGGAGGGGCTGAGGGAGGAGGGGCTGAGGGAGAAGGGGCTGCGGGAAGAGAGCTGAGGGTGGAGGATTGGCTGAAGAACGAAAGGCTAAGGGAAGAGGGGCTGAGCGAGCAACGGCTGAGAGAGGAGGGGCTGAGAAAGGAGGGGCTGAGGGAGAAGGGGCTGAGGGAGGAGGAGCTGAGGGTGGAGGAGCTGATGGAAGTGGGGTTGAGGGAGGAGAGGCTGAGGAAAAAGGGCTCAGGGAGGAGGGGCTGAGGAAGAAGAGGCTACGGGAAGATGGGCTGAGGGAGAAGTGGCTTAGGAAAAAGGGGCTGAGGGAGGAGGGGCTGAGGGAGGAGATGCTAAGGGAGGAAAGGCTGAGGGAGGAGGGGCTGAGGGAAGAGGGGCTGAGGGAGGAGGGGCTGAGGAAGGAGGGTCTGAAGAAGGAGGAGCTGAGGGCGGAGGGGATGAAGAAGGAGGAGCTCAGGAAGGAGGGGCTGAGAGAGGACGAGCTGAGAGAGGAGGGGCTGAGGGAGGAGGGGCTGAAGAAGAAGGGGCTGAGGGAGGAGAAGCTGAAGCAGGAGGGGCTGAGAGAGGAGGGGCTGAGTGAAGAGGGGCTGAGGCTAGAGGGGCTGAGGGAGGAGGGGCTGATGGAGGAGGGACCGAAGGAGGAGGGGCTGAAGAAGGAGGGGCTGAGGGAGAAGGGGCTGAAGTAGAAGAGGCTGAGGGAGGAATGGCTGAGGGAGGAGAGGCTGGGGAAGGAGGGGCTGAGGGAAAAGGGGCTGAGGGAGGAGAGGCTGAGGAAATAGGGGCTGAGGAAGGAGGGGCTAAGAGAGGATCGGCTGAGAATCAAGGGGCTGAGGAAAGAGGGGCTGAGGAAGCAGGGGCTGAGGGAGGAGGGGCTGAGGGAGATGGGGCTGAGGGAACAGGGCTGTGGGAGGAAGGGCCGAGGGAGGAGGGGCTGAAGAAGGAGGCGCTAAGGGAAGAGAGGCTGAGCGAGCAAGGGCTGAGAGAGGATCGGCTGAGAAAGGAGGGGCTGAGGGAGGAGGGGCTGAGGGAGGAGGGGCTGAGGGAGGAGGAGCTGAGGGTGGAGGAGCTGATGGAAGAAGGAGTGAGGGAGGAAGGGCTGAGGAAGAAGGGCTGAAGGAGCAGGGGCTGAGGTAGGAGGGGCTGAGGGAAGAGGGGCTGAGGAAGGAGGGGCTGAGGAAGAAGGGGCTACGGGTAGATGGGCTGAGGGAGAAGGGGCTGAGGGAAGAGGGCTGTGGGAGGAGGGGCCGAGGGAGGAGGGGCTGAAGAAGGAGGCGCTTAGGGAAAAGGGGCTGAGCGAGCAAGGGCTGAGAGAGCAAGGGCTGAGAGAGGATCGGCTGAGAAAGGAGGGGCTGAGGGGGGAGGGGCTGAGGGAGGAGGGGCTGAGGGTGGAGGATCTGATGGAAGAGGGGGTAAGGGAGGAGGCGCTGAGGAAGAAGGGCTGAGGGAGGAGGGGCTGAGGTAAGAGAGGCTGAGGGAGGAATGGCTTAGGGAGGAGAGGCTATGGAAGGAGTGGCTGAGGGAAGAGGGGCTGAGGGAGGAGGGGCTGAGGAAATAATGGCTGAGGAAGGAGGGGCTAAGAGAGGATTGGCTGAGAAGGGAGGGGCTGAGGGAAGAGGGGCTGAGGAAGGAGGGGCTGAGGGAGGAGGGGCTGAGGGAGAAGGGGCTGAGGGAAGAGGGCTGAGGGAGGAGGGGCCGAGGGAGGAGGGGCTGAAGAAGGAGGCGTTAAGGGAAGAGAGGCTGAGCGAGCAAGGGCTGAGAGAGCAAGGGCAAAGAGAGGATCGGCTGAGAAAGGAGGGGCTGAGGGAGGAGGGGCTGAGGAAGGAGGAGCTGAGGGTGGAGGAGCTGATGAAAGAGGGGGTGAAGGAGGAGGGGCTGAGGAAGAAGGGCTGAGGGAGGAGGGGCTGAGGAAAGAGGCGCTGAGGGAGGAGGGCCTGAAGATAGAGGGGGCTGAGGGAGGAGGGGCTGAGGGGAGGTCCCTGAGGGAGGAGGGGCTTAAGGAGGAAGGGCTGAGAGAGGAGGGGCTGAGGAAGGAGGGACTAAGGAAAGAGGGGCTGAGGAAGGAGGGGCTGAGATAGGAAGGGCTGAGGGAGGAGGAGTTGAGGGAGGAGGGGCTGAGAGAGGAGGGGCTGAAGGAGGAGGGGCTGAGGGAAGAGGGGCTGAGGGAGGAGGGGCTGAGGCAGGAGGGGCTAAGGGAAGAGCGGCTGAGAGAGGAGTGGCTGAGGAAGAAGTGGCCGAGGGAGGGGGGGCTGAGGGAAGAGGGGCTGAGGAGGGAGGGGCTGAGGGAAGAGGGACCGAGAGAGGAGTGGCTCAGGGAGGAGGGTCTGAGGAAGGAGGGGCTGAGCAAAGAGGGGCAGAGGGAGGAGGGGCTGATAAAGGAGGGGCTGAGGAAGGAGGGGTTGAGGGAGGAGTGGCTGAGGAAAGAGCTGCTGAGGAAAGCGTGGCTGACGAAGAAGGGGCTAAGAAAGGAGGTGGTGAGGGAGGAAGGGCTGAGGAAAGAGGGGCTGAGGGAGGGGGACTGAGGGAGAAGGGGCTGAGGGAAGAGTGGCTGAGTGAGAAGGGGCTGAGGAAGGAAGGACTGAGAGAGGAGGGGCTGAGCGAGGAGGGGCTGAGGAAGGAGGGCTGAGGGAAGAGGGGCTGAGGGAGGAGGGGCTGAGGGAGGAGGGGCTGAGGAAGGAATGGCTGAGGGAACAGGGGCAGAGGGAGGAAAGGCTGTGTGAGAAGGGGCAGAGGAAGGAGGGGCTGAAGGAGGAGGGGCGCAGGGGTAGAGGGGCTGAGGGAGGTAGGGCTGACGGAGGAGGGGTTGAGAGAGGAGGGTTTGAGCGAGGAGGGGCTGAGAGAGGAGTGGCTGAGAAAAGAGGGGTTGAGGGAGGAGGGGCTGAGGTAGGAGAGGCTGAAGGAAAAGGCGCTTAGGGAAAAGGGGCTGAGTAAGGTGGCGCTGACGGACGAGTGGCTGAGGGAGATGGGGCTGAGGGAGAAGGGGCTGAGGGAGGAGGGGCTTAGGGAAGAGGGGCTGTGGAGGGAGGGGCTGAGAGAGGATGGGCTGAGAAAGCAGGGGCTAAGGGAAGAGGGGCTGAGGCAGGAGGAGCTGGGGGAGGAGGGGCTGTGGGAGGAGGGGATGACAGAGGAGGGGCTTAGGAAGGAAAAACTGAGGGAAGAGGGGCTAAGGAAGGAGGGGCTGAGGAAGGAGGGGCTGAGGGAGGAGGGGCTTACGGAGGAGGGGCTTACGGAAGAGGGGCTGAGGCAGGAGGAGCTGAGGGAGGAGGGGCTGTGGGAGGAGGGGCTGACAGAGGAGGGGCTGAGGAAGGAAAAACTGAGGGAAGAGGGGCTAAGGAAGGAGGGGCTGAGGAAGGAGGGGCTGAGGGAGGAGGGGCTTACGGAGGAGGGGCTTACGGAGGAGGGGCTGAGAGAGAAGAAGGTGAGGGAGGAGGGGCTAAGGAAGGAGGGCTGAGGTAAGAGGGGCTGAGGGAGGAGGGGCTGAGGGAGGAGGGGCTGAGGGAGGAGGGGCTGAGGAAGGAATGGCTAAGTGAAGAGGGGCTGAGGGAGGGAGGGCTGTGTGAGGAAGGGCTGAGGGAGGAGTGGCTGAGGGAGGAATAGCTGAGGAAAGAAGGGCTGAGGGACGAGGGGCTGAGGGAATAGGGGCTGAGCAAGGGTAGGTTGAGAGGGGAGGGGCTGTGGGAGGAGGGGCTGAGGGAAGAGGGGGGTGACAAAGGAGGGGCTGAGGGAGGAGTGGCTGAAGGAGGAGGGGGCTGAGGAAGGAGGGTATAAGGGAGGAGGGTATGAGGGAAGAGGGACTGAGGGAGGAGGGGCCGAGGGAGGAGGGGCTGAGGAAGGAGGGGCTAAGGGAAGAGTGGCTGAGCGAAGAGGGGCTCAGAGAGGAGGAGCTGAGGGAGGAGGGACTGAAGAAGAACTGGATGAGGGAGGAGGGTATGAAGGAGGAGGGGCTGAGGAAGAAGGGGCTGAGGATGGAGGGGCTGAGGAAAGAGGGGCTGAGGGAGGAGGATCTGAGGGAGGAATGCCGGAGAGACGACGGGCTGAGGGAGAAGGGGCTGAGGAAGGAGGGACTGAGAGAGGAGGGGCTGACGGAGGAGGGGCTTACGGAGGAGGGGCTGAGGAAGGAGGGCTGAGGGAAGAGTGGCTGAGAAAGAAGGGGCAGACGGAGGAGGGGCTGAGGAAGGAGGGGCTGAGGGAAGCGGAGCTGTGGGAAGAGGGGCTGAGGGAGGAGAGGCTCAGGGAGGAGGGGCTGAGGGAGGATGGGCTAAGGGAGGGGCGGCTGAGGGAGGAAGGGATGAAGAAAGAGAGACTGAGGGAGGAGATTCTGAGGGAGTAGGGACCAAGAGAGGAAGGGGCTGAGGAAGGAATGGCTGAGTGAAGAGGGGCTGAGGGAGGGAGGGGCTGAGAAAGGAATGGCTGAGTGAAAAGGGGCTGAGGGAGGGAGGGCTGTGTGAGGAGGGGCTGAGGGAGGAGGGGCCGAGGGAGGAGGGGCTGAGGAAGGAGGGGCTAAGGGAAGAGTGGCTGAGCGAAGAGGGGCTCAGAGAGGAGGAGCTGAGAGAGGAGGGACTGAAGAAGAACTGGATGAGGGAGGAGAGTATGAAGGAGGAGGGGCTGAGGAAGGAGGGGCTGAGGATGGAGGGGCTGAGGGAAGAGGGGCTGAGGGAGGAGGATCTGAGGGAGGAGTGCCTGAGAGAAGACTGGCTGAGGGAAGAGGGGCTGAGGAAGGAGGGGCTGAGACAAGGAGGGCTGAGGAAGGAGGAGCTGAGTGAGGAGGAGCTGAGAGAGGAGGGGCTGAGGTAGGAGGCGCTGAGGGAAGAGGGGCTGAGAGAGGAGGGCCTGAGGAAGGAGGAGCTGTGGGAGGAGTGGCTGAGAGAGGAGGGGCTGAGGAAAGAGGGGCTGAGCGAAGAGGGGCTGAGGAAGGAGAGGCTGAGGGAGGAGGGACCGAGGAAGGAGGGGCCGAGGGAAGAGGGGCTGAGGGAGGAGGGGCTGAGAGAGGAGGGGCTGAGAGAGGACGGGCTGAGAGAGGAGGGGCTTAAGGAGGAGGGAGTGAAAAAGCAGGGGCTGAAGGAGGAGGGGCTGAGGAAGGTGTTGCTGAGAGATGACGGGCTGAGTAAGGAGGGGCTGAAGGAGGAGGGGCTGAAGAAGGAGGGGCTGAGGGAAGAGGGGCTGAGGGAGGAGGTACTGAGCGAGTTGGGGCTGAGGGAAGAGGGGCTGAGGGAGGAGTGGCTGAGGAAGAAATGACCGAGGGAGGGGGGGCTGAGGGAAGAGGGGCTGAGGAGGGAGGGGCTTAGGGAAGAGGGACCGAGAGAGGAGTGGCTCAGGGAGGAGGGTCTGAGGAAGAAGGGGCTGAGCAAAGAGGGGCAGAGGGAGGAGGGGCTGATAAAGGAGGGGCTGAGGAAGGAGGGGTTGAGGGAGGAGTGGCTGAGGAAAGAGTGGCCGAGGGAGGAGGGGCTGAGGAAGGAGGGGCTGAGGGAGTAGGGGCTGAATGAGGAGGGGCTGAGGCAGAAAGGGCTGAGGGAGGAGAGGCTGAGGGAGGAGGGCCTGAGGAGGAAGGGGCTGAGGGAAGAGGGGCTGAGGGAGGAGGGGCTGAGAGAGGAGGGGCTGAGGGAGGAGGGGCTGAGGGAGGAGGGGCTGAGGGAGGAAGGGCTGAGGAAGGAGGGGCTGAGCCAAGAGGGGCAGAGGAAGGAGCTGCTGATAGAGGAGGGGCTAAGGAAGGAGGGGCTGAGGGAAGAGGGGCTGAGGGAGGAGGGGCTGAGGAAGGAGGGGCTGAGTGAAGAGGGGCATAGGGAGGCGGGGCTGACCGAGGAGGGGCTGAGGGAGGAGGGGCTGAGGGAGGAGGGGCTCAGGGAGGACAGCTGAGGGAGGAGAGGCTGAGGAGCTGAAGAAGGAGGGACTGAGGGAGGAGGGGCCGAGGGAGGAGGGGCTTGGAGAGGAGCGGCTTAAGGAGGAAGGGTTGAGGGAGGAGGGGCTGAGAGAGGAGGGGCTAAGGAAGTAGGGGCTGAGGGAAGAATGGCTGAGGGAGGAGGGGCTGAGAGAGTAGGGGCTGAGAGAGGTGGAGCTGAGGGAGGAGGGGCTGAGGGAGGAGGGGCTGAGGGATGAGGGGCTGAGGGAGGAGGGGCTGAGGAAGGAGTGGCTGAGGGAGGAGGGGCTGAGGGAGGAGGGGCTGAGGGAGGAGGGGCTGAGGGAGGAGGCGCTGAGGGAGGAGGCGCTGAGGGAGGAGGGGCTGAGGGAGGAGGGGCTGAGGGAGGAGGGGCTGAGGGAGGAGGGGATGAGAGAAAAGGGGCTGAGGACGGAGGGGCTGAGGGAGGAGGGGCTGAGAGGAGTTGCTGAGGGAGGAGGGGCTGAGAGGAGTTGCTGAGGGAGGAGGGGCTGAGGAAGGAGGGGATGAGGGAGGAGGGGCTGAGGGAGGAGGGGCTGAGGGAGGAGGGGCTGAAGGAGGACAGCTGAGGAAGGAGGGTCTGAGGGAGGAGGGGTTGAGAGAGGAGGTGCTGAGGGAAGAGGGGCTGAGGGAGGAGTGGCTTGAGGAAGGAGTGGCCGAGGGAAGAGGGGCTGAATGAGGAGCGGCTGAGGGAGGGGGGCTGAAGCAGGAGGGGCTGAGGGAAGAATGGCTAAGGACGGAGGGGCTGGGGAAGGAGGGACTGGGAGAGGACGGGCAGAGAGAGGAGGGGCTGAAGGGGGAGGGGCTGAAGAAGGAGGGGCTGAGGGTGGGGAGGCTGAGGAAGGAGGGGCTGAGAGAGGAGGGGCTGAGCGAGGAGGAACTGAAGGAGGAGGGGCTGAGCGAGGAGGGGCTGAGAGAGGAGGAACTGAGGGAGGAGGGGCTGAGGAAGGAGGGGCTGAGGGAGGAGGGGCTGAGGGAGTAGGGGCTGAGGAAGGAGGGGCTAAGGGAAGAGGGGCTGAGGGAGGAGGGGCTGAGGGAGGGGGGGCTGAGGGAGGAGGGGCTGAGGAAGGAGGGGCTGAGGGAAGAGGGGCTGAGGGAGGAGAGGCTGAGCGAGGAGAAGCTGAGAGAAAAGGGGTTGAGGGAGGAGGGGCTGAGGGAGGAGGGGCTGAGCAAGGAGGGGCTTAGATCGGAATGGCTGAGAGAGGAGGGGCTGAGGGGCTGACGAAAGAGGAGCTGAGGGAGAAGGGGCTGAGGGATGCGGGGCTGAGGGAAGAGAGGCTGAGCGAGGAGGGGCTGAGAGAGGAATGGCTGAGGGAGGAAGGGCAAAAGAGGGAGTGGTTGAGGGAGGAGGAGCTGAGCGAGGAGGGGCTGAGGGAGGAGGGGCTTAGAAAGGAGGGGCTGAGGGAAGAGGGGCTGAAAGAGGAAGGGCTGAGGGAAGAGCGGCTGAGGGAGGAGGGGCTGAGGGAGGAGAGGCTTAGGGAGGAGGGGCCGAGGAAGGAGGGGTAGAGGGAAGAATGGCTGAGGGAAAAGGGGCTGACGAATTAGGGGCTGAGGGACGAGGGGCTGTGGGAAGCGGGGCTGAGGGAGGAGGGGCTGAGAGAGTAGGGGCTGAGCGAGGTGGTGCTGAGGGAGGAGGAGCTGAGTGAGGAGGGGCTGAGAGAGGAGGGGCTGAGGAAGGAGGGGCTGAGGGAAGGGGGGCTGAGGGAGGAGAGGCTGAGCGAGGAGAAGCTGAGAGAAAAGGGGTTGAGGGAGGAGGGGCTGAGGGAGGAGGGGCTGAGCAAGGAGGGGCTTAGATCGGAATGGCTGAGAGAGGAGGGGCTGAGGGGCTGACGAAAGAGGAGCTGAGGGAGAAGGGGCTGAGGGATGCGGGGCTGAGGGAAGAGAGGCTGAGCGAGGAGGGGCTGAGAGAGGAATGGCTGAGGGAGGAAGGGCAAAAGAGGGAGTGGTTGAGGGAGGAGGAGCTGAGCGAGGAGGGGCTGAGGGAGGAGGGGCTGAGAAAGGAGGGGCTGAGGGAAGAGGGGCTGAAAGAGGAAGGGCTGAGGGAAGAGCGGCTGAGGGAGGAGGGGCTGAGGGAGGAGAGGCTTAGGGAGGAGGGGCCGAGGAAGGAGGGGTAGAGGGAAGAATGGCTGAGGGAAAAGGGGCTGACGAAGGAGGGGCTGAGGGACGAGGGGCTGTGGGAAGCGGGGCTGAGGGAAGAGGGGCTGAGCGAGGAGGGGCTGAGGGAGAAGGGGCTGAAGAAGGAGCGGCTGAGGGAGGAGGAGGAGGGGCTGAGGAAGGAGGGGCTGAAGAAGGACGGACTGAGGGAAGAGGGGCTGAGGGAGGGAGGGCTGTGTGAGGGGGGGCTGAGGGAGGAGGGGCTGAGGGAGGAGGGGCTGAGGAAAGAGGCGCTGAGGGAGGAGGGCCTGAAGATAGAGGGGGCTGAGGGAGGAGGGGCTGAGGGAGGAGTCTCTGAGGGAGGAGGGGCTTAAGGAGGAAGGGCTGAGAGAGGAGGGGCTGAGGAAGGAGGGACTAAGGAAAGAGGGGCTGAGAAAGGAGGGGCTGAGAGAGGAAGGGCTGAGGGAGGAGGAGTTGAGGGAGGAGGGGCTGAGAGAGGAGGGGCTGAGGGAGGAGGGGCTGAGGGAAGAGGGGCTGAGGGAGGAGGGGCTGAGGCAGGAGGGGCTAAGGGAAGAGCGGCTGAGAGAGGAGGGGCTGAAGGAGGAGGGGCTGAAGAAGGAGGGGCTGAGGGAGGAGGGGCTGAGGGAGGAGGGGCTGAGGAAGGAGGGGCTTAGATCGGAATGGCTGAGAGAGGAGGGGCTGAGGGGCTGACGAAGGAGGGGCTGAGGGAGGAGGGGCTGAGGGAGGAAGGGCAAAAGAGGGAGTGGTTGAGGGAGGAGGAGCTGAGCGAGGAGGGGCTGAGGGAGGAGGGGCTGAGAAAGGAGGGGCTGAGGGAAGAGGGGCTGAAAGATTAAGGGCTGAGGGAAGAGCGGCTGAGGGAGGAGGGGCTGAGGGAGGAGAGGCTTAGCGAGGAGGGGCCGAGGAAGGAGGGGCAGGCGGAAGAGGGGCTGAGGGAAAAGGGGCTGACGAAGGAGGGGCTGAGGGAGGAGGGGCTGTGGGAAGCGGGTCTGAGGGAAGAGGGGCAGAGCGAGGAGGGGCTGAGAGAGCTAGGGCTGAGGGAGAAGGGGCTGAAGAAGGAGCGGCTGAGGTAGGAGGAGGAGGGGCTGAGGAAGGAGGGGCTGAAGAAGGACGGACTGAGGGAAGAGGGGCTGAGGGAGGGAGGGCTGTGTGAGGGGGGGCTGAAGAAGGAGCGGCTGAGGGAGAAGGGGCTGAGGCAGGAGGGGCTAAGGGAAGAGCGGCTGAGAGAGGAGGGGCTGAAGGAGGAGGGGCTGAAGAAGGAGGGGCTGAGGGAGGAGGAGCTGAGGGAGGAGGGGCTGAGGGTAGAGGGGCTGAGAGAGGAGGGGCTGAGGAAGGAGGGGCTGAAGAAGGACGGACTGAGGGAAGAGGGGCTGAGGGAGGGAGGGCTGTGTGAGGGGGGGCTGAGAGAGGAGGGGCTGAGGGAGGAGAGGCTATGGGAGGATGGGCTGTGGGAGGATGGGCTGAGGGAAGAGGGGCTGAGGGAAGAGGGCTGAGGAAGGAGGCGCTTAGGGAGGAGGGGCTGAGGGAGGAGTGGCTGTGGAAGGAGGGGCTGAGGGAAGAGGGGCTGAGGGAAGAGGGGCTAAGGGAAGAGTGGCTGAGGAAGGAGGGGCTGAGAGAGGAAGGGCTGAGGGAGGAGGAGTTTATTTATTTTATTTATTAGCCAAACAAGGCATTAATACATATACATACATAAAAAAAATATGAAATATCTAAGTATTTAAAAACAAACAAAATAGAGTAAGGTACAAATAAATAACACATTAATAAATAAATAACTAATGGAGTAAACAAATAAGTTTAAAATAGACAAGAAGTAAAATAAAAAGGAAATAAAAAAGTGTAGGTACAAATAAATAACACATAAATAAATAAATAACTAATGGAGTAAACAAATAAGTTTAAAATAGACAATAAGTAAAATAACAAGGAAATAAAAGAATAACAATTAAAAACGATAATTAAACAAGAGCTTAAAAGTTATTGTGTACAAATGGCTTGGATAAGGGAAGATTTGTAGGATAGTTTGGAAATCGTTGGGGAATAAAGGTTGCTAAAGCCATTGAAGACCCTGCAGCATCTATTCACTGGCTCATTAGCTGCATATATGGTAGAATGTGAATATTCCTTTAGCAAACGATTGGACCTGGTGTTCCTTAAGGGGATATTTATCACAAATTTACTATTAAGGAACTCAACTCTAATAACGCCTCTAATTACGTCAAATGTGAAGCAGGCCGATATCATCATTCTTCTAGATGCAAGTGAAGTTAAGTTTAAATGACCCAGTCTAAACTCATATGGCGGTAAATTTTCGAAATCGTAAGGGTTGTACAGATCTCTTAGGGCGAAAAGTAAAAATTGTTTTTGAATGGACTCGAGTCTGTTATTGTGAATTTCAAAGGCTGGGTTCCAAATAATACAGGCGTATTCGAGAAGAGGGCGTACAAGTGCAGTGTATAATGATCTTGTGGCCCACAAGTTTTTAAACTCCTTGGCACGTCGTTTAATAAAGCCGAGCTGCTTATTCGCACGGGAAAGAATTTTGTCGTAGTGCAAGGTGAAACGAAGTTTCACATCCATCACAACACCGAGATCAACAACGCTATCAACGCGAGTTAATAAGTTGTTGCCGAGAAAGTAGGTATTCTGCGTAACTATGCATTTACGGCTAAAACTTATGATTTGGCACTTATCAATATTCAGCGCGAGCTTGTTTATATTGCACCACTGAACAAGAGAATTAAGCTTGGATTGAAGGAAAAGTGCATCAGATTTAGATTTAATGGTGTGGTAGAGTTTGAGGTCGTCTGCATAAAGTAGGTGAGAAATGTTTGACAGGACGTCAGATAGATCCGAAATGAATATGTTAAAGAGAAGTGGGCCAAGATGACTACCTTGTGGAACACCAGAGGTAGCAAATATATTTTTTGATAAAATTCCTTGAAATTTAACGAGTTGTATTCGGTTGTGGAGGTAGGAACTGAGCCAGCTTAGTAAAGATCCGGCAAGTCCGAATTTGTGCAGCTTAAGGATCAATATAGAATGGTCAACTCTGTTAAAAGCTTTGCTAAAGTCAGTGTAGACTGCGTCAATTTGATAGCCTTTTTCCATATTACACAAAACGTCCGAAACTAGGATTGTCAAGTTTGTGATAGTTGAGCGACCTTTTCTAAAGCCATGCTGTTGCTCATTCAGACGGGAGTCAACTAGTGGGGAAAGTTTAATGTAAACAATTTTTTCAAAAAGTTTTGGAATGGAAGATAAAATGGCAATGCCCCTGTAATTTTCGACGCAGCGTCTATCGCCATTTTTGAAAATTGGTGTAACATATGAAAGTTTCCAACAGGATGGGAAAACACCAGATGAAAGCGACCTGTCAAAGAAAATATGCAGGGGTGTTATTAGCTGCTCTACACACCTCCGTAGGAAGGTCGGCGGAAGGAGATCAGGACCAGGGCCTTTGTTGCAATCGAGCTCCAATATAGCTTTACGTATTTCTTCGCGTGATATTTTAATTTGGCTGAGAAAAGTGGTTGGTGCTGAATTAGAAGGAGAAACATTTGAGTTAGATGGGTCTGATACAGTGAAAATTCTCTGGAAATTATCTGCGAATAAATCGCAGATATCTTTAGGAGAAGCAGAGGTGATATTATTATAGGACATTGACAATGGATAACCAGTGACTTTCCGCTTCATATTTACAAAATCAAAGAATTTTTTTGGGTCGTGGATTATACTTTCACCGGTTTTCTTAATATAATTGGCATAAGCATCGCGAGACTTTGTCGAGAATTCCTTAACTACTTCACTATAAGCTTCCTGAATAGTATGATTGACATCAATATTTTCCTTTAATCGTTTATATAGTTTGTTTCTATGATTTCGCAAATGCCTAAGTTCCCTATCAAGCCATGGTTCAGACAATTTTTTCTTTTTTTTAACCTTAGGTACATATCTTTCAACGGCGTCAAATATTTTATCGTAAAAAGTGGAAATGGCTTCCTCAAGATCTAGCGCTGAAAGAGTATTCGTCCAGTCTATAGAGTCAAGTACATGGTGAATACTTTCGTAGTCAGCGTTAAGAAAGTCATATACAATTGAATTATTGTACGTTTTTAAGTAAATAGAATCAGGAGTGGGAAGTTCAACTGATAGTGCAGTGTGGTGTAAACTATTTGAAAAGAGATGCTCTGCATCATTAGTTGGACTTACCACTACTTCGTCATAGGCGTTTGTAAACACAAGATCCAACCAATGACCGTTTTGGTTGGGATTTGGAGAGACTTGCTGCAAATCGTTGCCATAAAAAGTACTCGCAAGGTTGAAATCATTAGAATCTGAGAGGTTAACAGGGAGAAGAAATGCGTCGTTTTCATCGGGGATAAAACATAAGTTGGGACGATTGAAATCCCCTAGGAATATTATTTTGTCTTTTTCATTCAGAGACGTTGTAATGGAAGATATTAATTCACAGAAATGGTTGTAAACTGATTCATCCGATCTGGGTGGAATATAGGCCAAACTAATATAAAGGAAATGGTTATTCAAAGAAACACGAATAACAAGGTGTTGAAACAATACATTGGGGGTGGTGTCAATAATCTCACTTGAAAGTGTGTTGCTAACCGCCAGCAAAACCCCACCGCCTCGCGTTTGACCTGTGGAACAATAGTCACGATCGCTTCTGTAAATTGTCCAACTGCTATCAAGGATCTCTTCATTCTTATGGGAATCATTTAGCCATGTTTCTGCGAAGGCGAGTAAATGAAAGTGGCAGGATTTTGCGTCAAGATATAATTTATTTAATTTCCCTCTCATACCACTACAATTGTGGTAAAAGAGTCTGAGTCCATTTAAAGAAGGTGTTATGTTAGGATAAATGCCTAACAGAGTTGACTGCTTTTCGACGAGAAGCAGTTGTCAACAAATTGTCAAAAGAGGCAGTATTCGTATTTGCCTCTGCGGAGGCGACATAGGTAGCCAGCTGTCTAGAGGGTAAAGAAGAGCTAATATTGGCTACGTTGTTGTTTGTATTTTGAAGGGAAGAAACGGAAGCAACAGTAGGACGTAGTATTAATGGGATGTTACGAGTATTAGTAATTTGAGGATTTTGAATGGATGGAGATTTGCGGGTATTAGGAACATTATTTGAAATACAATTTTTTCTTACAGTATTAGGTACTTTCTTACGGCTATTGTTGGTCCTTCGATTCTTCCAGGGAGAAAATGTAACGCCATTCCAGTCGAATTTGCTGTTACTTCCGTCTAAACTCATGAACATCCAGGCATATTTTGAGGGAATGAAAACCTTGTATCGTTTCTGTGAGTTGTGTTTCCGTTGTGGTAGTTTGGTGATAAAATAATCATTGATGTGGAGTCCAGCTTCGAGGAACGTATTCAGCCATCCTTGATCAGCAGTGGGAGGAATACCTTTGACGAAGAACGCTACTTTGTCGGTATGGAAGCGTGATCCTTCGTATTGGCAAGTTTCATTATATTTGTTTATTTTTTTAATGCGACTGTCCCACTCATTTTTCGACCAATATGTACCAAATTTATATATTGGCTTGTCTGCAGTAGAAGTCAATTCTTTGATAGCAGACGAAGCCATGTCTTTTGTAGTCACTTTTGGTATGTTGCTGTTAATATCGGCCACTGAGAGCTCATGGAGAAGCGAATGTTCGTAAATAGATTGCTGATTATTTATGTCTTCCAATGGTTTTTCACGCTGATGCTCAAAGTGTTCAAGCTTGTTATTTGTATTACTTAGTTTTAGTGATTGTTCCACGAAAGCATTTGTTAGCAAGGTATTCTGCTTATCGAACATTGAAGAAAATTTTTGCTCAGCCTTCTCGAGCATATTTGTAAAGTTTACTTGGCGAGAGCTGCTTGGGACAGAATTGGCTGAGATACTTGAAGATATAGTATCTAATTTGCCATTCAGGGAATCTATTCTCTCTTCTAGTGCGGCAAGGGACTTTTCAACGAAATTGTTGCTGTTGTTGTTAGTCTTCGAAAGAGCAGATGAGAGTACATCAAAATGTTGCGAAATGTCCGCCAGAATATCTTCGTTTGCTCTAGCCTGAGCTTGATGTTTGAATACGAGATGGTCTTTTTCAGCATTTAGTGTTCCAACTGTAAAACGTTCTTTTTAAGATATTTAAATAGCTTTTTATTTAAATTAATTATAAATCAAATCAAACCAATCAAATCGTGAAAATGTAAACGTTCAATCAAATCGTAATGAAATCGTAACTCTTGACGTTGTTCAGAATCGTATATGATCAAAAATAATCTTGACGTTGTTCAGCGAGAGAAAAAAAAGAAAAGACTCGTCGACTACTTATTTAACGATTTGAGTTGTCACGTCATTGCCATGTTAATATATTTACGCCTGACAGTTCGACCATCCTGATCATCAACGCGCCCTCGAGTTGATTCCTTTATTTTTTTTTGTTGTGCATCTCCTCATTCGCTTTCGTCTTCCCGTTCGCTTTCGTCTTCTCCATCGTCACTACAACTGGGTAGCGTGCACCAGGGTTTCATCTTGTCCGAAGCGTAAACTGATGAATAGTGTTGTTTAGTCCTATGAGAACCCTTGAGGTCTTCCACTACGTATCGATCATGACCCAAAACTTTGGTGACTTCAAATGGTCCTTTATAACGTGGCTCTAATTTGCGTGAGCCACCCGTACTAGCTGGTTCCTTCCCTACGAGCACAAGATCACCTAACTTATACACCTTTGGCTTTCCGTGAGTATTGTCAAATCGCTGCTTCGCCTTTTTTCGTTGCTCAGTAATTCGATTTGCAGACTCTTCTCTCATTCTTGCAATTTCATCGTCAGATCTGAATTCGCCATCATGTAACGCTAGAATTAATTTGTTTCCTAATATATCTCGTGGTTTGAATCCGAATAATAACTCGCTTGGGGCTTTACCGCTGCTCTTGTTTATTGAGCCATTAATGACATATTGAATCGTTCGTAAGTTTCGATCCCAGTGCTTATCGTTATTTGTTGACGGCAATAACATCGACAGTAAAGTTCTGTTGGCTCGCTCTACCTGTCCGTTCGCTCTGGGTGTCCTTACAGCATTTAATACATGTCGGATATCGTTGTCCTGACAATATTTCTTGAATTGGTTTGATGTGAATGATGTTCCTCTGTCGGAGATAATACGTTTCGGTACTCCAAAGTATCCAGTCACTTCATCTAGAAAGCTGACAACGTGCTTAGTTGCAGTACTTTTCACGGCTTTGCATATGGTATATTTAGTGAATGCGTCAACCATCATCATTACGTGCTCGTTGCCTTTACTGCTTCGTGGAAAAGGACCCAAATGATCAATGTGTACTGTTTGAAAAGGTATTGGCTCGATTTCGTCATAGTGATACTCGCCTTCCTTCCTCCCAGCTACTTGCTTATGATATGCGCATTCGATACACATTCGAATATAAGACTTTACAAAATTCCTCATTCTGGGGAACCATGCGTAGGTCCGAATCCTTTCTATCGTGCGGTCTACACTAAGATGACCGGCGTTGTCATGGTTGTCTCGCACAATGTTCCATCGCAAGGATTTTGGAACAACCCATAATTTCTTCTCCTTTTCCTTTTTGAAAAGTCTTTCTTTATACATCACATAACCATCGTGGTACGTTTTTCCGCTTGCTTTCATTTGTTCGACTATTTGCTTCAGACGTTCATCTTGTAACTGCATACTGTACAACCAATCGCTTGTTTCAAGTTGGACCTTTGATATTTTAAGAGAAGCTGTATCTAATTCGCTTTCCTTTTCATCCGGTTTTCGGCTCAAGGCGTCGACATGAGCCATTTTAATGCCAGCTCGATGTTCGATTTCCAAATCAAATTCCTGGATGCGTAACCACCATCTTGCAATACGTGGAAGTAGTTCTCTCTTTTGCATAGCTGTTTTAATGGCGCTGCAATCGGTCACCAGCTTTACCTTCTTCCCATATATGTAATACTTAAAGCGCTCCAGGGACTCGACGGCAGCTAAAGTCTCTAATTCGTAGCTATGGAAGCTCTTTTCGTTATTTGTCGTTGACCTACTATAATATGCGATTGGACTCAATTCATCGTTGCTTCTTTGAAGCAATACACCTGCCAAGCCTATGGAGCTCGCATCCGTGTGAACTTCGTGCTGAGCTTCGACTCGATATGCTGATATTAGTGGTTGACTGACTAATGTGTTTTTCAGATCATCAAATGCTTTCTGCTGTTCGTTCTCCCACACAAATTCTTCATTTATATGCGTAAGCTTACGTAATGGTTCTGCTCGGATGGCAAAGCCGGGTACGAACTTTCGGAAGTATCCACTAAGTCCAAGAAATTGTCGAATTTCCGTTGCGTTTTTAGGTACAGGAAAATTACGGATTGCTGAAGTTTTGATCTCACCGGGTTTTATTCCGTCCTTGGATAATTCGTGTCCCAAAAATTGAATAGACTGTTTTAAAAACATACACTTCTTGATATTGAGTGTAAGCCCTAACGAACGCAGAGCTGAAAATACCCTTTCAAGTTTTTCAAGCATATTTTCCGTTGAATTACTGCCAACCAAAATGTCGTCCATATAATGGATCATGTTACCTTCCTGAGTCTTTTCCTTAAGTGACGACATGAGACGTTGAAACACTGCTGGAGCGTTCTTCAATCCAAACGGCATGCGTTTGAATTCATATAGTCCATCCGGGGTTATAAAAGCAGTATATTTTCTGCTCGATTCTGCTATTGGCACCTGGTAGTATCCACTATTTAGGTCGAGCACAGAAAAACAAGTATACGCCATGGCTTCGTGCAATCGTTCTTCGATATTGGGTGTAGGAAAATTCTCTTTGACAGTCAACTGATTCAGGAGTCGGAAGTCTACACATAAACGGTCATCACCACTCTTTTTCTTAACCAATACCATGGGACTTGCATACTCGGATTTTGACCTCAAAATAATGTTGTGGTCTAACAGCTCCTGAATCATTCGAGTTACGTTAGCTCTTTTTGGCTCGGGTATACGGTACGGTCTTTGAACTACAGGTTTACTGTCTGAGACTTCAATCTTCATTTCAATTTCGTTCGTGCAACCAATTTCTCCGATTCCATTTGCAAAGACGTCTCTGAATTCGTTAACAAGGCAGGCTAATTGATTAAAATCGTCGTCTTTGACAGGACCGCACAATATATCTTCTCTTCGTATCAGCATTCGATCATGGAATATATTTCTAGTTTCATCTTCTGCTCTGATTGATAATGAATTTTTGGTAATTTTTGCGTTGATTAAATTATCTGCGAAAATGTCTTGTCTGAGAAGCACATCAGAAGAAATTGCGCTATCATCAATGACGTACAAGTTGACGTTGAGTTTAGTCCTATCTAATGTGATTTCCGCCGTAACTTTATGTTTAAGTATGGTAATGGCTCCGCCTACCCCTTTTATTTTTATGAGACAGTTTTCCCAATTTTTGCTTATTTCTCTGGCTTTCGTCGCTCGTACCAAGCTGCATTGGCTGCCTGTATCGAAAAATATTTGACAAGGCCTCCCGTTTGCTTTACCATACTTCGTTAGTATCGTCTCTAAATTTACAACATCAGCTCTTCTAGACAATTTGTGTCCGCAATTCATAGGTTCCGACCTTGGATGTACCTTGTCGCAATCCTTGCATCGATTTCGGCGTGGTGGCATTTTGCAGTCTCGGGAAATGTGCCCAGTTTCATTACAATTATAGCACTTTCGCTGGTTTCGATCTGTTTTCTCATCCTTAAATAGACTACGCAAATCACCACGCTCGTTGAATGCCCTACTATTTGGTGCCTTGGAATTATTACCGTATCTTGTACTGTTTTCTACGTTAGAAATTTTGTTTCTCGACGTGTTTTGTAAGAACTCTTTTATTAATTCACGGAGTTCTTTTACAGAGTTTATCTTTATCGCAGCAATTGAATTTTGTAACTCACGATCTCGTAAACCATCACGGGTATATTTTACAATCGCTTGCTCACTGATACCGAACTTTCTTCCCAGAGCCGACATTCGAAAAGAATAGTCAATCATGCTTTCAGAATTGGCACGCACAGAATTTTGCATTTTATGATGTATCTCAGCTTCATTAGCGTCGATACCAAATTCTGCAATCAGTTCAGCTTTAAAATTGTTCCATTTTACGGGCAACTCTGGGGAGGCGTCCAACCAAAGTCTAGCAGCACCCTTCAGCTTACTGAACACGGCAAGGAGTAAACATTTTTCCTCCCACCCGTAGGCCCGATACGCATTTTCTACGTGCTTCACAAACTGTTCTGCGTCCAAACACAACTCATTACTAGGATCGAACGTCGGAATCGTCTGAGCAATTTCGTTCACCGAATTTTGACTACGCGAATTGTTCATAAATGCAATTTCGTTAATTGATGGTTCAGAACATGTACGCTGATCTTGACTTTGTGCCAAATTGCTAACAGTTTGCGCCAACCCAACTACAATTTGTCGCAATTCATTTAACTGCGCTCCAACATCAATATTTTCCCTTGCCGTTTCCATCTCTTCTTTCTCGACTTCGCCGTTCTCATAGACTTCATAAAGTCTTCCTAATTTCTCCGTCTTTGTGCCAGTTAACGGCAACCCGTTGATTTCCAATAATTTATTCAATTCGTGCACCCGCAATGTGGTTATCTTTATCATTTTTTTTTTTATTTCAGTTTATCGAGCACCAATATGACAATAGGACCACCGCATAAAATAAGTCTACGTCTACACTACGTCTACGAAAGCGTTATCCTTTCGATCCCACTTCTGAAAATGTAAAACGTTCTTTTTAAGATATTTAAATAGCTTTTTATTTAAATTAATTATAAATCAAATCAAACCAATCAAATCGTGAAAATGTAAACGTTCAATCAAATCGTAATGAAATCGTAACTCTTGACGTTGTTCAGAATCGTATATGATCAAAAATAATCTTGACGTTGTTCAGCGAGAAAAAAAAAAGAAAAGACTCGTCGACTACTTATTTAACGATTTGAGTTGTCACGTCATTGCCATGTTAATATATTTACGCCTTACACAATGTAACTGATTATGCGGTCGTACATGCTTTTCATCAGCCGTTCTACATTTTGACAATCTGTGCATATGAAATGGCGTTCTAAGTATGGATGGTACCAGTCCCGTGGAGCACCCATGCATGCGCCATGTAATTTCCGATTGCAGAACGCCTTGCAATGCACAAACTTCATGGTGTAGTCGAATGCGAAACAGTTCTCTAAGCTGCACTTGAAACTCCTGATTGAACTTGAACTGCCTAGAAGTATGCAATTTAAGGGAGGAGGGGCTGAGAGAGGGAGGAGGGAGGAGGAGGGGCTGAGAGAGGATCGCCTGAGAAAGGAGCTGCTGAGGGAAGAGGGGCTGAGGAAGGAGGAGCTGAGGGAGGAGGGGCTGTGGGAGAAGGGGCTGATATAGGAGGGGCTGAGGAAGGAGGGGCTGAGGAAGGAGGGGCTGAGGAAGGAGGGGCTGAGAGAGGGTCAGCTGAGAAAGGAGGGGCTGAGGGAGGAGGGGCTGAAGAAGGAGGGGCTGAGAGAGGACGGGCTGAGAGAGGAGGGGCTGAGAGAGGAGGGGCTGAAGAAGGAGGGGCTGAGGGAGGAGCAGCTGAGGGAAGGAGGGCTGAGCGAGGAGGGGCTGAGAGAGGAATGGCTGAGGGAGGAGGGGCAAAAGAGGGAGTGTGCTGAGGGAGGAGGAGCTGAGCGAGGAGGGGCTGAGGGAGAAGGGGCTGAGAAAAAAGGGGCTGAGGGAAGAGGCGCTGAAAGAGGAAGGGCTGAGGGAAGAGGGGCTGAGGGAGGAGGGGCTGAGGGAGGAGAGGCTAATTGAGGAGGGGCCGAGGAATGAGGGGCAGAGTGAAGAGGTGCTGAGGGAAAAGGGGCTGACGGAGGAGGGGCATAGGGAAGCGGGGCTGAGAGAGGTGGGGCTGAGAGAGGAGGGGCTGAGGGAAGAGGGGCTGAAGAAGGTGGTGCTGAGGGAGGAGGGGCTGAGGGAGGAAGGGCTGAGGGAGGAGGGGCTGAGGGAGGAGGGGCTGTGAGAGAAAGGGCTGAGGGAGGAGAGGCTGAGGGAGGAGGGGCTTAGGAAGGAGGGGCTGAGCGACGGGGGGCTGAGAGAGGAGGCGGTGAGGGAGGAGGGGCTGAGGAACGGGGCTGAAGAAGGATTGGCTGAGGGAAGAGGGGCTGAGGGAGGGAGGGCTGACGGACGAGGGGTTGAGAGCAGAGAAGCTGAAGGAGGAGGGGCTGAGGAAAGAGGGCTGAGGGAGGAGGGGCTGAGGAAGGAGGGGCTGAAGAAGGACGGGCTGAGGGAAGAGGGGCTGAGGGAGGGAGGGCTGTGTGAGGGGTGGCTGAGGGAGGAGGGGCTGAGGAAAGAGGCGCTGAGGGAGGAGGGGCTGAGGATAGCGGGGACTGAGGGAGGAGGGGCTGAGGGAGGAGGGGCTGAGGGAGGAGTTTCTGATGGAGGAGGGGCTTAAGGAAGAAGGGCTGAGAGAGGAGGGGCTGAGGGCGGAGGGGCTGAGTGAGGAGGGGCTGAGGGAGAAGGGGCAGAGGAAGGAGGGTCTCAGGAAGGAGGGGCTGAGAGAGGACGGGCTGAGAGAGGAGGGGCTGAGGGAAGAGGGGCTGAAGAAGGTGGTGCTGAGGGAGGAGGGGCTGAGGGAGAAAGGGCTGAGGGAGGGAGGGCTGAGGGAGGAGGGGCTGTGAGAGAAGGGGCTGAGGGAGGAGAGGCTGAGGGAGGAGGGGCTAAGGAAGGAGGGGCTGAGCGACGAGGGGCTGAGAGAGGAGGCGGTGAGGGAGGAGGGGCTGAGGAAGGAGGGGCTGAAGAAGGAGGGGCTGAGGGAATAGGGGCTGAGGGAGGGAAGGCGGACGCAGGAGGGGTTGAGAGCGGAGAAGCTGAAGGAGGAGGGGCTGAGGAAAGAGGGCTGAGGGAAGAGGGGCTGAGGGAGGAGGGTTGAGGGAGGAGTGGCTGAGGGAGGAGGGGCTGAGAGAGGACGGGCTGAGAGAGGAGGGGCTGAGGGAAGAGGGGCTGAAGAAGGTGGTGCTGAGGGAGGAGGGGCTGAGGGAGGAGGGGCTGTGAGAGAAAGGGCTGAGGGAGGAGAGGCTGAGGGAGGAGGGGCTTAGGAAGGAGGGGCTGAACGACGGGGGGCTGAGAGAGGAGGCGGTGAGGGAGGAGGGGCTGAGGAACGGGGCTGAAGAAGGATTGGCTGAGGGAAGAGGGGCTGAGGGAGGGAGGGCTGACGGACGAGGGTTGAGAGCAGAGAAGCTGAAGGAGGAGGGGCTGAGGAAAGAGGGCTGAGTGAAGAGGGGCTGAGGGAGGAGGGGCTGAGGATAGAGGGTTTGAGGGAGAAGGGGCTCAGGGAGGATGGGCTGAGGGAGGAAGGGCTGACGGAGGATGGGCTAAGGAAGGACGGGCTGAGGGGAGAGGGGCTGAGAGAGGAGCGGCTGAGAAAGGAGGGTCTGAATGAGGAGGTGCTGAGGAAGGAGGGGCTGAGGGAGGAAGGTCTAGAGAGGATAGGCTTAGGGAGGAGGGGCTGAGGGAGGCAGGGCTGAGAGGAGAGGGGCCGATGGAAGAGGGGCTGAGGGAGGAGTGCCTGAGGGAGGAGGTTCTGAGAGAAGGGGGGCTGAGTGAGAAGAGGCTAAGGGAGGAAGGGCTGAGGAAGGAGGGGCTGAGGGAGAGGGGCTGAGAGAGGATGGGCTGAGGGAGGAGGGCCTGAGGGAGGAGGGGCAGAGAGAGGAGCGGCTGAGAAAGGAGGGGCTGAGGTAGGAGGGCCTGAGGAAGGAGGGGCTGGGGGAAGAGGGGCTGAGGGAGGAAGGGCTGAGAAAGGAGGGGCTGAGAAAGGAGGGGCTGAGGGAAGAAGGGCAGATGAAGGAGGGGCTCATTGAGGAGGGCCTGAGGGAAGAGGGGCTGAGAGAAGAGGGGCTGAGGGAGGAGAGGCTACGGGAGCAAGGGCTGAGGAAGGAGGGGCTGAGGGAAGAGTGGCTGAGAAAGGAGGGGCTGAGGGAGGAGGGGCTGAGGAAGGAAGGCCTGAGGGAAGAGGGGCTGAGAGAAGAGGGGCTGAGGGAGGAGAGGCTACGGGAGCAAGGGCTGAGGAAGGAGGGGCTGAGGGAAGAGCGGCTGAGAAAGGAGGGCCTGAGGGAGGAGGGCCTGATGGAGGAGGGGCTGAGAGAAGAGGGGCTGAGGGAGGAGAGGCTAAGAGAGGAAGGGCTGAGTAAAGAAGGGCTGAGGGAGGAGGGGCTGAGAAGGATGGGCTGAGGGAGGACGGCCTGAGGGAGGAGGGGCTGAGAGAGGAGCTGCTGAGAAAAGAGGGGCTGAGGGAGGAGGGGTTGAGGAAGGAGGGGCTGGGGAATGAGGGACTGAAAGAGGAGGGGCTGAGAAAGGAGGGGCTGAGGGAGGAAGGGCTGAGGGAAGAGGGGCTGATGAAGGAGGGGCTGAGTGAGGAAGGCCTGGGGGAGGAGGGGCTGAGAGAAGAGGGGCTGAGGGAGGAGAGGCTACGGGATAAAGGGCTGAGGAAGGAGGGGCTGAGGGAAGAGTGGCTGAGAAAGGAGGGGCTGAGGGAGGAGAGGCTAAGAGAGTAAGGGCTGAGGAAGGAAGGGCTGAGGGGGGAGGGGCTGAGAAAGGATGGGCTGAGGGACGAGGGCCTGAGGGAGGAGGGGCTGAGAGAAGAGGGGCTGCGGGAGGAGAGGCTAAGGGAGGAAGGACTGAGGAAGGAGGCACTGATGGAGAAGGGGCTGAGAGAGGATGGGCTGAGGGAGGAGGGCCTGAGGGATGAAGGGCTGAGAGAGGAGCGGCTGAGAAAAGAGGGGCTGAGGGAGGAGGTGCTGAGGAAGGAGGGGCTGGGTGAAGAGGGGCTGAGGGAAGAGGGGCTGAGAGATGAAGGACTGAGAGAGGAGGGGCTGATGGATGAGGGGCTGAGGGACGAGGGCCTGAGGGAGGAGGGACTGAGAGAATAGGGGCTGAGGGAGGAGAGGCTAAGGGAGGAAGGGCTGAGGAAGGAGGGGCTGAGGGAGGAGGGGCTGAGAAAGGAGGGGCTGAGATAAGAGGGGCTGAGGAAGGAAGGCTAAGGGAAGAGGTGCTGAGGGAAGAGGGGCTGAGAGATGAAGGGCTGAGAGAGGAGGGGCTGAGGGAGGAGGGGTTGAGAGAGGAGAGGCTGAGGGAAGAGGGATTGAGGGAGGAGGTGCTGAGGGAGAAGGGGCTGAGGGAGGAGAGGCTGAGAGAGGAGGGGCTGAGGGAGGAGGGGCTGAGAGAGGAGGGGCTGAGGGAGGAGGAGCTGACGGAGGAGCGGCTGAGGAAGGAGGGGCTGAGGTAGGAGGAGCTGAGGGAGGAGGGGCTGAGGGAGGAGGGGCTGAGGAAGGAGGGCTGAGGGTTGAGGGACTGAGAGAGGAGGGGCTGAGGGAGGAGAGGCTGAGGAAGGAGGGGCTGAGGGAAGAGGGGTTGAGGAAGGAGGGGCTGAGGAAGGAGGGGCTGAGGAAGAAGGGGCTGAGGGAAGAGGGCTGAGGGAGCAGGGGCCGAGGGAGGGGGGGACTGAAGAAGGAGGGGCTAAGGGAAAAGGGGCTGAGCGAGGAAGGGCTGAGAGAGGAGGGGCCGAGGGAGGAGGGGCTGAGGGAGGAGGAGTTGAGCGAAGAGGGGCTGAGAGAGGAGGCTCTGAGGGAGGAGGCGCTGAAGAAGGAGGGGCTGAAGAAGGAGGGGCTTAGGGAGGATGGGCTGAGGGAGGAAGGGCTGAGGGTGAATGGGCTAAGGAAGGACGGGCTGAGGGGAGAGGGGCTTAGAGAGGAGCGGCTGAAAGAGGAGGGTCTGGATGAGGAGGGGCTGAGGAAGGAGGGGCTGAGGGAGGAAGGTCTAAGGGAGGATGGGCTGAGGGAAGAGGGGCTGAGGGAGGAGTTGCTGAGGGAAAAGGGGTTGAGGAAGGAGGGGCTGAGGGAGGAGGGGCTGAGAGAGGATGGGCTGAGGGAAGAGGGCCTGACGGAGGAAGGGCTGAATGAGGAGCGGCTGAGAAAGGAGGGGCTGAGGTAGGAGGGGCTGAGGAAGGAGAAGCTGGGGGAAGAGGGGCTGAGGGAGGAAGGGCTGAGGAAGGAGGCGCTGAGGGAAGAGGGGCTGAGGGGGGCGGGGCTGAGGAAGGAAGGGCTGAGCGAAGAGGGGCTGAGGGAAGAGGGGCTGAGGGATGAGGGGCTGAGAGAGGAGGGGCTGAGGGTTTAGAAGCTGAGGGAGGAGGGGCTGAGGGAGGAGGGGCTGAGGGACGAGGGGCTGAGGGAAGAGGGGCTGAGAAAGGAAGGGCTGAGGGAAGAGGGGCTGAGAGAGGAGCGGCTGAGAAAGGAGGGTCTGAATGAGGAGGGGCTGAGGAAGGAGGGGCTGAGGGAGGAGGGGCTGAGGAAAGCGGGGCTGAGGGAAGAGGGGCTGAGCGAGGAGGAACTGAGAGAGGTGGGGCTGAGAGAGGAGGGGCTGAGGAATGAGGGACTAAGGAAAGAGGGGCTGAGTGAGGAAGGGCTGAGACTGGAGGGGCTGAGAGCGGATGGGCTGAGTGAGGAGGGGCCGAGGGAGAAGGGGCAGAGGAAGGAGGGGCACAGGAAGGAGGGGCTGAGAGAGGACGGGCTGAGAGAGGAGGGGCTGAGGGAAGAGGGGCTGAAGAAAGTGGTGCTGAGGGAGGAGGGGCTCAGAGAGGAAGGGCTGAGGGAGGAGGGGCTGAGGGAGGAGGGGCTGTGAGAGAAGGGGCTGAGGGAGGAGAGGCTGAGGGAGGAGGGGCTTAGGAAGGAGGGGCTGAGCGACGAGGGTTTGAGAGAGGAAGCGGTGAGGAAGGAGGGGCTGAGGAAGGAGGGGCTGAAAAAGGAGGGGCTGAAAAAGGAGGGGCTGAGGGAAGAGGGGCTGAGGGAGGGAGGGCTGACGGAGGAGGGGTTGAGAGCGGAGAAGCTGAAGGACGAGGGGCTGAGGAAAGAGGGCTGGGGGAAGAGGGGCTGAGGGAGGAGGGGCTGAGGATAGAGGGGCTGAGGATAGAGGGGCTGAGGGAGGAGGGGCTGTGAGAGTAGGGCTGAGGGAGGAGAGAATGAGGGAGGAGGGGCTGAGAGAGGATGGGCTGAGAGAGGATGGGCTGAGAGAGGAGGGGCTGAGGAAAGAGGGGCAGAAGAAGCTGGTGCTGAGGGAGGAGGGGCTGAGGGAGGAAGGGCTGAGGAAGGAGGGGCTGAGGGAGGAGGGGCTGAGCGAGGAAGGGCTGAGAGAGGAGGGGCTGAGGGAGGAGGGGCTGAGGGAGGAGGGTTTGAGCGAAGAGGGGCTGAGAGAGGAGGTTCTGAGGGATGAGGGGCTGACGAAGGAAGGGCTGTGAAAGGAGGGGCTGAGGGAGGAGGAGCTGAGGGAGGAGCGGCTTAGGAAGGAGGGGCAGAGGGAGGAGGGGCTGAGGGAGGAGGGGCTGAGAGACGAGGCGCTGAGGGGAGGAGGGGCTGAGGGAAGAGGGCTGAGGGAGGAGGGGCCGAGGGAGGAGGGGCTGAAGAAGGAGGGGCTAGGGAAGAGGGGCTGAGCGAGGAAGGGCTGAGAGAGGAGGGGCTGAAGGAGGAGGGGCTGAGGGAGGAGGGGTTGAGCGAAGAGGGGCTGAGAGAGGAGGTTCTGAGGATGAGGGGCTGAAGAAGGAGGGGCTGAGGAAGGAGGGGCTGAGAGATGAGGGGCTGAGAGAGGAGGGGCTGAGGGAGGAGGGGTTGAGAGAGGAGGAGCTGAGGGAAGAGGGATTGAGGGAGGAGGGGCTGAGGGAGGAGAGGCTGAGAGAGGAGGGGCTGAGGGAGGAGGAGCTGAGGGAGGAGCGGCTTAGGAAGGAGGGGCTGAGGGAGGAGGGGCTGAGGGAGGAAGGGTTGAGAGATAAGGGGCTGAGGGAAGAGGATTGAGGGAGGAGGGGCTGAGGGAGGAGGGGCTACGGGTAGATGGGCTGAGGGAGAAGGGGCTGAGGGAAGAGGGCTGAGGGAGGAGGGGGCCGAGGGAGGAGGGGCTGAAGAAGGAGGCGCTAAGGGAAAAGAGGCTAAGCGAGCAAGGGCTGAGAGAGCAAGGGGCTGAGAGAGCAAGGCTGAGAGAGGATCGGGTGAGAAAGCAAGGGCTGAGGGGGGAGGGGCTGATGGAGGAGGAGCTGAGGGTGGAGGAGCTGATGGAAGAGGGGGTAAGGGAGGAGGGGCTGAGGAAGAAGCGCTGAGGGAGGAGGGGCTGAGGTAGGAGATGTTGAGGGAGGAATGGCTGAGGGAGGAGAGGCTATGGAAGGAGGGGCTGAGGAAATAGGGGCTGAGGAAGGAGGGGCTAAGAGAGGATCGGCTGAGAAGGGAGGGGCTGAGGGAAGAGGGGCTGAGAAGGAGGGCTGTGGGAAGAGGGCTGAGGGAGAAGGGGCTGAGGGAAGAGGGCTGAGGGAGGAGGGGCCGAGGGAGGAGGGGCTGAAGAAGGAGGCGCTAAGGGAAGAGAGGCTGAGCGAGCAAGGGCTGAGAGAGCAAGGACTGAGAGAGGATCGGCTGAGAAAGGAGGGGTTGAGGGAGTAGGGGCTGAGGGAGGAGAGGCTGGGAGAGGAGGGGCTGATGGGAGGACGAGCTGAGGGAGGAGCGGCTTAGGAAGCAGGGGCTGAGGGAGGAGGGGCTGAGGGAGGAGGGGCTGAGGAAGGAGGGGTTGATAGAGGAGGGGCTGAGGAAGAGGATTGAGGGAGGAGGGGCTGAGGGAGAGGGGCTACGGGTAGATGGGCTGAGGGAGAAGGGGCTGAGGGAAGAGGGCTGAGGGAGGAGGGGGCCGAGGGAGGAGGAGCTGAAGAAGGAGGCGCTAAGGGAAAAGAGGCTAAGCGAGCAAGGGCTGAGAGAGCAAGGGCTGAGAGAGGATCGGGTGAGAAAGGAAGGCTGAGGGGGGAGGGGCTGATGGAGGAGGAGCTGAGGGTGGAGGAGCTGATGGAAGAGGGGGTAAGGGAGGAGGGGCTGAAAAAAGAGGGGCTAAGAAAGGAGGGGCTGAGGGAGGAGGGGCTTAGGAAAAGAGGCTGGAGAGGAGGGCTGAGAAAGGAGGGGCTGATAGAGGAGGGGCTGAGGGCGAAGGGGCTGAGTGAGGAGGGGCTGAGGGAAGAGGGAGTGACGACGGAGGGGCTGAGGGAGGAGTGGCTGATAGAGGAGGGGCTGAGGAAGGAGGGTATAAGGGAGGAGGGTATGCGGGAAGAAGGGCTTAGAGAAGAGGGGCTGAGGAAGGAGGGACTAAGGGAAGAGGGGCTGAGTGAGGAAGGGCAGAGAGAGGAGGGGCTGAGGGCGGAGGGGCTGAGTGAGGAGGGTATGACGGAGGAGGGGCTGATGAAGGAGGGGCTGAGAGAGGAGAAGCTAAGGGAGGAGGGGCTGAGGAAGGAGGGCTGACGGAAGAGGGCTGAGAGAGGAATGGCTGAGGGAGGAGGGGCTGAGGGAAGAGGGGGTGACGAAGGAGGGGCTGAGGGAAGGGTGGCTGATAGAGGAGGGGCTGAGGAAGGAGGGTATAAGGGAGGAGGGTATGAGGGAAGAATACTTAGAGAAGAGGGGCTGAGGAAGGAGGGACTAAGGGAAGAGGGGCTGAGTGAGGAAGGGCAGAGAGAGGAGGGGCTGAGGGCGGAGAGGCTGAGGGAAGAGGGGCTGAGGGAAGAGGGGGTGACGACGGAGGGGCTGAGGGAGGAGTTGCTGATGGAGGAGGGGCTGAGGAAGGAGAGTATAAGGGCGGAGGGTATGAGGGAAGAGGGACTGAGGGAGGAGGGACCGAGGGAGGGGGGGGGCTGAGGAAGAGGGGCTGAGCGAAGAGGGGCTGAGAGAGGAGGGGCTGAGAGAGGAGAAGCTGAGGGAGGAATGGCTGAGGAAGGAGGGCTGAGGGAAGAGAGGCTGAGAAAGAAGGGCTAAGGGAGGAGGGTCTGAAGAAGGAGGGGTTGAGGGAGGAGGAGCTGAGGGAAGAGGGGCTGAGGGAGGAATAGCTGAGGAAAATGGGCTGAGGGACGAGGGGCTGAGGGAAGAGGGGCTGAGCGAGGAGGGGTTGAGAGAGGAGGGGCTGAGGGGCTGAGGGGCTGAGGGAAGAGGGGTGACGAAGGAGGGGCTGAGGGAGGAGTGGCTGAGGGAGGAGGGGCTGAGGAAGGAGGGTATAAGGGAGGAGGGTATGAGTGAAAAGGGACTGAGGGAGGAGGGGCCGAGGGAGGAGGGGCTGAGGAAGGAGGGGCTAAGGAAGAGGGGCAGAGCGAAGAGGGGCTGAGGGAGGAGGGGCTTAGAGAGGAAGGGCCGAATGAGGAGGGGCTGAGGAAGGAGGAATTGAGAAAGGGGGGCTGACGGAGGAGGGGCTGAGGAAGGAGGGGCTGAGGAAGCGGAGCTGAGGGAAGAGGGGCTGAGGGAGGAGAGGCTCAGGGAGGAGGGGCTGAGGGAGGAGAAGCTAAGGGAAGAGGGGCTGAGGAAGGAGGGCTGAGAGAAGAGGGGCTGAGAGAGGAGGGGCTGAGGGAGGAGGGGCTGAGGGAAGAGGGGGTGACGAAGGAGGGGCTGAGGGAAGAGTGGCTGATAGAGGAGGGGCTGAGGAAGGAGAGTATAAGGGAGGAGGGTATGAGGGAAGAGGGACTGAGGGAGGAGGGACCGAGGGAGGAGGGGCTGAGGAAGGAGGGGCTAAGGGAAGAGGGGCTGAGCGAAGAGGGGCTGAGAGAGGAGGGGCTGAGAGAGGAGAAGCTGAGGGAGGAGGGGCTGAGGAAGGAGGGCTGAGGGAAGAGAGGCTGAGAAAGAAGGGCTGAGGGAGGAGGGGCTGAGGGAGGAGAAGCTAAGGGAGGAGGGGCTGAGGAAGGAGAGCTGAGGGAAGAGGGGCTGAGAGAGGAGGGGCTGAGGAAGGAGGGGCTAAGGGAAGAGGGGCAGAGCGAAGAGGGGCTGAGGGAGGAGGGGCTTAGAGAGGAAGGGCCGAATGAGGAGGGGCTGAGGAAGGAGGAATTGAGAAAGGGGGGGCTGACGGAGGATTGGCTGAGGAAGGAGGGGCTGAGGGAAGCGGAGCTGAGGGAAGAGGGGCTGAGGGAGGAGAGGCTCAGGGAGGAGGGGCTGAGGGAGGAGAAGCTAAGGGAGGAGGGGCTGAGGAAGGAGGGCTGAGGGAAGAGGGGCTGAGAGAGGAGGGGCTGAGGGAGGAGGGGCTGAGGAAGAAGGGGTGACGAAGGAGGGGCTGAGGGAAGAGTGGCTGATAGAGGAGGGGGCTGAGGAAGGAAAGTATAAGGGAGGAGGGTATGAGGGAAGAGGGACTGAGGGAGGAGGGACCGAGGAGGAGGGGCTGAGGAAGGAGGGGGCTAAGGGAAGAGGGGCTGAGCGAAGAGGGGCTGAGAGAGGAGGGGGCTGAGAGAGGAGAAGCTGAGGGAGGTGGGGCTGAGGAAGGAGGGCTGAGGAAGAGAGGCTGAGAAAGAAGGCTGAGAGAGGAGGGGCTGAGAGAGGAGAAGCTGAATGAGGAGGAGCTGAGGGTGGAGGAGCTGATGGAAGAGGGGGTAAGGGAGGAGGGGCTGAGAAAGGAGGGGCTAAGAAAGGAGGGGCTGAGGGAGGAGGGCCTTAGGAAAAGAGGCTGAGAGAGGAGGGGCTGAGAAAGGAGGGGTTGAGAGAGGAGGGGCTGAGGGAAGAGGGATTGAGGGAGAAGGGGCTGAAGAAGAAGGGGATGAGGGAGGAGGGTATGAGGGAAGAGGGACTGACGAAGGAGTGGCTGAGGGAGGAGTGACTGAGGGAGGAGGGGCTGAAGAAGGAGGGAATAAGGGAAGAGGGGCTGAGGGAGGAGGGGCTAAGGGAGGCTTGGCTGAGGAAGGAGGGGCTAAAGGAGAAGGGGCTGAAGAAGGAGGGGATGAGGGAGGAGGGGCTGAGGGAGGAGGGGCTGAGGAAGGAGGGGCTGAGGAAGAAGGGACTGAGAGAGGAGGGGCTGACGGAGGAGGGGCTTACGGAAGAGGGGCAGAGAGAGGAGAAGCTTAGGGAGGAGGGGCTGAGGAAGGAGGGCTGAGGGAAGAGGGGCTGGAGAGGAGGGGCTGAGGAAGGAATGGCTGAGGAAGGAATGGCTGAGTGAAAACGGGCTGAGGGAGGGAGGGCTGTGTGAGGAGGGGCTGAGAGAGAAAGGGCTGAGGAAGGAGGGACTAAGAGAATAGGGGCTGACGGAGTAGGGACTTACGGAGGAAGGGCTGAGAGAGAAGAAGGTGAGGGAGGAGGGGCTAAGGAAGGAGGGCTGAGGTAAGAGAGGCTGAGGGAGGAGGGGCTGAGGGAGGAGGGGCTGAGGGAGGAGGGGCGGAGGGAGGAGGGGCTGAGGAAGGAATGGCTAAGTGAAGAGGGGCTGAGGGAGGGAGGGCTGTGTGAGGAAGGGCTGAGGGAGGAGTGGCTGAGGGAGGAATAGCTGAGGAAAGAAGGGCTGAGGGACGAGGGGCTGAGGGAATAGGGGCTGAGCAAGGGCAGTTTGAGAGAGGAGGGGCTGTGGGAACAGGGGCTGAGGGAAGAGGGGGTGACAAAGGAGATGCTGAGGGAGGAGTGGCTGAGGGAGGAGGGACTGAGGAAAGAGGGTATAAAGGAGGAGGGTATGAGGGAAGAGGGACTGAGGGAGGAGGGGCCGAGGGAGGAGGGGCTGAGGAAGGAGGGGCTAAGGGAAGAGTGGCTGAGCGAAGAGGGGCTCAAAGAGGAGCTGAGGGAGGAGGGACTGAAGAAGAACTGGATGAGGAAGGAGGGTATGAAGGAGGAGGGGCTGAGGAAGAAAGGGCTGAGGATGGAGGGGCTGAGGAAAGAGGGGCTGAGGGAGGAGGATCTGAGGGAGGAGTGCCTGAGAGAAGACGGGCTGAGGGAGAAGGGGCTGAGGAAGGAGGGACTGAGAGAGGAGGGGCTGACGGAGGAGGGGCTTACGGAGGAGGGGCTGAGGAAGAAGGGCTGAGGGAAGAGTGGCTGAGAAAGAAGGGGCAGCCGGAGGAGGGGCTGAGGAAGGAGGGGCTGAGGGAAGCGGAGCTGTGGGAAGAGGGGCTGAGGGAGGAGAGGCTCAGGGAGGAGGGGCTGAGGGAGGATGGGCTAAGGGAGGGGCGGCTGAGGGAGGAAGGGATGAGGAAGGAGAGACTGAGGGAGGAGATTCTGAGGGAGTAGGGACCAAGAGAAGAGCGGCTGAGAAAGGAAGGGCCGAGGGAGGAGGGGCTGAGGAATTAGGGGCTAAAGGAAGAGGGGCTGAGCGAGGAGGGGCTAGGGGAGGATTGGCTCAGGAAGGAGGGGCTAAAGGAAAAGGGGCTGAGCGAGGAAGGGCTGAGAGAGGAGGGGCCGAGGGAGGAGGGGCTGAAGGAGGAGGGAATGAGGGAGGAGGATCTGAGGGAGGAGTGCCTGAGAGAAGACGGGCTGAGGGAGAAGGGGCTGATCAAAGAGGGACTGAGAGAGGAGGGGCTGACGGAGGAGGGGCTTACGAAAGAGGGGCTGAGAGAGAAGGGGCTGAGGGAGAAGGGGCTGAAGAAGAAGGGGATGAGGGAGGAGGGTATGAGGGAAGAGGGACTGACGAAGGAGTGGCTGAGGGAGGAGTGCCTGAGGAAGGAGGGGCTGAAGAAGGACGGACTAAGGGAAGAGGGTCTGAGGGAGGAGGGGCTGAGGGAGGAGGGGCTGAGGAAGGAGGGGCTGAGGAAGGAGGGACTGAGAGAGGAGGGGCTGACGGAGGAGGGGCTGACGGAAGAGGGGCTTAGAGAGGAGAAGCTGAGGGAGGAGGGGCTGAGGAAGGAGGGCTGAGGGAAGAGGGGCTGGAGAGGAGGGGCTTAGGAAGGAATGGCTGAGTGAAGAGGGGCTGAGGGAGGGAGGGCTTTGTGAGGAGGGGCTGAGGGAGAAGGGGCTGAGGAAGGAAGGACTAAGAGAGGAGGGGCTGACGGAGTAGGGGCTGAGAGAGAAGAAGGTGAGGGAGGAGGGGCTAAGGAAGGAGGGCTGAGGTAAGAGGGGCTGAGGGAGGAGGGGCTGAGGGAGGAGGGGCTGAGGAAGGAATAGCTGAGTGAAGAGGGGCTGAGGGAGGGAGGGCTGTGTGAGGAGGGGCTGAGGGAGGAGTGGCTGAGGGAGGAATAGCTGAGGAAAGAAGGGCTGAGGGACGAGGGGCTGAGGGAATAGGGGCTGAGCGAGGTTGGGTTGAGAGAGGAGGGGCTGTGGGAGGAGGGGCTGAGGGAAGAGGGGTTGACGAAGGAGGGGCTGAGGGAGGAGTGGCTGAGGGAGGAGGGGCTGAGGAAGGAGGGTATTAGGGAGGAAGGTATGAGGGAAGAGGGACTGAGGGAGGAGGGGCCGAGGGAGGAGGGGCTGAGGAAGGAGGGGCTAAGGGAAGAGGGGCTGAGCGAAGAGGGGCTCAGAGAGGAGGAGCTGAGGGAGGAGGGACTGAAGAAGAACTGGATGAGGGAGGAGAGTATGAAGGAGGAGGGGCTGAGGAAGGAGGGGCTGAGGATGGAGGGGCTGAGGGAAGAGGGGCTGAGGGAGGAGGATCTGAGGGAGGAGTGCCTGAGAGAAGACTGGCTGAGGGAGAAGGGGCTGAGGAAGAAGGGACTGAGAGTGGAGGGGCTGACGGAGGAGGGGCTGACGGAGGAGGGGCTTACGGAGGAGGGGCTGAGGAAGGAGGTACTGAGGGAGGAGGGGCTGAGGAAGGAGTGGCTGAGGGAGGAGGGGCTGAAGGAGGAAGGGCTGAGAGAAGAGGGGCTGAGGAAAGAGGGACTAAGGGAAGAGGGGCTGAGTGAGGAAGCGCTGAGAGAGGAGGGGCTGAGGGCGGAGGGGCTGAGTGAGGAGGGGCCGAGGGAAGAGGGGGTGACGAAGGATGGGCTGAGGGAGGAGTGGCTGAGGGAAGAGGGGCTGAGGAAGGAGGGTATAAGGGAGGAGGGTATGAGGGAAGAGGGACTGAGGGAAGAGGGGCTGAAGGAGGAGTAGATGAGGGAGGAGGGTATGAGGGAAGAGGGGCTGACGAAGGAGTGGCTGAGGGAGGAGACGCTGAAGGAGGAGGGGCTGAGGAAGGAGGGACTAAGGGAAGAGGGGCTGAGGGAGGAGGGACTACGGGAGGATTGGCTGAGGAAGGAGGGGCTAAAGGAAAAGGCGCTGAGCGAGGAAGGGCTGAGAAAGGAGAGGCTGAGGGAGGAGGGGCTGAAGGAGGAAGGGATGAGGGAGGAGGGGTTCAGGGAAGAGGGGCTGATGAAGGAGGGGCTGAGGGAGGAGTGGCTGTTGGAGGAGGGGCTGAGGATGGAGGTACTAAGGGATAAGGGGCTGAGGGTGGAGGGGCTGAGGAAGAAAGGCTGAGGGAGGAGGGTATTAGGGAAGAGTGGCTGAGGGAGGAAGGACCGAGGGAAGAGGGGCTGAGGAAGGAAAGGCTAAGGGAAGAGGGGCTGAGCGAGGAAGGGCTGAGAGAGGAGAGCTGAGGGAGGAGGGGCTTAGGAAGGAGGGCTGAGGGAAGAGGGGCTGAGAAAGAAGAGGCGAAGGGAGGAGATGCTGAAGAAGGAGGGGCTGAGGGAGGAGGAGCTGAGGAAATAAGGGCTGTGGGAAGAGGGGCTGAGGGAGGAGGGGCTGAGGAATGAGGGGCTTAGGGAGGAGGGGCTGAGAGAAGAGGGGCTGAGGAAGGAGGGGCTGAGGGAGGAGAAGCTAAGGGAGGAGAGGCTCGGGGAGGAGGGGTTGAGGAAGGAGGGGCTGAGGGAAGAGGGGCTGAGGGAGGAGGGGCTGAGGAAGGATTGACTGAGAAAGGAGACGCTGAGAGAGGAAGGGCTGAGAGAGGAGGGGCTGAGGAAGGAGAAATTGAGAAAGGAGGGGCTGACGGAGGAGCAGCTGAGGAAGGAGGGGCTGAGGGAAGCGGGACTTAAGGAAGAGGGGCTGAGGGAGGAGGGGCTGAGGGAGAATTGGCTGAGAGAGAAAGAACTGAGGAAAGAGGGACTGAGGGAGGAGATTCTGAAGGAGGAGGGACCGAGGGAGGAGGGGCTGAGGAGAGAGCTGCTGAGGAAAGCGTGGCTGACGAAGAAGGGGCTAAGAAAGGAGGTGGTGAGGGAGGAAGGGCTGAGGAAAGAGGGGCTGAGGGAGGGGGACTGAGGGAGAAGGGGCTGAGGGAAGAGTGGCTGAGTGAGAAGGGGCTGAGGAAGGAAGGACTGAGAGAGGAGGGGCTGAGCGAGGAGGGGCTGAGGAAGGAGGGCTGAGGGAAGAGGGGCTGAGGGAGGAGGGGCTGAGGGAGGAGGGGCTGAGGAAGGAATGGCTGAGGGAACAGGGGCTGAGGGAGGAAGGGCTGTGTGAGGAGGGGCTGAGGAAGGAGGGGCTGAAGGAGGAGGGGCGCAGGGGTAGAGGGGCTGAGGGAGGTAGGGCTGACGGAGGAGGGGTTGAGAGAGGAGGGTTTGAGCGAGGAGGGGCTGAGAGAGGAGTGGCTGAGAAAAGAGGGGTTGAGGGAGGAGGGGCTGAGGTAGGAGAGGCTGAGGGAAAAGGGGCTTAGGGAAAAGGGGCTGAGTAAGGAGGCGCTGACGGACGAGTGGCTCAGGGAGATGGGGCTGAGGGAAAAGGGGCTGAGGGAGGAGGGGCTGAGGGAAGAGGGGCTGGGGGGGGAGGGGCTGAGAGAGGATGGGCTGAGAAAGCAAGGGCTAAGGGAAGAGGGGCTGAGGCAGGAGGAGCTGAGGGAGGAGGGGCTGTGGGAGGAGGGGCTGACAGAGGAGGGGCTGAGGAAGGAAAAACTGAGGGAAGAGGGGCTAAGGAAGGAGGGGCTGAGGAAGGAGGGGCTGAGGGAGGAGGGGCTTACGGAGGAGGGGCTTACGGAAGAGGGGCTGAGAGAGGAGAAGCTGAGGGAGGAGGGGCTGAGGAAGTAGGGCTGAGGGAAGAGGGGCTGGAGAGGAGGGGCTGAGGAAGGAATGGCTGAGGAAGGAATGGCTGAGTGAAAAGGGGCTGAGGGAGGGAGGGCTGTGTGAGTAGGGGCTGAGGGAGAAAGGGCTGAGGAAGGAGGGACTAAGAGAGGAGGGGCTGACGGAGTAGGGACTGACGGAGGAGGGGCTGAGAGAGCAGAAGGTGAGGGAGGAGGGGCTAAGGAAGGAGGGCTGAGGTAAGAGGGGCTGAGGGAGGAGGGGCTGAGGGAGGAGGGGCTGAGGGAGGAGGGGCTGAGGAAGGAATGGCTAAGTGAAGAGGGGCTGAGGGAGGGAGGGCTGTGTGAGGAAGGGCTGAGGGAGGAGTGGCTGAGGGAGGAATAGCTGAGGAAAGAAAGGCTGAGGGACGAGGGGCTGAGGGAATAGGGGCTGAGCAACGGTAGGTTGAGAGAAAAGGGGCTGTGGGCGGAGGGGCTGAGGGAAGAGGGGGTGACAAAGGAGGGGCTGAGGGAGGAGTGGCTGAGGGAGGCGGGGCTGAGGAAGGAGGGTATAAGGGAGGAGGGTATGAGGGAAGAGGGACTGAGGGAGGAGGGGCCGAGGGAGGAGGGGCTGAGGAAGGAGGGGCTAAGGGAAGAGTGGCTGAGCGAAGAGGGGCTCAGAGAGGAGGAGCTAAGGGAGGAGGGACTGAAGAAGAACTGGATGAGGGAGGAGGGTATGAAGGAGGAGGGGCTGAGGAAGAAGGGGCTGAAGATGGAGGGGCTGAGGAAAGAGGGGCTGAGGGAGGAGGATCTGAGGGAGGAGTGCCTGAGAGAAGACGGGCTGAGGGAGAAGGGGCTGAGGAAGGAGGGACTGAGAGAGGAGGGGCTGACGGAATAGGGGCTTACGGAGGAGGGGCTGAGGAAGGAGGGCTGAGGGAAGAGTGGCTGAGAAAGAAGGGGCAGACGGAGGAGGGGCTGAGGAAGGAGGGGCTGAGGGAAGCGGAGCTGTGGGAAGAGGGGCTGAGGGAGGAGAGGCTCAGGGAGGAGGGGCTGAGGGAGGATGGGTTAAGAGAGGGGCGGCTGAGGGAGGAAGGGATGAGGAAAGAGAGACTGAGGGAGGAGATTCTGAGGGAGTAGGGACCAAGAGAGGAGCGGCTGAGAAAGGAAGGGCCGAGGGAGGAGGGGCTGAGGAATTAGGGGCTAAGGGAAGAGGGGCTGAGCGAGGAGGGGCTAGGGGAGGATTGGCTCAGGAAGGAGGGGCTAAAGGAAAAGGGGCTGAGCGAGGAAGGGCTGAAAGAGGAGGGGCCGAGGGAGGAGGGGCTGAAGGAGGAGGGAATGAGGGAGGAGGGTATGAGGGAAGAGGGCTGAGGGAGGAGAGGCCGAAAGAGGAGGGGCTGAGGAAGGAGGGGCTAAGGGAAGAGGGGCTGAGCGATGAGGGGCTGAGAGAGGAGGGGCTGAGGGAGAAGGGGCTGAAGAAGAAGGGGATGAGGGAGGAGGGTATGAGGGAAGAGGGACTGACGAAGGAGTGGCTGAGGTAGGAGTGGCTGAGGGAGGAGGGGCTGAAGAAGGAGGGACTAAGGGAAGAGGGGCTGAGGGAGGAGGGGCTAAGGGAGGCTTGGCTGAGGAAGGAGGGGCTAAAGGAGAAGGGGCTGGGCGAGGAAGGGCTGAGAGAGAAGGGGCTGAGGGAGGAGGGGCTGAAGGAGGAGGGACTGAAGGAGGAGGGGATGAGGGAGCAGGGAATGAGGGAAGAGGGACTGAAGGAGGAGGGGCCGAGGAAGAAGGGGCTGAGGAAAGAGGGACTGAGAGAGGAGGGGCTGACGGAGGAGGGGCTGACGAAAGAGGGGCTGAGAGAGGAGGGGCTGAGGGAGAAGGGGCTGAAGAAGAAGGGGATGAGGGAGGAGGGTATGAGGGAAGAGGGACTGACGAAGGAGTGGCTGAGTGAGGAGTGGCTGAGGAAGGAGGGGCTGAAGAAGGAGGGACTAAGGGAAGAGGGGCTGAGGGAGGAGGGGCTAAGGGAGGCTTGGCTGAGGAAGGAGGGGCTAAAGGAGAAGGGGCTGAGCGAGGAGGGGCTGAGGAAGGAGAGGCTAAGGAAATAGGGGCTGAAGAAGGAGGGGATGAGGGAGGAGGGGCTGAGGGAGGAGGGGCTGAGGAAGGAGGGGCTGAGGAAGGAGGGACTGAGAGAGGAGGGGCTGACGGAGGAGGGGCTGACGGAAGAGGGGCTAAGAGAGGAAAAGCTGAGGGAGGAGGGGCTGAGGAAGGAGGGCTGAGGGAAGAGGTGCTGGAGAGGAGGGGCTGAGGAAGGAATGGCTGAGTGAAGAGGGGCTGAGGGAGGGAGGGCTGAGGAAGGAATGGCTGAGTGAAAAGGGGCTGAGGGAGGGAGGGCTGTGTGAGGAGGGGCTGAGGGAGGAGGGGCCGAGGGAGGAGGGGCTGAGGAAGGAGGGGCTAAGGGAAGAGTGGCTGAGCGAAGAGGGGCTCAGAGAGGAGGAGCTGAGGGAGGAGGGACTGAAGAAGAACTGGATGAGGGAGGAGAGTATGAAGGAGGAGGGGCTGAGGAAGGAGGGGCTGAGGAAGGAGGGGCTGAGGATGGAGGGGCTGAGGGAAGAGGGGCTGAGGGAGAAGGATCTGAGGGAGGAGTGCCTGAGAGAAGACTGGCTGAGGGAGAAGGGGCTGAGGAAGAAGGGACTGAGAGTGGAGGGGCTGACGGAGGAGGGGCTGACGGAGGAGGGGCTTACGGAGGAGGGGCTGAGGAAGGAGGTACTGAGGGAGGAGGGGCTGAGGAAGGAGTGGCTGAGGGAGGAGGGGCTGAAGGAGGAAGGGCTGAGAGAAGAGGGGCTGAGGAAAGAGGGACTTTGGGAAGAGGGGCTGAGTGAGGAAGCGCTGAGAGAGGAGGGGCTGAGGGCGGAGGGGCTGAGTGAGGAGGGGCTGAGGGAAGAGGGGGTGACGAAGGAGGGGCTGAGGGAGGAGTGGCTGAGGGAAGAGGGGCTGATGAAGGAGGGTATAAGGGAGGAGGGTATGATGGAAGAGGGACTGAGGGAAGAGGGGCTGAAGGAGGAGTAGATGAGGGAGGAGGGTATGAGGGAAGAGGGACTGAGGGAGGAGGGGCCGAGGGAGGAGGGACTGAGGAATAAGGGGCAAAGGGAAGAGGGGCTGAGCGAGGAGGGGCTAAGGGAGGATTGGCTGAGGAAGGAGGGGCTAAAGGAAAAGGGGCTGAGCGAGGAAGGGCTGAGAGAGGAGGGGCTGAGGGGGGAGGTGCTGAAGGAGGAGGGGCTGAGTGAGGAGGGGCTGAAGGAAGAGGGGGTGACGAAGGAGGGGCTGAGGGAGGAGTGGCTGAGGGATGAGGGGCTGAGGAAGGAGGGTATAAGGGAGGAGGGTATGAGGGAAGAGGGATTGAGGGAAGAGGGGCTGAAGGAGGAGTAGATGAGGGAGGAGGGTATGAGGGAAGAGGGACTGAGGGAGGAGGGGCCGAGGGAGGAGGGACTGAGGAATTAGGGGCTAAGGGAAGAGGGGCTGAGCGAGGAGGGGCTAAGGGATGATTGGCTGAGGAACGAGAGGCTAAAGGAAAAGGCGCTGAGCGAGGAAGGGTTGAGAAAGGAGAGGCTGAGGGAGAAGGGGCTGAAGGAGGAGGGGATGAGGGAGGACGGTATTAGGGAAGAGGGACTGAGGGAGGAGGAACCGAGGGAGGAGGGGCTGAGAAAGGAGGGGCTAAGAGAAGAGGGACTGAGCGATAAGGGGCTGAGAGAGATGGGGCTCAAGGAGGAGGAGCGGAAGGAGGGGATGAGGGAGGCGGTTATGAGGGAAGAGGGACTGAGGGAGGAGGGGCCGAGGGAGGAGGGACTGAGGAATTAGGGGCTAAGGGAAGAGGGGCTGAGCAAGGAGGGGCTAAGGGAGGATTGGCTGAGGAACGAGAAGCTAAAGGAAAAGGGGCTGAGCGAGGAAGGTCTAAGAGAGGAGGGGCTGAGGGAAGAGGGGCTAAAGAAGGAGGGGCTGACGAAGGAGTGGCTGAGGGAGGAGATGCTGAAGGAGGAGGGGATGAGGGAGGAGGGGTTCAGGGAAGAGGGGCTGATGAAGGAGGGGCTGAGGGAGGAGTGGCTGTGGGAGGAGGGGCTGAGGATGGAGGGACTAAGGGATGAGGGGCTGAGGGTGGAGGGGCTGAGGAAGAAAGGCTGAGGGAGGAGGGTATAAGGGAAGAGTGGCTGAGGGAGGAAGGACCGAGGGAGGAGGGGCTGAGGAAGGAAAGGCTAAGGGAAGAGTGGCTGAGCGAGGAAGGGCTGAGAGAGGAGAGCTGAGGGAGGAGGGGCTTAGGAAGGAGGGCTGAGGGAAGAGGGGCTGAGAAAGAAGGGGCGAAGGGAGGAGATGCTGAAGAAGGAGGGGCTGAGGGAAGAGGAGCTGAGGAAATAAGGGCTGTGGGAAGAGGGGCTGAGGGAGGAGGGGCTGAGGAATGAGGGGCTTAGGGAGGAGGGGCTGAGAGAAGAGGGGCTGAGGAAGGAGGGGCTGAGGGAGGAGAAGCTAAGGGAGGAGAGGCTCGGGGAGGAGGGGTTGAGGAAGGAGGGGCTGAGGGAAGAGGGGCTGAGGGAGGAGGGGCTGAGGAAAGATTGACTGAGAAAGGAGGCGCTGAGAGAGGAAGGGCTGAGAGAGGAGGGGCAGAGGAAGGAGAAATTGAGAAAGGAGGGGCTGACGGAGGAGCAGCTGAGGAAGGAGGGGCTGAGAAAAGCGGGACTTAAGGAAGAGGGGCTGAGGGAGGAGGGGCTGAGGGAGGAGGGGCTGAGGGAGAATTGGCTGAGAGAGGAAGAACTGAGGAAAGAGGGACTGAGGGAGGAGATTCTGAAGGAGGAGGGACCGAGGGAGGAGGGGCTGAGGAGAGAGCTGCTGAGGAAAGCGTGGCTGACGAAGAAGGGGCTAAGAAAGGAGGTGGTGAGGGAGGAAGGGCTGAGGAAAGAGGGGCTGAGGGAGGGGGACTGAGGGAGAAGGGGCTGAGGGAAAAGTGGCTGAGTGAGAAGGGGCTGAGGAAGGAAGGACTGAGAGAGGAAGGGCTGAGCGAGGAGGGGCTGAGGAAGGAGGGCTGAGGGAAGAGGGGCTGAGGGAGGAGGGGCTGAGGGAGGAGGGGCTGAGGAAGGAATGGCTGAGGGAACAGGGGCTGAGGGAGGAAGGGCTGTGTGAGGAGGGGCTGAGGAAGGAGGGGCTGAAGGATGAGGGGCGCAGGGGTAGAGGGGCTGAGGGAGGTAGGGCTGACGGAGGAGGGGTTGAGAGAGGAGGGTTTGAGCGAGGAGGGGCTGAGAGAGGAGTGGCTGAGAAAAGAGGGGTTGAGGGAGGAGGGGCTGAGGTAGGAGAGGCTGAGGGAAAAGGGGCTTAGGGAAAAGGGGCTGAGTAAGGAAGCGCTGACAGACGAGTGGCTGAGGGAGATGGGGCTGAGGGAGAAGGGGCTGAGGGAGGAGAGGTTGTGGGAAGAGGGGCTGTGGGGGGAGGGGCTGAGAGAGGATGGGCTGAGAAAGCAGGGGCTAAGCGAAGAGGGGCTGAGGCAGGAGGAGCTGAGGGAGGAGGGGCTGTGGGAGGAGGGGCTGACAGAGGAGGGGCAGAGGAAGGAAAAACTGTGGGAAGAGGGGCTAAGGAAGGAGGGGCTGAGGAAGGAGGGGCTGAGGGAGGAGGGGCTGAGGAAGGAGGGGCTGAGGAAGGAGGGGCTGAGGAAGGAGGGGCTGAAAGAGGATCGGCTGAGAAAGGAGGGGCAGAGGGAAGAATGGCTGAGGAAGGAGGGACTAAGGGAGGAGGGGCCGAGGGAGGAGGGGCTGAAGAAGGAGGAGCTAAGAGAAGAGGGGCTGAGCGAGCAAGGGCTGAGAGAGGATCTGCTGAGAAAGGAGGGGCTGAAGGAAGAGGGGTGAGGAAGGAGGGGCTGAGGGAGGAGGGGCTGAGGGAGAAAGGGCTGAGGGAAGATTGCTGAGGAGGACGGGCAAGGGGAGGAGGGGCTGAAGAAGGAGGGGCTAAGGGAAGAGGGGCTGAGCGAGCAAGGGCTGAGGGAGGAGGGGCTGAGGGAGGAGGGGCTGAGGGAAGAGGGGCTGAGGGAGGAGGCGCTGATGGAAGAGGGGCTGAAGGAATAGGGGCTGAAGAAGGACAGGCTGAGGGAGGAGGGGCTGAGGGAGGAGGGGCTGAAGGAGGATCGGCTGAGAAAGGAGGGGCTGAGGAAGGAGCTGCTGAGGAAGGAGGGGCTGAGGGAGAAGGGGCTGCGGGAAGAGAGCTGAGGGTGGAGGATTGGCTGAAGAAGGAAAGGCTAAGGGAAGAGGGGCTGAGCGAGCAACGGCTGAGAGAGGAGGGGCTGAGAAAGGAGGGGCTGAGGGAGAAGGGGCTGAGGGAGGAGGAGCTGAGGGTGGAGGAGCTGATGGAAGTGGGGTTGAGGGAGGAGGGGCTGAGGAAAAAGGGCTCAGGGAGGAGGGGCTGAGGAAGAAGGGGCTACGGGAAGATGGGCTGAGGGAGAAGTGGCTTAGGAAAAAGGGGCTGAGGGAGGAGGGGCTGAGGGAGGAGATGCTAAGGGAGGAAAGGCTGAGGGAGGATTGGCTGAGGGAAGAGGGGCTGAGGGAGGAGGGGCTGAGGAAGGAGGGGCTGAAGAAGGAGGAGCTTAGGGCGGAGGGGATGAAAAAGGAGGAGCTCAGGAAGGAGGGGCTTAGAGAGGACGAGCTGAGGGAGGAGGAGCTGAAGAAGAAGGGGCTGAGGGAGGAGAAGCTGAAGCAGGAGGGGCTGAGAAAGGAGGGGCTGAGTGAAGAGGGGCTGAGGCTAGAGGGGCTGAGGGAGGAGGGGCTGATGGAGGAGGGACCGAAGGAGGAGGGGCTGAAGAAGGAGGGGCTGAGGGAGAAGGGGCTGAAGGAGAAGAGGCTGAAGGAGGAATGGCTGAGGGAGGAGAGGCTGGGGTAGGAGGGGCTGAGGGAAGAGGGGCTGAGGGATGAGAGGCTGAGGAAATAGGGGCTGAGGAAGGAGGGGCTAAGAGAGGATCGGCTGAGAAGGAAGGGGCTGAGGAAAGAGGGGCTGAGGAAGCAGGGGCTGAGGGAGGAGGGGCTGAGGGAGATGGGGCTGAGGGAACAGGGCTGAGGGAGGAGGGGCCGAGGGAGGAGGGGCTGAAGAAGGAGGCGCTAAGGGCAGAGAGGCTGAGCGAGCAAGGGCTGAGAGAGGATCGGCTGAGAAAGGAGGGGCTGAGGGAGGAGGGGCTGAGGGAGGAGGGGCTGAGGGAGGAGGAGCTGAGGGTGGAGGAGCTGATGGAAGAGGGAGTGAGGGAGGAGGGGCTGAGGAAGAAGGGCTGAAGGAGCAGGGGCTGAAGTAGGAGGGGCTGAGGGAAGAGGGGCTGAGGAAGGAGGGGCTGAGGAAGAAGGGGCTACGGGTAGATGGGCTGAGGGAGAAGGGGCTGAGGGAAGAGGGCTGTGGGAGGAGGGGCCGAGGGAGGAGGGGCTGAAGAAGGAGGCGCTAAGGGAAAAGGGGCTGAGCGAGCAAGGGCTGAGAGAGCAAGGGCTGAGAGAGAATCGGCTGAGAAAGGAGGGGCTGAGGGGGGAGGGGCTGAGGGAGGAGGGGCTGAGGGTGGAGGATCTGATGGAAGAGGGGGTAAGGGAGGAGGCGCTGAGGAAGAAGGGCTGAGGGAGGAGGGGCTGAGGTAGGAGAGGCTGAGGGAGGAATGGCTTAGGGAGGAGAGGCTATGAAAGGAGGGGCTGAGGGAAGAGGGGCTGAGGGAGGAGGGGCTGAGGAAATAATGGCTGAGGAAGGAGGGGCTAAGAGAGGATCGGCTGAGAAGGGAGGGGCTGAGGGAAGAGGGGCTGAGGAAGGAGGGGCTGAGGGAGGAGGGGCTGAGGAAGAAGGGGCTGAGGGAAGAGGGCTGAGGGAGGAGGGGCCGAGGGAGGAGGGCCTGAAGAAGGAGGCGTTAAGGGAAGAGAGGCTGAGCGAGCAAGGGCTGAGAGAGCAAGGGCTGAGAGAGGATCGGCTGAGAAAGGAGGGGCTGAGGGAGGAGGGGCTGAGGAAGGAGGAGCTGAGGGTGGAGGAGCTGATGAAAGAGGGGGTGAAGGAGGAGGGGCTGAGGAAGAAGGGCTGAGGGAGGAGGAACTGAGGTAGGAGGGGCTGAGGGAAGAGCGGCTGAGGAAGGAGGGGCTGAGGAAGAAGGGGCTGAGGGAGGAGGGGCTGAGGGAGGAGATGCTAAGGGAGGAAAGGCTGAGGGAGGAGGGGCTGAGGGAAGAGGGGCTGAGGGAGGAGGGGCTGAGGGAAGAGGGGCTGAGGGAGGAGGGGCTGAGGAAAGAGGGGCTGAGGGAAAAGGAACTTAGTAAGGAGGCGCTGAGAGAGGAGGGACTGACGGAGGAGGGGCTGATGGAGGGGGGGTTAAGGGAGGAGGGGCTGAGGGAGGAGGGGCTGAGCGAGGAGGGGCTGATGGAGGGGGGGTTTAGGGAGGAGGGGCTGAGGGAGGAGGGGCTGAGCGAGGAGGGGCTGAGGGAGGGGCTGAGGGAGGAGGGGCTGAGGAAGGAGGGGCTGAGGGAAGAGGGCCTGAGGGAAGAGGGGCTGAGGGAGGAGGGGCTTAGGAAGGAGTGGCCGAGGAATGAGGCGCTGAGAGAGGACGGGCTGTTAGAGAAGGTGCTGAAGGAGGCAGGGCTGAAGAAGGAGGGGCTGAGGGAGGAGGGGCTGAGAAAGGAGGGGCAAAGTGAGGAGGGGCTGAGGGAGGAGGGGCTGAGGGAGGAGGGGCTGAGGGAAGAGGGGCTGAGGAAGGAGGGGCTTAGGAAGGAGGGGCTGTGGGAGGAAGGGCTGAGGGAAGAGTGGCTGAGGGAAGAGGGGCTGAGGAAGGAGGCGCTGAGGAAGGAGGCGCTGACGAAGGAGGCGCTGAGGAAGGAGTGGCCGAGGAAGGAGGGGCTGAGAGAGGACGGGCTGATAGAGGAGGGGCTGAAGGAAGATGGGCTGAAGAAGGAGGGGCTGAGGGAGGAGGGGCTGAGGGAGGAGTGACTGAGGAAGAAAGGGTTGAGAAAGGATCGGCTGAGTAAGGAGGGGCTGATGGAGGAGGGGCTGAGAAAGGAGGGGCTGAGAGAGGACGGGCTGAGAGAGAAGGGGCTGAAGGAAGAGGGGCTGAAGAAGGAGGGGCTGAGGGAGGAGGGGCTGAGAGAGGAGGGGCTGAGGGAGGAGTGGCTAATGAAGGAAGGGCTGAGGAAGGAGGGGCTGAGGAAGGAGGGGCTGAGGGAAGAGGAGCTGAGGGAGGAGGGCCTGAGGGTGGAAGAGCTGATGGAAGAGGGGGTGAGGGAGGAGGGGCTGAGGAAGAAGGGCTGAGGGAGGAGGGGCTGAGGTTGGAGGGGCTGAGGGAAGAGGGGCTGAGGAAGGAGGGGCTGAGGAAGAAGGGGCTACGGGAAGATGGGCTGAGAGAGAAGGGGCTGAGGGAAGAGGGCTGAGGGAGGAGGGGCCGAGGGAGGAGGGGCTGAAGGAGGAGGCGCTAAGGGAAGAGAGGCTGAGCGAGCAAGGGCTGAGAGAGCAAGGGCTGAGAGAGGATCGGCCGAGAAGGGAGGGGCTGAGGGAGGAGGAGCTGAGGGTGGAGGAGCTGATGGAAGAGGAAGTGAGGGAGGAGGGGCTGAGGAAGAAGGGCTGAGGGAGGAGGGGCTAAGGTTGGAGGGGCTGAGGGAAGAGGGGCTGAGGAAGGAGGGGCTGAAGAAGAAGGGGCTACGGGAAGATGGGCTGAGAGAGAAGGGGCTGAGGGAAGCGGGCTGAAGAAGGAGGGGATGAGGGAGGAGGGGCTGAGGGAGGAGGGGCTGAGGAAGGAGGGGCTGAGGAAGGAGGGACTGAGAGAGGAGGGGCTGACGGAGGAGGGGCTGACGGAAGAAGCGCTTAGAGAGGAGAAGCTGAGGGAGGAGGGGCTGAGGAAAGAGGGCTTAGGGAAGAGGGGCTGGAGAGGAGGGGCTGAGGAAGGAATGGCTGAGTGAAGAGGGTTTGAGGGAGGGAGGGCTGAGGAAGGAATGGCTGATTGAAAAGGGGCTGAGGGAGGGAGGGCTGTGTGAGGAGGGGCTGAGGGAGGAGGGGCTGAGGGAGGAGGGGCTGAGGGAGGAGGGGCTGAGGGAGGAGGGGCTGAGGAAGGAGGGGCTGAGGAAGAAGGGACTGAGAGAGGAGGGGCTGAGGAAGGAATGGCTGAGTGAAGAGGGGCTGAGGGAGGGAGGGCTGAGGAAGGGATGGCTGATTGAAAAGGGGCTGAGGGAGGGAGGGCTGTGTGAGGAGGGGCTGAGGGAGGAGAGGCTGAGGGAGGAGGGGCTGAGGAAGGAGGGCTTAGGGAAGAGGGGCTGGAGAGGAGGGGCTGAGGAAGGAAGTGCTGAGTGAAGAGGGGCTGAGGGAGGGAGGGCTGAGGAAGGAATGGCTGATTGAAAAGGGGCTGAGGGAGGGAGGGCTGTGTGAGGAGGGGCTGAGGGAGGAGGGGCTGAGGAAGGAGGGGCTGAGGAAGGAGGGACTGAGAGAGGAGGGGCTGACGGAGGAGGGGCTGACGGAGGAGGCGCTTAGAGAGGAGAAGCTGAGGGAGGAGGGGCTGAGGAAGGAGGGCTTAGGGAAGAGGGGCTGGAGAGGAGGGGCTGAGGAAGGAATGGCTGAGTGAAGAGGGGCTAAGGGAGGGAGGGCTGAGGAAGGAATGGCTGATTGAAAATGAGCTGAGGGAGGGAGGGCTGTGTGAGGAGGGGCTGACGGAGTAGGGACTGATGGAGAAGGGGCTGAGAGGGAAGAAGGTGAGGGAGGAGGGGCTAGGGAAGGAGGGCTGAGGTAAGAGGGGCTCAGAGAGGAGGAGCTGAGGGAGGATGGACTGAAGAAGAACTGGATGAGGGAGGAGAGTATGAAGGAGGAGGGGCTGAGGAAGGAGGGGCTGAGGATGGAGGGGCTAAGGGAAGAGGGGCTGAGGGAGGAGGATCTGAGGGAGGAGTGCCTGAGAGAAGACGGGCAGAGGGAGAAGGGGCTGAGGAAGGAGGGACTGAGAGAGGAGGGGCTGACGGAGTAGGGACTGACGGAGGAGGGGCTGAGAGAGAAGAAGGTGAGGGAGGAGGGGCTAAAGAAGGAGCGCTGAGGTAAGAGGGGCTGAGGGAGGAGGGGCTGAGGGAGGATGGGCTGAGGAAGGAATGGCTGAGTGAAAAGGGGCTGAGGGAGGGAGGGCTGTGTGAGGAGGGGCTAAGGGAGGATTGGCTGAGTAAGGAGGGGCTAAAGGAAAAGGGGCTGAGCGAGGAAGGGCTGAGAGAGGAGGGGCTGAGGGAGGAGGGGCTGAAGGAGGAGGGGATGAGGGAAGAGGGTATGAGGGAAGAGGGACTGAAGGAGGAGGGGCCGAGGGAGGAGGGGCTGAGGAATTAGGGGCTAAGGGAAGAGGGGCTGAGCGAGGAGGGGCTAAGGGAGGATTGGCTGAGGAACGAGAGGCTAAAGGAAAAGGGGCTGAGTGAGGAGGGGCTTAGAGGGGAGGGGCTGAGGAAGAAGGGGCTGAAGAAGGAGGGGATGAGGGAGGAGGGGTTGAGGAAAGAGGGGCTGACGAAGGAGTGGCTGAGGGAGGAGACGCTGAAGGAGGAGGGGCTGAGGAAGGAGGGACTAAGGGAAGATGGGCTGAGGGAGGAGGAACTACGGGAGGATTGGCTGAGGAAGGAGGGGCTAAAGGAAAAGGCGCTGAGCGAGGAAGGGCTGAGAAAGGAGAGGCTGAGGGAGGAGGGGCTGAAGGAGGAGGGGATGAGGGAGGAGGGTATGAGGGAAGAGGGACTGAGGGAGGAGAAACCGAGGGAGGAGGGGCTGAGGAAGGAGGGGCTAAGAGAAGAGGGACTGAGCGATAAGGGACTGAGAGAGAAGGGGCTCAGGGAGGAGGAGCGGAAGGAGGGGATGAGGGAGGCGGTTATGAGGGAAGAGGGACTGAAAGAGGAAGGGCCGAGGGAGGAGGGGCTAAGGAAGGAGGGGCTAAGGGAAGAGGGGTGAGCGAGGAGGGGCTGAGGGAGGAGGGGCTGAGGGAGAATTGGCTGAGGGAGGAAGAACTGAGGAAAGAGGGACTGAGGGAGGAGATTCTGAATGAGGAGGGACCGAGGGAGGAGGGCTGAGGAGAGAGCTGCTGAGGAAAGCGTGGCTGACGAAGAATGGGCTAAGAAAGGAGGTGCTGTGGGAGGAAGGGCTGAGGAAAGAGGGGCTGAGGGAGGAGGGACTGAGGGAGAAGGGGCTGAGGGAAGAGTGGCTGAGTGAGAAGAGGCTGAGGAAGGAAGGACTGAGAGAGGAGGGGCTGAGCGAGGAGGGGTGAGGAAGGAGGGCTGAGGGATGAGGGGCTGAGGGAGGAGGGGCTGAGGGAGGAGGGGCTGAGGGAGGAGGGGCTGAGGAAGGAGGGGCTGAGGAAGAAGGGACTGAGAGAGGAGGGGCTGAGGAAGGAATGGCTGAGTGAAGAGGGGCTGAGGGAGGGAGGGCTGAGGAAGGGATGGCTGATTGAAAAGGGGCTGAGGGAGGGAGGGCTGTGTGAGGAGGGGCTGAGGGAGGAGAGGCTGAGGGAGGAGGGGCTGAGGAAGGAGGGCTTAGGGAAGAGGGGCTGGAGAGGAGGGGCTGAGGAAGGAAGTGCTGAGTGAAGAGGGGCTGAGGGAGGGAGGGCTGAGGAAGGAATGGCTGATTGAAAAGGGGCTGAGGGAGGGAGGGCTGTGTGAGGAGGGGCTGAGGGAGGAGGGGCTGAGGAAGGAGGGGCTGAGGAAGGAGGGACTGAGAGAGGAGGGGCTGACGGAGGAGGGGCTGACGGAGGAGGCGCTTAGAGAGGAGAAGCTGAGGGAGGAGGGGCTGAGGAAGGAGGGCTTAGGGAAGAGGGGCTGGAGAGGAGGGGCTGAGGAAGGAATGGCTGAGTGAAGAGGGGCTAAGGGAGGGAGGGCTGAGGAAGGAATGGCTGATTGAAAATGAGCTGAGGGAGGGAGGGCTGTGTGAGGAGGGGCTGACGGAGTAGGGACTGATGGAGAAGGGGCTGAGAGGGAAGAAGGTGAGGGAGGAGGGGCTAGGGAAGGAGGGCTGAGGTAAGAGGGGCTCAGAGAGGAGGAGCTGAGGGAGGATGGACTGAAGAAGAACTGGATGAGGGAGGAGAGTATGAAGGAGGAGGGGCTGAGGAAGGAGGGGCTGAGGATGGAGGGGCTAAGGGAAGAGGGGCTGAGGGAGGAGGATCTGAGGGAGGAGTGCCTGAGAGAAGACGGGCAGAGGGAGAAGGGGCTGAGGAAGGAGGGACTGAGAGAGGAGGGGCTGACGGAGTAGGGACTGACGGAGGAGGGGCTGAGAGAGAAGAAGGTGAGGGAGGAGGGGCTAAAGAAGGAGCGCTGAGGTAAGAGGGGCTGAGGGAGGAGGGGCTGAGGGAGGATGGGCTGAGGAAGGAATGGCTGAGTGAAAAGGGGCTGAGGGAGGGAGGGCTGTGTGAGGAGGGGCTAAGGGAGGATTGGCTGAGTAAGGAGGGGCTAAAGGAAAAGGGGCTGAGCGAGGAAGGGCTGAGAGAGGAGGGGCTGAGGGAGGAGGGGCTGAAGGAGGAGGGGATGAGGGAAGAGGGTATGAGGGAAGAGGGACTGAAGGAGGAGGGGCCGAGGGAGGAGGGGCTGAGGAATTAGGGGCTAAGGGAAGAGGGGCTGAGCGAGGAGGGGCTAAGGGAGGATTGGCTGAGGAACGAGAGGCTAAAGGAAAAGGGGCTGAGTGAGGAGGGGCTTAGAGGGGAGGGGCTGAGGAAGAAGGGGCTGAAGAAGGAGGGGATGAGGGAGGAGGGGTTGAGGAAAGAGGGGCTGACGAAGGAGTGGCTGAGGGAGGAGACGCTGAAGGAGGAGGGGCTGAGGAAGGAGGGACTAAGGGAAGATGGGCTGAGGGAGGAGGAACTACGGGAGGATTGGCTGAGGAAGGAGGGGCTAAAGGAAAAGGCGCTGAGCGAGGAAGGGCTGAGAAAGGAGAGGCTGAGGGAGGAGGGGCTGAAGGAGGAGGGGATGAGGGAGGAGGGTATGAGGGAAGAGGGACTGAGGGAGGAGAAACCGAGGGAGGAGGGGCTGAGGAAGGAGGGGCTAAGAGAAGAGGGACTGAGCGATAAGGGACTGAGAGAGAAGGGGCTCAGGGAGGAGGAGCGGAAGGAGGGGATGAGGGAGGCGGTTATGAGGGAAGAGGGACTGAAAGAGGAAGGGCCGAGGGAGGAGGGGCTAAGGAAGGAGGGGCTAAGGGAAGAGGGGTGAGCGAGGAGGGGCTGAGGGAGGAGGGGCTGAGGGAGAATTGGCTGAGGGAGGAAGAACTGAGGAAAGAGGGACTGAGGGAGGAGATTCTGAATGAGGAGGGACCGAGGGAGGAGGGCTGAGGAGAGAGCTGCTGAGGAAAGCGTGGCTGACGAAGAATGGGCTAAGAAAGGAGGTGCTGTGGGAGGAAGGGCTGAGGAAAGAGGGGCTGAGGGAGGAGGGACTGAGGGAGAAGGGGCTGAGGGAAGAGTGGCTGAGTGAGAAGAGGCTGAGGAAGGAAGGACTGAGAGAGGAGGGGCTGAGCGAGGAGGGGTGAGGAAGGAGGGCTGAGGGATGAGGGGCTGAGGGAGGAGGGGCTGAGGGAGGAGGGGCTGAGGGAGGAGGGGCGCAGGGGTAGAGGGGCTGAGGGCGGTAGGGTTGACGGAGGATGGGTTGAGAGAGGAGGGTTTGAGCGAGGAGGGGCTGAGAGAGGAGTGGCTGAGAAAAGAAGGGTTGAGGGAGGAGGGGCTGAGGAAGGAGAGGCTGAGGGAAAAGGGGCTTAGGGAAAAGGGGCTGAGTAAGGAGGCGCTGACGGACGAGGGGCTGAGGGAGGAGGGGCTGAGGGAGGAGGGGCTGAGGGAGAAGGGGCTGAGGGAGGAGGGGCTGAGGGAAGAGGGGCTGTGGGAGGAGTTGCTGAGGGAGGAGGGGCTGAGGAAGGAGCGCTGAGGGAAGAGGGGCTGGAGAGGAGGGGCTGAGGAAGGAATTGCTGAGTGAAGAGGGGCCGAGGGAGGAGGGGCTGAAGAAGGAGGCGCTAAGGGAAGAGAGGCTGAGCGAGCAAGGGCTGAGAGAGCAAGGGCTGAGAGAGGATCGGCTGAGAAAGGAGGGGCTGAGGGAGGAGGAGCTGAGGGTGGAGGAGCTGATGGAAGAGGAAGTGAGGGAGGAGGGGCTGAGGAAGAAGGGCTGAGGGAGGAGGGGCTGAGGTAGGAGAGGCTGAGGGAGGAATGGCTGCGGAAGGAGGGGCTGAGGAAGGAGGGGCTGAGGGAAGAGGTGCTGAGAGAGGAGGGGCTGAGGGTGGAGGAGCTGATGGAAGAGGGGGTGCGGGAGGAGGGGCTGAGGAGGGAGGCGCTGAAGAAGGAGTGGCCGAGGAAGGAGGGGCTGTAGAGGGCGGGCTGATAGAGGAGGGGCTGAAGGAGGAGGGGCAGAAGAAGGAGGGGCTGAGGGAGGAGGGGCTGATAGAGGAGGGGCTGAAGGAGGAGGGGCTGAAGAAGGAGGGGCTGAGGGAGGAGGGGCTGAGGGAGGAGTGACTGAAGGAGGAGGGGCTGAGAAAGGATCGGCTGAGAAAGGAGGGGCTGATGGAGGAGGGGTTGAGGAAGGAGGGGCTGAGAGAGGACGGGCTGAGAGAGAAGGGGCTGAAGGAGGAGGGGCTGAAGAAGGAGGGGCTGAGGAAGGAGGGGCTGAGAGAGGAGGGGCTGAGGGAGGAGTGACTGAGGGAGGAGGGGCTGAGGAAGGAGCGGCTGAGGAAGGAGGAGCTGAGGGAAGAGGGGCTGAGGGAGGAGGGGCTGAGGGTGGAGGAGCTGATGGAAGAGGGGTGAGGGAGGAGGGGCTGAGGAAGAAGGGCTGAGCGAGGAGGGGCTGAGGTAGGAGAGGCTGAGGGAGGAATGGCTGAGGGAGGAGAGGCTGGGGGAGGAGGGGCTGAGGGAAGAGGGGCTGAGGAATGAGGGGCTTAGGGAGGAGGGGCTAAGAGAGAAGGGGCTGAGGGAGGAAGGGCTGAGGAATGAGGGGCTTAGGGAGGAGGGGCTAAGAGAGGAGGGGCTGAGGGAGGAGGGGCTAAGGGACAAGAGGCTCGGGGAGGAGGGGTTGAGGAAGGTGGGGCTGAGGGAGGAGGAGCTGAGGGTGGAGGAGCTGATGGAAGAGGAAGTGAGGGAGGAGGGGCTGAGGAAGAAGGGCTGAGGGAGGAGGGGCTGTGGTATGAGAGGCTGAGGGAGGAATGGCTGAAAAAGTAGGGGCTGAGGAAGGAGGGGCTGAGGGAAGAGGGGCTGAGGGAGGAGGGGCTGAGGGTGGAGGAGCTGATGGAAGAGGGGGTGAGGGAGGAGGGGCTGAGGAAGGAGGCGCTGAAGAAGGAGTGGCCGAGGAAGGAGGGGCTGAAAGAGGACGGGCTGATAGAGGAGGGGCTGAAGGAGGAGGGGCTGAAGAAGGAGGGGCTGAGGGAGGAGGGGCCGATAGAGGAGGGGCTGAAGGAGGAGGGGCTGAAGAAGGAGGGGCTGAGGGAGGAGGGCTGAGGGAGGAGTGACTGAAGAAGGAGGGGCTGAGAAAGGATCGGCTGAGAAAGGAGGGGCTGATGGAGGAGGGGCTGAGGAAGGAGGGGCTGAGAGAGGACGGGCTGAGGTAGGAGAGGCTGAGGGAGGAATGGCTGAAAAAGGAGGGGCTGAGGAAGGAGGGGCTGAGGGAAGAGGGGCTGAGGGAGGAGGGGCTGAGGGTGGAGGAGCTGATGGAAGAGGTGGTGAGGGAGGAGGGGCTGAGGAAGGAGGCGCTGAGGAAGGAGTGGCCGAGGAAGGAGGGGCTGAGAGAGGACGGGCTGATAGAGGAGGGGCTGAAGGAGGAGGGGCTGAAGGAGGAGGGGCTGAAGAAGGAGGGGCTGAGGGAGGAGGGGCTGAGAGAGGAGAGGCTGAGGGAGGAATGGCTGAGGGAGGAATGGCTGAGGGAGGAGAGGCTGGGGAAGGAGGGGCTGAGGGAAGAGGGGCTGAGGGAGGAGGAACTGATTAAATAGGGGCTGAGGAAGGAGGGGCTAAGAGAGGATCGGCTGAGAAGGGAGGGGCTGAGGGAAGAGGGGCTGAGGAAGGAGGGGCTGAGGGAAGAGGGGCTAAGGGAGGAGGGGCTGAGGGTGGAGGAGCTGATGGAAGCGGGGGTGAGGGAGGAGGGGCTGAGGAAGAAGGGCTGAGGGAGGAGGGGCTGAGGTAGGAGAGGCTGAGGGAGGAATGGCTGAGGAAGGAGAGGCTGGGGAAGGAGGGGCTGAGGGAAGAGGGGCTGAGGGAGGAGGAACTGATTAAATAGGGGCTGAGGAAGGAGGGGCTAAGAGAGGATCGGCTGAGAAGGGAGGGGCTGAGGGAAGAGGGGCTGAGGAAGGAGGCGCTGAGGAAGGAGGGGCTGAGAAAGGAGGGGCTGAGGGAAGAGGGGCTGAGGAAAGAGGGGCTGAGGGAGGAGGGGCTGAGGGTGGAGGGGCTGAGGGAGGAGGGGCTGAGGAAAGAATGGCTGAGCAAAGAGGGGCTGAGGGAGGGAGGGCTGTGTGAGGAGGGGCTGAGGGAGGAGTGGCTGAGGGAGGAGGGGCTGAAGGAGGAAGGGCTGAGAGAAGAGGGGCTGAGGAAGGAGGGACTAAGGGAAGAGGGGCTGAGTGAGGAAGGGCTGAGAGAGGAGGGGCTGAGGGCGGAGGGGCTGAGTGAGGAGGGGCTGAGGGAGGAGTGGCTGAGGGAAGCGGGGCTGAGGAAGGAGGGTATAAGGAAGGAGGGTATGAGGGAAGAGGGACTGAGGGAGGAAGGACCGAGGGAGGAGGGGCTGAGGAAGGAGGGGCTAAGGGAGGAGTTGCTGAGGAAGAAGGGGCTGAGAAAGTATCGGCTGAGATATGAAGGGCTGATGGAGGAGGGGCTGAGGAAGGAGGGGCTGAGAGGGGACGGGCTAAGAGAGGAGGGCTGAGGAAGGAGGCGCTGAGGGAGGGGCTGAGGGAGGAGGGGCTGAGGAAGGAGGGGCTAAGGGAAGAGTGGCTGAGTGAGAGGGGGCTGAGGAAGGAAGGACTGAGAGAGGAGGGGCTGAGCGAGGAGGGGCTGAGGGAGGAGGGGCTGAGCGACGAGGGGCTGAGAGAGGAGGTGGTGAGGGAGGAGGAGCTGAGGAGGGAGGGGCTGAAGAAGGAGGGGCTGAGGGAACAGGGCTGAGGGAGGAGGGGCCGAGGGAGGAGGGGCCGAGGGAGGAGGGGCCGAGGGAGGAGGGGCTGAAGAAGGAGGCGCTAAGGGAAGAGAGGCTGAGCGAGCAAGGGCTGAGAAAGGATCGGCTGAGAAAGGAGGGGCTGAGGGAGGAGGGGCTGAGGGAGGAGGAGCTGAGGGAAGAGGGGCTGAGGAAGGAGGGGCTGAGGAAGAAGAGGCTACGAGTAGATGGGCTGAGGGAGAAGGGGCTGAGGGAAGAGGGCTGAGGGAGAAGGGGCCGAGGGAGGAGGGGCTGAAGAAGGAGGCGCTAAGGGAAAGAGGCTGAGCGAGCAAGGGCTGAGAGAGCAAGGGCTGAGAAAGGATCGGCTGAGAAAGGAGGGGCTGAGGGGGGGGCCTGAGGGTGGAGGAGCTGAGGGTGGAGGAGCTGAGGGTGGAGGAGCTGATGGAAGAGGGGGTAAGGGAGGAGGGGCTGAGGAAGAAGGGCTGAGGAAGGAGGGGATGAGGTAGGAGAGGCTGAGGGAGGAATGGCTGAGGGAGGAGAGGCTATGGAAGGAGGGGCTGAGGGAAGAGTGGCTGGGGGAGGGGGGGCTGAGGAAATAGGGGCTGAGGAAGGTGGGGCTAAGAGAGGATCGGCTGAGAAGGGAGGGGCTGAGGGAAGAGGGGCTGAGGGAGAAGGGGCTGAGGGAAGAGGGCTGAGGGAGGAGGGGCTGAAGAAGGATCCGCTTAGGGAAGAGAGGCTGAGCGAGCAAGGCTGAGAGAGCAAGGGCTGAGAGATGATCGGCTGAGAAAGAAGGGGCTGAGGGAGGAGGGGCTGAGGGAGGAGGAGCTGAGGGTGGACGAGCTGATGGAAGAGAAGGTGAGGGAGGAGGGGCTGAGGAAGAAGGGCTGAGGGAGGAGGGGCTGAGGTAGGAGGAGCTGAGGGAAGAGGGGCTGAGGAAGGAGGGGCTGAGGTAGAAGGGGCTACGGGAAGATGGGCTGAAGGAGAAGGGGCTTAGGAAAAAGGGACTGAGGAAGGAGGGGCTGAGGGAGGAGGTGCTTTGGGGGGAAAGGCTGAGGGAGGAGGGGCTGAGTGAAGAGGGGCTGAGGGAAAAGGGGCTGAGTAAGGAGGCGCTGAGGGAGGAGGGACTGAGGAAGGAGGCGCTGAAGGAGGAGTGACTGAGGAAGGAGGGGCTGAGAAAGGATCGGCTGAGAATGGAGGGGCTGATGGAGGAGGGGCTGAGGAAGGAGGGGCTGAGAGAGGACGGGCTGAGAAAGAAGGGGCTGAAGGAAGAGGGGCTTAAGAAGGAGGGGCTGAGCAAAGACGGGCTGAGGGAGGGAGGGCTGTGTGAGGAGGGGCTGAGGGAGGAGTGGCTGAAGGAGGAGGGGCTGAAGGAGGAAGGGCTGAGAGAAGAGGGGCTGAGGAACGAGGGACTAAGGGAAGAGGGGCTGAGTGAGGAAGGGCTGAGAGAGGAGGGGCTGAGGGCGGAGGGGCTGAGTGAGGAGGGGCTGAGGGAGGAGTGGTTGAGGGAAGCGGGGCTGAGGAAGGAGGGTATAAGGAAGGAGGGTATGAGGGAAGAGGGACTGAGGGAGGAAGGACCGAGGAAGGAGGGGCTGAGGAAGGAGGGGCTGAGGAAGGAGGGGCTAAGGGAGGAGTGGCTGAGGAAGGAGGGGCTGAGAAAGTATCGGCTGAGAAATGAAGGGCTGATGGAGGAGGGGCTGAGGAAGGAGGGGCTGAGAGGGGACGGGCTTAGAGAGGAGGACTGAGGAAGGAGGCGCTGAGGGAGGGGCTGAGGGAGGAGGGGCTGAGGAAGGAGGGGCTGAGGGAAGAGTGGCTGAGTGAGAAGGGGCTGAGGAAGGAAGGACTGAGAGAGGAGGGGCTGAGCGAGGAGGGGCTGAGGGAGGATTGGCTGAGCGACGAGGGGCTGAGAGAGGAGGTGGTGAGGGAGGAGGAGCTGAGGAAGGAGGGGCTGAAGAAGGAGGGGCTGAGGGAACAGGGCTGAGGGAGGAGGGGCCGAGGGAGGAGGGGCTGAAGAAGGAGGCGCAAAGGGAAGAGAGGCTGAGCGAGCAAGGGCTGAGAGAGCAAGGGCTGAGAGAGGATCGGCTGAGAAAGGAGGGGCTGAGGGGGGGGGGCCTGAGGGTGGAGGAGCTGAGGGTGGAGGAGCTGAGGGTGGAGGAGCTGATGGAAGAGGGGGTAAGGGAGGAGGGGCTGAGGAAGAAGGGCTGAGGAAGGAGGGGCTGAGGTAGGAGAGGCTGAGGGAGGAATGGCTGAGGGAGGAGAGGCTATGGAAGGAGGGGCTGAGGGAAGAGTGGCTGAGGGAGGGGGGGCTGAGGAAATAGGGGCTGAGGGAGGAGGGGCTGAAGAAGGAGGCGCTAAGGGAAAAGAGGCTGAGCGAGCAAGGGCTGAGAGAGCAAGGGCTGAGAAAGGATCGGCTGAGAAAGGAGGGGCTGAGGAGGGGGGGCCTGAGGGTGGAGGAGCTGAGGGTGGAGGAGCTGAGGGTGGAGGAGCTGATGGAAGAGGGGGTAAGGGAGGAGGAGCTGAGGAAGAAGGGCTGAGGAAGGTGGGGCTGAGGTAGGAGAGGCTGAGGGAGGAATGGCTGAGGGAGGAGAGGCTATGGAAGGAGGGGCTGAGGGAAGAGTGGCTGAGGGAAGGGGGGCTGAGGAAATAGGGGCTGAGGAAGGTGGGGCTAAGAGAGGATCGGCTGAGAAGGGAGGGGCTGAGGGAAGAGGGGCTGAGGAAGGAGGGGCTGAGGGAGGAGGGGCTGAGGGAGAAGGGGCTGAGGGAAGAGGGCTGAGGGAGGAGGGGCTGAAGAAGGAGGCGCTTAGGGAAGAGAGGCTGAGCGAGCAAGGCTGAGCTAGCAAGGGCTGAGAGAGGATCGGCTGAGAAAGGAGGGGCTGAGGGAGGAGGGGCTGAGGGAGGAGGAGCTGAGGGTGGAGGAGCTGATGGAAGAGAAGGTGAGGGAGGAGGGGCTGAGGAAGAAGGGCTGAGGGAGGAGGGGCTGAGGTAGGAGGAGCTGAGGGAAGAGGGGCTGAGGAAGGAGGGGCTGAGGTAGAAGGGGCTACGGGAAGATGGGCTGAAGGAGAAGGGGCTTAGGAAAAAGGGGCTGAGGGAGGAGGTGCTTTGGGGGGAAAGGCTGAGGGAGGAGGGGCTGAGGGAAGAGGGGCTGAGGGAAAAGGGGCTGAGTAAGGAGGCGCTGAGGGAGGAGGGACTGAGGAAGGAGGCACTGAAGGAGGAGTGACTGAGGAAGGAGGGGCTGAGAAAGGATCGGCTGAGAATGGAGGGGCTGATGGAGGAGGGGCTGAGGAAGGAGGGGCTGAGAGAGGACGGGCTGAGAAAGAAGGGGCTGAAGGAGGAGGGGCTTAAGAAGGAGGGGCTGAGGGAGGAGGGGCTGAGAGAGGAGGGGCTGAGGGAGGAGAGGCTGAGGGAGGAGGGGCTGAGGAAGGAGGGGCTGATGGAAGAGGGGCTGATGGAGGAGGGGCGGAGGGTGGAGGAGCTGATGGAAGAGGGGGTGAGGGAGGAGGGGCTGAGGAAGAAGGGCTGAGGGAGGAGGGGCTGAGGTAGGAGAGGCTTAGGGAGAAATGGCTGAGGGAGGAGAGGCTGGGGAAGGAGGGGCTGAGGGAAGAGGGGCTGAGGGAGGAGGGGCTGAGGAAATAGGGGCTGAGGAAGGAATGGCTAAGAGAGGATCGGCTGAGAAGGGAGGGGCTGAGGGAAGAGGGGCTGAGGAAGGAGGGGCTGTGGGAGAAGGGGCTGAGGGAGAAGGGGCTGGAGGAAGAGGGCTGAGGGAGGAGTGGCCGAGGGAGGAGGGGCTGAAGAAGGAGGCGCTAAGGGAAGAGAGGCTGAGCGAACTAGGCCTGAGAGAGCAAGGGCTGAGAGAGGATCGGCTGAGAAAGGAGGGGCTGAGGGAGGAGGGGCTGAGGGAGGAGGAGCTGAGGGTGGAGGAGCTGATGGAAGAGGGGGTGGGGGAGTAGGGGCTGAGGAAGAAGGGCTGAGGGAGGAGGGGCTGAGGAAGGAGAGGCTGAGGGAGGAATGGCTGAGGGAGTAGAGGCTGGGGAAAGAGGGGCTGAGGAAGGAGGGGCTGAGGGAAGAGGGGCTGAGGAAGGAGGGGCTGAGGAAGAAGGGGCTACGGGAAGATGGGCTGAGGGAGAAGGGGCTGAGGGAAGAGGGCTGAGGGAGGAGGGGCCGAGGGAGGAGGGGCTGAAGAAGGAGGCGCTAAGGGAAGAGAGGCTGAGCGAGCAAGGGCTGAGAGAGCAAGGGCTGAGAGAGGATCGGCTGAGAAAGGAGTGGCTGAGGGAGGAGGGGCTGAGGGAGGAGGAGCTGAGGGTAGAGGAGCTGATGGAAGAGAGGGTGAGGGAAGAAGGGCTGAGGAAGAAGGGCTGAGGGAGGAGGGGCTGAGGTAGGAGAGGTTGAGGGAGGAATGGCTGAGGGAGTAGAGGCTGGGGAAGGAGGGGCTGAGGGAAGAGGGGCTGAGGGAGGAGGGGCTGAGGAAATAGGGGCTGGGGTAGGAGGGGCTAAGAGAGGATCGGCTGAGAAGGGAGGGGATGAGGGAAGAGGGGCTGAGGAAGGAGGGGCTGTGGGAGGAGGGGCTGAGGGAGAAGGGGCTGAGGGAAGAGGGCTGAGGGAGGAGGGGCTGAGGGAGGAGGGGCTGAAGAAGGAGGCGCTAAGGGAAGAGAGGCTGAGCGAGCAAGGCCTGAGAGAGCAATAGCTGAGGGAGGAAGGGCTGAGGGAAGAGGAGCTTAGGGTGGAGGAGCTGATGGAAGAGAAGGTGAGGGAGGAGGGGCTGAGGAAGAAGGGCTGAGGGAGGAGGGGCTGAGGAAGGAGGGGCTGAGGGAAGAGGGGCTGAGGAAGGAGGGGCTGAGGAAGAAGGGGCTACGGGAAGATGGGCTGAGGGAGAATAGGCTGAGGGAAGAGGGCTGAGGGAGGAGGGGCCGAGGGAGGAGGGGCTGAAGAAGGAGGCGCTTAAGGAAACAGAGGCTGAGCGAGCAAGGGCTGAGTAAGCAAGGGCTGAGAGAGGATCGGCTGAGAAAGGAGTGGCTGAGGGAGGAGGGGCTGAGGGAGGAGGAGCTGAGGGTGGAGGAGCTGATGGAAGAGGGGGTGAGGGAGGAGGGGCTGAGGAAGAAAGGCTGAGGGAGGAGGAGCTGAGGGAGGAATGGCTGAGGGAGGAGAGGCTGGGGAAGGAGGGGCTGAGGGAAGGGGGGCTGAGGGAGGAGGGGCTGAGGAAATAGGGACAGAGGAAGGAGGGGCTAAGAGAGGATCGGCTGAGAAGGGAGGGGCTGAGGGAAGAAGGGCTGAGGAAGGAGGGGCTGAGGGAGGAGGGGCTGAGGGAGAAGGGGCTGAGGGAACAGGGCTGAGGGAGGAGGGGCCGAGGGCGGAGGTGCTGAAGAAGGAGGCGCTAAGGGAAGAGAGGCTGAGCGAGCAAGGGCTGAGAGAGCAAGGGCTGAGAGAAGATCGGCTCAGAAAGGAGGGGCAGAGGGAGGAGGAGCTGAGGGTGGAGGAGCTGATGGAAGAGGGGGTGAGGGAGGAGGGGCTGAGGAAGAAGGGCTGAGGGAGCAGAGGCTGAGGAAGGAGGGGCTGAAGGAAGAGGGGCTGAGGAAGGAGGGGCTGAGGAAGAAGGGGCTACGGGAAGATGGGCTGAGGGAGAATAGGCTGAGGGAAGAGGGCTGAGGGAGGAGGGGCCGAGGGAGGAGGGGCTGAAGAAGGAGGCGCTTAAGGAAACAGAGGCTGAGCGAGCAAGGGCTGAGTAAGCAAGGGCTGAGAGAGGATCGGCTGAGAAAGGAGTGGCTGAGGGAGGAGGGGCTGAGGGAGGAGGAGCTGAGGGTGGAGGAGCTGAGGGAAGAGGGGGTGAGGGAGGAGGGGCTGAGGAAGAAGGGCTGAGGGAGGAGGAGCTGAGGGAGGAATGGCTGAGGGAGGAGAGGCTGGGGAAGGAGGGGCTGAGGGAAGGGGGGCTGAGGGAGGAGGGGCTGAGGAAATAGGGACAGAGGAAGGAGGGGCTAAGAGAGGATCGGCTGAGAAGGGAGGGGCTGAGGGAAGAAGGGCTGAGGAAGGAGGGGCTGAGGGAGGAGGGGCTGAGGGAGAAGGGGCTGAGGGAACAGGGCTGAGGGAGGAGGGGCCGAGGGCGGAGGTGCTGAAGAAGGAGGCGCTAAGGGAAGAGAGGCTGAGCGAGCAAGGGCTGAGAGAGCAAGGGCTGAGAGAAGATCGGCTCAGAAAGGAGGGGCAGAGGGAGGAGGAGCTGAGGGTGGAGGAGCTGATGGAAGAGGGGGTGAGGGAGGAGGGGCTGAGGAAGAAGGGCTGAGGGAGCAGAGGCTGAGGAAGGAGGGGCTGAAGGAAGAGGGGCTGAGGAAGGAGGGGCTGAGGAAGAAGGGGCTACGGGTAGATGGGCTGAGGTAGAAGGGGCTGAGGGAAGAGGGCTGAGGGAGGAGGGGCCGAGGGAGGAGGGGCTGAAGAAGGAGGCGCTGAGGGAAGAGAGGCTGTGCGAGCAAGGGCTGAGAGAGCAAGGGCTGAGAGAGGATCGGCTGAGAAAGGAGGGGCTGAGATGGGAGGTTCTGAGGGAGGAGGAGCTGAGGGTGGAGGAGCTGATGGAAGAGGGAATGAGGGAGGAGGGGCTGAGGAAGAAGGGCCGAGGGAGGAGGGACTGAGGTAGGAGGGGCTGAGGGAGGAATGGCTGAGGGAGGAGAGGCTGGGGAAGGAGGGGCTGAGGGAAAAGGGGCTGAGGGAGGAGGGGCTGAGGAAATATTGGCTGAGGAAGGAGGGGCTAAGAGAAGATCGGCTGTGAAGGGAGGGGCTGAGTGAAGAGGGGCTGAGGAAGGAGGGGCTGAGGGGGGAGGGGCTGAGGGTGAAGGAGCTGAGGGAAGAGGGCTGAGGAAAGACGGGCCGAGGGAGGAGGGGCTGAAGAAGGAGGCGCTAAGGGAAGAGAGGCTGAGCGAAAAAGGGCTGAGAGAGCAAGGGCTGAGAGAGGATCGGCTAAAAAGGAGGGGCTGAGGGAGGGGGGCTGAGGGAGGAGGAGCTGAGGGTGGAGGAGCTGATGCAAGAGGGGGTGAGGAAGGAGTGGCTGAGGAAGAAGGGCTAAGGGAGGAGGGGCTGAGATAGGAGGGGCTGAGGAAGAAGGGGCTACGGGAAGATGGGCTGAGGGAGAAGGGGCTTAGGAAAAAGGGGCTGAGGGAGGAGGGGCTAAGGGAGGAGGTGCTTAGGGAGGAAAGGCTGGGGGAGGAGGGGCTGAGGGAAGAGGGGCTGAGGGAAAAGGGGCTGAGGGAAAAGGGGCTGAGTAAGGAAGCACTGAGGGAGGAGGCTCTGACGGAGGAGGGGCTGAGAGAGGGGGGTTAAGGGAGGAGGGGCTGAGGGAGGAGGGGCAAAGCGACGAGGGGCGGAGAGAGGAGGGGCTGAGGGAGGAGGGGATGAGTGACGAGGGGCTGAGAAAGGAGGGGCTAAGAAAGGAGGGGCTGAGGGAGGAGGGGCTTAGGAAAAGAGGCTGAGAGGGGAGGGGCTGAGGGAGGAGGGGCTAAGGGAGGAGGTGCTGAGGGAGGAAAGGCTGAGGGAGGAGGGGCTGAGGAAAGAGGGGCTGAGGGAAAAGGGGCTGAGTAAGGAGGCGCTGAGGGAGGAGGGGCTGCGGGAAGGAGTGGCTGAGGGAGCAGGGGCAGAAAGAGAAGTGGCTGAGGGAGAAGATGCTGAGGGAATAGGGGCTGAGGAAAGAGGGCTGAGGGAAAAAGGGCTGAGGAAGGAAACGCTGAGGGAGGAGGCGCTGAGAGAGGAGTGGCTGAGGGAGGAGAGGCTGAGGGAGGAGGGGCTGAGGAAAGAGGGGCTTAGGGAGGAGGGGCTGAGGGAGGAGGTGCTTAGGGAGAAAAGGCTGAGGGAAGAGGGACTGAGGGAGGAGGGGCTGAGGAAATAGGGGCTGAGGAAGGAGGGGCTAAGAAAGGATCGGCTGAGAAGGGTGGGGCTGAGGGAAGAGGGGCTGAGGAATGAGGGGCTGAGGGAGGAGGGGCCAAGGGAGAAGGGGCTTAGGGAGGAGGGGCTTAGGAAGGAGTGGCCGAGGAAAGAGGGGCTGAGAGAGGACGGGCTGATAGAGAAGGTTCTGCAGGAGGCGGGGCTGAAGAAGGAGGGGATGAGGGAGGAGGGGCTGAGGGAGGAGTGGCTGCGGAAGGAGGGGCTGAGAAAGGATCGGCTTAGAAATGAGGGGCTGATGGAGGAGGGGCTGAGGAAGGAGGGGCTGAGAGGGGACGGGCTTAGAGAGGAGGGCTGAGGAAGGAGGCACTGAGGGAGGGGCTGAGGGAGGAGGGGCTGAGGAAGGAGGGGCTGAGGGAAGAGGGGCTGAGGGAAGAGGGACTGAGGGAGTAGGGGCTTAGGAAGGAGTGGCCGAGGAAGGAGGGGCTGAGAGAGGACGGGCTGTTAGAGAAGGTGCTGAAGGAGGCGGGGCTGAAGAAGGAGGGGCTGAGAAAGGAAGGGCTTAGTGAGGAGGGGCTGAGGGAGGAGGGGCTGAGGGAGGAGGGGCTGAGGGAAGAGGGGCTGAGGAAGAAGGGGCTGTGCTGAGGGAAGAGGGGCTGAGGAAGGAGGGGCTGAGGGAGGAGGACCTGAGGGAGGAGGGGCTGTGGAAGGAGGGGCTGACAGAGGAGGGGCTGAGGAAGGAAAAACTGAGGGAAGAAGGGCTAAGGGAGGAGAGGCTGAGGAAGGAGGGGCTGAGGGAGGAGGGGCTGAGGAAGGAGGGGCTGAGGAAGGAGGAGCTGCCAGAGGATCGGCTGAGAAAGGAGGGGCAGAGGGAAGAGCGGCTGAGGAAGGAGGGACTGAGGGAGGAGGGGCTGAGGCAGAAGGGGCTGAGGGAAGAGGGCTGAGGGAGGAGGGGCCGAGGGAGGAGGGGCTGAACAAGGAGGAGCTTAGGGAAGAGGGGCTGAGCGAGCAAGGGCTGAGAGAGGATCGGCTGAGAAAGGAGGGGCTGAAGGAAGAGGGGCTGACGAAGGAGGGGCTGAGGGAGGAGGGGCTGAGGGAGAAAGAGCTGAGGGAAGAGGGCTGAGGAGGAGCGGCCAGGGGAGGAGGGGCTGAAGAAGGAGGGGCTAAGGGAAGAGGGGCTGAGCGAGCAAGGGCTGAGAGAGGAGGGGCTGAAGAAGGAGGGGCTGAGGGAGGAGGGACTGAGGGAGGAGGGGCTGAGGGAGGAGGGGCTGAGGGAAGAGGGGCTGAGGGAGGGGCTGAGGGAGGAGGCGCTGATGGAGGAGGGGCTGAAGGAGGAGGGCTGAAGAAGAGGGCTGAAGGGAGAGAGGGGCTGAGGGAGGAGGGGCTGATGGAGAAGGGGCTGAGGGAGAAGGGGCTGAGGGAGGAGGGGCTGAGGGAGGAGGAGCTGAGAGAGAAGGGTGTGAGGGAGGAGAGGCTGAGGAAGGAGGGGCTGAGGAAGGAGGGGCTGAGAGAGGAGGTAATGAGGGAGGAGAGGCTGAGGGAGGAGGATCTGAGGAAGGATGAACAAAGGAAGAGGGGCTGAGGGAGGAGGGGCTGAGGGAGGAGGGGCTGAGAGAAGAGGGTTCTGGGGAAGGAGGGGCTGAGGAAAGAGGGCCTAAGGGAGGAGAGGCTCAGGGAGGAGGGGCTGAGGAAGGAGGGGCTGAGAGAGGAGGGCTGAGGGAGGAGGGGCTGAGGGAGGAGGGGCATAAGGAGGATCGGCTGAGAAAGGAGGGGCTGAGGAAGGAGGGGCTGAGGACGGAGGGGCTGAGGGAGGAGGTGCTGAGGGAGGAGGGGCTGAGGAGGAGGGGCTGAGGGAGAGGGGCTGAAGGAGGATCGGCTGAGAAAGGAGGGGCCGAGGGAGGAGGGGCTCAGGGAGGAGAGCTGAGCGAGGAGGGGCTGAGGGAGGAGGGGCTGAGGGAAGAGGGGCTGAAGAAGGAGGAGCTGAGGGTGGAGGGCCTGAAAAAATGGGAGCTCAGGAAGGAGGAGCTGAGAGAGGACGAGCTGAGAGAGGAGGGGCTGAGGGAGAAGGGCCTGAAGAAGAAGGGCCTGAGGGAGGAGGTGCTGAAGGAGGAGGGGCTGAGAGAGGAGGGGCTGAGGAAGAAGGGGCTGAGGAAAGAGGGCTTGAGGGAGGAGAGGCTCAGGGAGGACGGGCTGAGGAAGGAGGGGCTGATAGAGGACGGGCTGAGGGAAGAGTGGCTGAGGGAGGTGGGGCTGAGGGAGGAGGGGCTGTGGGAGGAGGGGCTGAGGAGAAGGGGCTGACGGAAGAGGGCTGAGGGAAGAGGGGCCGAGGGGAGGAGGGGCAGAAGAAGGAGGGGCTGAGGGAGGAGAGGCTGAGGGAGGAGGGGCTGAGGGAGGAGGGGCTGAGGGAGGAGGGGCTGAAGGAGGATCGGCTGAGAAAGGAGGGGCTGAGGAAGGAGGGGCTGAGGGCGGAGAAGCTGCGAGAAGAGGGGCTGAGGGAGGAGGCGCTGAGGGAGGAGGGGCTGAGGGAGGAGGGGCTGAGGGAGGAGGGGCTGAAGGAGGATAGGCTGAGAAATGAGGGGCTGAAGGAGAAGCCGCAGAGGGAGGAGGGGCTGAGGGAGGAGAGCTGAGCAAAGAGGGGCTGAGGCAGGAGGGGCTAAGGGAGGAGGGGCTGAGGGAGGAGGGGCTGAGGGAGGAGGGGCTGAGGGAGGAGGGGCTGAGGGAGGAGGGCTGAAGGAGGATCGGCTGAGAAAGGAGGGGCTGAGGGAAGGAGGGGACTGAGGACGGAGGGGCTGAGGGAGGAGGCGCTGAGGGAGGAGGGGCTGAGGGAGGAGGGGCTGAGGGAGGAGGGGCTGAAGGAGGATCGGCTGAGAGAGGAGGGGCTGACGGAGAAGGGGCTGAGGAGGAGGGGCTGAGGGAGGAGGGGCTGAGGGAGGAGAGGCTGAGGGAGGAGGGGCTGAGGGAGGAGGGGCTGAAGGAGGATCGCTGAGAAAGGAGGGGCCGAGGAAGGAGGGGCTGAGGACGGAGGGGCTGAGGGAGGAGGGGCTGAGGGAGGAGGGGCTGAGGGAGGAGGGGCTGAGGGAGGAGGGGCTGAAGGAGGATCGGCTGAGAAAGGAGGGGCTAAAGGAGAAGGGGGCTGAGGGAGGAGGGGCTGAGGGAGGAGAGCTGAGCGAGGAGGGGCTGAGGGAGGAGGGTCTAAGGGAAGAGCGGCTGAGGGAGGAGGGGCTGAGAGAGGATCGCCTGAGAAAGGAGCTGCTGAGGGAAAGAGAGCTGAGGAAGAGGAGCTGAGGAGGAGGGGCTGTGGAGAAGGGGCTGATAGAAGAGGGGCTGAGGAAGGATGTGCTGAGGAAGGAGGGGCTGAGAGAGGGTCAGCTGAGAAAGGAGGGGCTGAGGGAGGAGGGGCTGAAGAAGGAGGGGCTGAGAGAGGACGGGCTGAGAGAGGAGGGTCTGAAGGAGGAGGGGCTGAAGAAGGAGTTGCTGAGGGAGGAGGAGCTGAAGGAGGAGGGGCTGAGGAGGAGGGGCTGAGTGAGGAGGGGCTGAGGGAGGAGAGGCTAAGGGAGGATGGGCTGTGGGAGGAGGGGCTGAGGGAAGAGGGGCTGAGGGTATTGGGGCTGAGGAAGGAGGCGCTAAGGGAAGAGGGGCTGAGGGAGAAGGGGCTGTGGAAGGAGGGGCTGAGGAAAAGGGGCTGAGGGAGGAGGGGCTAAGGGAAGAGTGGCTGAGGAGGAGGGGCTGAGGGAGGAAGGGCTGAGGAAGGAGGGGTTGAGGAGGAGGGGCTGAGGGAGGAGGGGCTGAGGAAGGAGGGGCTGAGGGAAGAGGGGCTGAGGGAGGAGGGGCTGAGAGAGGAGGGGCTGAGGGAGGAGAGGCTAAGTGAGGATTGGCTGTGGGAGAAGGGGCTGAGGAAGAGGGGCTGAGAGAAGAGGGGCTGAGGAAGGAGGCGCTTAGGGAAGAGGGGCTGAGGGAGGAGGGGCTGTGGAAGGAGGGGCTGAGGGAAAAGGGGCTGAGGGAGGAGGGGCTAAGGGAAGAGTGGCTGCGGAAGGAGGGGCTGAGGACGGAGGGGCTGACGGAGGAGGGGCTGAGGGAGGAGGGGCTGAAGGAGGATCGGCTGGGAAATGAGGGGCTGAGGGAGAAGGGGCTGAGGGAGGAGGGGCTGAGATAGGAGAGCTGAGCGAGGAGGGGCTGAGGCAGGAGGGGCTTAGAGAGGAGGGGCTGAGGGAGGAGGGGCTGAGGGAGGAGGGGCTGAGGAGCAGGGGCTGAGGGAGGAGGGGCTGAAGGAGGATCGGCTGAGAAAGGAGGGGCTGAGGAAGGAGGGACTGAGGACGGAGGGGCTGAGGGAGGAGGGGCTGAGGGAGGAGGGGCTGAGGGAGGAGGGGCTGAGGAGGAGGGGCTGAGGGAGGAGGGCTGAGGGAGGAGGGGCTGAAGGAGGATCGGCTGAGAAAGGAGCGGCTGAGGGAGAAGGGGCTGAGGGAGGAGCGGCTGAGGGAGGAGGGGCTGAGGGAGGAGGGGCTGAGGGAGGAGGGGCTGAGGGAGGAGGGGCTGAGGGGGGAGGGGCTGAAGGAGGATCGGCTGAGAAAGGAGGGGCTGAGGAAGGAGGGGCTTAGGACGGAGGGGCTGAGGGAGGAGGGGCTGAGGGAGGAGGGGCTGAGGGAGGAGGGGCTGAGGGAGGAGGGGCTGAGGGAGGAGGGGCTGAGGGAGGAGGAACTGAAGGAGGATCGGCTGAGAAATGAGGGGCTAAAGGAGAAGGGGCTGAGGAAGGAGGGGCTGAGGGAGGAGAGCTGAGCGAGGAGGGGCTCAGGGAGAAGGGGCTAAGGGAAGAGCGGCAGAGGGAGGAGGGGCTGAGAGAGGATCGCCTGAGAAAGGAGCTGCTGAGGGAAGAGGGGCTGAGGAAGGAGGAGCTGAGGGAGGAGGGGCTGTGGGAGAAGGGGCTGATAGAAGAGGGGCTGAGGAAGGAGGGGCTGAGGAAGGAGGGGCTGAGGAAGGAGGGGCTTAGAGAGGGTCAGCTGAGAAAGGAGGGGCTGAGGGAGGAGGGGCTGAAGAAGGAGGGGCTGAGATAGGACGGGCTGAGTAAGGAGGGGCTGAAGGAGGAGGGGCTGAAGAAGGAGGGGCTGAGGGAAGAGGGGCTGAGGGAGGAGGTGCTGAGCGAGTAGGGGCTGAAGGAAGAGGGGCTGAGGGAGGAGTGGTTGATTGAGGAGTGGCCGAGGGAGGGGGGCTGAAGAAGGAGGGGCTGAGGGAGGAGAAGCTGAGGGAGGAGGGGCTGTGGGAGAAGGGGCTGATAGAAGAGGGGCTGAGGGAGGAGGGGCTGAGGGAGGAGGGGCTGAAGAAGAAGGGGCTGAGGGAGGAGGGGCTGAGGGAGAAGGGGCTGAGGGAGGAGGGGCTGAGGGAAGAGGGGCTGTTGGGGGGAGGGGCTGAGAGAGGATGGGCTGAGAAAGCAGGGGCTAAGGGAAGAGGGGCTGAGGCAGGAGGACCTGAGGGAGGAGGGGCTGTGGAAGGAAGGGCTGACAGAGGAGGGGCTGAGGAAGGAAAAACTGAGGGAAGAAGGGCTAAGGGAGGAGAGGCTGAGGAAGGAGGGGCTGAGGGAGGAGGGGCTGAGGAAGGAGGGGCTGAGGAAGGAGGAGCTGCCAGAGGATCGGCTGAGAAAGGAGGGGCAGAGGGAAGAGCGGCTGAGGAAGGAGGGACTGAGGGAGGAGGGGCTGAGGCAGAAGGGGCTGAGGGAAGAGGGCTGAGGGAGGAGGGGCCGAGGGAGGAGGGGCTGAACAAGGAGGAGCTTAGGGAAGAGGGGCTGAGCGAGCAAGGGCTGAGAGAGGATCGGCTGAGAAAGGAGGGGCTGAAGGAAGAGGGGCTGACGAAGGAGGGGCTGAGGGAGGAGGGGCTGAGGGAGAAAGAGCTGAGGGAAGAGGGCTGAGGAGGAGCGGCCAGGGGAGGAGGGGCTGAAGAAGGAGGGGCTAAGGGAAGAGGGGCTGAGCGAGCAAGGGCTGAGAGAGGAGGGGCTGAAGAAGGAGGGGCTGAGGGAGGAGGGACTGAGGGAGGAGGGGCTGAGGGAGGAGGGGCTGAGGAAGAGGGGCTGAGGGAGGAGGCGCTGATGGAGGAGGGGCTGAAGGAGGAGGGGCTGAAGAAGAAGGGGCTGAGGGAGGAGGGGCTGAGGGAGGAGGGGCTGATGGAGAAGGGGCTGAGGGAGAAGGGGCTGAGGGAGGAGGGGCTGAGGGAGGAGGAGCTGAGAGAGAAGGGTGTGAGGGAGGAGAGGCTGAGGAAGGAGGGGCTGAGGAAGGAGGGGCTGAGAGAGGAGGTAGTGAGGGAGGAGAGGCTGAGGGAGGAGGATCTGAGGAAGGATGAACAAAGGGAAGAGGGGCTGAGGGAGGAGGGGCTGAGGAGGAGGGGCTGAGAGAAGAGGGGCTGGGGAAGGAGGGGCTGAGGAAAGAGGGCCTAAGGGAGGAGAGGCTCAGGGAGGAGGGGCTGAGGAAGGAGGGGCTGAGAGAGGAGGGGCTGAGGGAGGAGGGGCTGAGGGAGGAGGGGCATAAGGAGGATCGGCTGAGAAAGGAGGGGCTGAGGAAGGAGGGGCTGAGGACGGAGGGGCTGAGGGAGGAGGTGCTGAGGGAGGAGGGGCTGAGGGAGGAGGGGCTGAGGGAGGAGGGGCTGAAGGAGGATCGGCTGAGAAAGGAGGGGCCGAGGGAGAGGGGCTCAGGGAGGAGAGCTGAGCGAGGAGGGGCTGAGGGAGGAGGGGCTGAGGGAAGAGGGGCTGAAGAAGGAGGAGCTGAGGGTGGAGGGCCTGAAAAAATGGGAGCTCAGGAAGGAGGAGCTGAGAGAGGACGAGCTGAGAGAGGAGGGGCTGAGGGAGAAGGGGCCTGAAGAAGAAGGGCCTGAGGGAGGAGGTGCTGAAGGAGGAGGGGCTGAGAGAGGAGGGGCTGAGGAAGAAGGGGCTGAGGAAAGAGGGCTTGAGGGAGGAGAGGCTCAGGGAGGACGGGCTGAGGAAGGAGGGGCTGATAGAGGACGGGCTGAGGGAAGAGTGGCTGAGGGAGGTGGGGCTGAGGGAGGAGGGGCTGTGGGAGGAGGGGCTGAGGGAGAAGGGGCTGACGGAAGAGGGCTGAGGGAAGAGGGGCCGAGGGAGGAGGGGCAGAAGAAGGAGGGGCTGAGGGAGGAGAGGCTGAGGGAGGAGGGGCTGAGGGAGGAGGGGCTGAGGGAGGAGGGGCTGAAGGAGGATCGGCTGAGAAAGGAGGGGCTGAGGAAGGAGGGGCTGAGGGCGGAGAAGCTGCGAGAATAGGGGCTGAGGGAGGAGGCGCTGAGGGAGGAGGGGCTGAGGGAGGAGGGGCTGAGGGAGGAGGGGCTGAAGGAGGATAGGCTGAGAAATGAGGGGCTGAAGGAGAAGCCGCAGAGGGAGGAGGGCTGAGGGAGGAGAGCTGAGCAAAGAGGGGCTGAGGCAGGAGGGGCTAAGGGAGGAGGGGCTGAGGGAGGAGGGGCTGAGGGAGGAGGGGCTGAGGGAGGAGGGGCTGAGGGAGGAGGGGCTGAGGGAGGAGGGGCTGAAGGAGGATCGGCTGAGAAAGGAGGGGCTGAGGAAGGAGGGACTGAGGACGGAGGGGCTGAGGGAGGAGGCGCTGAGGGAGGAGGGGCTGAGGGAGGAGGGGCTGAGGGAGGAGGGGCTGAAGGAGGATCGGCTGAGAGAGGAGGGGCTGACGGAGAAGGGGCTGAGGGAGGAGGGGCTGAGGGAGGAGGGGCTGAGGGAGGAGAGGCTGAGGGAGGAGGGGCTGAGGGAGGAGGGGCTGAAGGAGGATCGGCTGAGAAAGGAGGGGCCGAGGAAGGAGGGGCTGAGGACGGAGGGGCTGAGGGAGGAGGGGCTGAGGGAGGAGGGGCTGAGGGAGGAGGGGCTGAGGGAGGAGGGGCTGAAGGAGGATCGGCTGAGAAAGGAGGGGCTAAAGGAGAAGGGGCTGAGGGAGGAGGGGCTGAGGGAGGAGAGCTGAGCGAGGAGGGGCTGAGGGAGGAGGGTCTAAGGGAAGAGCGGCTGAGGGAGGAGGGGCTGAGAGAGGATCGCCTGAGAAAGGAGCTGCTGAGGGAAGAGGAGCTGAGGAAGAGGAGCTGAGGGAGGAGGGGCTGTGGGAGAAGGGGCTGATAGAAGAGGGGCTGAGGAAGGAGTGGCTGAGGAAGGAGGGGCTGAGAGAGGGTCAGCTGAGAAAGGAGGGGCTGAGGGAGGAGGGGCTGAAGAAGGAGGGGCTGAGAGAGGACGGGCTGAGAGAGGAGGGTCTGAAGGAGGAGGGGCTGAAGAAGGAGTTGCTGAGGGAGGAGGAGCTGAAGGAGGAGGGGCTGAGGGAGGAGGGGCTGAGTGAGGAGGGGCTGAGGGAGGAGAGGCTAAGGGAGGATGGGCTGTGGGAGGAGGGGCTGAGGGAAGAGGGGCTGAGGGAAGAGGGGCTGAGGGTATTGGGGCTGAGGAAGGAGGCGCTTAGGGAAGAGGGGCTGAGGGAGGAGGGGCTGTGGAAGGAGGGGCTGAGGGAAAAGGGGCTGAGGGAGGAGGGGCTAAGGGAAGAGTGGCTGAGGAGGAGGGGCTGAGGGAGGAAGGGCTGAGGAAGGAGGGGTTGAGGGAGGAGGGGCTGAGGGAGGAGGGGCTGAGGAAGGAGGGGCTGAGGGAAGAGGGGCTGAGGGAGGAGGGGCTGAGAGAGGAGGGGCTGAGGGAGGAGAGGCTAAGTGAGGATTGGCTGTGGGAGAAGGGGCTGAGGGAAGAGGGGCTGAGAGAAGAGGGGCTGAGGAAGGAGGCGCTTAGGGAAGAGGGGCTGAGGGAGGAGGGGCTGTGGAAGGAGGGGCTGAGGGAAAAGGGGCTGAGGGAGGAGGGGCTAAGGGAAGAGTGGCTGCGGAAGGAGGGGCTGAGGACGGAGGGGCTGACGGAGGAGGGGCTGAGGGAGGAGGGGCTGAAGGAGGATCGGCTGGGAAATGAGGGGCTGAGGGAGAAGGGGCTGAGGGAGGAGGGGCTGAGATAGGAGAGCTGAGCGAGGAGGGGCTGAGGCAGGAGGGGCTTAGAGAGGAGGGGCTGAGGAAGGAGGGGCTGAGGGAGGAGGGGCTGAAGGAGCAGGGGCTGAGGGAGGAGGGGCTGAAGGAGGATCGGCTGAGAAAGGAGGGGCTGAGGAAGGAGGGACTGAGGACGGAGGGGCTGAGGGAGGAGGGGCTGAGGGAGGAGGGGCTGAGGGAGGAGGGGCTGAGGGAGGAGGGGCTGAGGGAGGAGGGGCTGAAGGAGGATCGGCTGAGAAAGGAGCGGTTGAGGGAGAAGGGGCTGAGGGAGGAGCGGCTGAGGGAGGAGGGGCTGAGGGAGGAGGGGCTGAGGGAGGAGGGGCTGAGGGAGGAGGGGCTGAGGGGGGAGGGGCTGAAGGAGGATCGGCTGAGAAAGGAGGGGCTGAGGAAGGAGGGGCTTAGGACGGAGGGGCTGAGGGAGGAGGGGCTGAGGGAGGAGGGGCTGAGGGAGGAGGGGCTGAGGGAGGAGGGGCTGAGGGAGGAGGAACTGAAGGAGGATCGGCTGAGAAATGAGGGGCTAAAGGAGAAGGGGCTGAGGAAGGAGGGGCTGAGGGAGGAGAGCTGAGCGAGGAGGGGCTCAGGGAGAAGGGGCTAAGGGAAGAGCGGCAGAGGGAGGAGGGGCTGAGAGAGGATCGCCTGAGAAAGGAGCTGCTGAGGGAAGAGGGGCTGAGGAAGGAGGAGCTGAGGGAGGAGGGGCTGTGGGAGAAGGGGCTGATAGAAGAGGGGCTGAGGAAGGAGGGGCTGAGGAAGGAGGGGCTGAGGAAGGAGGGGCTTAGAGAGGGTCAGCTGAGAAAGGAGGGGCTGAGGGAGGAGGGGCTGAAGAAGGAGGGGCTGAGATAGGACGGGCTGAGTAAGGAGGGGCTGAAGGAGGAGGGGCTGAAGAAGGAGGGGCTGAGGGAAGAGGGGCTGAGGGAGGAGGTGCTGAGCGAGTAGGGGCTGAAGGAAGAGGGGCTGAGGGAGGAGTGGTTGATTGAGGAGTGGCCGAGGGAGGGGGGCTGAAGAAGGAGGGGCTGAGGGAGGAGAAGCTGAGGGAGGAGGGGCTGTGGGAGAAGGGGCTGATAGAAGAGGGGCTGAGGAAGGAGGGGCTGAGGAAACAGGGGCTGAGGAAGGAGGGGCTGAGAGAGGGTCAGCATAGAAAGGAGGGGCTGAGGGAGGAGGGGCTTAACAAGGAGGGGCTGAGAGAGGACGGGCTAAGAGAGGGGGGGGCTTAAGGAGGAGGGGCTGAAGAAGGAGGGGTTGACGGAGGAGGAGCTTAAGAAGGAGGGGCTGAGGGAGGAGAAGCTGAAGGAGGAGGGGCTGAGGGAGAAGGGGCTGAGAGAGGAGGGGCTGAGGGAAGAGGGGATGAGGGAAGAGGGGCTGAGGAAGGAGGCGCTTAGGGAAGAGGGGCTGAGGGAGGAGGGGCTGTGGAAGGAGGGGCTGAGGGAAGAGGGGCTGAGGGAGGAGGGGCTAAGGGAAGAGTGGCTGAGGGAGGAGGGGCTGAGGGAGGAAGGGCTGAGGAAGGAGGGGTTGAAGGAGGAGGGGCTGAGGGAGGAGGGGCTGAGGAAGGACGGGCTGAGGGAAGAGGGGCTGAGGGAGGAGGGGCTGAGAGAGGATCGCCTTAAAAAGGAGGTGCTGAGGGAAGAGGGGCTGAGAAAGGAGGAGCTGAGGGAGGAGAGGCTGTGCGAGGAGGGGCTGATAGAGGAGGGGCTGAGGAAGGAAATTATGAGGGAAGAGGGGCTGAGGGAGGAGGGGCTGAGGAAGGAGGGGCTGAGGAAGGAGGAGCTGAGGGAGGACGGGTCGAGGGAGGAGGGGCATAGGGTGGGGAGGCTGAGGGAGGAAGGGCTGAGGAGAGAGGGACTGAGGGAGAAGGGGCTGAGGGAGGAGGGGCTGAGAGAGGAGGGGCTGAGAGAGGAGGAGCTGAGGAAGGAGGGACTGAGGAAGGACGAGCTGAGAAATGAGGGGCTGAGAGAGGAGGGGCTGAGGGAGGAGGGGCTGAGGGAAGATGGGCTGAGAGAAGAGGGGCTGAGGGAAGAGGGGCTGAGGGTGGAGGGGCTGAGGGTGGAGGGTCTGAGGAAGGAGGGTCTGAGGAAGGAGGGGCTGAGGAAGGAGGGGCTGAGGAAGGAGGGGCTGAGAGAGGGTCGGCTGGGAAAGGAGGGGCTGAGGGCGGAGGGGCTGAGGGTGGAGGGGCTGAGGAAGGAAGGGCTGAGAGAAGACGGGCTGAGAGAGGAGGGGCTGAGGGAGGAGGGGCTGAGGGAGGAGGGGCTGTGGAAGGAGGCGCTGAGGGAAGAGGGGCTGAGGGAGGAGGGGCTAAGGGAAGAGTGGCTGAGGGAGGAGGGACTGAAGGAGGAAGGGCTGAGGAAGGAGGGGTTGAGGGAGGAGGGGCTGAGGGAAGAGGGGCTGAGGGAGGAGGGGCTGAGGGAGGAGGAGCTGAGGGAGGAGGGGCTGAGCGAGGAAGGGCTGAGAGAGGAAGGGCTGAGGGAGGAGAGGCTTAGGGCGGAGGAGCTGAGGAAGGAGGGGCTGAGGAAGGACGAGCAGAGAGAGGGTCGGATGAGAAAGGAGGGGCTGAGGGAGGAGGGGCTGAGGAAGGAAGGGCTGAGAGAGGACGATCTGAGAGAGGAGGGGGCTGAAAGAAGAGGGGCTCAAGAAGGAGGGGCTGAGGGAGGAGGAGCTGAGGGAGGAGGGGCTGAGAGAAAAGGGGCTGAGGAAGGAGGCGCTGAGGGAAGAGGGGCTGAGAGAGGAGGGGCTGAGGAAGGAGGAGCTGAGGGAGGAGTGGCTGAGAGAGGAGGGGCTGAGGAAAGAGGGGCTGAGCGAAGAGGAGCTGAGGGAGGAGAGGCTGAGGGAGGGGGCCGAGGAAGGAGGGGCCGAGGGAAGAGGGGCTGAGGGAGGAGGGGCTGAGGGAACAAGGGCTGGGAGAGGAAGGGCTGAGCGAAGAGGGGCTGAGGGTCGAAAGGCTGAGGGTGGAGGAACTGAGGAAGGAGGGGCTGAGGAGCGAGGGGCAGAGAGGGTTGGCTGAGAAAGGAGGGGCTGAGGGAGGAGGGGCTGAGGGAGGAGGGGCTTAGGAAGGTGTTGCTGAGATAGGAAGGGCTGAGTAGGGAGGGGCTGAAGGAGGAGGGGCTGAAGAAGGAGGGGCTGAGGGAAGAGGGGCTGAGTGAGGAGGTGCCGAGCGAGTAGGGGCTGAGGGAAGAGGGGCTGAGGGAGGAGTGGCTGAGGAAGGAGTGGCCGAGGGATGGGGGGCTGATGGAGGAGGGGCTGAGGAGGGAGGGGCTGAGGGAAGAAGGGCCGAGGGAGGAGGGGCTGAAGAAGGAGGGGCTGAGGGAGGAGGGGCTGAGGGAACAGGGGCTGGGAGAGGAAGGGCTGAGGGAAGAGGGGCTGAGGGTGGAGGGGCTGAGGGTGGACGAACTGAGGAAGAAGGGGCTGAGGAGCGAGGGGCAGAGAGGGTCGGCTGAGAAAGGAGGGGCTGGGGAAGGAGGGGCTGAGGGAGGAGTGGCTGAGGAAAGAGTGGCCGAGGGAGGAGGGGCTGAGTAAGGAGGCGCTGAGGGAGGAGGGGCTGCGGGAAGGAATGGCTGAGGGAGCAGGGGCAGAAAGAGGAGTGGCTGAGGGAGAAGATGCTGAGGGAATAGGGGCTGAGGAAAGAGGGGCTGAGGGAAAAAGGGCTGAGGAAGGAAACGCTGAGGGAGGAGGCGCTGAGAGAGGAGTGGCTGAGGGAGGAGAGGCTGAGGGAGGAGGGGCTGAGGAAAGAGGGGCTTAGGGAGGAGGGGCTGAGGGAGGAGGTGCTTAGGGAGAAAAGGCTGAGGGAAGAGAGACTGAGGGAGGAGGGGCTGAGGAAATAGGGGCTGAGGAAGGAGGGGCTAAGAGAGGATGGGCTGAGAAGGGTGGGGCTGAGGGAAGAGGGGCTGAGGAAGGAGGGGCTGAGGGAGGAGGGGCCAAGGGAGAAGGGGCTTAGGGAGGAGGGGCTTAGGAAGGAGTGGCCGAGGAAAGAGGGGCTGAGAGAGGACGGGCTGATAGAGAATGTTCTGCAGGAGGCGGGGCTGAAGAAGGAGGGGATGAGGGAGGAGGGGCTGAGGGAGGAGTGGCTGAGGAAGGAGGGGCTGAGAAAGGATCGGCTGAGAAATGAGGGGCTGATGGAGGAGGGGCTGAGGAAGGAGGGGCTGAGAGGGGACGGGCTTAGAGAGGAGGGCTGAGGAAGGAGGCACTGATGGAGGGGCTGAGGGAGGAGGGGCTGAGGAAGGAGGGGCTGAGGGAAGAGGGGCTGAGGGAAGAGGGGCTGAGGGAGGAGGGGCTTAGGAAGGAGTGGCCGAGGAAGGAGGGGCTGAGAGAGGACGGGCTGTTAGAGAAGGTGCTGAAGGAGGCGGGGCTGAAGAAGGAGGGGCTGAGAAAGGAGGGGCTAAGTGAGGAGGGGCTGAAGGAGGAGGGGCTGAGGGAGGAGGGGCTGAGGGAAGAGGGGCTGAGGAAGAAGGGGCTGTGCTGAGGGAAGAGGGGCTGAGGAAGGAGGGGCTGAGGGAGGAGGGGCTAAGGGTGGAGGGGCTGAGGGAGGAGGGGCTGAGGAAGGAATGGCTGAGCGAAGAGGGGCTGAGGGAGGGAGGGCTGTGTGAGGAGGTTCTGAGGGAGGAGTGGCTGAGGGAGGAGGGGCTGAAGGAGGAAGGGCTGAGAGAAGAGGGGCTGAGGAAGGAGGGACTAAGGGAAGAGGGGCTGAGGGCGGAGGGGCTGAGCGAGGATGGGTTGAGGGAAGAGGGGGTGACGAAGGAGGGGCTGAGGGAGGAGTGGCTGAGGGAAGAGGGGCTGCGGAAGGAGTGTATAAGGGAGGAGGTTATGAGGGAAGAGGGACTGAGGGAGGAGGGACCGAGGGAGGAGGGGCTGAGGAAGGAGGGGCTAAGGGATGAGGGGCTGAGCGAAGAGGGGCTGAGAGAGGAGGGGCTGAGAGAGGAGAAGCTGAGGAAGGACGGGCTGAGGAAGGAGGGCTGAGGGAAGAGGGGCTGAGAAAGAAGGGGCTGAGGGAGGAGGGGCTGAAGAAGGAGGGGCTGAGGGAGAAGGAGCTGAGGGAGGAGGGGCTGAGGGAGGAAAAGCTGAGGAAAGAAGGGCTGAGGGACGAGGGGCTGAGGGAAGAGGGGCTGAGCGAGGAGGGGCTGAGGAAGGAGGGGCTGAGGGAGGAGGGGCTGAGGAAAGAGGGGCTGAGGGAGAAGGGGCTGAGGAAGGAGGGTATAAGGGAGGAGGGTATGAGTGAAGAGGGACTGAGGGAGGAGGGGCCGAGGGAGGAGGGGCTGAGGAATTAGGGGCTAAGGGAAGAGGGGCTTAGCGAGGAGGGGCTGAGAAAGGAGGGGCTGAGGAAGGAGGGGTTAAAGGAGAAGGGGCTGAGCAAGGAAGGGCTGAGAGAGGAGGGACTGAGGGAAGAGGGGCTGAAGGAGGAGTAGATGAGGAAGGAGGGTATGAGGGAAGAGGGACTGAGGGAGGAGGGGCCGAGGGAGGAGGGGCTGAGGAATTAGGGGTAAGGGAAGAGGGGCTTAGCGAGGAGGGGCTAAGGGAGGATTGGCTGAGGAAGGAGAGGCTAAAGATAAAGGGGCTGAGCGAGGAAGGTCTGAGAGAAGAGGGACGGAGGAATTAGGGGCTAAGGGAAGAGGGGCTGAGCGAGGAGGGGCTAAGGGAGGATTGGCTGAGGAAAGAGGGGCTTAAGGAAAAGGGGCTGAGCGAGGAAGGGCTGAGAGAGGAGGGGCTGAGGAATTAGGGGCTAAGGGAAGAGGGGCTGAGCGAGGAGGGGCTAAGGGAGGATTGGCTGAGGAAGGAGAGGCTAAAGATAAAGGGGCTGAGCAAGGAAGGGCTGAGAGGGACTGAGGGAGGAGTGGCCGAATGAGGAGGGGCTGAGGAATTAGGGGCTAAGGGAAGAGGGGCTGAGCGAGGAGGGGCTAAGGGAGGATTGGCTGAGGAAGGAGAGGCTAAAGATAAAGGGGCTGAGCGAGGAAGGTCTGAGAGAAGAGGGACGGAGGAATTAGGGGCTAAGGGAAGAGGGGCTGAGCGAGGAGGGGCTAAGGGAGGATTGGCTGAGGAAAGAGGGGCTTAAGGAAAAGGGGCTGAGCGAGGAAGGGCTGAGAGAGGAGGGGCTGAGGGAGGAAGGGCTGAAGGAGGAGGGGATGAGGGAAGAGGGTATGAGGGAAGAGGGGCTGAAGGAGGAGGGGCCGAGGGAGGAGGGGCTGAGGAATTAGGGGCTAAGGGAAGAGGGGCTGAGCGAGGAGGGGCTAAGGGAGGATTGGCTGAGGAAGGAGAGGCTAAAGATAAAGGGGCTGAGCGAGGAAGGTCTGAGAGAGGAGGGGCTGAGGAAAGAGGGGCTGAGGAAAGAGGGGCTGGAGGAGAAGGGTATGAGGGAGGAGGGTATGAGGAAAGAGGGACTGAGGGAGGAGTGGCCGAGGGAGGGGGGGCTGAGGAATTAGGGGCTAAGGGAAGAGGGCTTAGCGAGGAGGGGCTGAGAAAGGAGGGGCTGAGAAAGGAGGGGCTGAGGGAATAGGGGCTGAAGAAGGAGGGGATGAGGGAGGAGGGGTTGAGGGAAGAGGCGCTTACGAAGGAGGGGCTGCGGGAGGAGTGGCTGACGAAGGAGGGGCTAAGGGAAGAGGGGCTGAGCGGGGAGGGGCTGAGAGGGGAGGGGCTGAGGGAGGTGGGGCTGAAGAAGGAGGGGATGAGGGAGGAGGGGTTGAGGAAAGAGTGGCTGACGAAGGAGTGGCTGAGGGAGGAGGGGCTGAGGAAGGAGGGACTAAGGGAAGAGGGGCTGAGCGATAAGGGGCTGAGAGAGATGGGGCTCAGGGAGGAGGAGCGGAAGGAGGGGATGAGGGAGGGGGTTATGAGGGAAGAGGGACAGAGGGAGGAAGGGCCGAGGGAGGAGGGGCTGAGGAAGGAGGGGCTGAGGGAAGAGGGGCTAAGGGAGGAGTGGCTCGGGGAGGAGGGGCTGAGGAAGGAGGGGACTAAGGGAAGAGGGGCTGAGGGAGGAGGGGCTGAGGGAGGAGGGGCTGAGAGAATAGGGGCTGAGGAAGGAGGGGCTGAGCAAAGAGGGCCTAAGGGAGGAGAGGCTCAGGGAGGAGGGGCTGAGGAAGGAGGGGCTGAGAGAGGAGGGGCTGAGGGAGGAGGGGCTGAGGGAGGAGGGGCTGAAGAAGAAGGGGCTGAGGGAGGAGGGGCTGAAGGAGAAGGGGCTGAGGGAGGAGGGGCTGAGGGAAGAGGGGCTGTTGGGGGGAGGGGCTGAGAGAGGATGGGCTGAGAAAGCAGGGGCTAAGGGAAGAGGGGCTGAGGCAGGAGGCCCTGAGGGAGGAGGGGCTGTGGAAGGAGGGGCTGACAGAGGAGGGGCTGAGGAAGGAAAAACTGAGGGAAGAAGGGCTAAGGGAGGAGAGGCTGAGGAAGGAGGGGCTGAGGGAGGAAGGGCTGAGGAAGGAGGGGCTGAGGAAGGAGGAGCTGCCAGAGGATCGGCTGAGAAAGGAGGGGCAGAGGGAAGAGCGGCTGAGGAAGGAGGGACTGAGGGAGGAGGGGCTGAGGCAGAAGGGGCTGAGGGAAGAGGGCTGAGGGAGGAGGGGCCGAGGGAGGAGGGGCTGAACAAGGAGGAGCTTAGGGAAGAGGGGCTGAGCGAGCAAGGGCTGAGAGAGGATCGGCTGAGAAAGGAGGGGCTGAAGGAAGAGGGGCTGACGAAGGAGGGGCTGAGGGAGGAGGGGCTGAGGGAGAAAGAGCTGAGGGAAGAGGGCTGAGGAGGAGCGGCCAGGGGAGGAGGGGCTGAAGAAGGAGGGGCTAAGGGAAGAGGGGCTGAGCGAGCAAGGGCTGAGAGAGGAGGGGCTGAAGAAGGAGGGGCTGAGGGAGGAGGGACTGAGGGAGGAGGGGCTGAGGGAGGAGGGGCTGAGGGAAGAGGGGCTGAGGGAGGAGGCGCTGATGGAGGAGGGGCTGAAGGAGGAGGGGCTGAAGAAGAAGGGGCTGAGGGAGGAGGGGCTGAGGGAGGAGGGGCTGATGGAGAAGGGGCTGAGGGAGAAGGGGCTGAGGGAGGAGGGGCTGAGGGAGGAGGAGCTGAGAGAGAAGGGTGTGAGGGAGGAGAGGCTGAGGAAGGAGGGGCTGAGGAAGGAGGGGCTGAGAGAGGAGGTAATGAGGGAGGAGAGGCTGAGGGAGGAGGATCTGAGGAAGGATGTACAAAGGGAAGAGGGGCTGAGGGAGGAGGGGCTGAGGGAGGAGGGGCTGAGAGAAGAGGGGCTGGGGAAGGAGGGGCTGAGGAAAGAGGGCCTAAGGGAGGAGAGGCTCAGGGAGGAGGGGCTGAGGAAGTAGGGGCTGAGAGAGGAGGGGCTGAGGGAGGAGGGGCTGAGGGAGGAGGGGCATAAGGAGGATCGGCTGAGAAAGGAGGGGCTGAGGAAGGAGGGGCTGAGGACGGAGGGGCTGAGGGAGGAGGTGCTGAGGGAGGAGGGGCTGAGGGAGGAGGGGCTGAGGGAGGAGGGGCTGAAGGAGGATCGGCTGAGAAAGGAGGGGCCGAGGGAGGAGGGGCTCAGGGAGGAGAGCTGAGCGAGGAGGGGCTGAGGGAGGAGGGGCTGAGGGAAGAGGGGCTGAAGAAGTAGGAGCTGAGGGTGGAGGGCCTGAAAAAGTGGGAGCTCAGGAAGGAGGAGCTGAGAGAGGACGAGCTGAGAGAGGAGGGGCTGAGGGAGAAGGGGCTGAAGAAGAAGGGCCTGAGGGAGGAGGTGCTGAAGGAAGAGGGGCTGAGAGAGGAGGGGCTGAGGAAGGAGGGGCTGAGGAAAGAGGGCCTGAGGGAGGAGAGGCTCAGGGAGGACGGGCTGAGGAAGGAGGGGCTGATAGAGGACGGGCTGAGGGAAGAGTGGCTGAGGGAGGTGGGGCTGAGGGAGGAGGGGCTGTGGGAGGAGGGGCTGAGGGAGAAGGGGCTGACGGAAGAGGGCTGAGGGAAGAGGGCTGAGGGAAGAGGGGCCGAGGGAGGAGGGGCAGAAGGAGGGGCTGAGGGAGGAGAGGCTGAGGGAGGAGGGGCTGAGGGAGGAGGGGCTGAGGGAGGAGGGGCTGAAGGAGGATCGGCTGAGAAAGGAGGGGCTGAGGAAGGAGGGGCTGAGGACGGAGGGGCTGATAGAGGACGGGCTGAGGGAAGAGTGGCTGAGGGAGGTGGGGCTGAGGGAGGAGGGGCTGTGGGAGGAGGGGCTGAGGGAGAAGGGGCTGACGGAAGAGGGCTGAGAAAAGAGGGGCTGAGGGAGGAGGGGCTGAGGGAGGAGGGGCTGAAGGAGGATAGGCTGAGAAATGAGGGGCTGTAGGAGAAGCCGCAGAGGGAGGAGGGGCTGAGGGAGGAGAGCTGAGCGAGGAGGGGCTGAGGCAGGAGGGGCTAAGGGAGGAGGGGCTGAGGGAGGAGGGGCTGAGGGAGGAGGGGCTGAGGGAGGAGGGGCTGAAGGAGGATCGGCTGAGAAAGGAGGGGCTGAGGAAGGAGGGACTGAGGACGGAGGGGCTGAGGGAGGAGGCGCTGAGGGAGGAGGGGCTGAGGGAGGAGGGGCTGAGGGAGGAGGGGCTGAAGGAGGATCGGCTGAGAGAAAAGGGGCTGACGGAGAAGGGGATGAGGGAGGAGGGGCTGAGGGAGGAGGGGCTGAGGGAGGAGGGGCTGGGGAAGGAGAGGCTGAGGGAGGAGGGGCTGAGGGAGGAGGGGCTGAAGGAGGATCGGCTGAGAAAGGAGGGGCCGAGGAAGGAGGGGCTGAGGACGGAGGGGCTGAGGGAGGAGGGGCTGAGGACGGAGGGGCTGAGGGAGGAGGGGCTGAGGGAGGAGGGGCTGAGGGAGGAGGGGCTGAAGGAGGATCGGCTGAGAGAGGAGGGGCTGACGGAGAAGGGGCTGAGGGAGGAGGGGCTGAGGGAGGAAGGGCTGAGGGAGGAGGGGCTGAGGGAGGAGAGGCTGAGGGAGGAGGGGCTGAGGGAGGAGGGGCTGAAGGAGGATCGGCTGAGAAAGGAGGGGCCGAGGAAGGAGGGGCTGAGGACGGAGGGGCTGAGGGAGGAGGGGCTGAGGGAGGAGGGGCTGAGGGAGGAGGGGCTGAGGGAGGAGGGGCTGAGGGAGGAGGGGCTGAAGGAGGATCGGCTGAGAAAGGAGGGGCCGAGGAAGGAGGGGCTGAGGACGGAGGGGCTGAGGGAGGAGGGGCTGAGGGAGGAGGGGCTGAGGGAGGAGGGGCTGAGGGAGGAGGGGCTGAGGGAGGATGGGCTGAGGGAGGAGGGGCTGAAGGAGGATCGGCTGAGGGAAGAGGGGCTGAGGGAGGAGGGGCTGAGAGAGGAGGGGCTGAGGGAGGAGAGGCTAAGGGAGGATTGGCTGTGGGAGAAGGGGCTGAGGGAAGAGGGGCTGAGAGAAGAGGGGCTGAGGAAGGAGGCGCTTAGGGAAGAGGGGCTGAGGGAGGAGGGGCTGTGGAAGGAGGGGCTGAGGGAAAAGGGGCTGAGGGAGGAGGGGCTAAGGGAAGAGTGGCTGCGGAAGGAGGGGCTAAGGACGGAGGGGCTGACGGAGGAGGGGCTGAAGGAGGAGGTTGAAGGAGGATCGGCTGGGAAATGAGGGTCTGAGGGAGAAGGGGCTGAGGGAGGAGGGGCTGAGATAGGAGAGCTGAGCGAGGAGGGGCTGAGGCAGGAGGGGCTAAGAGAGGAGGGGCTGAGGGAGGAGGGGCTGAGGGAGGAGGGGCTGAGGGAGCAGGGGCTGAGGGAGGAGGGGCTGAAGGAGGATCGGCTGAGAAAGGAGGGGCTGAGGAAGGAGGGACTGAGGACGGAGGGGCTGAGGGAGGAGGGGCTGAGGGAGGAGGGGCTGAGGGAGGAGGGGCTGAGGGAAGAGGGGCTGAGGGAGGAGAAACTGAAGGAGGATCGGCTGAGAAAGGAGCGGCTGAGGGAGAAGGGGCTGAGGGAGGAGCGGCTGAGGGAGGAGGGGCTGAGGGAGGAGGGGCTGAGGGAGGAGGGGCTGAGGGAGGAGGGGCTGAGGGGGGAGGGGCTGAAGGAGGATCGGCTGAGAAAGGAGGGGCTGAGGAAGGAGGGGCTTAGGACGGAGGGGCTGAGGGAGGAGAGGCTGAGGGAGGAGGGGCTGAGGGAGGAGGGGCTGAGGGAGGAGGGGCTGAGGGAGGAGGAACTGAAGGAGGATCGGCTGAGAAAGGAGGGGCTAAAGGAGAAGGGGCTGAGGGAGGAGGGGCTGAGGGAGGAGAGCTGAGCGAGGAGGGGCTCAGGGAGGAGGGGCTAAGGGAAGAGCGGCTGAGGGAGGAGGGGCTGAGAGAGGATCGCCTGAGAAAGGAGCTGCTGAGGGAAGAGGGGCTGAGGAAGGAGGGGTTGAGGGAGGAGGGGCTGAGGGAGGAGGGGCTGAGGAAGGAGGGGCTGAGGGAAGAGGGGCTGAGGGAGGAGGGGCTGAGAGAGGAGGGGCTGAGGGAGGAGAGGCTAAGGGAGGACTGGCTGTGGGAGAAGGGGCTGAGGGAGGAGGGGCTGAAGAAGGAGGGGCTGATAGAAGAGGGGCTGAGGAAGGAGGGGCTGAGGAAAGAGGGGCTGAGGAAGGAGGGGCTGAGTGAGGGTCAGCATAGAAAGGAGGGGCTGAGGGAGGAGGGGCTTAAGAAGGAGGGGCTGAGAGAGGACGGGCTAAGAGAGGGGGGGCTTAAGGAGGAGGGACTGAAGAAGGAGGGGTTGACGGAGGAGGAGCTTAAGAAGGAGGGGCTGAGGGAGGAGAAGCTGAAGGAGGAGGGGCTGAGGGAGCAGGGGCTGAGAGAGGAGATGCTGAGGGAGGAGAGGCTAAGGGAGGATGGGCTGAGGGAAGAGGGGATGAGGGAAGAGGGGCTGAGGAAGGAGGCGCTTAGGGAAGAGGGGCTGAGGGAGGAGGGGCTGTGGAAGGAGGGGCTGAGGGAAGAGGGGCTGAGGGAGGAGGGGCTAAGGGAAGAGTGGCTGAGGGAGGAGGGGCTGAGGGAGGAAGGGCTGAGGAAGGAGGGGTTGAAGGAGGAGGGGCTGAGGGAGGAGGGGCTGAGGAAGGACGGGCTGAGGGAAGAGGGGCTGAGGGAGGAGGGGCTGAGAGAGGATCGCCTTAAAAAGGAGGGGCTGAGGGAAGAGGGGCTGAGAAAGGAGGAGCTGAGGGAGGAGAAGCTGTGCGAAGAGGGGCTGATAGAGGAGGGGCTGAGGAAGGAAATTCTGAGAGAAGAGGGGCTGAGGGAGGAGGGGCTGAGGAAGGAGGGGCTGAGGAAGGAGGAGCTGAGGGAGGACGGGTCGAGGGAGGAGGGGCATAGGGAGGGGCGGCTGAGGGAGGAAGGGCTGAGGAGAGAGGGACTGAGGGAGAAGGGGCTGAGGGAGGAGGGGCTGAGAGAGGAGGGGCTGAGAGAGGAGGAGCTGAGGAAGGAGGGACTGAGGAAGGACGAGCTGAGAAATGAGGGGCTGAGAGAGGAAGGGCTGAGGGAGGAGGGGCTGAGGGAAGATGGGCTGAGGGAGGAGGGGCTGAGAGAGGATCGGCTGAGAAAGGAGGGGCTGAGGGAAGAGGGGCTGAGAGAGGAAGGGCTGAGAGAAGAGGGGCTGAGGGAAGAGGGGCTGAGGGCGGAGGGGCTGAGGGTGGAGGGTCTGAGGAAGGAGGGGCTGAGGAAGGAGGGGCTGAGGAAGGAGGGGCTGAGAGAGGGTCGGCTGGGAAAGGAGGGGCTGAGGGCGGAGGGGCTGAGGGCGGAGGGGCTGAGGGCGGAGGGGCTGAGGGCGGAGGGGCTGAGGAAGGAAGGGCTGAGAGAAGACGGGCTGAGAGAGGAGGGGCTGAGGGAGGAGAGGCTGAGGGAGGAGGGGCTGTGGAAGGAGGGGCTGAGGGAAGAGGGGCTGTGGGAGGAGGGGCTAAGGGAAGAGTGGCTGAGGGAGGAGGGGCCGAGGGAAGAGGGGCTGACGGAGGAGGGGCTGAGGACGGAGGGGCTGAGGGAAGAGGGGCTGAGAGAGGAGGGGCTGAGGAAGGAGGAGCTGTGGGAGGAGTGGCTGAGAGAGGAGGGGCTGAGGAAAGAGGGGCTGAGCGAAGAGGGGCTGAGGGAGGAGAGGCTGAGGGAGGGGGCCGAGGAAGGAGGGGCCGAGGGAAGAGGGGCTGAGGGAGGAGGGGCTGAGGGAACAAGGGCTGGGAGAGGAAGGGCTGAGCGAAGAGGGGCTGAGGGTCGAAGGGCTGAGGGTGGAGGAACTGAGGAAGGAGGGGCTGAGGAGCGAGGGGCAGAGAGGGTTGGCTGAGAAAGGAGGGGCTGAGGGAAGAGGGGCTTAGGAAGGTGTTGCTGAGATAGGAAGGGCTGAGGAGGGAGGGGCTGAAGGAGGAGGGGCTGAAGAAGGAGGGGCTGAGGGAAGAGGGGCTGAGTGAGGAGGTGCCGAGCGAGTAGGGGCTGAGGGAAGAGGGGCTGAGGGAGGAGTGGCTGAGGAAGGAGTGGCCGAGGGAGGGGGGCTGATGGAGGAGGGGCTGAGGAGGGAGGGGCTGAGGGAAGAAGGGCCGAGGGAATGAGGGCTCAGGGAGAAGGGTCTGAGGAAGGAGGGGCTGAGCAAAGAGGGGCAGAGGGAGGAGGGGCTGATAAAGGTGGGGCTGCGAAAGGAGGGGCTGAGGGAGGAGTGGCTGAGGAAAAAGTGGCCGAGGGAGGAGGGGCTGAAGAAGGAGGGGCTGAGGGAGGAGGGGCTGAGGGAGGAGGGCTGAGGGAGGACAGCTGAAGGAGGAGGGGCTGAGGAGCTGAGAAAGGAGGGGCTGAGGGAGGAGGGGCTGAAGAAGGAGGGGCTGAGAGAGGACGGGCTAAGAGAGGAGGGGCTGAAGGAGGAGGGGCTGAAGAAGGAGGGGCTGAGGGAGGAGGAGCTGAAGGAGGAGGGGCTGAGGGAGGAGGTGCTGAGAGAGGAGGGGCTGAGGGAGGAGAGGCTAAGGGAGGATGGGCTGAGGGAAAAGGGGATGAAGGAAGAGGGGCTGAGGAAGGAGGCGCTTAGGGAAGAGGGGCTGAGGGAGGAGGGGCTGTGGAAGGAGGGGCTGAGGGAAGAGGGGCTGAGGAAGGAGGGGCTAAGGGAAGAGTGGCTGAGGGAGGAGGGGCTGAGGAAGGAAGGGCTGAGGAAGGAGGCTTTAGGGAGGCGGGGCTGAGGGAGGAGGGGCTGAGAGAGGATCATCTTAAAAAGGAGGGGCTGAGGGAAGAGGGGCTGAGAAAGGAGGAGCTGAGGGAGGAGAGGCTGTGCAAGGAGGGGCTGATAGAGGAGGGGCTGAGGAAGGAAAGGCTGAAAGAAGAGGGGCTGAGAGAGGAGGGGCTGAGGAAGGAGGGGCTGAGGAAGGAGGAGCTGAGGGAGTACGGGTCGAGGGAGGAGGGGCTGAGGGAGGGGCGGCTGAGGGAGGAAGGGCTGAGGAGAGAGGGACTGAGGGAGAAGGGGCTGAGGGAGGAGGGGCTGAGAGAGGAGGGGCTGAGAGAGGAGGAGCTGAGGAAGGAGGGACTGAGGAAGGACGAGCTGAGAAATGAGGGGCTGAGGGAGGAGGGGCTGAGGGAGGAGGGGCTGAGGGAGGAGGGGCTGAGAGAGGATCGGCTGAGAAAGGAGGGGCTGAGGGAAGAGGGGCTGAGAGAGGAAGGGCTGAGGGAGGAGAGGCTGAGGGAGGAGGAGCTGAGGAAGGAGGGGCTGAGGGCGGAGGGGCTGAGGGAAGAGGGGCTGAGGGTGGCGGAGCTGAGGGTGGAGGGGCTGAGGGTGGAGGGTCTGAGGTACGAGGGGCTGAGGAAGGAGGGGCTGAGAGAGGAGGGGCTGAGAGAGGAGGAGCTGAGGAAGGAGGGACTGAGGAAGGACGAGCTGAGAAATGAGGGGCTGAGGGAGGAGGGGCTGAGGGAGGAGGGGCTGAGGGAGGAGGGGCTGAGAGAGGATCGGCTGAGAAAGGAGGGGCTGAGGGAAGAGGGGCTGAGAGAGGAGGGGCTGAGGAAGGAGGGGCTGAGGAAGGAGCAGCTGAGGGAGTACGGGTCGAGGGAGGAGGGGCTGAGGGAGGGGCGGCTGAGGGAGGAAGGGCTGAGGAGAGAGGGACTGAGGGAGAAGGGGCTGAGGGAGGAGGGGCTGAGAGAGGAGGGGCTGAGAGAGGAGGAGCTGAGGAAGGAGGGACTGAGGAAGGACGAGCTGAGAAATGAGGGGCTGAGGGAGGAGGGGCTGAGAGAGGAGGGGCTGAGAGAGGAGGAGCTGAGGAAGGAGGGACTGAGGAAGGACGAGCTGAGAAATGAGGGGCTGAGGGAGGAGGGGCTGAGAGAGAAGGGGCTGAGGAAGGAGGCGCTGAGGGAAGAGGGGCTGAGAGAGGAGGGCTGAGGAAAGAGGAGCTGATAGAGGAGTGGCTGAGAGAGGAGGGGCTGAGGAAAGAGGGGCTGAGCGAAGAGGGGCTGAGATAGGAGAGGCTTAGCTAGGGGGGCCGAGGAAGGAGGGGCCGAGGGAAGAGGGGCTGAGGGAGGAGGGGCTGAGGGAACAGGGCTGAGGGAGGAAGGGCTGAGGAAGGAGGGGTTGAGGGAGGAGGGGCTGAGGGAGGAGGGGCTGAGGAAGGAGGGGCTGAGGGAGGAGGGGCTGAGGAAGGAGGGGCTGAGGGAGGAGGGGCTGAGGGAGAAGGGGCTGAGAGAGGATCGCCTTAAAAAGGAGGGGCTGAGGGAAGAGGGGCTGAGGGAGGAGAGACTGAGGAAGGAGGGGCAGATTGAAGAGGGGCAGAGGGAAGGAGGGCTGACAGAGGAGGGGCTGAGGGAGTAGGGGTTGACAGAGGAGGGGCTGAGGGAGGAGTGGCTGAGGAAGGAGTGGTTGAGGGAGGAAGGGCTGAGGGAGGAGGAATGAGGAGGGATGAGGAGGGAGGGTCTGAGGGAAGAGGGGCTGAGGGAGGAGGGGCTGAGTGAGGAGGGGCTGAGGAAGGAGGGGCTGAGCGAAGAGGGGCAGAGGGAAGAGGGGCTGATAGAGGAGGGGCTGAAGTAGGAGGGGCTGAGGGGGGAGTGGCTGAGGAAGGTGTGGCCGTGGGAGGAAGAGCTGAGGGAGGAGGGGCTGAAGAGGGAGGGGCTGAGGGAAGAGGGGCTGAGGGAGGAGGGGCTGAGGAAGGAAGGGCTGAGGGAGGAGAGGCTGAGGCAGGAGGGGCTGAGGAGGGAGGGGCTGAGGGAAGAGGGGCTGAAGGAGGAAAGGCTGAGAGGACAGCTGAGGAAGGAAGGTCTGAGGGAGGAGGGGCTGAGAGAGGAGGTGATGAGGGAAGAGGGGCTGAGAGAGGAGTGGCTGGAGGAAGGAGTGGCCGAGTGAAGAGTGGCTGAGGGAGGAGCGGCTGAGGGAGGAGGGGCTGAAAAAGGAGGGGCTGAGGGAAGAGGTGCTGAGGACGGAGGGGCTGAGGAAGGAGGGGCTGAGGGAGGAGTAACTGAGGAAGGAGTGGCTGAGGAAAGAGAGTTTGAGGGAGGACCGGCTGAGGGAGGAGCGGCTGAGGGAGGTGGTTCTGAGGAAGGAGGGGTTGACGGAGAAGGGGCTGAGAGATGAGGGGCCGAGGAAGGAGGAGCTGAGAGAGGATTGGCTGAGGGAGGAGTTGCTGAGGGAGGAGGGGCTGAGGAAGGAAGGGCTGAGGGAGGACAGCTGAGGAAAGAGGGTCTGAGGAAGGACGAGCTGAGAGATGAGGGGCTGAGGGAGGAGGGGCTGAGGGAGGAGGGGCTGAGGGAAGATGGGCTGAGGGAGGAGGGGCTGAGAGAGGATCGGCTGAGAAAGGAGGGGCTGAGGGAAGAGGGGCTGAGAGAGGAAGGGCTGAGAGAAGAGGGGCTGAGGGAAGAGGGGCTGAGGGTGGAGGGGCTGAGGGTGGAGGGTCTGAGGAAGGAAGGGCTGAGGAAGGAGGGGCTGAGGAAGGAGGGGCTGAGAGAGGGTCGGCTGGGAAAGGAGGGGCTGAGGGCGGAGGGGCTGAGGGTGGAGGGGCTGAGGGCGGAGGGGCTGAGGAAGGAGGGGCTGAGAGAAGGCGGGCTGAGAGAGGAGGGGCTGAGGGAGGAGGGGCTGTGGGAGGAGGTGCTGAGAGAGGATCGGCTGAGAAAGGAGGGGCTGAGGGAAGAGGGGCTGAGAGAGGAAGGGCTGAGGGAAGAGGGGCTGAGGGTGGCGGGGCTGAGGGTGGAGGGTCTGAGGAAGGAGGGGCTGAGGAAGGAGGGGCTGAGGAAGGAGGGGCTGAGAGAGGGTCGGCTGAGAAAGGAGGGGCTGAGGGCGGAGGGGCTGAGGGAAGAGGGGCTGAGGGTGGCGGAGCTGAGGGTGGAGGGGCTGAGGGTGGAGGGTCTGAGGTAGGAGGGGCTGAGGAAGGAGGGGCTGAGGAAGGAGGGGCTGAGAGAGGGTCGGCTGAGAAAGGAGTGGCTGAGGGCGGAGGGGCTGAGGAAGGAGGCGCTTAGGGAAGAGGGGCTGAGGGAGGAGGGGCTGTGGAAGGAGGGGCTGAGGGAAGAGGGGCTGCGGGAGGAGGGGCTAAGGGAAGAGTGGCTGAGGGAGGAGGGACTGAAGGAGGAAGGGCTGAGGAAGGAGGGGTTGAGGGAGGAGGAGCTGAGGGAAGAGGGGCTGAGGGAGGAGGGGCTGAGGGAGGAGGAGCTGAGGGAGGAGGGGCTGAGCGAGGAAGGGCTGAGAGAGGAAGGGCTGAGGGAGGAGAGGCTTAGGGAGGAGGAGCTGAGGAAGGAGGGGCTGAGGAAGGACGAGCAGAGAGAGGGTCGGATGAGAAAGGAGGGGCTGAGGGAGGAGGGGCTGAGGAAGGAAGGGCTGAGAGAGGACGATCTGAGAGAGGAGGGGCTGAAGGAAGAGGGGCTCAGGAAGGAGGGGCTGAGGGAAGAGGGGCTGAGAAAGGAGGGGCTGAGAGAGGAAGGACTGAGGGAGGAGGAGCTGAGGGAGGAGGGGCTGAGAGAGAAGGGGCTGAGGAAGGAGGGGCTGAGCGAAGAAGGGCTGAGGAAGGAGAGGCTGAGGGAGGGGGCCGAGGAAGGAGGGGCTGAGGGTCGAAGGGCTGAGGGTGGAGGAACTGAGGAAGGAGGGGCTGAGGAGCAAGGGGCAGAGAGGGTTGGCTGAGAAAGGAGGGGCTGAGGGAGGAGGGGCTTAGGAAGGTGTTGCTGAGATAGGAAGGGCTGAGTAGGGAGGGGCTGAAAGAGGAGGGGCTGAAGAAGGAGGGGCTGAGGGAAGAGGGGCTGAGTGAGGAGGTGCCGAGCGAGTAGGTGCTGAGGGAAGAGGGGCTGAAAGAGGAGTGGCTGAGGAAGGAGTGGCCGAGGGAGGGGGGGCTGATGGAGGAGGGGCTGAGGAGGGAGGGGCTGAGGGAAGAAGGGCCGAGGGAAGAAGGGCTCAGGGAGAAGGGTCTGAGGAAGGAGGGGCTGAGCAAAGAGGGGCAGAGGGAGGAGGGGCTGATAAAGGAGGGGCTGCGGAAGGAGGGGCTGAGGGAGGAGTGGCTGAGGAAAGAGTGGCCGAGGGAGGACGGGCTGAAGAAGGAGGGGCTGAGGGAGGAGGGGCTGAGGGAACAGGGGCTGGGAGAGGAAGGGCTGAAAGAAGAGGGGCTGAGGGTGAAGGGCTGAGGGTTGAGGAACTGAGGAAGGAGGGGCTGAGGAGCGAGGGGCAGAGAGGGTCGGCTGAGAAAGGAGGGGCTGGGGAAGGAGTGGCTGAGGGAGGAGTGGCTGAGGAAAGAGTGGCCGAGGGAGGAGGGGCTGAGGAAGGAGGGGCTGAGGGAAGAGGGGCTGAGGGAGGAGAAGCTGAGGAAGGAGGGGCTGAGTGAAGAGGGGCAGAGGGAGGCGGGGCTGACAGAGGAGGGGCTGAGGGAGGAGGGGCTGAGGGAGGAGGGCTGAGGGAGGAGGGCTGAGGGAGGACAGCTGAAGGAGGAGGGGTTGAGGAGCTGAAGAAGGAGGGACTGAGGGAGGAGGGGCCGAGGGAGGAGGGGCTTGGAGAGGAGCGGCTTAAGGAGGAAGGGTTGAAGGCGAAGGGGCTGAGAGAAGGTCAGCTGAGAAAGGAGGGGCTGAGGGAGGAGGGGCTGAAGAAGGAGGGGCTGAGAGAGGACGGGCTAAGAGAGGAGGGGCTGAAGGAGGAGGGGCTGAAGAAGGAGGGGCTGAGGGAGGAGGAGCTGAAGGAGGAGGGGCTGAGGGAGGAGGGGCTGAGAGCGGAGGGGCTGAGGGAGGAGAGGCTAAGGGAGGATGGGCTGACGGAAAAGGGGATGAAGGAAGAGGGGCTGAGGAACGAGGCGCTTAGGGAAGAGGGGCTGAGGGAGGAGGGGCTGTGGAAGGAGGGGCTGAGGGAAGAGGGGCTGAGGAAGGAGGGGCTAAGGGAAGAGTGGCTGAGGGAGGAGGGGCTGAGGGAGGAAGGGCTGAGGAAGGAGGGTTTAGGAAGGCGAGGCTGAGGGAGGAGGGGCTGAGGAAGGAGGGGCTGAGGGAGGAGGGGCTGAGGGAGGAGGGGCTGAGAGAGGATCATCTTAAAAAGGAGGGGCTGAGGGAAGAGGGGCTGAGAAAGGAGGAGCTGAGGGAGGAGAGGCTGTGCGAGGAGGGGCTGATAGAGGAGGGGCTGAGGAAGGAAAGGCTGACAGAAGAGGGGCTGAGAGAGGAGGGGCTGAGGAAGGAGGGGCTGAGGAAGGAGGAGCTGAGGGAGTACGGGTCGAGGGAGGAGGGGCTGAGGGAGCGGCGGCTGAGGGAGGAAGGGCTGAGGAGAGAGGGACTGAGGGAGAAGGGGCTGAGGGAGGAGGGGCTGAGAGAGGAGGGGCTGAGAGAGGAGGAGCTGAGGAAGGAGGGACTGAGGAAGGACGAGCTGAGAAATGAGGGGCTGAGGGAGGAGGGGCTGAGGGAGGAGTGGCTTAGGAAGGAGGGGCTGAGAGAGGATCGGCTGAGAAAGGAGGGGCTGAGGGAAGAGGCGCTGAGAGAGGAAGGGCTGAGAGAAGAGGGGCTGAGGGTGGCGGGGCTGAGGGTGGAGGGGCTGAGGGTGGAAGGTCTGAGGAAGGAGGGGCTGAGGAAGGAGGGGCTGAGGAAGGAGGGACTGAGAGAGGGTCGGCTGAGAAAGGAGGGGCTGAGGGCGGAGGGGCTGAAGAAGAAGGGCCTGAGGGAGGAGGTGCTGAAGGAGGAGGGGCTGAGAGAGGAGGGGCTGAGGAAGGAGGGGCTTATAGAGGAGGGGCTGAGGGAAGAGGGGCTGAGGGAAGAGGGGCTGAGGGAGGTGGGGCTGAGGGAGGAGGGGCTGTGGGAGGAGGGGCTGAGGGAGAAGGGGCTGACGGAAGAGGGCTGAGGGAAGAGGGGCCGAGGGAGGAGGGGCAGAAGAAGGAGGGGCTGAGGGAGGAGAGGCTGAGGGAGGAAGGGCTGAGGAAGGAAGGGTTGAGGGAGGAGGGGCTGAGGGAGGAGGGGCTGAGGAAGGAGGTGCTGAGGGAGGAGAGGCTGAGGGAGAAGGGGCTGAGAGAGGATCGCCTTAAAAAGGAGGGGCTGAGGGAAGAGGGGCTGAGAAAGGAGGTGCTGAGGGAGGAGAGGCTGTGCGAGGAGGGGCTTATAGAGGAGGGGCTGAGGAAAGATAGGCTGAGGGAAGAGGGGCTGAGGGAGGAGGGGCTGAGGAAGGAGGGGCTGAGGAAGGAGGAGCTGAGGGAGGACGGGTCGAGGGAGGAGGGGCTGAGGGAGGGGCGGCTGAGGGAGGAAGGGCTGAGGAGAGGGACTGAGGGAGAATTGGCTGAGGGAGGAGGGGCTGAGAGAGGAGGGGCTGAGAGAGGAGGAGCTGAGGAAGGAGGGACTGAGAAAGGACGAGCTGAGAAATGAGGGCCTGAGGGAGGAGGGGCTGAGGGAGTAGGGGCTGAGGGAGGAGGGGCTGAGAGAGGATCGGCTGAGAAAGGAGGGGCTGAGGGAAGAGGGGCTGAGAAAGGAAGGGCTGAAAGAAGAGGGGCTTAGGGTGGCAGGGCTGAGGGTGGAGGGGCATAGGGTGGAGGGTCTGAGGAAGGAGGGGCTGAGGAAGGAGGGGCTGAGGAAGGAGGGGCTGAGGAAGGAGGGGCTGAGAGAGGGTCGTCTGAGGGCGGAGGGGCTGAGGGCGGAGGGGCTGAGGGCGGAGGGGCTGATGGAGAAGGGGCTGAGGGAGAAGGGGCTGAGCGAGGAGGGGCTGAGGGAGGAGGAGCTGAGAGAGAAGGGTGTGAGGGAGGAGAGGCTGAGGAAGGAGGGGCTGAGGAAGGAGGGGCTGAGAGAGGAGGTAATGAGGGAGGAGAGGCTGAGGGAGGAGGATCTGAGGAAGGATGAACAAAGGGAAGAGGGGCTGAGGGAGGAGGGGCTGAGGGAGGAGGGGCTGAGAGAAGAGGGGCTGGGGAAGGAGGGGCTGAGGAAAGAGGGCCTAAGGGAGGAGAGGCTCAGGGAGGAGGGGCTGAGGAAGGAGGGGCTGAGAGAGGAGGGGCTGAGGGAGGAGGGGCTGAGGGAGGAGGGGCATAAGGAGGATCGGCTGAGAAAGGAGGGGCTGAGGAAGGAGGGGCTGAGGACGGAGGGGCTGAGGGAGGAGGTGCTGAGGGAGGAGGGGCTGAGGGAGGAGGGGCTGAGGGAGGAGGGGCTGAAGGAGGATCGGCTGAGAAAGGAGGGGCCGAGGGAGGAGGGGCTCAGGGAGGAGAGCTGAGCGAATAGGGGCTGAGGGAGGAGGGGCTGAGGGAAGAGGGGCTGAAGAAGGAGGAGCTGAGGGTGGAGGGCCTGAAAAAATGGGAGCTCAGGAAGGAGGAGCTGAGAAAGGACGAGCTGAGAGAGGAGGGGCTGAGGGAGAAGGGGCTGAAGAAGAAGGGCCTGAGGGAGGAGGTGCTGAAGGAGGAGGGGCTGAGAGAGGAGGGGCTGAGGAAGGAGGGGCTGAGGAAAGAGGGCTTGAGGGAGGAGAGGCTCAGGGAGGACGGGCTGAGGAAGGAGGGGCTGATAGAGGACGGGCTGAGGGAAGAGTGGCTGAGGGAGGTGGGGCTGAGGGAGGAGGGGCTGTGGGAGGAGGGGCTGAGGGAGAAGGGGCTGACGGAAGAGGGCTGAGGGAAGAGGGGCCGAGGGAGGAGGGGCAGAAGAAGGAGGGGCTGAGGGAGGAGAGGCTGAGGGAGGAGGGGCTGAGGGAGGAGGGGCTGAGGGAGGAGGGGCTGAAGGAGGATCGGCTGAGAAAGGAGGGGCTGAGGACGGAGGGGCTGAGAGAAGAGGGGCTGAGGGAGGAGGCGCTGAGGGAGGAGGGGCTGAGGGAGGAGGGGCTGAGGGAGGAGGGGCTGAAGGAGGATAGGCTGAGAAATGAGGGGCTGAAGGAGAAGCCGCAGAGGGAGGAGGGGCTGAGGGAGGAGAGCTGAGCGAGGAGGGGCTGAGGCAGGAGGGGCTAAGGGAGGAGGGGCTGAGGGAGGAGGGGCTGAGGGAGGAGGGGCTGAGGGAGGAGGGGCTGAGGGAGGAGGGGCTGAGGGAGGAGGGGCTGAAGGAGGATCGGCTGAGAGAATAGGGGCTGACGGAGAAGGGGCTGAGGGAGGAGGGGCTGAGGGAGGAGGGGCTGAGGGAGGAGGGGCTGAGGGAGGAGAGGCTGAGGGAGGAGGGGCTGAGGGAGGAGGGGCTGAAGGAGGATCGGCTGAGAAAGGAGGGGCCGAGGAAGGAGGGGCTGAGGACGGAGGGGCTGAGGGAGGAGGGGCTGAGGGAGGAGGGGCTGAGGGAGGAGGGGCTGAGGGAGGAGGGGCTGAAGGAGGATCGGCTGAGAAAGGAGGGGCTAAAGGAGAAGGGGCTGAGGGAGGAGGGGCTGAGGGAGGAGAGCTGAGCGAGGAGGGTCTGAGGGAGGAGGGTCTTAGGGAAGAGCGGCTGAGGGAGGAGGGGCTGAGAGAGGATCGCCTGAGAAAGGAGCTGCTGAGGGAAGAGGAGCTGAGGAAGAGGAGCTGAGGGAGGAGGGGCTGTGGGAGAAGGGGCTGATAGAAGAGGGGCTGAGGAAGGAGTGGCTGAGGAAGGAGGGGCTGAGAGAGGGTCAGCTGAGAAAGGAGGGGCTGAGGGAGGAGGGGCTGAAGAAGGAGGGGCTGAGAGAGGACGGGCTGAGAGAGGAGGGTCTGAAGGAGGAGGGGCTGAAGAAGGAGTTGCTGAGGGAGGAGGAGCTGAAGGAGGAGGGGCTGAGGGAGGAGGGGCTGAGTGAGGAGGGGCTGAGGGAGGAGAGGCTAAGGGAGGATGGGCTTTGGGAGGAGGGGCTGAGGGAAGAGGGGCTGAGGGTATTGGGGCTGAGGAAGGAGGCGCTAAGGGAAGAGGGGCTGAGGGAGGAGGGGCTGTGGAAGGAGGGGCTGAGGGAAAAGGGGCTGAGGGAGGAGGGGCTAAGGGAAGTGTGGCTGAGGAGGAGGGGCTGAGGGAGGAAGGGCTGAGGAAGGAGGGGTTGAGGGAGGAGGGGCTGAGGGAGGAGGGGCTGAGGAAGGAGGGGCTGAGGGAAGAGGAGCTGAGGGAGGAGGGGCTGAGAGAGGAGGGGCTGAGGGAGGAGAGGCTAAGGGAGGATTGGCTGTGGGAGAAGGGGCTGAGGGAAGAGGGGCTGAGAGAAGAGGGGCTGAGGAAGGAGGCGCTTAGGAAGAGGGGCTGAGGGAGGAGGGGCTGTGGAAGGAGGGGCTGAGGGAAAAGGGGCTGAGGGAGGAGGGGCTAAGGGAAGAGTGGCTGCGGAAGGAGGGGCTGAGGACGGAGGGGCTGACGGAGGAGGGGCTGAGGGAGGAGGGGCTGAAGGAGGATCGGCTGGGAAATGAGGGGCTGAGGGAGAAGGGGCTGAGGGAGGAGGGGCTGCGATAGGAGAGCTGAGCGAGGAGGGGCTGAGGCAGGAGGGGCTTAGAGAGGAGGGGCTGAGGGAGGAGGGGCTGAGGGAGGAGGGGCTGAAGGAGCAGGGGCTGAGGGAGGAGGGGCTGATTGAGGATCGGCTGAGAAAGGAGGGGCTGAGGAAGGAGGGACTAAGGACGGAGGGGCTGAGGGAGGAGGGGCTGAGGGAGGAGGGGCTGAGGGAGGAGGGGCTGAGGGAGGAGGGGCTGAAGGAGGATCGGCTGAGAAAGGAGCGGCTGAGGGAGAAGGGGCTAAGGGAGGAGCGGCTGAGGGAGGAGGGGCTGAGGGAGGAGGGGCTGAGGGAGGAGGGGCTGAGGGAGGAGGGGCTGAGGGGGGAGGGGCTGAAGGAGGATCGGCTGAGGGGGGAGGGGCTGAGGAAGGAGGGGCTTAGGACGGAGGGGCTGAGGGAGGAGGGGCTGAGGGAGGAGGGGCTGAGGGAGGAGGGGCTGAGGGAGGAGGGGCTGAGGGAGGAGGAACTGAAGGAGGATCGGCTGAGAAAGGAGGGGCTAAAGGAGAAGGGGCTGAGGGAGGAGGGGCTGAGGGAGGAGAGCTGAGCGAGGAGGGGCTCAGGGAGAAGGGGCTAAGGGAAGAGCGGCTGAGGGAGGAGGGGCTGAGAGAGGATCGCCTGAGAAAGGAGCTGCTGAGGGAAGAGGGGCTGAGGAAAGAGGAGCTGAGGGAGGAGGGGCTGTGGGAGAAGGGGCTGATAGAAGAGGGGCTGAGGAAGGAGGGGCTGAGGAAGGAGGGGCTGAGAGAGGGTCAGCTGAGAAAGGAGGGGCTGAGGGAGGAGGGGCTGAAGAAGGATGGGCTGAGATAGGACGGGCTGAGTAAGGAGGGGCTGAAGGAGGAGGGGCTGAAGAAGGAGGGGCTGAGGGAAGAGGGGCTGAGGGAGGAGGTGCTGAGCGAGTAGGGGCTGAAGGAAGAGGGGCTGAGGGAGGAGTGGTTGAGGGAGGAGTGGCCGAGGGAGGGGGGGCTGAAGAAGGAGGGGCTGAGGGAGGAGAAGCTGAGGGAGGAGGGGCTGTGGGAGAAGGGGCTGATAGAAGAGGGGCTGAGGAAGGAGGGGCATAGGAAAGAGGGGCTGAGGAAGGAGGGGCTGAGAGAGGGTCAGCATAGAAAGGAGGGGCTGAGGGAGGAGGGGCTTAACAAGGAGGGGCTGAGAGAGGACGGGCTAAGAGAGGGGGGGGCTTAAGGAGGAGGGGCTGAAGAAGGAGGGGTTGACGGAGGAGGAGCTTAAGAAGGAGGGGCTGAGGGAGGAGAAGCTGAAGGAGGAGGGGTTGAGGGAGAAGGGGCTGAGAGAGGAGGGGCTGAGGGAGGAGAGGCTAAGGGAGGATGGGCTGAGGGAAGAGGGGATGAGGGAAGAGGGGCTGAGGAAGGAGGCGCTTAGGGAAGAGGGGCTGAGGGAGGAGGGGCTGTGGAAGGAGGGGCTGAGGGAAGAGGGGCTGATGGAGGAGGGGCTAAGGGAAGAGTGGCTGAGAGAAGAGGGGCTGAGGGAAGAGGGGCTGAGGGTGGAGGGGCTGAGGGTGGAGGGTCTGAGGAAGGAGGGTCTGAGGAAGGAGGGGCTGAGGAAGGAGGGGCTGAGGAAGGAGGGGCTGAGAGAGGGTCGGCTGGGAAAGGAGGGGCTGAGGGCGGAGGGGCTGAGGGCGGAGGGGCTGAGGAAGGAAGGGCTGAGAGAAGACGGGCTGAGAGAGGAGGGGCTGAGGGAGGAGGGGCTGAGGGAGGAGGGGCTGTGGAAGGAGGCGCTGAGGGAAGAGGGGCTGAGGGAGGAGGGGCTAAGGGAAGAGTGGCTGAGGGAGGAGGGACTGAAGGAGGAAGGGCTGAGGAAGGAGGGGTTGAGGGAGGAGGGGCTGAGGGAAGAGGGGCTGAGGGAGGAGGGGCTGAGGGAGGAGGAGCTGAGGGAGGAGGGGCTGAGCGAGGAAGGGCTGAGAGAGGAAGGGCTGAGGGAGGAGAGGCTTAGGGCGGAGGAGCTGAGGAAGGAGGGGCTGAGGAAGGACGAGCAGAGAGAGGGTCGGATGAGAAAGGAGGGGCTGAGGGAGGAGGGGCTGAGGAAGGAAGGGCTGAGAGAGGACGATCTGAGAGAGGAGGGGCTGAAGGAAGAGGGGCTCAAGAAGGAGGGGCTGAGGGAAGAGGGGCTGAGAAAGGAGGGGCTGAGAGAGGAAGGACTGAGGGAGGAGGAGCTGAGGGAGGAGGGGCTGAGAGAAAAGGGGCTGAGGAAGGAAGCGCTGAGGGAAGAGGGGCTGAGAGAGGAGGGGCTGAGGAAGGAGGAGCTGAGGGAGGAGTGGCTGAGAGAGGAGGGGCTGAGGAAAGAGGGGCTGAGCGAAGAGGGGCTGAGGGAGGAGAGGCTGAGGGAGGGGGCCGAGGAAGGAGGGGCCGAGGGAAGAGGGGCTGAGGGAGGAGGGGCTGAGGGAACAAGGGCTGGGAGAGGAAGGGCTGAGCGAAGAGGGGCTGAGGGTCGAAGGGCTGAGGGTGGAGGAACTGAGGAAGGAGGGGCTGAGGAGCGAGGGGCAGAGAGGGTTGGCTGAGAAAGGAGGGGCTGAGGGAGGAGGGGCTTAGGAAGGTGTTGCTGAGATAGGAAGGGCTGAGTAGGGAGGGGCTGAAGGAGGAGGGGCTGAAGAAGGAGGGGCTGAGGGAAGAGGGGCTGAGTGAGGAGGTGCCGAGCGAGTAGGGGCTGAGGGAAGAGGGGCTGAGGGAGGAGAAGCTGAGGAAGGAGTGGCCGAGGGAGGGGGGGCTGATGGAGGAGGGGCTGAGGAGGGAGGGGCTGAGGGAAGAAGGGCCGAGGGAAGAAGGGCTCAGGGAGAAGGGTCTGAGGAAGGAGGGGCTGAGCAAAGAGGGGCAGAGGGAGGAGGGGCTGATAAAGGAGGGGCTGCGAAAGGAGGGGCTGAGGGAGGAGTGGCTGAGGAAAAAGTGGCCGAGGGAGGAGGGGCTGAAGAAGGAGGGGCTGAGGGAGGAGGGGCTGAGGGAACAGGGGCTGGGAGAGGAAGGGCTGAGGGAAGAGGGGCTGAGGGTGGAGGGGCTGAGGGTGGAGGAACTGAGGAAGGAGGGGCTGAGGAGCGAGGGGCAGAGAGGGTCGGCTGAGAAAGGAGGGGCTGGGGAAGGAGGGGCTGAGGGAGGAGTGGCTGAGGAAAGAGTGGCCGAGGGAGGAGGGGCTGAGTAAGGAGGCGCTGAGGGAGGAGGGGCTGCGGGAAGGAGTGGCTGAGGGAGCAGGGGCAGAAAGAGGAGTGGCTGAGGGAGAAGATGCTGAGGGAATAGGGGCTGAGGAAAGAGGGGCTGAGGGAAAAAGGGCTGAGGAAGGAAACGCTGAGGGAGGAGGCGCTGAGAGAGGAGTGGCTGAGGGAGGAGAGGCTGAGGGAGGAGGGGCTGAGGAAAGAGGGGCTTAGGGAGGAGGGGCTGAGGGAGGAGGTGCTTAGGGAGAAAAGGCTGAGGGAAGAGAGACTGAGGGAGGAGGGGCTGAGGAAATAGGGGCTGAGGAAGGAGGGGCTAAGAGAGGATCGGCTGAGAAGGGTGGGGCTGAGGGAAGAGGGGCTGAGGAAGGAGGGGCTGAGGGAGGAGGGGCCAAGGGAGAAGGGGCTTAGGGAGGAGGGGCTTAGGAAGGAGTGGCCGAGGAAAGAGGGGCTGAGAGAGGACGGGCTGATAGAGAATGTTCTGCAGGAGGCGGGGCTGAAGAAGGAGGGGATGAGGGAGGAGGGGCTGAGGGAGGAGTGGCTGAAGAAGGAGGGGCTGAGAAAGGATCGGCTGAGAAATGAGGGGCTGATGGAGGAGGGGCTGAGGAAGGAGGGGCTGAGAGGGGACGGGCTTAGAGAGGAGGGCTGAGGAAGGAGGCACTGAGGGAGGGGCTGAGGGAGGAGGGGCTTAGGAAGGAGTGGCCGAGGAAGGAGGGGCTGAGAGAGGACGGGCTGTTAGAGAAGGTGCTGAAGGAGGCGGGGCTGAAGAAGGAGGGGCTGAGAAAGGAGGGGCTAAGGGTGGAGGGGCTGAGGGAGGAGGGGCTGAGGAAGGAATGGCTGAGCGAAGAGGGGCTGAGGGAGGGAGGGCTGTGTGAGGAGGTTCTGAGGGAGGAGTGGCTGAGGGAGGAGGGGCTGAAGGAGGAAGGGCTGAGAGAAGAGGGGCTGAGGAAGGAGGGACTAAGGGAAGAGGGGCTGAGGGCGGAGGGGCTGAGCGAGGATGGGTTGAGGGAAGAGGGGGTGACGAAGGAGGGGCTGAGGGAGGAGTGGCTGAGGGAAGAGGGGCTGCGGAAGGAGTGTATAAGGGAGGAGGTTATGAGGGAAGAGGGACTGAGGGAGGAGGGACCGAGGGAGGAGGGGCTGAGGAAGGAGGGGCTAAGGGATGAAGGGCTGAGCGAAGAGGGGCTGAGAGAGGAGGGGCTGAGAGAGGAGAAGCTGAGGAAGGACAGGCTGAGGAAGGAGGGCTGAGGGAAGAGGGGCTGAGAAAGAAGGGGCTGAGGGAGGAGGGGCTGAAGAAGGAGGGGCTGAGGGAGGAGGAGCTGAGGGAGGAAGGGCTGAGGGAGGAAAAGCTGAGGAAAGAAGGGCTGAGGGACGAGGGGCTGAGGGAAGAGGGGCTGAGCGAGGAGGGGCTGAGGAAGGAGGGGCTGAGGGAGGAGGGGCTGAGGAAAGAGGGGCTGAGGGAGAAGCGGCTGAGGAAGGAGGGTATAAGGGAGGAGGGTATGAGTGAAGAGGGACTGAGGGAGGAGGGGCCGAGGGAGGAGGGGCTGAGGAATTAGGGGCTAAGGGAAGAGGGGCTTAGCGAGGAGGGGCTGAGAAAGGAGGGGCTGAGGAAGGAGGGGTTAAAGGAGAAGGGGCTGAGCAAGGAAGGGCTGAGAGAGGAGGGACTGAGGGAAGAGGGGCTGAAGGAGGAGTAGATGAGGGAGGAGGGTATGAGGGAAGAGGGACTGAGGGAGGAGGGGCCGAGGGAGGAGGGGCTGAGGAATTAGGGGTAAGGGAAGAGGGGCTTAGCGAGGAGGGGCTGAGAAAGGAGGGGCTGAGGAAGGAGGGGTTAAAGGAGAAGGGGCTGAGCAAGGAAGGGCTGAGAGGGACTGAGGGAGGAGTGGCCGAATGAGGAGGGGCTGAGGAATTAGGGGCTAAGGGAAGAGGGGCTGAGCGAGGAGGGGCTAAGGGAGGATTGGCTGAGGAAGGAGAGGCTAAAGATAAAGGGGCTGAGCGAGGAAGGTCTGAGAGAAGAGGGACTGAGGAATTAGGGGCTAAGGGAAGAGGGGCTGAGCGAGGAGGGGCTAAGGGAGGATTGGCTGAGGAAAGAGGGGCTTAAGGAAAAGGGGCTGAGCGAGGAAGGGCTGAGAGAGGAGGGGCTGAGGGAGGAGGGGCTGAAGGAGGAGGGGATGAGGGAAGAGGGTATGAGGGAAGAGGGGCTGAAGGAGGAGGGGCCGAGGGAGGAGGGGCTGAGGAATTAGGGGCTAAGGGAAGAGGGGCTGAGCGAGGAGGGGCTAAGAGAGGATTGGCTGAGGAAGGAGAGGCTAAAGATAAAGGGGCTGAGCGAGGAAGGTCTGAGAGAGGAGGGGCTGAGGAAAGAGGGGCTGGAGGAGAAGGGTATGAGGGAGGAGGGTATGGGGAAAGAGGGACTGAGGGAGGAGTGGCCGAGGGCGGGGGGGCTGAGGAATTAGGGGCTAAGGGAAGAAGGCTTAGCGAGGAGGGGCTGAGAAAGGAGGGGCTGAGAAAGGAGGGGCTGAGAAAGGAGGGGCTGAGGGAATAGGGGCTGAAGAAGGAGGGGATGAGGGAGGAGGGGTTGAGGGAAGAGGCGCTTACGAAGGAGGGGCTGCGGGAGGAGTGGCTGACGAAGGAGGGGCTAAGGGAAGAGGGGCTGAGCGGGGAGGGGCTGAGAGGGGAGGGGCTGAGGGAGGTGGGGCTGAAGAAGGAGGGGATGAGGGAGGAGGGGTTGAGGAAAGAGTGGCTGACGAAGGAGTGGCTGAGGGAGGAGGGGCTGAGGAAGGAGGGACTAAGGGAAGAGGGGCTGAGCGATAAGGGGCTGAGAGAGATGGGGCTCAGGGAGGAGGAGCGGAAGGAGGGGATGAGGGAGGGGGTTATGAGGGAAGAGGGACAGAGGGAGGAAGGGCCGAGGGAGGAGGGGCTGAGGAAGGAGGGGCTGAGGGAAGAGGGGCTAAGGGAGGAGTGGCTCGGGGAGGAGGGGCTGAGGAAGGAGGGGACTAAGGGAAGAGGGGCTGAGGGAGGAGGGGCTGAGGGAGGAGGGGCTGAGAGAATAGGGGCTGAGGAAGGAGGGGCTGAGCAAAGAGGGCCTAAGGGAGGAGAGGCTCAGGGAGGAGGGGCTGAGAGAGGAGGGGCTGAGGGAGGAGGGGCTGAGGGAGGAGGGGCTGAGGGAGAAAGAGCTGAGGGAAGAGGGCTGAGGAGGATTGGCCAGGGGAGGAGGGGCTGAAGAAGGAGGGGCTAAGGGAAGAGGGGCTGAGCGAGCAAGGGCTGAGAGAGGAGGGGCTGAAGAAGGAGGGGCTGAGGGAGGAGGGACTGAGGGAGGAGGGGCTGAGGGAGGAGGGGCTGAGGGAAGAGGGCCTGAGGGAGGAGGCGCAGATGGAGGAGGGGCTGAAGGAGGAGGGGCTGAAGAAGAAGGGGCTGAGGGAGGAGGGGCTGAGGGAGGAGGGGCTGATGGAGAAGGGGCTGAGGGAGAAGGGGCTGAGGGAGGAGGGGCTGAGGGAGGAGGAGCTGAGAGAGAAGGGTGTGAGGGAGGAGAGGCTGAGGAAGGAGGGGCTGAGGAAGGAGGGGCTGAGAGAGGAGGTAATGAGGGAGGAGAGGCTGAGGGAGGAGGATCTGAGGAAGGATGTACAAAGGGAAGAGGGGCTGAGGGAGGAGGGGCTGAGGGAGGAGGGGCTGAGAGAAGAGGGGCTGGGGAAGGAGGGGCTGAGGAAAGAGGGCCTAAGGGAGGAGAGGCTCAGGAAGAAGGGGCTGAGGAAGGAGGGGCTGAGAGAGGAGGGGCTGAGGGAGGAGGGGCTGAGGGAGGAGGGGCATAAGGAGGATCGGCTGAGAAAGGAGGGGCTGAGGAAGGAGGGGCTGAGGACGGAGGGGCTGAGGGAGGAGGTGCTGAGGGAGGAGGGGCTGAGGGAGGAGGGGCTGAGGGAGGAGGGGCTGAAGGAGGATCGGCTGAGAAAGGAGGGGCCGAGGGAGGAGGGGCTCAGGGAGGAGAGCTGAGCGAGGAGGGGCTGAGGGAGGAGGGGCTGAGGGAAGAGGGGCTGAAGAAGGAGGAGCTGAGGGTGGAGGGCCTGAAAAAATGGGAGCTCAGGAAGGAGGAGCTGAGAGAGGACGAGCTGAGAGAGGAGGGGCTGAGGGAGAAGGGGCTGAAGAAGAAGGGCCTGAGGGAGGAGGTGCTGAAGGAGGAGGGGCTGAGAGAGGAGGGGCTGAGGAAGGAGGGGCTGAGGAAAGAGGGCCTGAGGGAGGAGAGGCTCAGGGAGGACGGGCTGAGGAAGGAGGGGCTGATAGAGGACGGGCTGAGGGAAGAGTGGCTGAGGGAGGTGGGGCTGAGGGAGGAGGGGCTGTGGGAGGAGGGGCTGAGGGAGAAGGGCTGACGGAAGAGGGCTGAGGGAAGAGGGGCCGAGGGAGGAGGGGCAGAAGAAGGAGGGGTGGAGGGAGGAGAGGCTGACGGAGGAGGGGCTGAGGGAGGAGGGGCTGAGGGAGGAGGGGCTGAAGGAGGATCGGCTGAGAAAGGAGGGGCTGAGGAAGGAGGGGCTGAGGACGGAGGGGCTGAGAGAAGAGGGGCTGAGGGAGGAGGCGCTGAGGGAGGAGGGGCTGAGGGAGGAAAGGCTGAGGGAGGAGGGGCTGAAGGAGGATAGGCTGAGAAATGAGGGGCTGAAGGAGAAGCCGCAGAGGGAGGAGGGGCTGAGGGAGGAGAGCTGAGCGAGGAGGGGCTGAGGCAGGAGGGGCTAAGGGAGGAGGGGCTGAGGGAGGAGGGGCTGAGGGAGGAGGGGCTGAGGGAGGAGGGGCTGAGGGAGGAGGGGCTGGAGGGGCTGAAGGAGGATCGGCTGAGAAAGGAGGGGCCGAGGAAGGAGGGGCTGAGGACGGAGGGGCTGAGGGAGGAGGGGTTGAGGGAGGAGGGGCTGAGGGAGGAGGGGCTGAGGGAGGAGGGGCTGAAGGAGGATCGGCTGAGAGAGGGTCGGCTGGGAAAGGAGGGGCTGAGGGCGGAGGGGCTGAGGGTGGAGGGGCTGAGGAAGGAAGGGCTGAAAGAAGACGGGCTGAGAGAGGAGGGGCTGAGGGAGGAGGGGCTGAGGGAGGAGGGGTTGAGAGAGGATAGTCTGAGAAAGGAGGGGCTGAGGGAAGAAGGGCTGAGAGAGGAAGGGCTGAGGGAAGAGGGGCTGAGGGTGGCGGGGCTGAGAGTGGAGGGACTGAGGGTGGAGGGTCTTAGGAAGGAGGGGCTGAGGAAGGAGGGGCTGAGGAAGGAGGGGCTGAGAGAGGGTCCGCTGAGAAAGGAGGGGCTGAGGGCGGAGGGGCTGAGAGAGGAGGTGCTGAGGAAGGAGGGACTAAGGAAGGACAAGCTGAGAAATGAGGGGCTGAGGGAGGAGGGGCTGAGGGAGGAGGGGTTGAGAGAGGATCGGCTGAGAAAGGAGGGGCTGAGGGAATAGGGGCTGAGAGAGGAAGGGCTGAGGGAAGAGGGGCTGAGGGTGGCGGGGCTGAGGGTGGAGGGTCTGAGGAAGGAGGGGCTGAGGGAGGAGGGGCTGAGGGAGGAGGGGCTGAGAGAATAGGGGCTGAGGGAGAAGGGGCTGAGGGAGGAGGGGCTGAGAGAGGAGGGGCTGAGGGAGGAGGGGCTGAGGGAGGAGGGGCATAAGGAGGATCGGCTGAGAAAGGAGGGGCTGAGGAAGGAGGGGCTGAGTACGGAGGGGCTGAGGGAGGAGGTGCTGAGGGAGGAGGGGCTGAGGGAGGAGGGGCTGAGGGAGGAGGGGCTGAAGGAGGATCGGCTGAGAAAGGAGGGGCCGAGGGAGGAGGGGCTCAGGGAGGAGAGCTGAGCGAGGAGGGGCTGAGGGAGGAGGGGCTGAGGGAAGAGGGGCTGAAGAAGGAGGAGCTGAGGGTGGAGGGCCTGAAAAAATGGGAGCTCAGGAAGGAGGAGCTGAGAGAGGACGAGCTGAGAGAGGAGGGGCTGAGGGAGAAGGGGCTGAAGAAGAAGGGCCTGAGGGAGGAGGTGCTGAAGGAGGAGGGGCTGAGAGAGGAGGGGCTGAGGAAGGAGGGGCTGAGGAAAGAGGGCCTGAGGGAGGAGAGGCTCAGGGAGGACGGGCTGAGGAAGGAGGGGCTGATAGAGGACGGGCTGAGGGAAGAGTGGCTGAGGGAGGTGGGGCTGAGGGAGGAGGGGCTGTGGGAGGAGGGGCTGAGGGAGAAGGGGCTGACGGAAGAGGGCTGAGGGAAGAGGGGCCGAGGGAGGAGGGGCAGAAGAAGGAGGGGTGGAGGGAGGAGAGGCTGACGGAGGAGGGGCTGAGGGAGGAGGGGCTGAGGGAGGAGGGGCTGAAGGAGGATCGGCTGAGAAAGGAGGGGCTGTGGAAGGAGGGGCTGAGGACGGAGGGGCTGAGAGAAGAGGGGCTGAGGGAGGAGGCGCTGAGGGAGGAGGGGCTGAGGGAGGAAAGGCTGAGGGAGGAGGGGCTGAAGGAGGATAGGCTGAGAAATGAGGGGCTGAAGGAGAAGCCGCAGAGGGAGGAGGGGCTGAGGGAGGAGAGCTGAGCGAGGAGGGGCTGAGGCAGGAGGGGCTAAGGGAGGAGGGGCTGAGGGAGGAGGGGCTGAGGGAGGAGGGGCTGAGGGAGGAGGGGCTGAGGGAGGAGGGGCTGAGGGAGGAGGGGCTGAGGGAGGAGGGGCTGAAGGAGGATCGGCTGAGAAAGGAGGGGCCGAGGAAGGAGGGGCTGAGGACGGAGGGGCTGAGGGAGGAGGGGTTGAGGGAGGAGGGGCTGAGGGAGGAGGGGCTGAGGGAGGAGGGGCTGAAGGAGGATCGGCTGAGAGAGGGTCGGCTGGGAAAGGAGGGGCTGAGGGCGGAGGGGCTGAGGGCGGAGGGGCTGAGGAAGGAAGGGCTGAAAGAAGACGGGCTGAGAGAGGAGGGGCTGAGGGAGGAGGGGCTGAGGGAGGAGGGGTTGAGAGAGGATCGGCTGAGAAAGGAGGGGCTGAGGGAAGAAGGGCTGAGAGAGGAAGGGCTGAGGGAAGAGGGGCTGAGGGTGGCGGGGCTGAGAGTGGAGGGACTGAGGGTGGAGGGTCTTAGGAAGGAGGGGCTGAGGAAGGAGGGGCTGAGGAAGGAGGGGCTGAGAGAGGGTCCGCTGAGAAAGGAGGGGCTGAGGGCGGAGGGGCTGAGAGAGGAGGTGCTGAGGAAGGAGGGACTAAGGAAGGACAAGCTGAGAAATGAGGGGCTGAGGGAGGAGGGGCTGAGGGAGGAGGGGTTGAGAGAGGATCGGCTGAGAAAGGAGGGGCTGAGGGAATAGGGGCTGAGAGAGGAAGGGCTGAGGGAAGAGGGGCTGAGGGTGGCGGGGCTGAGGGTGGAGGGTCTGAGGAAGGAGGGGCTGAGGAAGGAGGGGCTGAGGAAGGAGGGGCTGAGGGCGGAGGGGCTGAGGGAAGAGGGGCTGAGGGTGGAGGGGCTGAGGGTGGAGGGGCTGAGGGTGGAGGGTCTGAGGAAGGAGGGGCTGAGGAAGGAGGGGCTGAGGAAGGAGGGGCTGAGGAAGGAGGGGCTGAGATAGGGTCGGCTGAGAAAGGAGTGGCTGAGGGCGGAGGGGCTGAGGAAGGAGGCGCTTAGGGAAGAGGGCTGAGGGAGGAGGGGCTGTGGAAGGAGGGGCTGAGGGAAGAGGGGCTGAGGGAGGAGGGGCTAAGGGAAGAGTGGCTGAGGGAGGAGGGACTGAAGGAGGAAGGGCTGAGGAAGGAGGGGTTGAGGGAGGAGGGGCTGAGGGAAGAGGGGCTGAGGGAGGAGGGGCTGAGGGAGGAGGAGCTGAGGGAGGAGGGGCTGAGCGAGGAAGGGCTGAGAGAGGAAGGGCTGAGAGAGGCTTAGGGAGGAGGAGCTGAGGAAGGAGGGGCTGAGGAAGGACGAGCAGAGAGAGGGTCGGATGAGAAAGGAGGGGCTGAGGGAGGAGTGGCTGAGGAAGGAAGGGCTGAGAGAGGACGATTTGAGAGAGGAGGGGCTGAAGGAAGAGGGGCTCAAGAAGGAGGGGCTGAGGGAAGAGGGGCTGAGAAAGGAGGGGCTGAGAGAGGAAGGACTGAGGGAGGAGGAGCTGAGGGAGGAGGGGCTGAGAGAGAAGGGGCTGAGGAAGGAGGCGCTGAGGGAAGAGGGGCTGAGAGAGGAGGGGCTGAGGAAGGAGGAGCTGAGGGAGGAGTGGCTGAGAGAGGAGGGGCTGAGGAAAGAGGGGCTGAGCGAAGAGGGGCTGAGGAGGAGAGGCTGAGGGAGGGGGCCGTGGAAGGAGGGGCTGCGGGAAGAGGGGCTGAGGGAGGAGTGGCTGAGGAAGGAGTGGCCGAGGGAGGGGGGGCTGATGGAGGAGGGGCTGAGGAGGGAGGGGCTGAGGGAAGAAGGGCCGAGGGAAGAAGGGCTCAGGGAGAAGGGTTTGAGGAAGGAGGGGCTGAGCAAAGAGGGGCAGAGGGAGGAGGGGCTGATAAAGGAGGGGCTGCGAAAGGAGGGGCTGAGGGAGGAGTGGCTGAGGAAAAAGTGGCCGAGGGAGGAGGGGCTGAAGAAGGAGGGGCTGAGGGAGGAGGGGCTGAGGGAGGAGAAGCTGAGGAAGGAGGGGCTGAGTGAAGAGGGGCAGAGGGAGGCGGGGCTGGCAGAGGAGGGGCTGAGGGAGGAGGGGCTGAGGGAGGAGGGGCTGAGGGAGGAGGGCTGAGGGAGGACAGCCGAAGGAGGAGGGGCTGAGGAGCTGAAGAAGGAGGGACTGAGGGAGGAGGGGCCGAGGGAGGAGGGCTTGGAGAGGAGCGGCTTAAGGAGGAAGGGTTGAAGGAGGAGGGGCTGAGAGAGGGTCAGCTGAGAAAATAGGGGCTGAGGGAGGAGGGGCTGAAGAAGAAGGGGCTGAAAGAGGACGGGCTAAGAGAGGAGGGGCTGAAGGAGGAGGGGCTGAAGAAGGAGGGAATGAGGGAGGAGGAGCTGAAGGAGGAGGGGCTGAGGGAGCAGGGGCTGAGAGATTAGGGGCTGAGGGATGAGAGGCTAAGGGAGGATGGGCTGAGGGAAAAGGGGATGAAGGAAGAGGGGCTGAGGAAGGAGGCGCTTAGGGAAGAGGGGCTGAGGGAGGAGGGGCTGTGGAAGGAGGGGCTGAGGGAAGATGGGCTGAGGAAGGAGGGGCTAAGGGAAGAGTGGCTGAGGGAGGAGGGGCTGAGGGAGGAAGGGCTGAGGAAGGAGGGTTTAGGGAGGCGGGGCTGAGGGAGGAGGGGCTGAGGAAGGAGGGGCTGAGGGAGGAGGGCTGAGGGAGGAGGGGCCGAGGGAGGAGGGGCTGAATAAGGAGGAGCTAAGGGAAGAGGGGCTGAGCGAGCAAGGGCTGAGAGAGGATCGGCTGAGAAAGGAGGGGCTGAAGGAAGAGGGGCTGACGAAGGAGGGGCTAAGGGAGGAGGGGCTGAGGGAGAAAGAGCTGAGGGAAGAGGGCTGAGCAGGAGCGGCCAGGGGAGGAGGGGCTGAAGAAGGAGGGGCTAAGGGAAGAGGGGCTAAGGGAAGAGGGGCTGAGCGAGCAAGGGCTGAGAGAGGAGGGGCTGAGGGAGGAGGGGCTGAAGAAGGAGGAGCTGAGGGCGGAGGGGCTTAGGGAGGGGGAGGTCATTAAAGAGGGGCTGAGAGAGGACGGGCTGAGAGAAGAGGGGCTGAGGGAGGAGGGGCTGAAGAAGAAGGGGCTGAGGGAGGAGGGGCTGAGGGAGGAGGGGCTGATGGAGAGGGGGGTGAGGGAGAAGGGCTGAGGGAGGAGGGGCTGAGGGAGGAGGGGCTGAGATAGAGAGGTGTGAGGGAGGAGAGGCTGAGGAAGGAGGGGCTGAGGAAGGAGGGGCTGAGAGAGGAGGGAATGAGGGAGGAGAGGCTGAGGGAGGAGGATCTGAGGAAGGATGAACTAAGGGAAGAGGGGCTGAGGGAGGAGGGGCTGAGGGAGGAGGGGCTGAGAGAATAGGGGCTGAAGAAGGAGGGGCTGAGCAAAGAGGGCCTAAGGGAGGAGAGGCTCAGGGAGGAGGGGCTGAGGAAGGAGGGGCTGAGAGAGGAGGGCTGAGGGAGGAGGGGCTGAGGGAGGAGGGGCTGAAGAAGAAGGGGCTGAGGGAGGAGGGGCTGAGGGAGAAGGGGCTGAGGGAGGAGGGGCTGAGGGAAGAGGGGCTGTTGGGGGGAGGGGCTGAGAGAGGATGGGCTGAGAAAGCAGGGGCTAAGGGAAGAGGGGCTGAGGCAGGAGGACCTGAGGGAGGAGGGGCTGACAGAGGAGGGGCTGAGGAAGGAAAAACTGAGGGAAGAAGGGCTAAGGGAGGAGAGGCTGAGGAAGGAGGGGCTGAGGAAGGAGGGGCTGAGAGAGGAGGTAATGAGGGAGGAGGGGCTGAGGGAGGAGGGGCTGAAGGAGGATCGGCTGAGAAAGGAGGGGCTGAAGAAGGAGGGGCTGAGGACGGAGGGGCTGAGGGAGGAGGGGCTGAGGGAGGAGGGGCTGAGGGAGGAGGGGCTGAGGGAGGAGGGGCTGAGGGAGGAGGGGCTGAGAGAAGAGGGGCTGGGGAAGGAGGGGCTGAGAAAAGAGGGCCTAATGGAGGAGAGGCTCAGGGAGGAGAGGCTGAGGAAGGAGTGGCCGAGGGAGAGGGGGCTGAAGAAGGAGGGGCTGAGGGAGGAGAAGCTGAGGGAGGAGGGGCTGTGGGAGAAGGGGCTGATAGAAGAGGGGCTGAGGAAGGAGGGGCTGAAGAAGGAGGGGCTGAGAGAGGACGGGCTAAGAGAGGGGGGGGCTGAAGGAGGAGGGGCTGAAGAAGGAGGGGTTGACGGAAGAGGAGCTTAAGAAGGAGGGGCTGAGGGAGGAGGAGCTGAAGGAGGAGGGGCTGAGGGAGAAGGGGCTGAGAGAGGAGGGGCTGAAGGAGGAGAGGCTAAGGGAGGATGGGCTGAGGGAAGAGGGGATGAGGGAAGAGGGGCTGAGGAAGGAAGCGCTTAGGGAAGAGGGGCTGAGGGAGGAGGGGCTGTGGAAGGAGGGGCTGAGGGAAGAGGGGCTGAGGGAGGAGGGGCTAAGGGAAGAGTGGCTAAGGGAGTAGGGGCTGAGGGAGGAAGGGCTGAGGAAGGAGGGGTTGAAGGAGGAGGGGCTGAGGGAGGAGGGGCTGAGGAAGGAGGGGCTGAGGGAAGAGGGGCTGAGGGAGGAGGGGCTGAGAGAGGATCGCCTTAAAAAGGAGGGGCTGAGGGAAGAGGGGCTGAGAAAGGAGGAGCTGAGGGAGGAGAGGCTGTGCGAGGAGGGGCTGATAGAGGAGGGGCTGAGGAAGGAAATTCTGAGGGAAAAGGGGCTGAGGGAGGAGGGGCTGAGGAAGGAGGGGCTGAGGAAGGAGGAGCTGAGGGAGGACGGGTCGAGGGAGGAGGGGCATAGGGAGGGGCGGCTGAGGGAGGAAGGGCTGAGGAGAGAGGGACTGAGGGAGAAGGGGCTGAGGGAGGAGGGGCTGAGAGAGGAGGGGCTGAGAGAGGAGGAGCTGAGGAAGGAGGGACTGAGGAAGGACGAGCTGAGAAATGAGGGGCTGAGAGAGGAGGGGCTGAGGGAGGAGGGGCTGAGGGAAGATGGGCTGAGGGAGGAGGGGCTGAGAGAGGATCGGTTGAGAAAGGAGGGGCTGAGGGAAGAGGGGCTGAGAGAGGAAGGGCTGAGAGAAGAGGGGCTGAGGGAAGAGGGGCTGAGGGTGGAGGGGCTGAGGGTGGAGGGTCTGAGGAAGGAGGGGCTGAGGAAGGAGGGGCTGAGGAAGGAGAGGCTGAGAGAGGGTCGGCTGGGAAAGGAGGGGCTGAGGGCGGAGGGGCTGAGGGCGGAGGGGCTGAGGAAGGAAGGGCTGAAAGAAGACGAGCTGAGAGAGGAGGGGCTGAGGGAGGAGGGGCTGAGGGAGGAGGGGTTGAGAGAGGATCGGCTGAGAAAGGAGGGGCTGAGGGAAGAGGGGCTGAGAGAGGAAGGGCTGAGGGAAGAGGGGCTGAGGGTGGCGGGGCTGAGGGTGGAGGGGCTGAGGGTGGAGGGTCTTAGGAAGGAGGGGCTGAGGACGGAGGGGCTAAGGGAGGAGGGGCTGAGGGAGGAGGGGCTGAGGGAGGAAGGGCTGAGCGAAGAGGGGCTGAGGGTCGAAGGGCTGAGGGTGGAGGAACTGTGGAAGGAGGGGCTGAGGAGCGAGGGGCAGAGAGGGTTGGCTGAGAAAGGAGGGGCTGAGGGAGGAGGGGCTTAGGAAGGTGTTGCTGAGATAGGAAGGGCTGAGTAGGGAGGGGCTGAAGGAGGAGGGGCTGAAGAAGGAGGGGCTGAGGGAAGAGGGGCTGAGTGAGGAGGTGCCGAGCGAGTAGGGGCTGCGGGAAGAGGGGCTGAGGGAGGAGTGGCTGAGGAAGGAGTGGCCGAGGGAGGGGGGGCTGATGGAGGAGGGGCTGAGGAGGGAGGGGCTGAGGGAAGAAGGGCCGAGGGAAGAAGGGCTCAGGGAGAAGGGTTTGAGGAAGGAGGGGCTGAGCAAAGGGGGGCAGAGGGAGGAGGGGCTGATAAAGGAGGGGCTGCGAAAGGAGGGGCTGAGGGAGGAGTGGCTGAGGAAAAAGTGGCCGAGGGAGGAGGGGCTGAAGAAGGAGGGGCTGAGGGAGGAGGGGCTGAGGGAGGAGAAGCTGAGGAAGGAGGGGCTGAGTGAAGAGGGGCAGAGGGAGGCGGGGCTGGCAGAGGAGGGGCTGAGGGAGGAGGGGCTGAGGGAGGAGGGGCTGAGGGAGGAGGGCTGAGGGAGGACAGCCGAAGGAGGAGGGGCTGAGGAGCTGAAGAAGGAGGGACTGAGGGAGGAGGGGCCGAGGGAGGAGGGGCTTGGAGAGGAGCGGCTTAAGGAGGAAGGGTTGAAGGAGGAGGGGCAGAGAGAGGGTCAGCTGAGAAAGGAGGGGCTGAGGGAGGAGGGGCTGAAGAAGAAGGGGCTGAAAGAGGACGGGCTAAGAGAGGAGGGGCTGAAGGAGGAGGGGCTGAAGAAGGAGGGAATGAGGGAGGAGGAGCTGAAGGAGGAGGGGCTGAGGGAGCAGGGGCTGAGAGAGGAGGGGCTGAGGGATGAGAGGCTAAGGGAGGATGGGCTGAGGGAAAAGGGGATGAAGGAAGAGGGGCTGAGGAAGGAGGCGCTTAGGGAAGAGGGGCTGAGGGAGGAGGGGCTGTGGAAGGAGGGGCTGAGGGAAGATGGGCTGAGGAAGGAGGGGCTAAGGGAAGAGTGGCTGAGGGAGGAGGGGCTGAGGGAGGAAGGGCTGAGGAAGGAGGGTTTAGGGAGGCGGGGCTGAGGGAGGAGGGGCTGAGGAAGGAGGGGCTGAGGGAGGAGGGCTGAGGGAGGAGGGGCCGAGGGAGGAGGGGCTGAATAAGGAGGAGCTAAGGGAAGAGGGGCTGAGCAAGCAAGGGCTGAGAGAGGATCGGCTGAGAAAGGAGGGGCTGAAGGAAGAGGGGCTGACGAAGGAGGGGCTAAGGGAGGAGGGGCTGAGGGAGAAAGAGCTGAGGGAAGAGGGCTGAGCAGGAGCGGCCAGGGGAGGAGGGGCTGAAGAAGGAGGGGCTAAGGGAAGAGGGGCTAAGGGAAGAGGGGCTGAGCGAGCAAGGGCTGAGAGAGAAGGGGCTGAGGGAGGAGGGGCTGAAGAAGGAGGAGCTGAGGGCGGAGGGGCTTAGGGAGGGGGAGGTCATTAAAGAGGGGCTGAGAGAGGACGGGCTGAGAGAAGAGGGGCTGAGGGAGGAGGGGCTGAAGAAGAAGGGGCTGAGGGAGGAGGGGCTGAGGGAGGAGGGGCTGATGGAGAGGGGGGTGAGGGAGAAGGGCTGAGGGAGGAGGGGCTGAGGGAGGAGGGGCTGAGATAGAGAGGTGTGAGGGAGGAGAGGCTGAGGAAGGAGGGGCTGAGGAAGGAGGGGCTGAGAGAGGAGGGAATGAGGGAGGAGAGGCTGAGGGAGGAGGATCTGAGGAAGGATGAACTAAGGGAAGAGGGGCTGAGGGAGGAGGGGCTGAGGGAGGAGGGGCTGAGAGAATAGGGGCTGAAGAAGGAGGGGCTGAGCAAAGAGGGCCTAAGGGAGGAGAGGCTCAGGGAGGAGGGGCTGAGGAAGGAGGGGCTGAGAGAGGAGGGGCTGAGGGAGGAGGGGCTGAGGGAGGAGGGGCTGAAGAAGAAGGGGCTGAGGGAGGAGGGGCTGAGGGAGAAGGGGCTGAGGGAGGAGGGGCTGAGGGAAGAGGGGCTGTTGGGGGGAGGGGCTGAGAGAGGATGGGCTGAGAAAGCAGGGGCTAAGGGAAGAGGGGCTGAGGCAGGAGGACCTGAGGGAGGAGGGGCTGTGGAAGGAGGGGCTGACAGAGGAGGGGCTGAGGAAGGAAAAACTGAGGGAAGAAGGGCTAAGGGAGGAGAGGCTGAGGAAGGAGGGGCTGAGGGAGGAGGGGCTGAGGAAGGAGGGGCTGAGGAAGGAGGAGCTGCCAGAGGATCGGCTGCGAAAGGAGGGGCAGAGGGAAGAGCGGCTGAGGAAGGAGGGACTGAGGGAGGAGGGGCTGAGGGAGAAGGGGCTGAGGGAAGAGGGCTGAGGGAGGAGGGGCCGAGGGAGGAGGGGCCGAGGGAGGAGGGGCTGAACAAGGAGGAGCTTAGGGAAGAGGGGCTGAGCGAGCAAGGGCTGAGAGAGGATCGGCTGAGAAAGGAGGGGCTGAAGGAAGAGGGGCTGACGAAGGAGGGGCTGAGGGAGGAGGGGCTGAGGGAGAAAGAGCTGAGGGAAGAGGGCTGAGGAGGAGGGGCCTGGGGAGGAGGGGCTGAAGAAGGAGGGGCTAAGGGAAGAGGGGCTGAGCGAGCAAGGGCTGAGAGAGGAGGGGCTGAAGAAGGAGGGGCTGAAGGAGGAGGGACTGAGGGAGGAGGGGCTGAGGGAGGAGGGGCTGAGGGAAGAGGGGCTGAGGGAGAAGGCGCTGATGGAGGAGGGGCTGAAGGAGGAGGGGCTGAAGAAGAAGGGGCTGAGGGAGGTGGGGCTGAGGGAGGAGGGGCTGTGGAAGGAGGGGCTGAGGGAGGAGGGGCTGAGGGAGGAGGGGCTTAGGGAAGAGGGGCTGAGGGAGCAGGCGCTGATGGAGGAGGGGCTGAAGGAGGAGGGGCTGAAGAAGAAGGGGCTGAGGGAGGAGGGGCTGAGGGAGGAGGTTCTGATGGAGAAGGGGCTGAGGGAGAAGGGGCTGAGGGAGGAGGGGCTGAGGGAGGAGGGGCTGAGAGAGAAGGGTGTGAGGGAGGAGAGGCTGAGGAAGGAGGGGCTGAGGAAGGAGGGGCTGAGAGAGGAGGTAATGAGGGAGGAGGGGCTGAGGGAGGAGGGGCTGAAGGAGGATCGGCTGAGAAAGGAGGGGCTGAAGAAGGAGGGGCTGAGGACGGAGGGGCTGAGGGAGGAGGGGCTGAGGGAGGAGGGGCTGAGGGAGGAGGGGCTGAGGGAGGAGGGGCTGAGGGAGGAGGGGCTGAGAGAAGAGGGGCTGGGGAAGGAGGGGCTGAGAAAAGAGGGCCTAATGGAGGAGAGGCTCAGGGAGGAGAGGCTGAGGAAGGAGTGGCCGAGGGAGAGGGGGCTGAAGAAGGAGGGGCTGAGGGAGGAGAAGCTGAGGGAGGAGGGGCTGTGGGAGAAGGGGCTGATAGAAGAGGGGCTGAGGAAGGAGGGGCTGAGGAAAGAGGGGCTGAGGAAGGAGGGGCTGAGAGAGGGTCAGCATAGAAAGGAGGGGCTGAGGGAGGAGGGGCTGAAGAAGGAGGGGCTGAGAGAGGACGGGCTAAGAGAGGGGGGGGGCTGAAGGAGGAGGGGCTGAAGAAGGAGGGGTTGACGGAGGAGGAGCTTAAGAAGGAGGGGCTGAGGGAGGAGGAGCTGAAGGAGGAGGGGCTGAGGGAGAAGGGGCTGAGAGAGGAGGGGCTGAAGGAGGAGAGGCTAAGGGAGGATGGGCTGAGGGAAGAGGGGATGAGGGAAGAGGGGCTGAGGGAGGAGGGGCTGAGGGAGGAGGGGCTGAGGAAGGAGGGGCTGAGGGAAGAGGGGCTGAGGGAGGAGGGGCTGAGAGAGGATCGCCTTAAAAAGGAAGGGCTGAGGGAAGAGGGGCTGAGAAAGGAGGAGCTGAGGGAGGAGAGGCTGTGCGAGGAGGGGCTGATAGAGGAGGGGCTGAGGAAGGAAATTCTGAGGGAAGAGGGGCTGAGGGAGGAGGGGCTGAGGAAGGAGGGGCTGAGGAAGGAGGAGCTGAGGGAGGACGGGTCGAGGGAGGAGGGGCATAGGGAGGGGCGGCTGAGGGAGGAAGGGCTGAGGAGAGAGGGACTGAGGGAGAAGGGGCTGAGGGAGGAGGGGCTGAGAGAGGAGGGGCTGAGAGAGGAGGAGCTGAGGAAGGAGGGACTGAGGAAGGACGAGCTGAGAAATGAGGGGCTGAGAGAGGAGGGGCTGAGGGAGGAGGGGCTGAGGGAAGATGGGCTGAGGGAGGAGGGGCTGAGAGAGGATCGGTTGAGAAAGGAGGGATTGAGGGAAGAGGGGCTGAGAGAGGAAGGGCTGAGAGAAGAGGGGCTGAGGGAAGAGGGGCTGAGGGTGGAGGGGCTGAGGGTGGAGGGTCTGAGGAAGGAGGGGCTGAGGAAGGAGGGGCTGAGGAAGGAGGGGCTGAGAGAGGGTCGGCTGGGAAAGGAGGGGCTGAGGGCGGAGGGGCTGAGGGCGGAGGGCTGAGGAAGGAAGGGCTGAAAGAAGACGAGCTGAGAGAGGAGGGGCTGAGGGAGGAGGGGCTGAGGGAGGAGGGGTTGAGAGAGGATCGGCTGAGAAAGGAGGGGCTGAGGGAAGAGGGGCTGAGAGAGGAAGGGCTGAGGGAAGAGGGGCTGAGGGTGGCGGGGCTGAGGGTGGAGGGCTGAGGGTGGAGGGTCTTAGGAAGGAGGGGCTGAGGAAGGAGGGGCTGAGGAAGGAGGGGCTGAGAGAGGGTCCGCTGAGAAAGGAGGGGCTGAGGGCGGAGGGGCTGAGAGAGGAGGAGCTGAGGAAGGAGGGACTGAGGAAGGACAAGCTGAGAAATGAGGGGCTGAGGGAGGAGGGGCTGAGGGAGGAGGGGCTGAGAGAGGATCGGCTGAGAAAGGAGGGCTGAGGGAAGAGGGGCTGAGAGAGGAAGGGCTGAGGGAAGAGGGGCTGAGGGTGGCGGGGCTGAGGGTGGAGGGTCTGAGGAAGGAGGGGCTGAGGAAGGAGGGGCTGAGGAAGGAGGGGCTGAGGGCGGAGGGGCTGAGGGAAGAGGGGCTGAGGGTGGCGGGGCTGAGGGTGGAGGGGCTGAGGGTGGAGGGTCTGAGGAAGGAGGGGCTGAGGAAGGAGGGGCTGAGGAAGGAGGGGCTGAGATAGGGTCGGCTGAGAAAGGAGTGGCTGAGGGCGGAGGGGCTGAGGAAGGAGGCGCTTAGGGAAGAGGGGCTGAGGGAGGAGGGGCTGTGGAAGGAGGGGCTGAGGGAAGAGGGGCTGAGGGAGGAGAAGCTAAGGGAAGAGAGGCTGAGGGAGGAGGGACTGAAGGAGGAAGGGCTGAGGAAGGAGGGGTTGAGGGAGGAGGGGCTGAGGGAAGAGGGGCTGAGGGAGGAGGGGCTGAGGGAGGAGGAGCTGAGGGAGGAGGGGCTGAGCGAGGAAGGGCTGAGAGAGGAAGGGCTGAGAGAGGCTTAGGGAGGAGGAGCTGAGGAAGGAGGGGCTGAGGAAGGACGAGCAGAGAGAGGGTTGGATGAGAAAGGAGGGCTGAGGGAGGAGTGGCTGAGGAAGGAAGGGCTGAGAGAGGACGAACTGAGAGAGGAGGGGCTGAAGGAAGAGGGGCTCAAGAAGGAGGGGCTGAGGGAAGAGGGGCTGAGAAAGGAGGGGCTGAGAGAGGAAGGACTGAGGGAGGAGGAGCTGAGGGAGGAGGGGCTGAGAGAGAAGGGGCTGAGGAAGGAGGCGCTGAGGGAAGAGGGGCTGAGAGAGGAGGGGCTGAGGAAGGAGGAGCTGAGGGAGGAGTGGCTGAGAGAGGAGGGGCTGAGGAAAGAGGGGCTGAGCGAAGAGGGGCTGAGGGAGGAGAGGCTGAGGGAGGGGGCCGTGGAAGGAGGGGCCGAGGGAAGAGGGGCTGAGGGAGGAGGGGCTGAGGGAACAAGGGCTGGGAGAGGAAGGGCTGAGCGAAGAGGGGCTGAGGGTCGAAGAGCTGAGGGTGGAGGAACTGAGGAAGGAGGGGCTGAGGAGCGAGGGGCAGAGGGTTGGCTGAGAAAGGAGGGGCTGAGGGAGGAGGGGCTTAGGAAGGTGTTGCTGAGATAGGAAGGGCTGAGTAGGGAGGGGCAGAAGGAGGAGGGGCTGAAGAAGGAGGGGCTGAGGGAAGAGGGGCTGAGTGAGGAGGTGCCGAGCGAGTAGGGGCTGAGGGAAGAGGGGCTGAGGGAGGAGTGGCTGAGGAAGGAGTGGCCGAGGGAGGGGGGGCTGATGGAGGAGGGGCTGAGGAGGGAGGGGCTGAGGGAAGAAGGGCCGAGGGAAGAAGGGCTCAGGGAGAAGGGTTTGAGGAAGGAGGGGCTGAGCAAAGAGGGGCAGAGGGAGGAGGGGCTGATAAAGGAGGGGCTGCGAAAGGAGGGGCTGAGGGAGGAGTGGCTGAGGAAAAAGTGGCCGAGGGAGGAGGGGCTGAAGAAGGAGGGGCTGAGGGAGGAGGGGCTGAGGGAACAGGGGCTGGGAGAGGAAGGGCTGAGGGAAGAGGGGCTGAAGGTGGAGGGGCTTAGGGTGGAGGAACTGAGGAAGGAGGGGCTGAGGAGCGAGGGGCAGAGAGGGTCGGCTGAGAAAGGAGTGGCTGGGGAAGGAGGGGCTGAGGGAGGAGTGGCTGAGGAAAGAGTGGCCGAGGGAGGAGGGGCTGAGGAAGGAGGGGCTGAGGGAAGAGGGGCTGAGGGAGGAGAAGCTGAGGAAGGAGGGGCTGAGTTAAGAGGGGCTGAGGGAGGCGGGGCTGACAGAGGAGGGGCTGAGGGAGGAGGGGCTGAGGGAGGAGGGGCTGAGGGAGGAGGGCTGAGGGAGGACAGCCGAAGGAGGAGGGGCTGAGGAGCTGAAGAAGGAGGGACTGAGGGAGGAGGGGCCGAGGGAGGAGGGGCTTGGAGAGGAGCGGCTTAAGGAGGAAGGGTTGAAGGAGGAGGGGCTGAGAGAGGGTCAGCTGAGAAAGGAGGGGCTGAGGGAGGAGGGGCTGAAGAAGGAGGGGCTGAAAGAGGACGGGCTAAGACAGGAGGGGCTGAAGGAGGAGGGGCTGAAGAAGGAGGGAATGAGGGAGGAGGAGCTGAAGGAGGAGGGGCTGAGGGAGGAGGGGCTGAGAGAGGAGGGGCTGAGGGATGAGAGGCTAAGGGAGGATGGGCTGAGGGAAAAGGGGATGAAGGAAGAGGGGCTGAGGAAGGAGGCGCTTAGGGAAGAGGGGCTGAGGGAGGAGGGGCTGTGGAAGGAGGGGCTGAGGGAAGAGGGGCTGAGGAAGGAGGGGCTAAGGGAAGAGTGGCTGAGGGAGGAGGGGCTGAGGGAGGAAGGGCTGAGGAAGGAGGGTTTAGGGAGGCGGGGCTGAGGGAGGAGGGGCTGAGGAAGGAGGGGCTGAGGGAGGAGGGGCTGAGGGAGGAGGGGCTGAGGGGTTGAGGGAGGAGGGGCTGAGAGAGGATCATCTTAAAAAGGAGGTTGCTGAGGGAAGAGGGGCTGAGAAAGGAAGAGCTGAGGGAGGAGAGGCTGTGCAAGGAGGGGCTGATAGAGGAGGGGCTGAGGAAGGAAAGCCTGAAAGAAGAGGGGCTGAGAGAGGAGGGGCTGAGGAAGGAGGAGCTGAGGAAGGAGGAGCTGAGGGAGTACGGGTCGAGGGAGGAGGAGCTGAGGGAGGGGCGGCTGAGGGAGGAAGGGCTAAGGAGAGAGGGACTGAGGGAGAAGGGGCTGAGCGAGGAGGGGCTGAGAGGAGAGAGGCTGAGAGAGGAGGAGCTGAGGAAGGAGGGACTGAGGAAGGACGAGCTGAGAAATGAGGGGCTGAGGGAGGAGGGGCTGAGGGAGGAGGGGCTGAGGGAGGAGGGGCTGAGGGAGGAGGGGCTGAGAGAGGATCAGCTGAGAAAGGAGGGGCTGAGGGAAGAGGGGCTGAGAGAGGAAGGGCTGAGAGAAGAGGGGCTGAGGGTGGCGGGGCTGAGGGTGGAGGGGCTGAGGGTCTGAGGAAGGAGGGGCTGAGGAAGGAGGGGCTGAGGAAGGACGGACTGAGAGAGGGTCGGCTGAGAAATAAGGGGCTGAGGGCGGAGGGGCAGAGGGCGGAGGGGTTGAGGGGCTGATGGCGGAGGGGCTGAGGGAGGAGGGGCTGAGGGAGGAGGGGCTGAGGAAGGAGGGGCTGAGAGAGGGTCCGCTGAGAAAGGAGGGGCTGAGGGCGGAGGGGCTGAGAGAGGAGGAGCTGAGGAAGGAGGGACTGAGGAAGGACAAGCTGAGAAATGAGGGGCTGAGGGAGGAGGGGCTGAGGGAGGAGGGGCTGAGAGAGGATCGGCTGGGAAAGGAGGGGCTGAGGGAAGAGGGGCTGAGAGAGGAAGGGCTGAGGGAAGAGGGGCTGAGGGTGGCGGGGCTGAGGGTGGAGGGTCTGAGGAAGGAGGGGCTGAGGAAGGAGGGGCTGAGGAAGGAGGGGCTGAGGGCGGAGGGGCTGAGGGAAGAGGGGCTGAGGGTGGCGGGGCTGAGGGTGGAGGGGCTGAGGGTGGAGGGTCTGAGGAAGGAGGGGCTGAGGAAGGAGGGGCTGAGGAAGGAGGGACTGAGGAAGGAGGGGCTGAGATAGGGTCGGCTGAGAAAGGAGTGGCTGAGGGCGGAGGGGCTGAGGAAGTAGGCGCTTAGGGAAGAGGGGTTGAGGGAGGAGGGGCTTTGGAAGGAGGGGCTGAGGGAAGAGGGGCTGAGGGAGGAGGGGCTAAGGGAAGAGTGGCTGAGGGAGGAGGGACTGAAGGAGGAAGGGCTGAGGAAGGAGGGGTTGAGGGAGGAGGGGCTGAGGGAAGAGGGGCTGAGGGAGGAGGGGCTGAGGGAGGAGGAGCTGAGGGAGGAGGGGCTGAGCGAGGAAGGGCTGAGAGAGGAAGGGCTGAGAGAGGCTTAGGGAGGAGGAGCTGAGGAAGGAGGGGCTGAGGAAGGACGAGCAGAGAGAGGGTCGGATGAGAAAGGAGGGGCTGAGGGAGGAGTGGCTGAGGAAGGAAGGGCTGAGAGAGGACGATCTGAGAGAGGAGGGGCTGAAGGAAGAGGGGCTCAAGAAGGAGGGGCTGAGGGAAGAGGGGCTGAGAAAGGAGGGGCTGAGAGAGGAAGGACTGAGGGAGGAGGAGCTGAGCGAGGAGGGGCTGAGAGAGAAGGGGCTGAGGAAGGAGGCGCTGAGGGAAGAGGGGCTGAGAGAGGAGGGGCTGAGGAAGGAGGAGCTGAGGGAGGAGTGGCTGAGAGAGGAGGGGCTGAGGAAAGAGGGGCTGAGCGAAGAGGGGCTGAGGGAGGAGAGGCTGAGGGAGGGGGCCGTGGAAGGAGGGGCCGAGGGAAGAGGGGCTGAGGGAGGAGGGGCTGAGGGAACAAGGGCTGGGAGAGGAAGGGCTGAGCGAAGAGGGGCTGAGGGTCGAAGGGCTGAGGGTGGAGGAACTGAGGAAGGAGGGGCTGAGGAGCGAGGGGCAGAGAGGGTTGGCTGAGAAAGGAAGGGCTGAGGGAGGAGGGGCTTAGGAAGGTGTTGCTGAGATAGGAAGGGCTGAGTAGGGAGGGGCTGAAAGAGGAGGGGCTGAAGAAGGAGGAACTGAGGGAAGAAGGGCTGAGTGAGGAGGTGCCGAGCGAGTAGGGGCTGAGGGAAGAGGGGCTGAGGGAGGAGTGGCTGAGGAAGGAGTGGCCGAGGGAGGGGGGGCAGATGGAGGAGGGGCTGAGGAGGGAGGGGCTGAGGGAAGAAGGGCCGAGGGAAGAAGGGCTCAGGGAGAAGGGTTTGAGGAAAGAGGGGCTGAGCAAAGAGGGGCAGAGGGAGGAGGGGCTGATAAAGGAGGGGCTGCGAAAGGAGGGGCTGAGGGAGGAGTGGCTGAGGAAAAAGTGGCCGAGGGAGGAGGGGCTGAAGAAGGAGGGGCTGAGGGAGGAGGGGCTGAGGGAACAGGGGCTGGGAGAGGAAGGGCTGAGGGAAGAGGGGCTGAGGGTGGAGGGGCTTAGGGTGGAGGAACTGAGGAAGGAGGGGCTGAGGAGCGAGGGGCAGAGAGGGTCGGCTGAGAAAGGAGTGGCTGGGGAAGGAGGGGCTGAGGGAGGAGTGGCTGAGGAAAGAGTGGCCGAGGGAGGAGGGGCTGAGGAAGGAGGGGCTGAGGGAAGAGGGGCTGAGGGAGGAGAAGCTGAGGAAGGAGGGGCTGAGTGAAGAGGGGCAGAGGGAGGCGGGGCTGACAGAGGAGGGGCTGAGGGAGGAGGGGCTGAGGGAGGAGGGGCTGAGGGAGGAGGGCTGAGGGAGGACAGCCGAAGGAGGAGGGGCTGAGGAGCTGAAGAAGGAGGGACTGAGGGAGGAGGGGCCGAGGGAGGAGGGGCTTGGAGAGGAGCGGCTTAAGGAGGAAGGGTTGAAGGAGGAGGGGCTGAGAGAGGGTCAGCTGAGAAAGGAGGGGCTGAGGGAGGAGGGGCTGAAGAAGGAGGGGCTGAAAGAGGACGGGCTAAGAGAGGAGGGGCTGAAGGAGGAGGGGCTGAAGAAGGAGGGAATGAGGGAGGAGGAGCTGAAGGAGGAGGGGCTGAGGGAGGAGGGGCTGAGAGAGGAGGGGCTGAGGGATGAGGGGCTAAGGGAGGATGGGCTGAGGGAAAAGGGGATGAAGGAAGAGGGGCTGAGGAAGGAGGCGCTTAGGGAAGAGGGGCTGAGGGAGGAGGGGCTGTGGAAGGAGGGGCTGAGGGAAGAGGGGCTGAGGAAGAAGGGGCTAAGGGAAGAGTGGCTGAGGGAGGAGGGGCTGAGGGAGGAAGGGCTGAGGAAGGAGGGTTTAGGGAGGCGGGGCTGAGGGAGGAGGGGCTGAGGAAGGAGGGGCTGAGGGAGGAGGGCTGAGGGAGGAGGGGCCGAGGGAGGAGGGGCTGAATAAGGAGGAGCTTAGGGAAGAGGGGCTGAGCGAGCAAGGGCTGAGAGAGGATCGGCTGAGAAAGGAGGGGCTGAAGGAAGAGGGGCTGACGAAGGAGGGGCTAAGGGAGGAGGGGCTGAGGGAGAAAGAGCTGAGGGAAGAGGGCTGAGCAGGAGCGGCCAGGGGAGGAGGGGCTGAAGAAGGAGGGGCTAAGGGAAGAGGGGCTAAGGGAAGAGGGGCTGAGCGAGCAAGGGCTGAGAGAGGAGGGGCTGAGGGAGGAGGGGCTGAAGAAGGAGGAGCTGAGGGCGGAGGGGCTTAGGGAGGGGGAGGTCATTAAAGAGGGGCTGAGAGAGGACGGGCTGAGAGAAGAGGGGCTGAGGGAGGAGGGGCTGAAGAAGAAGGGGCTGAGGGAGGAGGGGCTGAGGGAGGAGGGGCTGATGGAGAGGGGGGTGAGGGAGAAGGGCTGAGGGAGGAGGGGCTGAGGGAGGAGGAGCTGAGATAGAGAGGTGTGAGGGAGGAGAGGCTGAGGAAGGAGGGGCTGAGGAAGGAGGGGCTGAGAGAGGAGGGAATGAGGGAGGAGAGGCTGAGGGAGGAGGATCTGAGGAAGGATGAACTAAGGGAAGATTGGCTGAGGGAGGAGGGGCTGAGGGAGGAGGGGCTGAGGAAGGAGGGGCTGAGAGAATAGGGGCTGAAGAAGGAGGGGCTGAGCAAAGAGGGCCTAAGGGAGGAGAGGCTCAGGGAGGAGGGGCTGAGGAAGGAGGGGCTGAGAGAGGAGGGGCTGAGGGAGGAGGGGCTGAGGGAGGAGGGGCTGAAGAAGAAGGGGCTGAGGGAGGAGGGGCTGAGGGAGAAGGGGCTGAGGGAGGAGGGGCTGAGGGAAGAGGGCTGAGGGAGGAGGGGCCGAGGGAGGAGGGGCTGAACAAGGAGGAGCTTAGGGAAGAGGGGCTGAGCGAGCAAGGGCTGAGAGAGGATCGGCTGAGAAAGGAGGGGCTGAAGGAAGAGGGGCTGACGAAGGAGGGGCTGAGGGAGGAGGGGCTGAGGGAGAAAGAGCTGAGGGAAGAGGGCTGAGGAGGAGCGGCCAGGGGAGGAGGGGCTGAAGAAGGAGGGGCTAAGGAAAGAGGGGCTGAGCGAGCAAGGGCTGAGAGAGGAGGGGCTGAAGAAGGAGGGGCTGAAGGAGGAGGGGCTGAAGAAGAAGGGGCTGAGGGAGGAGGGGCTGAGGGAGGAGGGGCTGATTTAGAAGGGGCTGAGGGAGAAGGGGCTGATGGAGGAGGGGCTGAAGGAGGAGGGGCTGAAGAAGAAGGGGCTGAGGGAGGAGGGGCTGAGGGAGGAGGGGCTGATGGAGAAGGGGCTGAGGGAGAAGGGGCTGAGGGAGGAGGGGCTGAGGGAGGAGGGGCTGAGAGAGAAGGGTGTGAGGGAGGAGAGGCTGAGGAAGGAGGGGCTGAGGAAGGAGGGGCTGAGAGAGGAGGTAATGAGGGAGGAGGGGCTGAGGGAGGAGGGGCTGAAGGAGGATCGGCTGAGAAAGGAGGGGCTGAGGAAGGAGGGGCTGAGGACGGAGGGGCTGAGGGAGGAGGGGCTGAGGGAGGAGGGGCTGAGGGAGGAGGGGCTTAGGGAGGAGGGGCTGAGGGAGGAGGGGCTGAGAGAAGAGGGGCTGGGGAAGGAGGGGCTGAGAAAAGAGGGCCTAATGGAGGAGAGGCTCAGGGAGGAGAGGCTGAGGAAGGAGGGGCTGAGAGAGGAGGGGCTGAGGGAGGAGGGGCTGAGGGAGGAGGGGCTGAAGAAGGATCGGCTGAGAAAGGAGGGGCTGAGGAAGGAGGGGCTGAGGACGGAGGGGCTGAGGGAGGAGGGGCTGAGGGAGGAGGGGCTGAGGGAGGAGTGGCTGAGGGAGGAGGGGCTGAAGGAGGATCGGCTGAGAAAGGAGGGGCTGAGGGAGGAGGGGCTGAGGGAGGAGAGCTGAGCGAGGAGGGGCTGAGAGAGGAGGGGCTGAGGGAGGAGGGGCTGAGGGAAGAGGGGCTGAAGAAGGAGGAGCTGAGGGTGGAGGGCCTGAAGAAATGGGAGCTCAGGAAGGAGGGGCTGAGAGAGGACGAGCTGAGAGAGGAGGGGCTGAGGGAGAAGGGGCTGAAGAAGAAGGGCCTGAGGGAGGAGGTGCTGAAGGAGGAGGGGCTGAGAGAGGAGGGGCTGAGGAAGGAGGGGCTGAGGAAAGAGGGCCTGAGGGAGGAGAGGCTCAGGGAGGACGGGCTGAGGAAGGAGGGGCTTATAGAGGAGGGGCTGAGGGAAGAGGGGCTGAGGGAAGAGGGGCTGAGGGAGGTGGGGCTGAGGGAGGAAGGGCTGTGGGAGGAGGGGCTGAGGGAGGAGGGGCTGAGGGAGGAGGGGCTGAGGGAAGAGGGGCTGAGGGAGAAGGCGCTGATGGAGGAGGGGCTGAAGGAGGAGGGGCTGAAGAAGAAGGGGCTGAGGGAGGAGGGGCTGAGGGAGGAGGGGCTGATGGAGAAGGGGCTGAGGGAGAAGGGGCTGAGGGAGGAGGGGCTGAGGGAGGAGGGGCTGAGAGAGAAGGGTGTGAGGGAGGAGAGGCTGAGGAAGGAGGGGCTGAGGAAGGAGGGGCTTAGAGAGGAGGTAATGAGGGAGGAGGGGCTGAGGGAGGAGGGGCTGAAGGAGGATCGGCTGAGAAAGGAGGGGCTGAAGAAGGAGGGGCTGAGGACGGAGGGGCTGAGGGAGGAGGGGCTGAGGGAGGAGGGGCTGAGGGAGGAGGGGCTGAGGGAGGAGGGGCTGAGAGAAGAGGGGCTGGGGAAGGAGGGGCTGAGAAAAGAGGGCCTAATGGAGGAGAGGCTCAGGGAGGTGAGGCTGAGGAAGGAGTGGCCGAGGGAGAGGGGGCTGAAGAAGGAGGGGCTGAGGGAGGAGAAGCTGAGGGAGGAGGGGCTGTGGGAGAAGGGGCTGATAGAAGAGGGGCTGAGGAAGGAGGGGCTGAGGAAAGAGGGGCTGAGGAAGGAGGGGCTGAGAGAGGGTCAGCATAGAAAGGAGGGGCTGAGGGAGGAGGGGCTGAAGAAGGAGGGGCTGAGAGAGGACGGGCTAAGAGAGGGGGGGGCTGAAGGAGGAGGGGCTGAAGAAGGAGGGGTTGACGGAGGAGGAGCTTAAGAAGGAGGGGCTGAGGGAGGAGGAGCTGAAGGAGGAGGGGCTGAGGGAGAAGGGGCTGAGAGAGGAGGGGCTGAAGGAGGAGAGGCTAAGGGAGGATGGGCTGAGGGAAGAGGGGATGAGGGAAGAGGGGCTGAGGAAGGAAGCGCTTAGGGAAGAGGGGCTGAGGGAGGAGGGGCTGTGGAAGGAGGGGCTGAGGGAAGAGGGCTGAGGGAGGAGGGGCTAAGGGAAGAGTGGCTGAGGGAGGAGGGGCTGAGGGAGGAAGGGCTGAGGAAGGAGGGGTTGAAGGAGGAGGGGCTGAGGGAGGAGGGGCTGAGGAAGGAGGGGCTGAGGGAAGAGGGGCTGAGGGAGGAGGGGCTGAGAGAGGATCGCCTTAAAAAGGAGGGGCTGAGGGAAGAGGGGCTGAGAAAGGAGGAGCTGAGGGAGGAGAGGCTGTGCGAGGAGGGGCTGATAGAGGAGGGGCTGAGGAAGGAAATTCTGAGGGAAGAGGGGCTGAGGGAGGAGGGGCTGAGGAAGGAGGGGCTGAGGAAGGAGGAGCTGAGGGAGGACGGGTCGAGGGAGGAGGGGCATAGGGAGGGGCGGCTGAGGGAGGAAGGGCTGAGGAGAGAGGGACTGAGGGAGAAGGGGCTGAGGGAGGAGGGGCTGAGAGAGGAGGGGCTGAGAGAGGAGGAGCTGAGGAAGGAGGGACTGAGGAAGGACGAGCTGAGAAATGAGGGGCTGAGAGAGGAGGGGCTGAGGGAGGAGGGGCTGAGGGAAGATGGGCTGAGGGAGGAGGGGCTGAGAGAGGATCAGTTGAGAAAGGAGGGGCTGAGGGAAGAGGGGCTGAGAGAGGAAGGGCTGAGAGAAGAGGCGCTGAGGGAAGAGGGGCTGAGGGTGGAGGGGCTGAGGGTGGAGGGTATGAGGAAGGAGGGGCTGAGGAAGGAGGGGCTGAGGAAGGAGGGGCTGAGAGAGGGTCGGCTGGGAAAGGAGGGGCTGAGGGCGGAGGGGCTGAGGAAGGAAGGGCTGAAAGAAGACGAGCTGAGAGAGGAGAGGCTGAGGGAGGAGGGGCTGAGGGAGGAGGGGTTGAGAGAGGATCGGCTGAGAAAGGAGGGGCTGAGGGAAGAGGGGCTGAGAGAGGAAGGGCTGAGGGAAGAGGGGCTGAGGGTGGCGGGGCTGAGGGTGGAGGGGCTGAGGGTGGAGGGTCTTAGGAAGGAGGGGCTGAGGAAGGAGGGACTGAGGAAGGAGGGGCTGAGAGAGGGTCCGCTGAGAAAGGAGGGGCTGAGGGCGGAGGGGCTGAGAGAGGAGGAGCTGAGGAAGGAGGGACTGAGGAAGGACAAGCTGAGAAATGAGGGGCTGAGGGAGGAGGGGCTGAGGGAGGAGGGGCTGAGAGAGGATCGGCTGAGAAAGGAGGGGCTGAGGGAAGAGGGGCTGAGAGAGGAAGGGCTGAGGGAAGAGGGGCTGAGGGTGGCGGGGCTGAGGGTGGAGGGTCTGAGGAAGGAGGGGCTGAGGAAGGAGGGGCTGAGGAAGGAGGGGCTGAGGGCGGAGGGGCTGAGGGAAGAGGGGCTGAGGGTGGCGGGGCTGAGGGTGGAGGGGCTGAGGGTGGAGGGTCTGAGGAAGGAGGGGCTGAGGAAGGAGGGGCTGAGGAAGGAGGGGCTGAGGAAGGAGGGGCTGAGATAGGGTCGGCTGAGAAAGGAGTGGCTGAGGGCGGAGGGGCTGAGGAAGGAGGCGCTTAGGGAAGAGGGGCTGAGGGAGGAGGGGCTGTGGAAGGAGGGGCTGAGGGAAGAGGGGCTGAGGGAGGAGGGGCTAAGGGAAGAGTGGCTGAGGGAGGAGGGACTGAAGGAGGAAGGGCTGAGGAAGGAGGGGTTGAGGGAGGAGGGGCTGAGGGAAGAGGGGCTGAGGGAGGAGGGGCTGAGGGAGGAGGAGCTGAGGGAGGAGGGGCTGAGCGAGGAAGGGCTGAGAGAGGAAGGGCTGAGAGAGGCTTAGGGAGGAGGAGCTGAGGAAGGAGGGGCTGAGGAAGGACGAGCAGAGAGAGGGTCGGATGAGAAAGGAGGGGCTGAGGGAGGAGGGGCTGAGGAAGGAAGGGCTGAGAGAGGACGATCTGAGAGAGGAGGGGCTGAAGGAAGAGGGGCTCAAGAAGGAGGGGCTGAGAAAGGAGGGGCTGAGAGAGGAAGGACTGAGGGACGAGGAGCTGAGGGAGGAGGGGCTGAGAGAGAAGGGGCTGAGGAAGGAGGCGCTGAGGGAAGAGGGGCTGAGAGAGGAGGGGCTGAGGAAGGAGGAGCTGAGGGAGGAGTGGCTGAGAGAGGAGGGGCTGAGGAAAGAGGGGCTGAGCGAAGAGGGGCTGAGGGAGGAGAGGCTGAGGGAGGGGGCCGTGGAAGGAGGGGCCGAGGGAAGAGGGGCTGAGGGAGGAGGGGCTGAGGGAACAAGGGCTGGGAGAGGAAGGGCTGAGCGAAGAGGGGCTGAGGGTCGAAGGGCTGAGGGTGGAGGAACTGAGGAAGGAGGGGCCGAGGAGCGAGGGGCAGAGAGGGTTGGCTGAGAAAGGAGGGGCTGAGGGAGGAGGGGCTTAGGAAGGTGTTGCTGAGATAGGAAGGGCTGAGTAGGGAGGGGCTGAAGGAGGAGGGGCTGAAGAAGGAGGGGCTGAGGGAAGAGGGGCTGAGTGAGGAGGTGCCGAGCGAGTAGGGGCTGAGGGAAGAGGGGCTGAGGGAGGAGTGGCTGAGGAAGGAGTGGCCGAGGGAGGGGGGGCTGATGGAGGAGGGGCTGAGGAGGGAGGGGCTGAGGGAAGAAGGGCCGAGGGAAGAAGGGCTCAGGGAGAAGGGTTTGAGGAAGGAGGGGCTGAGCAAAGAGGGGCAGAGGGAGGAGGGGCTGATAAAGGAGGGGCTGAGGGAGGAGTGGCTGAGGGAGGAGTGGCTGAGGAAAAAGTGGCCGAGGGAGGAGGGGCTGAAGAAGGAGGGGCTAAGGGAGGAGGGGCTGAGGGAACAGGGGCTGGGAGAGGAAGGGCTGAGGGAAGAGGGGCTGAGGGTGGAGGGGCTTAAGGTTTAGGAACTGTGGAAGGAGGGGCTGAGGAGCGAGGGGCAGAGAGGGTCGGCTGAGAAAGGAGTGGCTGGGGAAGGAGGGGCTGAGGGAGGAGGGGCTGAGGGAGGAGGGCTGAGGGAGGACAGCCGAAGGAGGAGGGGCTGAGGAGCTGAAGAAGGAGGGACTGAGGGAGGAGGGGCCGAGGGAGGAGGGGCTTGGAGAGGAGCGGCTTAAGGAGGAAGGGTTGAAGGAGGAGGGGCTGAGAGAGGGTCAGCTGAGAAAGGAGGGGCTGAGGGAGGAGGGGCTGAAGAAGGAGGGGCTGAAAGAGGACGGGCTAAGAGAGGAGGGGCTGAAGGAGGAGGGGCTGAAGAAGGAGGGAATGAGGGAGGAGGAGCTGAAGGAGGAGGGGCTGAGGGAGGAGGGGCTGAGAGAGGAGGGGCTGAGGGATGAGAGGCTAAGGGAGGATGGGCTGAGGGAAAAGGGGATGAAGGAAGAGGGGCTGAGGAAGGAGGCGCTTAGGGAAGAGGGGCTGAGGGAGGAGGGGCTGTGGAAGAAGGGGCTGAGGGAAGAGGGGCTGAGGAAGGAGGGGCTAAGGGAAGAGTGGCTGAGGGAGGAGGGGCTGAGGGAGGAAGGGCTGAGGAAGGAGGGTTTAGGGAGGCGGGGCTGAGGGAGGAGGGGCTGAGGAAGGAGGGGCTGAGGGAGGAGGGGCTGAGGGAGGAGGGGCTGAGGGGCTGAGGGAGGAGGGGCTGAGAGAGGATCATCTTAAAAAGGAGGGGCTGAGGGAAGAGGGGCTGAGAAAGGAGGAGCTGAGGGAGAAGAGGCTGTGCAAGGAGGGGCTGATAGAGGAGGGGCTGAGGAAGGAAAGCCTGAAAGAAGAGGGGCTGAGAGAGGAGGGGCTGAGGAAGGAGGGGCTGAGGAAGGAGGAGCTGAGGGAGTACGGGTCGAGGGAGGAGGGGCTGAGGGAGGGGTGGCTGAGGGAGAAAGGGCTGAGGAGAGAGGGACTGAGAGAGAAGGGGCTGAGGGAGGAGGGGCTGAGAGGAGAGAGGCTGAGAGAGGAGGAGCTGAGGAAGGAGGGACTGAGGAAGGACGAGCTGAGAAATGAGGGGCTGAGGGAGGAGGGGCTAAGGGAGGAGGGGCTGAGGGAGGAGGGGCTGAGAGAGGATCAGCTGAGAAAGGAGGGGCTGAGGGAAGAGGGGCTGAGAGAGGAAGGGCTGAGAGAAGAGGGGCTGAGGGTGGCGGGGCTGAGGAAGGAGGGGCTGCGGGTGGAGGGGCAGAGGGCGGAGGGGTTGAGGGGCTGAGGGCGGAGGGGCTGAGGAAGGAGGGGCTGAGAGAGGACGGGCTGAGAGAGGAGGGGCTGAGGGAGGAGGGGCTGAGGGAGGAGGGGCTGAGAGAGGATCCGCTGAGAAAGGAGGGGCTGAGGGAAGAGGGGCTGAGAGAGGAAGGGCTGAGGGAAGAGGGGCTGAGGGTGGCGGCACTGAGGGTGGAGGGGCTGAGGGTGGAGGGTCTGTGGAAGGAGGGGCTCAGGAAGGAGGGGCTCAGGAAGGAAGGGCTGAGAGAGGGTCGGCTGAGAAAGGAGGGGCTGAGGGCGGAGGGGCTGAGAGAGGAGGAGCTGAGGAAGGAGGGACTGAGGAAGGACAAGCTGAGAAATGAGGGGCTGAGGGAGGAGGGGCTGAGGGAGGAGGGGCTGAGAGAGGATCGGCTGAGAAAGGAGGGGCTGAGGGAAGAGGGGCTGAGAGAGGAAGGGCTGAGGGAAGAGGGGCTGAGGGTGGCGGGGCTGAGGGTGGGGGGTCTGAGGAAGGAGGGGCTGAGGAAGGAGGGACTGAGGAAGGAGGGGCTGAGAGAGGGTCGGCTGAGAAAGGAGGGGCTGAGGGCGGAGGGGCTGAGGGGCTGAGGGCGGAGGGGCTGAGGAAGGAGGGGCTGAGAGAGGACGGGCTGAGAGAGGAGGGGCTGAGGGAGGAGGGGCTGAGGGAGGAGGGGCTGAGAGAGGATCCGCTGAGAAAGGAGGGGCTGAGGGAAGAGGGGCTGAGAGAGGAAGGGCTGAGGGAAGAGGGGCTGAGGGTGGCGGGGCTGAGAAAGGAGGGGCTGAGGGCGGAGGGGCAGAGGGCGGAGGGGTTGAGGGGCTGAGGGCGGAGGGGCTGAGGAAGGAGGGGCTGAGAGAGGACGGGCTGAGAGAGGAGGGGCTGAGGGAGGAGGGGCTGAGGGAGGAGGGGCTGAGAGAGGATCCGCTGAGAAAGGAGGGGCTGAGGGAAGAGGGGCTGAGAGAGGAAGGGCTGAGGGAAGAGGGGCTGAGGGTGGCGGCGCTGAGGGTGGAGGGGCTGAGGGTGGAGGGTCTGTGGAAGGAGGGGCTCAGGAAGGAGGGGCTCAGGAAGGAAGGGCTGAGAGAGGGTCGGCTGAGAAAGGAGGGGCTGAGGGCGGAGGGGCTGAGAGAGGAGGAGCTGAGGAAGGAGGGACTGAGGAAGGACAAGCTGAGAAATGAGGGGCTGAGGGAGGAGGGGCTGAGGGAGGAGGGGCTGAGAGAGGATCGGCTGAGAAAGGAGGGGCTGAGGGAAGAGGGGCTGAGAGAGGAAGGGCTGAGGGAAGAGGGGCTGAGGGTGGCGGGGCTGAGGGTGGGGGGTCTGAGGAAGGAGGGGCTGAGGAAGGAGGGACTGAGGAAGGAGGGGCTGAGAGAGGGTCGGCTGAGAAAGGAGGGGCTGAGGGCGGAGGGGCTGAGGGAAGAGGGGCTGAGGGTGGCGGGGCTGAGGGTGGAGGGGCTAAGGGTGGAGGGTCTGAGGAAGGAGGGGCTGAGGAAGGAGGGGCTGAGGAAGGAGGGGCTGAGAGAGGGTCGGCTGAGAAAGGAGGGGCTGAGGGCGGAGGGGCTGAGGAAGGAGGCGCTTAGGGAAGAGGGGCTGAGGGAGGAGGGCTGTGGAAGGAGGGGCTGAGGGAAGAGGGGCTGAGGGAGGAGGGGCTATCGGAAAAGTGGCTGAGGGAGGAGGGACTGAGGGAGGAAGGGCTGAGGAAGGAGGGGTTGAGGGAGGAGGGGCTGAGGGAAGAGGGGCTGAGGAAGGAGGGGCTGAGGGAGGAGGGGCTGAGGGAGGAGGAGCTGAGGGAGGAGGGGCTGAGCGAGGAAGGGCTGAGAGAGGAAGGGCTGAGGGAGGAGAGGCTGAGGGAGGGGGAGCTGAGGAAGGAGGGGCTGAGGAAGGACGAGCAGAGAGAGGGTCGGATGAGAAAGGAGGGGCTGAGGGAGGAGGGGCTGAGGAAGGAAGGGCTGAGAGAGGACAATCTGAGAGAGGAGGGGCTGAAGGAAGAGGGGCTTAAGAAGGAGGGGCTGAGGGAAGAGGGGCTGAGGAAGGAGGGGCTGAGAGAGGAAGGGCTGAGGGAGGAGGAGCTGAGGGAGGAGGGGCTGGGAGAGAAGGGGCTGAGGAAGGAGGCGCTGAGGGAAGAGGGGCTGAGAGAGGAGGGGCTGAGGAAGGAGGAGCTGATAGAGGAGTGGCTGAGAGAGGAGGGGCTGAGGAAAGAGGGGCTGAGCGAAGAGGGGCTGAGATAGGAGAGGCTTAGCTAGGGGGGCCGAGGAAGGAGGGGCCGTGGGAAGAGGGGCTGAGGGAGGAGGGGCTGAGGGAACAGGGCTGAGGGAGGAAGGGCTGAGGAAGGAGGGGTTGAGGGAGGAGGGGCTGAGGGAGGAGGGGCTGAGGGAGGAGGGGCTGAGGAAGGAGGGGCTGAGGGAGGAGGGGCTCAGGAAGGAGGGGCTGAGGGAGGAGGGGCTGAGGGAGAAGGGGCTGAGAGAGGATCGCCTTAAAAAGGAGGGGCTGAGGGAAGAGGGGCTGAGGGAGGAGAGACTGAGGAAGGAGGGGCAGATTGAAGAGGGGCAGAGGGAAGGAGGGCTGACAGAGGAGGGGCTGAGGGAGTAGGGGTTGACAGAGGAGGGGCTGAGGGAGGAGTGGCTGAGGAAGGAGTGGTTGAGGGAGAAAGGGCTGAGGGAGGAGGAATGAGGAGGGATGAGGAGGGAGGGTCTGAGGGAAGAGGGGCTGAGGGAGGAGCGGCTGAGTGAGGAGGGGCTGAGGAAGGAGGGGCTGAGCGAAGAGGGGCAGAGGGAAGAGGGGCTGATAGAGGAGGGGCTGAAGAAGGAGGGGCTGAGGGGGGAGTGGCTGAGGAAGGAGTGGCCGTGGGAATAAGAGCTGAGGGAGGAGGGGCTGAAGAGGGAGGGGCTGAGGGAAGAGGGGCTGAGGGAGGAGGGGCTGAGGAAGGATGGGCTGAGGGAGGAGAGGCTGAGGCAGGAGGGGCTGAGGAGGGAGGGGCTGAGGGAAGAGGGGCTGAAGGAGGAAAGGCTGAGAGGACAGCTGAGGAAGGAAGGTCTGAGGGAGGAGGGGCTGAGAGAGGAGGTGATGAGGGAAGAGGGGCTGAGAGAGGAGTGGCTGGAGGAAGGAGTGGCCGAGGGAAGAGTGGCTGAGGGAGGAGCGGCTAAGGGAGGAGGGGCTGAAAAAGGAGGGGCTGAGGGAAGAGGTGCTGAGGACGGAGGGGCTGAGGAAGGAGGGGCTGAGGGAGGAGGGACTGAGGAAGGAGTGGCTGAGGAAAGAGAGTTTGAGGGAGGACCGGCTGAGGGAGGAGCGGCTGAGGGAGGTGGTTCTGAGGAAGGAGGGGTTGAGGGAGAAGGGGCTGAGAGATGAGGGGCCGAGGAAGGAGGAGCTGAGAGAGGATTGGCTGAGGGAGGAGTTGCTGAGGGAGGAGGGGCTGAGGAAGGAAGGGCTGAGGGAGGACAGCTGAGGAAGGAGGGTCTGAGGGAGGAGGGGCTGAGAGAGGAGGTGCTGAGGGAAGAGGGGCTGAGGGAGGAGTGGCTGGAGGAAGGAGTGGCCGAAGGAAGAGGGGCTGAATGAGGAGCGGCTTAGGGAGGTGGGCTGAAGGAGGAGGGGCTGAGGGAAGAATGGCTAAGGACGGAGGGGCTGAGGTAGGAGGGGCTGGGAGAGGATGGGCTGAGAAAGGAGGGGCTGAAGGAGGAGGGGCTGAAGAAGGAGGGGCTGAGGGTAGAGGGGCTGAGGAAGGAGGGGCTGAGAGAGGAGGGGCTGAGGGAGGAGGAACTGAGGGAGGAGGGGCTGAGCGAGGAGGGGCTGAGAGAGGAGAAGCTGAGGCAGGAGGGGCTGAAGAAGGAGGGGCTGAGGGAGGAGGGGCTGAGGGAGTAGGGGCTGAGGAAGGAGGGGCTAAGTGAAGAGGGGCTGAGGAAGGAGGGGCTGAGGGAGGAGGGGCTGAGGGAGGAGGGGCTGAGGGATTAGGGGCTAAGTTAGGAGGTGCTGAGGGAGGAGGGGCTGAGAGAGGAGGGGCTGAGGAAGGAGGGGCTGAGGGAAGAGGGGCTGAGGGAGGAGGGGCTGAGGAAGGAGGGGCTGAGAGAGGATCGGCTGAGAAAGGAGGGGCTGAGGGAAGAGGGGCTGAGAGAGGAAGGGCTGAGGGAAGAGGGGCTGAGGGAGGAGGGGCTAAGGGAGAAGGAACTGAGGGAGGAGGGGCTGAGCGAGGAGGGGCTGAGAGAGGAGAAGCTGAGGGAGGAGGGGCTGAAGAAGGAGGGGCTGAGGGAGGAGGGGCTGAGGGAGTAGGGGCTGAGGAAGGAGGGGCTAAGTGAAGAGGGGCTGAGGAAGGAGGGGCTGAGGGAGGAGGGGCTGAGGGAGGAGGGGCTGAGGGATTAGGGGCTAAGTTAGGAGGTGCTGAGGGAGGAGGGGCTGAGAGAGGAGGGGCTGAGGAAGGAGGGGCTGAGGGAAGAGGGGCTGAGGGAGGAGGGGCTGAGGAAGGAGGGGCTGAGAGAGGATCGGCTGAGAAAGGAGGGGCTGAGGGAAGAGGGGCTGAGAGAGGAAGGGCTGAGGGAAGAGGGGCTGAGGGAGGAGGGGCTGAAGAAGGAGGAGCTGAGGGAGGAGGGGCTAAGGGAATAGGGGCCGAGCGAGGAGGGGCTGAGGGAGGAGGGGCCTAAGAAGGAGATGCTGAGGGAGGAGGGGCTGAGGGAAGAGGGGCTGAATGAGGAGGGGCTGATAGAGGCGGGGCTGAGGGAGGAGGGGCTGAAGAAGGAGGGGCTGAGGAAGGACGGGCTGAGCGAAGAGGGGCTTAGCGAGGAGGGGCTGAGAGAGGAATGGCTGAGGGAGGAGGGGCAAAAGAGGGAGTGGCTGAGGGAGGAGGGGCTGAGGGAGGAGGGGCTGAAGAAGGAGGGGCTGAGAAAGGAGGGGCTGAGGGAAGAGGGGCTGAAAGAGGAAGGGCTGAGGGAAGAGGGGCTGAGGGATTAGGGGCTGAGGGAGGAGAGGCTAAGGGAAGAGGGGCCGAGGAAGGAGGGGCAGAGTGAAGAGGGGCTGAGGGAGAAGGGGCTGACGAAGAAGGGGCTGAGGGAGGAGGGGCTGAGGGAAGCGGGGCTGAGGGAAGAGGGGCTGAGCGAGGAGGGGCTGAGAGAGGTGGGGCTGATTGAGGAGGGGCTGAAGAAGGAGTGGCTGAGGGAGGAGAAGGAGGGGCTGAGGAGGGAGGGGCTGAAAAAGGACGGGCTGAGGGTTGAGGGGCTGTGTAAGGAGGGGCTGAGGGAGGAGGGGCTGAGGAAAGAGGCGCTGAGGGAGGAGGGGCTGAGGATAGAGGGGGCTGAGGGAAGAGGGGCTGAGAGAGGAGGGGCTGAGGGAGGAGGGGCCTAAGAAGGAGATGCTGAGGGAGGAGGGGCTGAATGAAGAGGGGCTGAGGGAGGAGGGGCTGAAGAAGGAGGGGCTGAGGTAGGACGGGCTGAGCGAAGAGGGGCTGAGCGAGGAGGGGCTGAGAGAGGAATGGCTGAGGGAGGAGGGGCAAAAGAGGGAGTGGCTGAGGGAGGAGGAGCTGAGCGAGGAGGGGCTGAGGTAGGAGGGGCTGAAGAAGGAGGGGCTGAAGAAGGAGGGGCTGAGGGAGGAGGGTTTGAGGGAAGACGGGCTGAGCGAGGAGGGGCTGAGGAAGGAGGGGCCTAAGAAGGAGATGCTGAGGGAGGAGGGGCTGAGGGAAGAGGGGCTGAGCGAGGAGGGGCTGAGAGAGGCGGGGCTGAGGGAGGAGGGGCCGAGGAAGGAGGGGCAAAGAGAAGAGGGGCTGAGGGAAAAGGAAAAGGATGGGCTGAGGGAGGAGGGGCTGAAGAAGGAGGGGCTGAGGGAGGAGGGGCTGAGGGAAGAGGGGCTGAGCGAGGAGGGGCTGAGGGAGGAGGGGCCTTAGAAGGAGATGCTGAGGGAGGAGGGGCTGAGGGAAGAGGGGCTGAGCGAGGAGGGGCTGAGAGAGGCGGGGCTGAGGTAAGAGGGGCTGAAGAAGGAGGGGCTGAGGGAGGAGGGGCTGAGGGAAGAGGGGCTGAGGGAGGAGGTGCTGAGCGAGTAGGGGCTGAGGAAAGAGGGGCTGAGGGAGGAGTGGCTGAGGAAGGAGTGGCCGAGGGAGGGGGGCCGAGGGAAGAGGGGCTGAATGAGGAGCGGCTGAGGGAGGGGGGCTGAAGGAAGAGGGGCTGAGCGAAGAATGGCTAAGGACGGAGGGGCTGAGGAAGGAGGGGCTGAGAGAGTACGGGCTGAGAGAGGAGGGGCTGAAGGAGGAGGGGCTGAGGAAGGAGGGGCTGAGAGAGGAGGGGCTGAGCGAGGAGGGGCTGAGCGAAGAGGGGCTGAGAGAGGAGGAACTGAGGGAGGAGGGGCTGAGAGAGCAGGGGCTGAGGAAGGAGGCGCTGAGGGAAGAGGGGCTGAGAGAGGAGGGGCTGAAGAAGGAGGAGCTGAGGGAGGAGTGGCTGAGAGAGGAGGGGCTGAGGAAAGAGGGGCTGAGGGAGGAGAGGCTGAGGAAGGGGGGCCGAGGAAGGAGGGGCCGAGGGAAGAGGGGCTGAGGGAGGAGGGGCTGAGGGAGGAGGGGCTGAGGGAGGAGGGGCTGAGGCAGGAGGGGCTAAGGGAAGAGCGGCTGAGGGAGGAGGGGCTGAGAGAGGATCGCCTGAGAAAGGAGCTGCTGAGGGAAGAGGGGCTGAGGATGGAGAAGCTGAGGGAGGAGGGGCTGTGGGAGAAGAGGCTGATATAAGAGGGGCTGAGGAAGGGAGGGCTGAGGAAGGAGGGGCTGAGAGAGGGTCAGCTGAGAAAGGAGGGGCTGAGGGAGGAGGGGCTGAAGAAGGAGGTGCTGAGAGAGGACGGGCTAAGAGAGGAGGGGCTGAAGGAGGAGGGGCTGAAGAAGGAGGGGCTGAGGGAGGAGGAGCTGAAGGAGGAGGGGCTGAGGGAGGAGGGGCTGAGAGAAGAGGGGCTGAGGGAGGAGAGGCTAAGGGAGGATGGGCTGAGGGAAGAGGGGATGAGGGAAGAGGGGCTGAGGAAGGAGGCGCTTAGGGAAGAGGGGCTGAGGGAGGAGGGGCTGTGGAAGGAGGGGCTGAGGGAAGAGGGGCTGAGGGAGGAGGCGCTAAGGGAAGAGTGGCTGAGGGAGGAGGGGCTGAGGGAGGAAGGGCTGAGGAAGGAAGGGTTGAGGGAGGAGGGGCTGAGGGAGGAGGGGCTGAGGAAGGAGGGGCTGAGGGAGGAGGGGCTGAGGGAGAAGGGGCTGAGAGAGGATCGCCTTAAAAAGGAGGGGCTGAGGGAAGAGGGGCTGAGAAAGGAGGACATGAGGGAGGAGAGGCTGTGCGAGGAGGGGCTGATAGAGGAGGGGCTGAGGAAAGAAAGGCTGAGGGAAGAGGGGCTGAGGGAGGAGGGGCTGAGGAAGGAGGGGCTGAGGAAGGAGGAGCTGAGGGAGGACAGGTCGAGGGAGGGATGTTAACATTCAAGTGAAAAATGTTTGCGTTCTATGGCGAAATTGTCTCATGATAATGCGAAATTTTTGTTATCTAAAGCGAAGGTTTCGCATTCCATTGCGAAATCGTTGCATTTTGATGCAAAATTTTCGCATTCCAGTGTGAAATTTTCGCATATCAGTGCAAAAATTTTGGATTCTAGTGCGACATTTTCGCAATTCACTGTGAAATTTTCGCTCTCCTGTCCGACATATTCTAGCTTGCTGATTTCATATTCATTTCGGTCAATTTTCGATTTCGCGCTATTCTCCCTGAATTTCGTTCAAATTTTGCGAAAATATAAGCAAAATTAGAGATCGATATCATGTGGAGCGAATTTAATGCGCCAGTAAGAAATTTTCACCTAACAGTACAAAATTTTAGTTGTCCAGTGGAAAAGTTTTTCATTTCAGTGCGAAATTGTTGGATTTTAGTGCGAAATTTTTGCAATCCACTGTGAAATTTTCGTCCTCCAGCGCGACACTTTTGTGTTCCGGTGCAAAATGTATGACATTCCGTTTGAAATTTTCGCTTTTTTGTGCGAAAAGTTCAGATGCAAATGACTAAGTTTTGCGTTCTATTGCGAAATTTCGTCATGCCAATGGGAAGTTTTTGCTCTTCGGTGCGAGATGTTCGTATTCCATTCCGAAATTTTCGCACTTAATTGCAAAATTTTCGCAAGCATTGCAGCAATTTCGCATTCTATAGTGAAATCGGGTCATTTTAATGCAAAATTTTTGCATTCAAGTGTGAAATTTTCGCATATCAGTGCAAAAATTTTGGAATCTAGTGCGACATTTTCGCAATTCACTGTGAAATTTTCGCTCTCCTGTCCGACATATTCTAGCTTGCTGATTTCATATTCATTTCGGTCAATTTTCGATTTCGCTCTATTTTCCCAAAATTTCGTTCAAATTTAGCTTCACTTTTGCGTAATAACATTGAAATCATAGCGAAAATGAAAGCAAAATTAGAGATCGATATCATGTGGAGCGAATTTAATTCGCCAGTAAGAAATTTTCACCTTGCAGTACAAAATTTTAGTTATCCAGTTGAAAATGTTTGCCTTTCAGTGCGAAATTGTTGGATACTAAAATGTTCGTTATACAAAGCGAAACTTTAGCATTACAACGCAAAGTTTTTGCATTCTTGTGCGAAATTATCGCATTCTTTCGTGAAATTCCGCTGTTAAGAGCGAAACTAATACTCACCAGTGCGAAATTTTTGAATTTCAGTACGCAGATTTCGCATTCCAGGGAGAAGTATTGGCACTCCAGCGCGAAAGTTTCGCTTGTCAGTGCGAAATGTTAACATTCAAGTATAAAATGTTTGCGTTCTAGTGCGGAATTTCCTCATGCCAATGGGAATTTTCGTAATTTATTATAAATTTTCACATTCTAGTGTGAAACTTTCGCATTTCAGTCCGAAATTTTTGGATTCTAGTGCGAAATTTAAATTTGCTTTCATTTTCGCTATGATTTCAGCATTATTTCGCGAAAGTAAATTTCACTCTTAACAAAGAAAATTTCGGAAATGAATGCGATGATTTCGCAGCGGACTGAAATGCGAAATTTTCGCTCTTTCGTGGGAAGTTTAGTGCAGAACTTTCGCTCTTGTTAGCATATTAGTCCAAAATGTTATAATTCCAGTGCTAAATTTTCGCATTCCCGTGCAAAATTTTTGCATATCAGTGCGAAATTGTTAGAATCTAGTGCTAAACTTTCGCATTCCGGTGAGAAGTATACGCATTCCAGAGCACAAGTTTCGCTTTTCAGTGCGAAATGTTAACATTCAAGTGAAAAACGTTTGCGTTCTATGGCGAAATTGTCTCATGATAATGCGAAATTTTTGTTATCTAAAGCGAAGGTTTCGCATTCCATTGCGAAATCGTTGCATTTTGATGCAAAATTTTCGCATTCCAGTGTGAAATTTTCGCATATCAGTGCAAAAATTTTGGATTCTAGTGCGACATTTTCGCAATTCACTGTGAAATTTTCGCTCTCCTGTCCGACATATTCTAGCTTGCTGATTTCATATTCATTTCGGTCAATTTTCGATTTCGCGCTATTTTCCCTGAATTTCGTTCAAATTTTGCGAAAATATAAGCAAAATTAGAGATCGATATCATGTGGAGCGAATTTAATGCGCCAGTAAGAAATTTTCACCTAACAGTACGAAATTTTAGTTGTCCAGTGGAAAAGTTTTTCATTTCAGTGCGAAATTGTTGGATTTTAGTGCGAAATTTTTGCAATCCACTGTGAAATTTTCGTCCTCCAGCGCGACACTTTTGTGTTCCGGTGCAAAATGTATGACATTCCGTTTGAAATTTTCGCTTTTTTGTTCGAAAAGTTCACATGCAAATGACTAAGTTTTGCGTTCTAGTGCGAAATTTCGTCATGCCAATGGGAATTTTTTGCTCTTTGGTGCGAAATTTTCGTATTCCATTCCGAAATTTTCGCTGTTAAGGGCGAAATTTACGCAAGCATGGCAGCAATTTCGCATTCCATTGCGAAATCGTTTCATTTCAATGCGAAATTTTTGCATTCAAGTGTGAAATTGTCACATATCAGTGCAAAAATTTTGGATTCTAGTGCGACATTTTCGCAATTCACTGTGAAATTTTCGCTCTCCTGTCCGACATATTCTATTAATTTCGGTCAATTTTCGATTTCGCTCTATTTTCCCAAAATTTCGTTCAAATTTCGCTTCACTTTTGCGTAATAACATTGAAATCATAGCGAAAATGAAAGCAACATTTGAGATCGATGTCATGTGGAGCGAATTTAGTTCGCCCGTAAGAAATGTTCACCTAACAGTACAAAATTTTGGAAAATTTTTGCCTTTCAGTGCGAAATTGTTGGATACTAGTGCGCAAATTTTGCAATCCACCGTGAAATTGTCTTCCTCCAGCGCGACATATTCGTGTTCCGGTGCAAAATGTATGACATTCCGTTTGAAATTTTCGCTCTCTTGTGCAAAATTTTCGCATTTCGGTGCGAAATTTTCGCATTTCAGTGCAAAAGTTTCGCTTGTCAGTGCGAAATGCTAACATTCAAGTGAAAAATGTTTGCGTTCTAGTGCTGAATTTCCATATGCCAATGGAAATTTTCGTATTCGATTGCGAATTTATTTATAACAATGTGAAATTTTCACATTCCCGTGCAAAATTTTTGCATATCAGTGCGAAATTGTTAGAATCTAGTGCGAAACTTTCGCATTCCGGTGAGAAGTATACGCATTCCAGAGCACAAGTTTCGCTTTTCAGTGCGAAATGTTAACATTCAAGTGAAAAATGTTTGCGTTCTATGGCGAAATTGTCTCATGATAATGCGAAATTTTTGTTATCTAAAGCGAAGGTTTCGCATTCCATTGCGAAATCGTTGCATTTTGATGCAAAATTTTCGCATTCCAGTGTGAAATTTTCGCATATCAGTGCAAAAATTTTGGATTCTAGTCCGACATTTTCGCAATTCACTGTGAAATTTTCGCTTTCCTGTCCGACATATTCTAGCTTGCTGATTTTTATTCATTTCGGTCAATTTTCGATTTCGCTCTATTTTCCCAAAATTTCGTTCAAATTTCGCATCACTTTTGCGTAATAACATTGAAATCATAACGAAAATAAAAGCAAAATTAGAGATCGATATCATGTGGAGCGAATTTAGTTCGCCAGTAAGAAATTTTCACCTTGCAGTACAAAATTTTAGTTATCCAGTTGAAAATTTTTGCCTTTCAGTGCGAAATTGTTGGATACTAAAATTTTCGTTATACAAAGCGAAACTTGCCGGTGCAAAATGTATGACCTTACAGTACAAAATTTTAGTTATCCAGTGGAAAATTTTTGCCTTTCAGTGCGAAATTGTTGGATACTAGTGCGCAATTTGTGCAGTCCACCGTGAAATTTTCTTCCTCCAGCGCGATTTTTGAATATCAGTACACAGATTTCGCATTCCAGGGTGAAATATTCGCACTCCAGGGCGAAAGTTTCGCTTGTCAGTGCGAAATGTTAACATTCAAGTAAAATGTTTGCGTTCTAGTGCGGACAGAGCACAAGTTTCGCTTTTCAGTGCGAAATGTTAACATTCAAGTGAAAAATGTTTGCGTTCTAGTGCGAAATTGTCTCATGCTAATGCGAAATTTTTGTTATCTAAAGCGAAGGTTGCGCATTCCATTGCGAAATTGTTTCATTTTGATGCAAAATTTTCGCATTCCAGTGTGAAATTTTCGCATATCAGTGCAAAATTGTGGGATTCTAGTGCGCCATTTTCGCAATTCACTGTGAAATTTTCGCTCGCCTGTCCCACATACTGCTTGCTGATTTCATATTAATTTCGGTCAATTTTCGATTTCGCGCTATTTTCCCTGAATTTCGTTCAAATTTTGCGAAAATAGAAGCAAAATTAGAGATCGATATCATGTGGAGCGAATTTAATGCGCCAGTAAGAAATTTTCACCTTACAGTACGAAATTTTAGTTGTCCAGTGGAAAAGTTTTTCATTTCAGTGTGAAATTGTTGGATTTTAGTGCGAAATTTTTGCAATCCACTGTGAAATTTTCGTCCTCCAGCGCGACACTTCTGTGTTCCGGTGCAAAATGTATGACATTCCGTTTGAAATTTTCGCTTTTTTGTGCGAAAAGTTCACATGCAAATGACTAAGTTTTGCGTTCTAGTGCGAAATTTTGTCATGCCAATGGGAATTTTTTGCTCTTTGGTGCGAAATTTTCGTATTCCATTCCGAAATTTTCGCTGTTAAGGGCGAAATTTACGCAAGCATGGCAACAATTTCGCATTCCATTGCGAAATCGTTTCATTTCAATGCGAAATTTTTGTATTCAAGTGTGAATTTGTCACATATCAGTGCAAAAATTTTGGATTCTAGTGCGACATTTTCGCAATTCACTGTGAAATTTTCGCTCTCCTGTCCGACATATTCTATTAATTTCGGTCAATTTTCGATTTCGCTCTATTTTCCCAAAATTTCGTTCAAATTTCGCTTCACTTTTGCGTAAAAACATTGAAATCATAGCGAAAATGAAAGCAACATTAGAGATCGATGTCATGTGGAGCGAATTTAGTTCGCCAGTAAGAAATTTTCACCTTACAATACAAAATTTTATATATCCAGTGGAAAATTTTTGCCTTTCAGTGTGAAATTGTTGGATACTAGTTCGCAATTTTTGCAATTCACCGTGAAATTTTCTTCCTCCAGCGCGACATATTCGTGTTCCGGTGCGCAATTTTTGCAATTCACCGTGAAATTTTCTTCCTCCAGCGCGACATATTCGTGTTCCGGTGCAAAATGTATGACCTTACAGTACAAAATTTTAGTTATCCAGTGGAGAATTTTTGCCTTTCAGTGTGAAATTGTTGGATACTAGTGCGCATTTTTTGCAATTCACCGTGAAATTTTCTTCCTCCAGCGCGACATGTTCGTGTTCCGGTGCAAACTGTATGACATTCCGTTTGAAGTTTTCGCTCTTTTGTGCGAAATTTTCGCATTTCAGTGCGAAATTTTCGCTTTCTAATGCGGAATTTTTGTATATCAGTCCGAAATTTTCGTGGTACATTGCGAAATTTTAGCATCACAACGCAAAGTTTTAGCATTCCTCTGCGAAATCATCGCATTCTTTTCCGAAATTTCCTTTGTTAAGAGTGAAATTTACTTTCGCGAAATAATAGACAAATCATAGCGAAAATGAAAGCAAATTTAGAGACCGATATCACGTGAAGCGAATTTATATCTCCAGTGCGAAATTTTGGCTTTACAATACGAAATTTGACATATAAAACATATTCGTATTCCAGTGCAAAATGTATGCAATTCTGTTTGAAATTATCGATTTTGTCTGAAATTTTTGCATTTCGGTGCGAATTTTTCACTTTCCAGTGCGGAATTTTGTTATATCAGTGCGAAATTTTCGTTATACATAGCAAAATTTTAGCATTACAACGCAGTTTTTGCATTCTTGTGCGAAATTATCGCATTCTTTCGTGAAAGTCCGCTGTTAAGAGCGAAATGTTTACTCACCAGTGCGAAATTTTTGAATATCAGTACGCAGATTTCGCATTCCAGGGAGAAATATTCGCACTCTAGCGCGAAAGTTTCGCTTGTCAGTGCGAAATGTTAACATTCAAGTAAAAATGTTTGCGTTCTAGTGCGGAATTTCCCTATGCCAATGGGAATTTTCGTATTTTATTGCGAATTTGTTTAATAACAATGCGAAATTTTCACATTCTAGTGTGAAACTTTCGCATTTCAGTCCGAAATTTTTGGATTCTAGTGCGAAATTTAAATTGCTGATTTCTTTTTAGTTTCGGTCCGATTTCGTTGTGATTTTGGACCAATTTCGCTTCAACTTCGCTTCGATTTCAACGCGTTTTCGCTCCGATTTCACTCTAATTTCGATCCAATTACGCTCCTATTTGCTCTGATTCCGTTTCAATTTCGCTCTCAATTCACTCCTACTTCGCTCTTATTTGCCAATTTGGCTCTCAGTGTCCCGAAATTTTCGCTTTCCAGTGCGAAATTTTCGCTCTCCAGTGTGAAATGTTCGCTTTCCAGTGAGAAATTTTCGCAGTCCAGTGCAGAACTTTCGCTCTTTGGACAAAAATTTTAGTATATCAGTCCAAAATGTTATAATTCCAGTGCTAAATTTTCGCATTCCCGTGCAAAATTTTTGCAGATCAGTGCGAAATTGTTGGAATCTAGTGCTAAACTTTCGCATTCCGGTGAGAAGTATACTCATTCCAGAGCACAAGTTTCGCTTTTCAGTGCGAAATGTTAACATTCAAGTGAAAAATGTTTGCGTTCTATGGCGAAATTGTCTCATGATAATGCGAAATTTTTGTTATCTTAAGCGAAGGTTTCGCATTCCATTGCGAAATCGTTGCATTTTGATGCAAAATTTTCGCATTCCAGTGTGAAATTTTCGCATATCAGTGCAAAAATTTTGGATTCTAGTGCGACATTTTCGCAATTCACTGTGAAATTTTCGCTTTCCTGTCCGACATATTCTAGCTTGCTGATTTCATATTCATTTCGGTCAATTTTCGATTTCGCGCTATTTTCCCTGAATTTCGTTCAAATTTTGCGAAAATATAAGCAAAATTAGAGATCGATATCATGTGGAGCGAATTTAATGCGCCAGTAAGAAATTTTCACCTAACAGTACGAAATTTTAGTTGTCCAGTGGAAAAGTTTTTCATTTCAGTGCGAAATTGTTGGATTTTAGTGCGAAATTTTTGCAATCCACTGTGAAATTTTCGTCCTCCAGCGCGACACTTTTGTGTTCCGGTGCAAAATGTATGACATTCCGTTTGAAATTTTCGCTTTTTTGTTCGAAAAGTTCACATGCAAATGACTAAGTTTTGCGTTCTAGTGCGAAATTTCGTCATGCCAATGGGAATTTTTTGCTCTTTGGTGCGAAATTTTCGTATTCCATTCCGAAATTTTCGCTGTTAAGGGCGAAATTTACGCAAGCATTGCAGCAATTTCGCATTCCATTGCGAAATCGTTTCATTTCAATGCGAAATTTTTGCATTCAAGTGTGAAATTGTCACATATCAGTGCAAAAATTTTGGATTCTAGTGCGACATTTTCGCAATTCACTGTGAAATTTTCGCTCTCCTGTCCGACATATTCTATTAATTTCGGTCAATTTTCGATTTCGCTCTATTTTCCCAAAATTTCGTTCAAATTTCGCTTCACTTTTGCGTAAAAACATTGAAAGCATAGCGAAAATGAAAGCAAAATTAGAGATCGATGTCATGTGGAGCGAATTTAGTTCGCCCGTAAGAAATTTTCACCTAACAGTACAAAATTTTAGTTATCCAGTGGAAAATTTTTGCCTTTCAGTGCGAAATTGTTGGATACTAGTGCGCAAATTTTGCAATCCACCGTGAAATTGTCTTCCTCCAGCGCGACATATTCGTGTTCCGGTGCAAAATGTATGACATTCCGTTTGAAATTTTCGCTCTCTTGTGCAAAATTTTCGCATTTCGGTGCGAAATTTTCGCATTTCAGTGCAAAAGTTTCGCTTGTCAGTGCGAAATGCTAACATTCAAGTGAAAAATGTTTGCGTTCTAGTGCTGAATTTCCATATGCCAATGGAAATTTTCGTATTCGATTGCGAATTTATTTATAACAATGTGAAATTTTCACATTCCAGTGTGAAATTTTCGCATTTCAGTGCGAAAATTTTGGATTCTTATGTGTTTTCGCAATCCACTTTCAAATTTTCGTCCTCCAGCGCGTTATATGTCCCAGTGCAAAATGTATCCATCTCGTTTGAAATTTTCGCTCTTCGGTGTGAAATTTTCGCTTGTCAGTGTGAAATTTTTGCTTGCCAATGCGGAATTTTCGTATATCAGTGCGAAATTTTCGTGATACATTCCGTAATTTTGTATGTGTGTGAAATGTTCGTGGTACAATGCGAAATTATAGCATTATAACGTGAAATTTTGGCATTCTATTGCGAAATGTTCACTGTCTAGAGCGAAATTTTCGCTCTCCAGTGTGAAATTATCGAATATCAGTACAAAGCTTTCGCATTCCAGGGAGAGATATTTGCGCTGCAGCGCGAAAGTTTCGATTTCAGTGCGAAAAGTTCAGATGCAAATGACTCAGTTTTGCGTTCTATTGCGAAATTTCGTCATGCCAATGGGAAGTTTTTGCTCTTCGGTGCGAAATGTTCGTATTCCATTCCGAAATTTTCGCACTTAATTTCGGTCAATTTTCGATTTCGCGCTATTTTCCCTGAATTTCGTTCAAATTTTGCGCAAATAGAAGCAAAATTAGAGATCGATATCATGTGGAGCGAATTTAATGCGCCAGTAAGAAATTTTCACCTTACAGTACGAAATTTTAGTTGTCCAGTGGAAAAGTTTTTCATTTCAGTGTGAAATTGTTGGATTTTAGTGCGAAATTTTTGCAATCCACTGTGAAATTTTCGTCCTCCAGCGCGACACTTCTGTGTTCCGGTGCGAAATGTATGACATTCCGTTTGAAATTTTCGCTTTTTTGTGCGAAAAGTTCACATGCAAATGACTAAGTTTTGCGTTCTAGTGCGAAATTTCGTCATGCCAATGGGAAATTTTTGCTCTTTGGTGCGAAATTTTCGTATTCCATTCCGAAATTTTCGCTGTTAAGGGCGAAATTTACGCAAGTATTGCAACAATTTCGCATTCCATTGCGAAATCGTTTCATTTCAATGCGAAATTTTTGTATTCAAGTGTGAATTTGTCACATATCAGTGCAAAAATTTTGGATTCTAGTGCGACATTTTCGCAATTCACTGTGAAATTTTCGCTCTCCTGTCCGACATATTCTATTAATTTCGGTCAATTTTCGATTTCGCTCTATTTTCCCAAAATTTCGTTCAAATTTCGCTTCACTTTTGCGTAAAAACATTGAAAGCATAGCGAAAATGAAAGCAAAATTAGAGATCGATGTCATGTGGAGCGAATTTAGTTCGCCCGTAAGAAATTTTCACCTAACAGTACAAAATTTTAGTTATCCAGTGGAAAATTTTTGCCTTTCAGTGCGAAATTGTTGGATACTAGTGCGCAAATTTTGCAATCCACCGTGAAATTGTCTTCCTCCAGCGCGACATATTCGTGTTCCGGTGCAAAATGTATGACATTCCGTTTGAAATTTTCGCTCTCTTGTGCAAAATTTTCGCATTTCGGTGCGAAATTTTCGCATTTCAGTGCAAAAGTTTCGCTTGTCAGTGCGAAATGCTAACATTCAATTGAAAAATGTTTGCGTTCTAGTGCTGAATTTCCATATGCCAATGGAAATTTTCGTATTCGATTGCGAATTTATTTATAACAATGTGAAATTTTCACATTCCAGTGTGAAATTTTCGCATTTCAGTGCGAAAATTTTGGATTCTTATGTGTTTTCGCAATCCACTTTCAAATTTTCGTCCTCCAGCGCGTTATATGTCCCAGTGCAAAATGTATCCATCTCGTTTGAAATTTTCGCTCTTCGGTGTGAAATTTTCGCTTGTCAGTGTGAAATTTTTGCTTGCCAATGCGGAATTTTCGTATATCAGTGCGAAATTTTCGTGATACATTGCGAACTATAAGCAGTAAATCATAAAGGTTTTGCATTCTTGTGCGAAAATATCGAACTCCACTCCGTAATTTTGTATGAGTGTGAAATGTTCGTGGTACAATGCGAAATTATAGCATTATAACGTGAAATTTTTGGATTCTATTGCGAAATGTTCACTGTCTAGAGCGAAATTTTCGCTCTCCAGTGTGAAATTATCGAATATCAGTACAAAGCTTTCGCATTCCAGGGAGAAATATTTGCGCTGCAGCGCGAAAGTTTCGATTTCAGCGCGAAAAGTTCAGATGCAAATGACTAAGTTTTGCGTTCTATTGCGAAATTTCGTCATGCCAATGGGAAGTTTTTGCTCTTCGGTGCGAAATGTTCGTATTCCATTCCGAAATTTTCGCACTTAATTTCGGTCAATTTTCGATTTCGCGCTATTTTCCCTGAATTTCGTTCAAATTTTGCGAAAATAGAAGCAAAATTAGAGATCGATATCATGTGGAGCGAATTTAATGCGCCAGTAAGAAATTTTCACCTTACAGTACGAAATTTTAGTTGTCCAGTGGAAAAGTTTTTCATTTCAGTGTGAAATTGTTGGATTTTAGTGCGAAATTTTTGCAATCCACTGTGAAATTTTCGTCCTCCAGCGCGACACTTCTGTGTTCCGGTGCAAAATGTATGACATTCCGTTTGAAATTTTCGCTTTTTTGTGCGAAAAGTTCACATGCAAATGACTAAGTTTTGCGTTCTAGTGCGAAATTTCGTCATGCCAATGGGAATTTTTTGCTCTTTGGTGCGAAATTTTCGTATTCCATTCCGAAATTTTCGCTGTTAAGGGCGAAATTTACGCAAGCATTGCAACAATTTCGCATTCCATTGCGAAATCGTTTCATTTCAATGCGAAATTTTTGTATTCAAGTGTGAATTTGTCACATATCAGTGCAAAAATTTTGGATTCTAGTGCGACATTTTCGCAATTCACTGTGAAATTTTCGCTCTCCTGTCCGACATATTCTATTAATTTCGGTCAATTTTCGATTTCGCTCTATTTTCCCAAAATTTCGTTCAAATTTCGCTTCACTTTTGCGTAATAACATTGAAATCATAGCGAAAATGAAAGCAACATTTGAGATCGATGTCATGTGGAGCGAATTTAGTTCGCCAGTAAGAAATTTTCACCTTACAATACAAAATTTTAGTTATCCAGTGGAAAATTTTTGCCTTTCAGTGTGAAATTGTTGGATACTAGTTCGCAATTTTTGCAATTCACCGTGAAATTTTCTTCCTCCAGCGCGACATATTCGTGTTCCGGTGCAAACTGTATGACATTCCGTTTGAAGTTTTCGCTCTTTTGTGCGAAATTTTCGCATTTCAGTGCGAAATTTTCGCTTTCTAATGCGGAATTTTTGTATATCAGTCCGAAATTTTCGTGGTACATTGCGAAATTTTAGCATCACAACGCAAAGTTTTAGCATTCCTCTGCGAAATCATCGCATTCTTTTCCGAAATTTCCTTTGTTAAGAGTGAAATTTACTTTCGCGAAATAATAGACAAATCATAGCGAAAATGAAAGCAAATTTAGAGACCGATATCACGTGAAGCGAATTTATATCTCCAGTGCGAAATTTTGGCTTTACAATACGAAATTTGACATAGAAAACATATTCGTGTTCCAGTGCAAAATGTATGCAATTCTGTTTGAAATTATCGATTTTGTCTGTATACTCATTCCAGAGCACAAGTTTCGCTTTTCAGTGCGAAATGTTAACATTCAAGTGAAAAATGTTTGCGTTCTATGGCGAAATTGTCTCATGATAATGCGAAATTTTTGTTATCTTAAGCGAAGGTTTCGCATTCCATTGCGAAATCGTTGCATTTTGATGCAAAATTTTCGCATTCCAGTGTGAAATTTTCGCATATTGGAAATGTGGAATTTATCCCAAGGATATTTTCTGCTTTTTTTATCCAGTAGTAGTAGTAAACTTCATATTTTGCCAACATTTGTACTTGTCGAAAATTTTCCAGAAATTTCATAATTTATGTGCTCATTTTTTTGCAAAAATTTTGGATTCTAGTGCGACATTTTCGCAATTCACTGTGAAATTTTCGCTTTCCTGTCCGACATATTCTAGCTTGCTGATTTCATATTCATTTCGGTCAATTTTCGATTTCGCTCTATTTTCCCAAAATTTCATTCAAATTTCGCTTCTTTTTTGCGTAATAACATTGAAATCATAGCGAAAATGAAAGCAAAATAAGAGATCGATATCATGTGGAGTGAATTTAGTTCGCCAGTAAGAAATTTTCACCTTGCAGTACAAAATTTTAGTTATCCAGTTGAAAATAAATGTTTGCCTTTCAGTGCGAAATTGTTGGATACTAAAATGTTCGTTATACAAAGCGAAACTTTAGCATTACAACGCAAAGTTTTTGCATTCTTGTGCGAAATTATCGCATTCTTTCGTGAAATTCCGCTGTTAAGAGCGAAACTATTACTCACCAGTGCGAAATTTTTGAATATCAGTACGCAGATTTCGCATTCCAGGGAGAAATATTGGCACTCCAGCGCGAAAGTTTCGCTTGTCAGTGCGAAATGTAAACATTCAAGTATAAAATGTTTGCGTTCTAGTGCGGAATTTCCTCATGCCAATGGGAATTTTCGTAATTTATTAGGAAATTGTTATATAACGTATTCCATTCCGAGATTTTCGCACTTAATTTCGGTCAATTTTCGATTTCGCGCTATTTTCCCTGAATTTCGTTCAAATTTTGCGAAAATAGAAGCAAAATTAGAGATCGATATCATGTGGAGCGAATTTAATGCGCCAGTAAGAAATTTTCACCTTACAGTACGAAATTTTAGTTGTCCAGTGGAAAAGTTTTTCATTTCAGTGTGAAATTGTTGGATTTTAGTGCGAAATTTTTGCAATCCACTGTGAAATTTTCGTCCTCCAGCGCGACACTTCTGTGTTCCGGTGCAAAATGTATGACATTCCGTTTGAAATTTTCGCTTTTTTGTGCGAAAAGTTCACATGCAAATGACTAAGTTTTGCGTTCTAGTGCGAAATTTCGTCATGCCAATGGGAAATTTTTGCTCTTTGGTGCGAAATTTTCGTATTCCATTCCGAAATTTTCGCTGTTAAGGGCGAAATTTACGCAAGCATTGCAACAATTTCGCATTCCATTGCGAAATCGTTTCATTTCAATGCGAAATTTTTGTATTCAAGTGTGAATTTGTCACATATCAGTGCAAAAATTTTGGATTCTAGTGCGACATTTTCGCAATTCACTGTGAAATTTTCGCTCTCCTGTCCGACATATTCTATTAATTTCGGTCAATTTTCGATTTCGCTCTATTTTCCCAAAATTTCGTTCAAATTTCGCTTCACTTTTGCGTAAAAACATTGAAAGCATAGCCAAAATGAAAGCAAAATTAGAGATCGATGTCATGTGGAGCGAATTTAGTTCGCCCGTAAGAAATTTTCACCTAACAGTACAAAATTTTAGTTATCCAGTGGAAAATTTTTGCCTTTCAGTGCGAAATTGTTGGATACTAGTGCGCAAATTTTGCAATCCACCGTGAAATTGTCTTCCTCCAGCGCGACATATTCGTGTTCCGGTGCAAAATGTATGACATTCCGTTTGAAATTTTCGCTCTCTTGTGCAAAATTTTCGCATTTCGGTGCGAAATTTTCGCATTTCAGTGCAAAAGTTTCGCTTGTCAGTGCGAAATGCTAACATTCAAGTGAAAAATGTTTGCGTTCTAGTGCTGAATTTCCATATGCCAATGGAAATTTTCGTATTCGATTGCGAATTTATTTATAACAATGTGAAATTTTCACATTCCAGTGTGAAATTTTCGCATTTCAGTGCGAAAATTTTGGATTCTTATGTGTTTTCGCAATCCACTTTCAAATTTTCGTCCTCCAGCGCGTTATATGTCCCAGTGCAAAATGTATCCATCTCGTTTGAAATTTTCGCTCTTCGGTGTGAAATTTTCGCTTGTCAGTGTGAAATTTTTGCTTGCCAATGCGGAATTTTCGTATATCAGTGCGAAATTTTCGTGATACATTGCGAACTATAAGCAGTAAATCATGAAGGTTTTGCATTCTTGTGCGAAAATATCGAACTCCACTCCGTAATTTTGTATGAGTGTGAAATGTTCGTGGTACAATGCAAAATTATAGCATTATAACGTGAAATTTTTGCATTCTATTGCGAAATGTTCACTGTCTAGAGCGAAATTTTCGCTCTCCAGTGTGAAATTATCGAATATCAGTACAAAGCTTTCGCATTCCAGGGAGAAATATTTGCGCTGCAGCGCGAAAGTTTCGATTTCAGCGCGAAAAGTTCAGATGCAAATGACTAAGTTTTGCGTTCTATTGCGAAATTTCGTCATGCCAATGGGAAGTTTTTGCTCTTCGGTGCGAAATGTTCGTATTCCATTCCGAAATTTTCGCACTTAATTTCGGTCAATTTTCGATTTCGCGCTATTTTCCCTGAATTTCGTTCAAATTTTGCGAAAATAGAAGCAAAATTAGAGATCGATATCATGTGGAGCGAATTTAATGCGCCAGTAAGAAATTTTCACCTTACAGTACGAAATTTTAGTTGTCCAGTGGAAAAGTTTTTCATTTCAGTGTGAAATTGTTGGATTTTAGTGCGAAATTTTTGCAATCCACTGTGAAATTTTCGTCCTCCAGCGCGACACTTCTGTGTTCCGGTGCAAAATGTATGACATTCCGTTTGAAATTTTCGCTTTTTTGTGCGAAAAGTTCACATGCAAATGACTAAGTTTTGCGTTCTAGTGCGAAATTTCGTCATGCCAATGGGAATTTTTTGCTCTTTGGTGCGAAATTTTCGTATTCCATTCCGAAATTTTCGCTGTTAAGGGCGAAATTTACGCAAGCATTGCAACAATTTCGCATTCCATTGCGAAATCGTTTCATTTCAATGCGAAATTTTTGTATTCAAGTGTGAATTTGTCACATATCAGTGCAAAAATTTTGGATTCTAGTGCGACATTTTCGCAATTCACTGTGAAATTTTCGCTCTCCTGTCCGACATATTCTATTAATTTCGGTCAATTTTCGATTTCGGTCTATTTTCCCAAAATTTCGTTCAAATTTCGCTTCACTTTTGCGTAATAACATTGAAATCATAGCGAAAATGAAAGCAACATTTGAGATCGATGTCATGTGGAGCGAATTTAGTTCGCCAGTAAGAAATTTTCACCTTACAATACAAAATTTTATTTATCCAGTGGAAAATTTTTGCCTTTCAGTGTGAAATTGTTGGATACTAGTTCGCAATTTTTGCAATTCACCGTGAAATTTTCTTCCTCCAGCGCGACATATTCGTGTTCCGGTGCAAACTGTATGACATTCCGTTTGAAGTTTTCGCTCTTTTGTGCGAAATTTTCGCATTTCAGTGCGAAATTTTCGCTTTCTAATGCGGAATTTTTGTATATCAGTCCGAAATTTTCGTGGTACATTGCGAAATTTTAGCATCACAACGCAAAGTTTTAGCATTCCTCTGCGAAATCATCGCATTCTTTTCCGAAATTTCCTTTGTTAAGAGTGAAATTTACTTTCGCGAAATAATAGACAAATCATAGCGAAAATGAAAGCAAATTTAGAGACCGATATCACGTGAAGCGAATTTATATCTCCAGTGCGAAATTTTGGCTTTACAATACGAAATTTGACATGTGAAATTTTCGCTTGTCAGTGTGAAATTTTTGCTTGCCAATGCGGAATTTTCGTATATCAGTGCGAAATTTTCGTGATACATTGCGAACTATTAGCAGTAAATCATGAAGGTTTTGCATTCTTGTGCGAAAATATCGAACTCCACTCCGTAATTTTGTATGAGTGTGAAATGTTCGTGGTACAATGCGAAATTATAGCATTATAACGTGAAATTTTTGCATTCTATTGCGAAATGTTCACTGTCTAGAGCGAAATTTTCGCTCTCCAGTGTGAAATTATCGAATATCAGTACAAAGCTTTCGCATTCCAGGGAGAAATATTTGCGCTGCAGCGCGAAAGTTTCGATTTCAGTGCGAAAAGTTCAGATGCAAATGACTAAGTTTTGCGTTCTATTGCGAAATTTCGTCATGCCAATGGGAAGTTTTTGCTCTTCGGTGCGAAATGTTCGTATTCCATTCCGAAATTTTCGCACTTAATTTCGGTCAATTTTCGATTTCGCGCTATTTTCCCTGAATTTCGTTCAAATTTTGCGAAAATAGAAGCAAAATTAGAGATCGATATCATGTGGAGCGAATTTAATGCGCCAGTAAGAAATTTTCACCTTACAGTACGAAATTTTAGTTGTCCAGTGGAAAAGTTTTTCATTTCAGTGTGAAATTGTTGGATTTTAGTGCGAAATTTTTGCAATCCACTGTGAAATTTTCGTCCTCCAGCGCGACACTTCTGTGTTCCGGTGCAAAATGTATGACATTCCGTTTGAAATTTTCGCTTTTTTGTGCGAAAAGTTCACATGCAAATGACTAAGTTTTGCGTTCTAGTGCGAAATTTCGTCATGCCAATGGGAAATTTTTGCTCTTTGGTGCGAAATTTTCGTATTCCATTCCGAAATTTTCGCTGTTAAGGGCGAAATTTACGCAAGCATTGCAACAATTTCGCATTCCATTGCGAAATCGTTTCATTTCAATGCGAAATTTTTGTATTCAAGTGTGAATTTGTCACATATCAGTGCAAAAATTTTGGATTCTAGTGCGACATTTTCGCAATTCACTGTGAAATTTTCGCTCTCCTGTCCGACATATTCTATTAATTTCGGTCAATGTTCGATTTCGCTCTATTTTCCCAAAATTTCGTTCAAATTTCGCTTCACTTTTGCGTAAAAACATTGAAAGCATAGCGAAAATGAAAGCAAAATTAGAGATCGATGTCATGTGGAGCGAATTTAGTTCGCCCGTAAGAAATTTTCACCTAACAGTACAAAATTTTAGTTATCCAGTGGAAAATTTTTGCCTTTCAGTGCGAAATTGTTGGATACTAGTGCGCAAATTTTGCAATCCACCGTGAAATTGTCTTCCTCCAGCGCGACATATTCGTGTTCCGGTGCAAAATGTATGACATTCCGTTTGAAATTTTCGCTCTCTTGTGCAAAATTTTCGCATTTCGGTGCGAAATTTTCGCATTTCAGTGCAAAAGTTTCGCTTGTCAGTGCGAAATGCTAACATTCAAGTGAAAAATGTTTGCGTTCTAGTGCTGAATTTCCATATGCCAATGGAAATTTTCGTATTCGATTGCGAATTTATTTATAACAATGTGAAATTTTCACATTCCAGTGTGAAATTTTCGCATTTCAGTGCGAAAATTTTGGATTCTTATGTGTTTTCGCAATCCACTTTCAAATTTTCGTCCTCCAGCGCGTTATATGTCCCAGTGCAAAATGTATCCATCTCGTTTGAAATTTTCGCTCTTCGGTGTGAAATTTTCGCTTGTCAGTGTGAAATTTTTGCTTGCCAATGCGGAATTTTCGTATATCAGTGCGAAATTTTCGTGATACATTGCGAACTATTAGCAGTAAATCATGAAGGTTTTGCATTCTTGTGCGAAAATATCGAACTCCACTCCGTAATTTTGTATGAGTGTGAAATGTTCGTGGTACAATGCGAAATTATAGCATTATAACGTGAAATTTTTGCATTCTATTGCGAAATGTTCACTGTCTAGAGCGAAATTTTCGCTCTCCAGTGTGAAATTATCGAATATCAGTACAAAGCTTTCGCATTCCAGGGAGAAATATTTGCGCTGCAGCGCGAAAGTTTCGATTTCAGCGCGAAAAGTTCAGATGCAAATGACTAAGTTTTGCGTTCTATTGCGAAATTTCGTCATGCCAATGGGAAGTTTTTGCTCTTCGGTGCGAAATGTTCGTATTCCATTCCGAAATTTTCGCACTTAATTTCGGTCAATTTTCGATTTCGCGCTATTTTCCCTGAATTTCGTTCAAATTTTGCGAAAATAGAAGCAAAATTAGAGATCGATATCATGTGGAGCGAATTTAATGCGCCAGTAAGAAATTTTCACCTTACAGTACGAAATTTTAGTTGTCCAGTGGAAAAGTTTTTCATTTCAGTGTGAAATTGTTGGATTTTAGTGCGAAATTTTTGCAATCCACTGTGAAATTTTCGTCCTCCAGCGCGACACTTCTGTGTTCCGGTGCAAAATGTATGACATTCCGTTTGAAATTTTCGCTTTTTTGTGCGAAAAGTTCAGATGCAAATGACTAAGTTTTGCGTTCTAGTGCGAAATTTCGTCATGCCAATGGGAATTTTTTGCTCTTTGGTGCGAAATTTTCGTATTCCATTCCGAAATTTTCGCTGTTAAGGGCGAAATTTACGCAAGCATTGCAACAATTTCGCATTCCATTGCGAAATCGTTTCATTTCAATGCGAAATTTTTGTATTCAAGTGTGAATTTGTCACATATCAGTGCAAAAATTTTGGATTCTAGTGCGACATTTTCGCAATTCACTGTGAAATTTTCGCTCTCCTGTCCGACATATTCTATTAATTTCGGTCAATTTTCGATTTCGCTCTATTTTCCCAAAATTTCGTTCAAATTTCGCTTCACTTTTGCGTAATAACATTGAAATCATAGCGAAAATGAAAGCAACATTTGAGATCGATGTCATGTGGAGCGAATTTAGTTCGCCAGTAAGAAATTTTCACCTTACAATACAAAATTTTATTTATCCAGTGGAAAATTTTTGCCTTTCAGTGTGAAATTGTTGGATACTAGTTCGCAATTTTTGCAATTCACCGTGAAATTTTCTTCCTCCAGCGCGACATATTCGTGTTCCGGTGCAAACTGTATGACATTCCGTTTGAAGTTTTCGCTCTTTTGTGCGAAATTTTCGCATTTCAGTGCGAAATTTTCGCTTTCTAATGCGGAATTTTTGTATATCAGTCCGAAATTTTCGTGGTACATTGCGAAATTTTAGCATCACAACGCAAAGTTTTAGCATTCCTCTGCGAAATCATCGCATTCTTTTCCGAAATTTCCTTTGTTAAGAGTGAAATTTACTTTCGCGAAATAATAGACAAATCATAGCGAAAATGAAAGCAAATTTAGAGACCGATATCACGTGAAGCGAATTTATATCTCCAGTGCGAAATTTTGGCTTTACAATACGAAATTTGACATAGAAAACATATTCGTGTTCCAGTGCAAAATGTATGCAATTCTGTTTGAAATTATCGATTTTGTCTGTATACTCATTCCAGAGCACAAGTTTCGCTTTTCAGTGCGAAATGTTAACATTCAAGTGAAAAATGTTTGCGTTCTATGGCGAAATTGTCTCATGATAATGCGAAATTTTTGTTATCTTAAGCGAAGGTTTCGCATTCCATTGCGAAATCGTTGCATTTTGATGCAAAATTTTCGCATTCCAGTGTGAAATTTTCGCATATCAGTGCAAAAATTTTGGATTCTAGTGCGACATTTTCGCAATTCACTGTGAAATTTTCGCTTTCCTGTCCGACATATTCTAGCTTGCTGATTTCATATTCATTTCGGTCAATTTTCGATTTCGCTCTATTTTCCCAAAATTTCATTCAAATTTCGCTTCTTTTTTGCGTAATAACATTGAAATCATAGCGAAAATGAAAGCAAAATAAGAGATCGATATCATGTGGAGTGAATTTAGTTCGCCAGTAAGAAATTTTCACCTTGCAGTACAAAATTTTAGTTATCCAGTTGAAAATAAATGTTTGCCTTTCAGTGCGAAATTGTTGGATACTAAAATGTTCGTTATACAAAGCGAAACTTTAGCATTACAACGCAAAGTTTTTGCATTCTTGTGCGAAATTATCGCATTCTTTCGTGAAATTCCGCTGTTAAGAGCGAAACTATTACTCACCATTGCGAAATTTTTGAATATCAGTACGCAGATTTCGCATTCCAGGGAGAAATATTGGCACTCCAGCGCGAAAGTTTCGCTTGTCAGTGCGAAATGTTAACATTCAAGTATAAAATGTTTGCGTTCTAGTGCGGAATTTCCTCATGCCAATGGGAATTTTTGTAATTTATTAGGAAATTGTTATATAACAATGCAAAATTTTCACATTCTAGTGTGAAACTTTCGCATTTCAGTCCGAAATTTTTGGATTCTAGTGCGAAATTTAAATTTGCTTTCATTTTCGCTATGATTTCAGTATTATTTCGCGAAAGTAAATTTCACTCTTAACAAAGAAAATTTCGGAAATGAATGCGATGATTTCGCAGAGGACTGAAATGCGAAATTTTCGCTCTTTTGTGGGAAGTTTAGTGCAGAACTTTCGCTCTTGTTAGCATATTAGTCCAAAATGTTATAATTCCAGTGCTAAATTTTCGCATTCCCGTGCAAAATTTTTGCATATCAGTGCGAAATTGTTAGAATCTAGTGCGAAACTTTCGCATTCCGGTGAGAAGTATACGCATTCCAGAGCACAAGTTTCGCTTTTCAGTGCGAAATGTTAACATTCAAGTGAAAAATGTTTGCGTTCTATGGCGAAATTGTCTCATGATAATGCGAAATTTTTGTTATCTAAAGCGAAGGTTTCGCATTCCATTGCGAAATCGTTGCATTTTGATGCAAAATTTTCGCATTCCAGTGTGAAATTTTCGCATATCAGTGCAAAAATTTTGGATTCTAGTGCGAAATTTTCGCAATTCACTGTGAAATTTTCGCTCTCCTGTCCGACATATTCTAGCTTGCTGATTTCATATTCATTTCGGTCAATTTTCGATTTCGCGCTATTCTCCCTGAATTTCGTTCAAATTTTGCGAAAATATAAGCAAAATTAGAGATCGATATCATGTGGAGCGAATTTAATGCGCCAGTAAGAAATTTTCACCTAACAGTACAAAGTTTTAGTTGTCCAGTGGAAAAGTTTTTCATTTCAGTGCGAAATTGTTGGATTTTAGTGCGAAATTTTTGCAATCCACTGTGAAATTTTCGTCCTCCAGCGCGACACTTTTGTGTTCCGGTGCAAAATGTATGACATTCCGTTTGAAATTTTCGCTTTTTTGTGCGAAAAGTTCAGATGCAAATGACTAAGTTTTGCGTTCTATTGCGAAATTTCGTCATGCCAATGGGAAGTTTTTGCTCTTCGGTGCGAGATGTTCGTATTCCATTCCGAAATTTTCGCACTTAATTGCAAAATTTTCGCAAGCATTGCAGCAATTTCGCATTTTATAGTGAAATCGGGTCATTTTAATGCAAAATTTTTGCATTCAAGTGTAAAATTTTCGCATATCAGTGCAAAAATTTTGGATTCTAGTGCGACATTTTCGCAATTCACTGTGAAATTTTCGCTCTCCTGTCCGACATATTCTATTAATTTCGGTCAATTTTCGATTTCGCTCTATTTTCCCAAAATTTCGTTCAAATTTCGCTTCACTTTTGCGTAAAAACATTGAAAGCATAGCGAAAATGAAAGCAAAATTAGAGATCGATGTCATGTGGAGCGAATTTAGTTCGCCCGTAAGAAATTTTCACCTAACAGTACAAAATTTTAGTTATCCAGTGGAAAATTTTTGCCTTTCAGTGGGAAATTGTTGGATACTAGTTCGCAATTTTTGCAATTCACCGTGAAATTTTCTTCCTCCAGCGCGACATATTCGTGTTGCGGTGCAAACTGTATGACATTCCGTTTGAAGTTTTCGCTCTTTTGTGCGAAATTTTCGCATTTCAGTGCGAAATTTTCGCTTTCTAATGCGGAATTTTTGTATATCAGTCCGAAATTTTCGTGGTACATTGCGAAATTTTAGCATCACAACGCAAAGTTTTAGCATTCCTCTGCGAAATCATCGCATTCTTTTCCGAAATTTCCTTTGTTAAGAGTGAAATTTACTTTCGCGAAATAATAGACAAATCATAGCGAAAATGAAAGCAAATTTAGAGACCGATATCACGTGAAGCGAATTTATATCTCCAGTGCGAAATTTTGGCTTTACAATACGAAATTTGACATAGAAAACATATTCGTGTTCCAGTGCAAAATGTATGCAATTCTGTTTGAAATTATCGATTTTGTCTGTATACTCATTCCAGAGCACAAGTTTCGCTTTTCAGTGCGAAATGTTAACATTCAAGTGAAAAATGTTTGCGTTCTATGGCGAAATTGTCTCATGATAATGCGAAATTTTTGTTATCTTAAGCGAAGGTTTCGCATTCCATTGCGAAATCGTTGCATTTTGATGCAAAATTTTCGCATTCCAGTGTGAAATTTTCGCATATCAGTGCAAAAATTTTGGATTCTAGTGCGACATTTTCGCAATTCACTGTGAAATTTTCGGTTTCCTGTTCGACATATTCTAGCTTGCTGATTTCATATTCATTTCGGTCAATTTTCGATTTCGCTCTATTTTCCCAAAATTTCATTCAAATTTCGCTTCTTTTTTGCGTAATAACATTGAAATCATAGCGAAAATGAAAGCAAAATAAGAGATCGATATCATGTGGAGTGAATTTAGTTCGCCAGTAAGAAATTTTCACCTTGCAGTACAAAATTTTAGTTATCCAGTTGAAAATAAATGTTTGCCTTTGAGTGCGAAATTATTGGATACTAAAATGTTCGTTATACAAAGCGAAACTTTAGCATTACAACGCAAAGTTTTTGCATTCTTGTGCGAAATTATCGCATTCTTTCGTTGCCCCAGTTTCACTTCAATTTTGCTCCAGTTTCGCTCCAGTTTCGCTCCAGTTTCGCTCCAGTTTCGCTCCACTTTCGCTTTACTTTCGCTCCAGTTTCGCTCATCTTTCGCTTTAGTTTCGCTCCAGTTTCGCTTCAGTTTCGCTCCACTTTCTATCCAGTTTCGCTTTACTTTCGCTCCAGTTTCGCTCATTTTTCGCTTCAGTTTCGCTTCAATTTCGCTCCAGTTTCGCTCCAATTTCGCTGCAAATCGCTCCAATTTCGCTCCAATTTCGCCCCAGTTTCGCTCCAGATTCGCTCCAATTTCGCTCCAGTTCACTCCAGTTTCGCCCCAGTTTCGCTCCAGTTTCGCTCCACTTTCGCTTCAGTTTCGCTTCAGTTTCGTTCCAGTTTCGCACCAATTTCGCTCCAGTTTCGCTCCAGTTTCGCTTTACTTTCGCTCCAGTTTCGCTCCGCTTTCGCTTCAGTTTCGCTCCAATTTCGCTCCAATTTCGCTCCAATTTCGCCCCAGTTTCGCTTTACTTTCGCTCCAGTTTCGCTCCGCTTTCGCTTCAGTTTCGCTCCAATTTCGCTCCAGTTTCGCCCCAGTTTCGCTCCAGATTCGCTCCAATTTCGCTGCAGATTCACTCCAGTTTCGCCCCAGATTCGCTCCACTTTCGCTTCAGTTTCGCTGCAGTTTCGCTCAAGTTCTGCTTCAGTTTCGCTCCAGTTTCGCTCCAGTTTCGCTCCACTTTCGCTGCAATTTCGCTTCAGTTTCGCTCTACTTTCGCTCCAGTTTCGCTCCAGATTCGCTCCACTTTCGCTTTACTTTCGCTCGAGATTCGCTCCACTTTCGCTTCAGTTTCGTTCCAGTTTCACTCCAGTTTCGCTCCATTTTCGCTGCAATTTCGCTCCAGTTTCGCTCTTCTTTCGCTCCAGTTTCGCTCCAGATTCGCTCTAATTTCGCTCCAGTTTCGCTCCAGTTTCGCTTCAGTTTCGCTCCAGTTTCGCTCCAGTTTCGCTCCAATTTCGCTCCACTTTCTATCCAGATTCGCTCCAATTTCGCTCCAGTTTCGCTCCCCTTTTGCTTCAGTTTTGCTCCAGTGTCGCTCTACTTTCGCACCAGTTTCGCTTCAGTTTCGCTCCAGTTTTGCTCCAGTTTCGCTTCAATTTCGCTCCACTTTCGCTTCAGTTTGGCTCCAATTTCGCTCCAATTTCGTTCCACTTTCGCTTCAGTTTTGCTCCAGTTTTGCTCCAGTTTCGCTCTACTTTCGCTCCACTTTCGCTCCAGTTTTGCTCCAGTTTAGCTCCACTTTCGCTTCAGTTTCGCTCCAGTTACACTCTACTATCGCTCCAGTTTCGCTTCAATTTCAATCCACTTTCGCTCCAGTTTCGCTTCAATTTCGCTCCACTTTCACTCCAGTTTCGCTTCAATTTCGTTCCAGTTTCGCTATAGTTTCGCTCCAGTTTCGCTGCACTTTCGCTCCAATTTCGCTTCAGTTTCGCTCCAGTTCCACTCCAGTTTCGGTTCAGTTTCTCTGCAGTTTCACTCCAATTTCGTTCCAATTCCGCCCCAGATTCGCTCCAGATTTGCTCCAATTTCGCTCCAGTTTCTATCCAGTTTCGCTCCAGTGTCGCTCCTCTTTCGCTTCAGTTTCGCTCCAGTTTCGCTCCAGTTCCACTCCAGTTTCGGTTCAGTTTCTCTGCAGTTTCACTCCAATTTCGTTCCAATTCCGGTCCAGTTTCGCTCCAGATTCGCTCCTATTTGGCTCCACTTTCACTTCAGTTTCGCTCCAGTTTCGCTCCAGTTTCGCTCCAGTTTCGCACCAATTTCGCTCCAGTTTCGAACAGGTGATTGTACCTATCCGGATTGTACCTGCCTAATTTCGCTACAGTTTCACTCCAGTTCCGCTCCAGTTTCATTTCAGTTTCTCTGCAGTTTCACTCCAATTTCGTTCCAATTCCGCCCCAGGTTCGCTCCAGATTCGCTCCAGTTTCGCTTCAGTTTCGCTCCAGTTTTGCTCCAGTTTCGCTGCAATGTCGCTCCAGTTTCGCTCCAGCTTCGCTTCACTTTCGCTTCAGTTCCGCTCCAGTTTCGGTTCAGTTTCTCTGCAGTTTCACTCCAATTTCGTTCCAATTCCGCCCCAGGTTCGCTCCAGATTCGCTCCAGTTTCGCTTCAGTTTCGCTCCAGTTTTGCTCCAGTTTCGCTGCAATGTCGCTCCAGTTTCGCTCCAGCTTCACTTCACTTTCGCTTCAGTTTCGCTCCAGTTTCGCTCCAGTTTCGCTCCACTTTCGCGCCAATTTCGCTCCAGTTTTGCTCCACTTTTGCTCCAGTTTCGCTTCAGTTCGCTCCAGTTTCGCTCCACTTTCTCTCCAGATTCGCTCCAATTTCGTTCCAGTTTCGTTCAACTTTCGCTCCAGTTTCGCTTCAATGTCGCCCTAGTTTCGCTCCAGTTTCACTCCAATTTCGCTTCAGTTTCGCTCCAGTTTCGCTCCAGTTTCGCTCCAGATTCGCTCCACTTTCGCTTCAGTTTCGCTCCAGTTTCGCTCCTTTTTCGCTCCAATTTCGCTCCAGTTTCGCTCCAGTTTCGCTCTACTTTCACTAAATTTCGCTTCAGATTCGCTCCAATTTTGCTCCAGTTTCGCTCCAGTTTCGCACCAGCTTCGCTTCAGTTTCGCTCCAGTTTTGCTCCAGTTTTGCTCCAGTTTCGTGTCAATTTCGCTCCAGTTTCGCTCCAGTTTCGCTCCAGTTTCGCTCCACTTTCGCTTCAGTTTCGCTTCAGTTTCGTTCCAGTTTCTCTCCAATTTCTCTCCAGTTTCGCTCCAGTTTCGCTTTACTTTCGCTCCAGTTTCGCTCCCCTTTCGCTTCAGTTTCGCTCCAGTTTCGCTCCAGATTCGCTCCACTTTCGCTTCAGTTTCGCTCCAGCTTCGCTCCAATTTCACTCCAGATTTGCTCCACTTTCGCTTCAATTTCGCTCCAGTTTCGCTCCAGTTTCGCTCCACTTTCGCTTCAGTTTCGCTTCAGTTTCGCTTCAGTTTCGTTCCAGTTTCTCTCCAATTTCTCTCCAGTTTCGCTCCAGTTTCGCTTTACTTTCGCTCCAGTTTCGCTCCCCTTTCGCTTCAGTTTCGCTCCAGTTACGCTTAAGTTTCGCTCCAGTTACGCTCCAGTTTCGCTCCACTTTCGCTTCAGTTTCGCATCAGTTTCGCTCCAGTTTTGCTCCAGTTTCACTTCAATTTCGCTCCAGTTCGCTCCAGTTTCACTTCACTTTCGCTCCACTTTCGCTCCAGTTTCGCTTCAGTTTCGATCCAGTTTTGATCCAGTTTCGCTTCAATTTCGCTCCAGTTTCGCTCCACTTTCGCTTTACTTTCGCTTCAGTTTCGCTCCAGTTTCGCTCCAGATTAGCTCCACTTTCGCTTTACTTTCGCTCGAGATTCGCTCCACTATCGCTCCAATTTCGCTCCTATTTCGCCCCAGTTTCGCTCCAGATTCGCTCCAATTTCGTTCCAATTTCGTTCCACTTTCGCTCCAGTTTCGCTCCAATTTCGCCCCAGTTTTGCTCCAGTTTCACTCCAATTTCGCTTCAATTTCGCTCCAGTTTCGCTCCAGATTCGCTCCACTTTCGCGTCAGTTTCGCTCCAGTTTTGCTCCAGTTTCGCTCCAGTTTCGCTCCAGATTCGCTCCACTTTCGTTTCAGTTTCGCTACAGTTTCGCTCCACTTTCGCTCCAATTTCGCACCAGTTTCGCTGCACTTTCGCTCCAGTTTTGCTCCCCTTTCGCTTCAGTTTCACTCCAGTTTCGCTCCAGTTTCGCTCCACTTTCGCTTCAATTCCGCTCCAGTTTCGCTCCAATTTCGCTCTACTTTCGCTCCAGTTTCGCTCCAGATTTACTCGAATTTCGCTCCAGTTTCGCTCCAGTTTCGCTTCAGTTTCGCTCCAGTTTCGCTCCAGTTTCGCTCCACTTTCTCTCCAGATTCGCTCCAATTTCGCTCCAGTTTCGCTCCAATTTCGCTCCAGTTTCGCCCCAGTTTCGCTCCTTTTTCGCTCCAGTTCCGCTTCAGTTTCGCTCCGGTTTTGCTCCAGTTTCGCTCCAATTTCGCTCCACTTTCGCTTCAGTTTGGCTCCAATTTTGCTTCAATTCCGCTCCAGTTTCGCTCCACTTTCGCTTCAGTTTTGCTCCAGTTTCGCTCCAGTTTCGCTCCAGTTTCGCTCCAGTTCCACTCTACTTTCGCTCCAGTTTCGCTTCAATTTCGGTCCACTTTCGCTCCAGTTTCGCTTCAATTTCGCTCCACTTTCACTCTAGTTTCGCTTCAATTTCGCTCCAGTTTCGCTCCAGTTTCGCTCCACTTTCGCTTCAGTTTCGCTCCAGTTTCGCCCCAGTTTCGCTCCAGTTTCGCTCCAGTTTCGCTCCACTTTCGCTCAAATTTCGCTGCAGTTTCGCTCCAATTTCGCTGCAATCGTTCAGAATGCCCCACGCATCGTTGTAGTTTCCGTCAGAGATTGGAAGATGCTGGATCAATCGCTTTGCTTCACCAGTTAGATGGGCAAGCAAATAGTACATCCGTTGTGAAGGACTGATAGGTTGACAGTGGACCAGCTGCGTGTAGAGCTCCTTGAAGTGGGTCCACTGATGATAATCCCCGTCGAAGATGGGCAGCGTAATCTTGGGCAGTTTTATTGGCTCAGCCAATATGCGCGACGTCTCGAGTTGGTCGCCCGATCGATGAAGATGAGACGACTTATGCTGCAGATTACTAATGCATTCCAGTAGCTCAACCTGCACTTGATTGAATTCTTGTGCACTGTAGCCCATGGTTTCGACTTCGTCCGATGCAGCGCTCTCCCAAATTTCATTGTCGTTACTGGAAAGCTGCTGATGGTAACCTTCTATCAGCTGCAACTTAAGCTGATAGTATGCGTCTGGATGCTGTTGTAGCGACTTCTCATGAACATCTCGCAGAGCGAAGCGAATGTTGCGTATGAGAGCCATTTGTCGTCGAATTGATTTGATGACGGTTGCATCAACTTTGACATCATCGGTGTTCGCCACCCTGAACCTTTCAGGGGGAACTGGTGAAGCCTTGCGAACGCGAGGTGGGCCGGGGGCCAAACGTTCCCGCAAGGTTGCAATAAGCGCAGATGCGTTCTCGTGAACGGTCTGCATGGATTCGAAGAACCTCTGCTGAATGTACGGATGCAATGGGTTTGCATCCACTAGCTGCTGCTCCACCATCGCCTGATGGTTAGCTTGGAATTGGGACCAAGCGTCGTTTAGCTCGCGTTCCGCCTTGTCCAAGTACGCGCTATTCTTCCTGTCAGTGGGGTCCTTTTTCAGTCGCCGTAGAACTGCTTGGATAACGTCGCCCAACTGCGACTGTTCCTGTGTCAGCTCCTCGAAACTCGCCATGTTGAGAATCGCAAGAGCAAAGTGTTGAAATTATCGCCTGGAGTGCAGAACCAAAGAAATGTAAAAATATCTCGCCGGGGCCTCCAAATGTTTTTGTATAGCGACTCAGGAGTTTCTGAAGCCGCTTGAAATCCAGATGCAAGATCTGGACTTCAATCGTAAGGTTTAAGTACAATACTTACACCTCAATGCGTTGATGTGGTGATTGTACCTATCCGGACAAAACATATCACAGAAACCTTCCTAATTTCGCTACAGTTTCGCTCCAGTTCCGCTCCAGTTTCGGTTCAGTTTCTCTGCAGTTTCACTCCAATTTCGTTCCAATTCCGCCCCAGGTTCGCTCCAGATTCGCTCCAGTTTCGCTTCAGTTTCGCTCCAGTTTTGCTCCAGTTTCGCTGCAATGTCGCTCCAGTTTCGCTCCAGTTTCGCTCCCCTTTCGCTCCAATTTCGCTCCAGTTTTGCTGCACTTTTGCTCCAGTTTCGCTTCAGTTTCGCTCCACTTTCTCTCCAGATTCGCTCCAATTTCGTTCCAGTTTCGTTCAACTTTCGCTCCAGTTTCGCTCCAATGTCGCCCGAGTTTCGCTCCAGTTTCACTCCAATTTCGCTTCAGTTTCGCTCCAGTTTTGCTCCACTTTCGCTTCAGTTTTGCTCCAGTTTCGCTCAAGTTTCGCTCGCTTTCGCTCCCATTTCGCTGCAAATTCGCTCCAATTTCACTCCAATTTCGCTCCTATTTCGCCCCAGTTTTGCTCCAGTTTCAATCCAATTTCGTTCCAGTTTCGTTCCACTTTCGCTCCAGTTTCGCTCCAATTTCGCCCCAGTTTCGCTCCAGTTTCACTCCAATTTCGCTTCAATTTCGCTCCAGTTTCGCTCCAGATTCGCTCCACTTTCACGTCAGTTTCGCTCCAGTTTTGCTCCAGTTTCGCTCCAGTTTCGCTCCAGATTCGCTCCACTTTCGCTTCAGTTTCGCTCCAGTTCCGCTCCCCTTTCGCTCCAGTTCCGCTCCCCTTTCGCTCCAGTTTCGCTCCAGTGTCGCTCCACTTTCGCTCCAGTTTCGCTTCAGTTTCGCTCCAGTTTCACCACAAAATATGTACACATTCTCAGTTTCGCCCCAGTTTCGCTTCAATTTTGCTCGTATTTTGCTCCAGTTTCGCTCCACTTTCGCTCCAGTTTTGCTCCAGTTTCGCCCCAGTTTCGCTCATTTTTCGCTCCAGTTTCGCTTCAGTTTCGCTCCAGTTTTGCTCCAGTTTCGCTTCAATTTCGCCACACTTTCGCTTCAGTTTGTTTCCAATTTCGCTCCAATTTCGCTCCGCTTTCGCTTCAGTTTCGGTCCAGTTTTGCTCCACTTTCGCGTCAGTTTCGCTCCAGTTTTGCTCCAGTTTCGCTCCAGTTTCGCTCCAGATTCGCTCCACTTTCGCTTCAGTTTCGCTCCAGTTCCGCTCCCCTTTCGCTCCAGTTTCGCTCCAGTTTCGCTCCAGTTTCGCTCTACTTTCACTCAAATTTCGCTTCAGAATCGCTCCAATTTCGCTCCTTTTCGCTCCAGTTTCGCTTCAGTTTCGCTCCGGTTTTGCTCCAGTTTCGCTCCAATTTCGCTCCACTTTCGCTTCAGTTTGGCTCCAATTTTGCTTCAATTCCGCTCCAGTTTCGCTCCACATTCGCTTCAGTTTCGCTCCAGTTTCGCTACAGTTTCGCTCCACTTTCGCTCAAATTTCGCTGCAGTTTCGCTCCAATTTCGCTGCAATTTCGCCCCAGTTTCGCTCCAGATTCGCTCCAATTTCGCTCCAGTTTCACTCCAGTTTCGCCCCAGTTTCGCTCCAGTTTCGTTTCAGATTCGCTCCACTTTCGCTTCAGTTTCAACTCAGTTTCGCTCCAGTTTCGCTCCCATTTCGCTGCAGTTTCGCTCCAGTTTCGCTCCAATTTCGCTGCAGTTTCGCTCAAATTTCGCTCCAATTTCGCACCAGTTTTGCTCCAGATTCGCTCTAATTTCGCTCCAATTTCGCTCCAGTTTCGCTCCAGTTTCGCTTTAGTTTCGCTCCAGTTTCGCTCCTCTTTCTCTCCAGTTTCGCTCCAATTTCGCTGCAGTTTCGCTCCAGTTTCGCTCAAGTTTCGCTCGCTTTCGCTCCCATTTCGCTGCAAATTCGCTCCAGTTTCGCTCCACTTTCGCTCCAATTTCGCCATAGTTTCGCTCCAGTTTTGCTCCAGTTTCGCTCCACTTTCTCTCCAGATTCGCTCCAATTTCGCTCCAGTTCCGCTCCCCTTTCGCTCCAGTTTCGCCCCAGTTTCGCTCCTTTTTCGCTCCAGTTTCGCTTCAGTTTCGCTCCAGTTTTGCTCCAGTTTCGCTTCAATTTCGCCACACTTTCGCTTCAGTTTGTCTCCAATTTCGCTCCAATTTCGCTCCACTTTCGCTTCAGTTTCGGTCCAGTTTTGCTCCATTTTCGCTTCAATTTCGCTCCACTTTCGCTTCAGTTTGTCTCCAATTTCGCTCCAATTTCGCTTCAGTTTCGCTCCAGTTTCATTCCACTTTCGCACCACTTTCGCTCAAGTTTCGTTCCAGTTTCGCTCCACTTTCGCTTCATTTACGCTCCAGTTTCGCTCCAGTTCCACTCCAGTTTCGGTTCAGTTTCTCTGCAGTTTCACTCCAATTTCGTTCCAATTCCGCCCCAGATTCGCTCCAGGTTCGCTCCAATTTCGCTCCAGTTTCTATCCAGTTGCTCTCCAGTGTCGCTCCTCTTTCGCTTCAGTTTCGCTTCAAATTCGCTCCAGTTTCATTCCACTTTCGCTCCAGTTTCGCTCCAGTTTCGCTCCAATTTCGCTGCAGTTTTGCTTCAATTTCGCTGCAGTTTCGCTCCACTTTCGCTTGAATTTCGCTCCAGTTTCGCTCCAATTTCGCTCCAATTTCGCTCCAGTTTTGCTCCCCTTTTGCTCCAGTTTCGCCCCAGTTTCGCTCCTTTTTCGCTCCAGTTTCGCTTCAGTTTCGCTCCAGTTTTGCTCCAGTTTCGCTTCAATTTCGCCACACTTTCGCTTCAGTTTGTCTCCAATATCGCTCCAATTTCGCTCCACTTTCGCTTCAGTTTCGGTCCAGTGTTGCTCCACCTTCGCACCACTTTCGCTCAAGTTTCGCTCCAGTTTCGCTCCACTTTCGCTTCAGTATCGCTCCAGTTTCGCTCCAGTTCCACTCCAGTTTCGGTTCAGTTTCTCTGCAGTTTCACTCCAATTTCGTTCCAATTCCGGTCCAGTTTCGCTCCAGATTCGCTCCTATTTCGCTCCACTTTCACTTCAGTTTCGGTCCAGTTTCGCTCCAGTTTCGCACCAATTTCACTCCAGTTTCGAACAGGTGATTGTACCTATCCGGACAAAACATATCACAGAAACCTTCCTAATTTCGTTCCAATTCCGCCCCAGGTTCGCTTCAGATTCGCTCCAGTTTCGCTTCAGTTTCGCTCCAGTTTTACTCCAGTTTCGCTGCAATGTCGCTCCAGTTTCGCTCCAGCTTCGCTTCACTTTCGCTTCAGTTTCGCTCCAGTTTCGCTCCACTTTCGCTCCAATTTCGCTCCAGTTTTGCTCCACTTTTGCTCCAGTTTCGCTTCAGTTTCGCTCCAGTTTCGCTCCACTTTCTCTCCAGATTCGCTCCAATTTCGTTCCAGTTTCGTTCAACTTTCGCTCCAGTTTTGCTCCAATGTCGCCCCAGTTTCGCTCCAGTTTCACTCCAATTTCGCTTCAGTTTCGCTCCAGTTTCGCTCCACTTTCGCTTCAGTTTTGCTCCAGTTTCGCTCCAGTTTTGCTCCAGTTTCGCTCCAGTTTCGCTCCAGATTCGCTCCACTTTCGCTTCAGTTTCGCTCCAGTTTCGCTCCACTTTCGCTCCAATTTCGCTCCAGTTACGCTCCAGTTTCGCTCTACTTTCACTCAAATTTCGCTTCAGAATCGCTCCAATTTCGCTCCAGTTTCGCTCCAGTTTCGCTCCAGTTTCGCTCCCCTTTCGCTTCAGTTTCGCTCCAGTTTCGCTCTACTTTCGCTCGAGATTCGCTCCACTTTCGCTTCAGTTTCGTTCCAGTTTCACTCCAGTTTCGCTCCACTTTCGCTCCAGTTTCGCTCCAGTTTCGCTCCAGTTTCGCTCCACTTTCGCTCCAATTTCGCTCCAGTTTCGCTCCACTTTCGCTCCAGTTTCGCTTCAGTTTCACTTCAATTTTGCTCCAGTTCCGCTCCAGTTTCGCTCCAGTTTCGCTCCAGTTTCGCTCCAGTTTCGCTCCACTTTCGCTTTACTTTCGCTCCAGTTTCGCTCATCTTTCGCTTTAGTTTCGCTCCAGTTTCGCTTCAGTTTCGCTCCACTTTCTATCCAGTTTCGCTTTACTTTCACTCCAGTTTCGCTCCACTTTCGCTCCAGTTTCGCTCCAATTTCGCTCCAGTTTCGCTCCAATTTCGCTGCAAATCGCTCCAATTTCGCTCCAGTTTCGCTCCAGTTTCGCTTTACTTTCGCTCCAGTTTCGCTCCGCTTTCGCTTCAGATTCGCTCCAATTTCGCTCCAATTTCGCTCCAATTTCGCCCCAGTTTCGCTTTACTTTCGCTCCAGTTTCGCTCCGCTTTCGCTTCAGTTTCGCTCCAATTTCGCTCCAATTTCGCTCCAATTTCGCCCCAGTTTCGCTTTACTTTCGCTCCAGTTTCGCTCCGCTTTCGCTTCAGTTTCGCTCCAATTTCGCTCCAATTTCGCCCCAGTTTCGCTCGATTCGCTCCAATTTCGCTAAAATTTCGCCCCAGTTTCGCTTTACTTTCGCTCCAGTTTCGCTCCGCTTTCGCTTCAGTTTCGCTCCAATTTCGCTCCAATTTCGCTCCAATTTCGCCCCAGTTTCGCTTTACTTTCGCTCCAGTTTCGCTCCGCTTTCGCTTCAGTTTCGCTCCAATTTCGCTCCAATTTCGCTCCAATTTCGCCCCAGTTTCGCTTTACTTTCGCTCCAGTTTCGCTCCGCTTTCGCTTCAGTTTCGCTCCAATTTCGCTCCACTTTCGCTCCAGTTTCGCTCCAATTTCGCTCCAGTTTCGCTCCACTTTCGCTCCAGTTTCGCTTCAGTTTCACTTCAATTTTGCTCCAGTTCCGCTCCAGTTTCGCTCCAGTTTCGCTCCACTTTCGCTCCAATTTCGCTCCAGTTTCGCTCCACTTTCGCTCCAGTTTCGCTTCAGTTTCACTTCAATTTTGCTCCAGTTCCGCTCCAGTTTCGCTCCAGTTTCGCTCCAGTTTCGCTCCAGTTTCGCTCCACTTTCGCTTTACTTTCGCTCCAGTTTCGCTCATCTTTCGCTTTAGTTTCGCTCCAGTTTCGCTTCAGTTTCGCTCCACTTTCTATCCAGTTTCGCTTTACTTTCACTCCAGTTTCGCTCCACTTTCGCTCCAGTTTCGCTCCAATTTCGCTCCAGTTTCGCTCCAATTTCGCTGCAAATCGCTCCAATTTCGCTCCAGTTTCGCTCCAGTTTCGCTTTACTTTCGCTCCAGTTTCGCTCCGCTTTCGCTTCAGATTCGCTCCAATTTCGCTCCAATTTCGCTCCAATTTCGCCCCAGTTTCGCTTTACTTTCGCTCCAGTTTCGCTCCGCTTTCGCTTCAGTTTCGCTCCAATTTCGCTCCAATTTCGCTCCAATTTCGCCCCAGTTTCGCTTTACTTTCGCTCCAGTTTCGCTCCGCTTTCGCTTCAGTTTCGCTCCAATTTCGCTCCAATTTCGCCCCAGTTTCGCTCGATTCGCTCCAATTTCGCTAAAATTTCGCCCCAGTTTCGCTTTACTTTCGCTCCAGTTTCGCTCCGCTTTCGCTTCAGATTCGCTCCAATTTCGCTCCAATTTCGCTCCAATTTCGCCCCAGTTTCGCTTTACTTTCGCTCCAGTTTCGCTCCGCTTTCGCTTCAGTTTCGCTCCAATTTCGCTCCAATTTCGCTCCAATTTCGCCCCAGTTTCGCTTTACTTTCGCTCCAGTTTCGCTCCGCTTTCGCTTCAGTTTCGCTCCAATTTCGCTCCAATTTCGCCCCAGTTTCGCTCGATTCGCTCCAATTTCGCTAAAATTTCGCCCCAGTTTCGCTTTACTTTCGCTCCAGTTTCGCTCCGCTTTCGCTTCAGTTTCGCTCCAATTTCGCTCCAATTTCGCTCCAATTTCGCTCCAGTTTCGCTTTACTTTCGCTCCAGTTTCGCTCCGCTTTCGCTTCAGTTTCGCTCCAATTTCGCTCCAATTTCGCTCCAATTTCGCCCCAGTTTCGCTTTACTTTCGCTCCAGTTTCGCTCCGCTTTCGCTTCAGTTTCGCTTCAGTTTCGCTCCACTTTCGCTCCAGTTCCACTCCAGTTTCGGTTCAGTTTCTCTGCAGTTTCACTCCAATTTCGTTCCAATTCCGGTCCAGTTTCGCTCCAGATTCGCTCCTATTTCGCTCCACTTTCACTCCAGTTTCGCTTCAATTTCGTTCCAGTTTCGCTATAGTTTCGCCCCAGTTTCGCTGCACTTTCGCTGCAATTTCGCTGCAGTTTCGCTCCAGTTCCACTCCAGTTTCGGTTCAGTTTCTCTGCAGTTTCACTCCAATTTCGTTCCGATTCCGCCCCAGATTCGCTCCAGGTTCGCTCCAATTTCGCTCCAGTTTCTATCCAGTTTCGCTCCAGTTTCGCTCCAGTTTCGCTCCACTTTCGCTCCAATTTCGCTCCAGTTTTGCTCCACTTTTGCTCCAGTTTCGCTTCAGTTTCGCTCCAGTTTCGCTCCACTTTCTCTCCAGATTATATATATATAAACCATAAATATAGGTATTTTAACTAAAAAAGCTAAAATTATACAAAAATAAAATAATTTATAATTTAAAGTCATATTAATCATTAAATAAAAATTAACATTACCAAAATATGTGTATATATAAAAAATACCTAATAATATAGGTAAAGAAGCCAATACAGTATAAAACAATATTAAGTAAAGTCCTCGTGGATTATCGATTAATAATGATAATTGCAATTGATATAATTAGTGCGATGACACCCCCTAATTTATTAGGAATAGATCGTAAAATTGCGTATGCAAACAGAAAATATCATTCTGGTTGAATATGAATTGGGGTTACTAGTGGATTTGCTGGGATAAAGTTATCTGGATCTCCTAATAAATAAGGATTAATTAATGTAAGTATTGTTAATCTAGCTAATATAATAATAAATCCTACAATATCTTTATAAGTAAAGTAAGGGTGAAAAGGAATTTTATCAATATTTGAATTTACACCTAGGGGGTTATTAGAACCTGTTTGATGTAAAAATAGTAAATGAATTATAGTTATAGCTGCAATAATAAAAGGCAAGATGAAATGGAATGTAAAAAATCGGGTTAACGTTGCATTATCTACTGCAAATCCTCCCCAGATTCATTGAACTAGTATTGTACCTAGATAAGGAATAGCGGATAATAAGTTTGTAATTACAGTTGCTCCTCAAAAAGATATTTGTCCTCATGGTAATACATATCCTAGAAATGCTGTTGCTATTACTGCAAATAGAATAATTACCCCAACTATTCATGTTTGTGTATATAAAAATGAATTATAATAAATTCCTCGACCAATATGAATATAAATACAAATAAAAAAAAAAAGAGGCTCCGTTTGCGTGTAGGGTTCGTAATAATCATCCATAATTTACATCTCGGCAGATATGTGCCACTCTATTAAATGCTATTTCGATGTCGGCTGTGTAGTGTATAGCTAAAAATAATCCTGTTATAATTTGGATAACTAAACATAATCCCAATAGTGATCCATAGTTTCATCAAGCTGAAATGTTTGCAGGAGCTGGTAAATCTACTAATGCATTATTAGCAATTTTAAATAAAGGATGGTTTAAACGTATAGGTTTATTCATTAGTTTATTTGACGTAAAGGCCCATAAAATAAATTGGTAATTTTTACTACTACCACCAATGTCAATAATAAATAACTTATTAATATAATAGTAATTATATTAATTGGAAAATTGTAAATATTTATTATATATATATATATATGCGTCTCTGTATGTGGGTTTATCAGTGATACTCTCCAATTTCGTTCCAGTTTCGTTCAACTTTCGCTCCAGTTTCGCTCCAATGTCGCCCCAGTTTCGCTCCAGTTTCACTCCAATTTCGCTTCAGTTTCGCTCCAGTTTCGCTCCACTTTCGCTTCAGTTTTGCTCCAGTTTCGCTCAAGTTTCGCTCGCTTTCACTCCCATTTCGCTGCAAATTCACTACAATTTCGCTCCAATTTCGCTCCTATTTCGCCCCAGTTTCGCTCCAGATTCGCTCCAATTTAGTTCCAGTTTCGTTCCACTTTCGCTTCAGTTTCGCTCCAATTTCGCCCCAGTTTCGCTCCAGTTTCACTCCGATTTCGCTTCAATTTCGCTCCAGTTTCGCTCCAGATTCGCTCCACTTTCGCGTCAGTTTCGCTCCAGTTTTGCTCCAGTTTCGCTCCAGTTTCGCTCCAGATTCGCTCCACTTTCGCTTCAGTTTCGCTCCAGTTTCGCTCCACTTTCGCTCCAATTTCGCTCCAGTTTCGCTCAAGTTTCGCTCTACTTTCACTTAAATTTCGCTTCAGATTCGCTCCAATTTCGCTCCAGTTTCGCTCCAGTTTCGCACCAGCTTCGCTTCAGTTTCGCTCCAGTTTTGCTCCAGTTTTGCTTCAATTTCTCTCCAGTTTCGCTCCACTTTCGCTTCAGTTTCGTTCCAGTTTCACTCCAGTTTCGCTCCACTTTCGCTTCAGTTTCGCTCCAGATTGGCTCCACTTTCGCTTTACTTTCGCTCGAGATTCGCTCCACTTTCGCTTCAGTTTCGTTCCAGTTTCGCTCCAGTTTCGCTCCACTTTCGCTCCAATTTCGCTCCAATTTCGCCCCAGTTTTGCTCCAGATTCGCTCTAATTTCGCTCCAGTTTCGCTCCACTTTCGCTTTGCTTTCGCTCCAGTTTCGCTCATCTTTCGCTTTAGTTTCGCTCCAGTTTCGCTTCAGTTTCGCTCCACTTTCTATCCAGTTTCGCTTTACTTTCGCTCCAGTTTCGCTCCACTTTCACTTCAGTTTCGCTCCAATTTCGCTCCAGTTTCGCTCCAATTTCGCTGCAAATCGCTCCAATTTCGCCCCAGTTTCGCTCCAGATTCGCTCCAATTTCGCTCCAGTTCACTCCAGTTTCGCCCCAGTTTCGCTCCAGTTTCGCTCCACTTTCGCTTCAGTTTCGCTTCAGTTTCGTTCCAGTTTCGCCCCAGTTTCGCTCACGTGTCGCTCTACTTTCGCACCAGTTTCGCTTCAGTTTCGCTTCAGTTTCGCTCCAGTTTTGCTACAGATTCGCTTCAATTTCGCTCCACTTTCGCTTCAGTTTGGCTCCAATTTTGCTCCAATTTCGTTCCACTTTCGCTTCAGTTTTGCTCCAGTTTCGCTCTACTTTCGCTCCACTTTCGCTCCAGTTTTGCTCCAGTTAAGCTCCACTTTCGCTTCAGTTTCGCTCCAGTTACACTCTACTATCGCTCCAGTTTCGCTTCAATTTCAATCCACTTTCGCTCCAGTTTCGCTTCAATTTCGCTCCACTTTCACTCCAGTTTCGCTTCAATTTCGTTCCAGTTTCGCTATAGTTTCGCTCCAGTTTCGCTGCACTTTCGCTTCAATTTCGCTGCAGTTTCGCTCCAGTTTCGCTCTACTTTCGCTCCAATTTCGTTTCAGATTCGCTCCAGTTTCGCTCCACTTTCGCTTCAGTTTTGCTTCAGTTTCGTTCCACTTTCGCACCAATTTCGCTCCAGTTTCGCTCCAGTTTCGCTTTACTTTCGCTCCAGTTTCGCTCCGCTCTCGCTTCAGTTTCGCTCCAATTTCGCTCCAATTTCGCTCCAGATTCGCTCCAATTTCGCTGCAGTTTTGCTCCAGTTTCGCCCCAGATTCGCTCCACTTTCGCTTCAGTTTCGCTCCAGTTTCGCTCAAGTTCTGCTTCAGTTTCGCTCCAGTTTCGCTCCAGTTTCGCTCCACTTTCGCTGCAATTTCGCTTCAGTTTCGCTCTACTTTCGCTCCAGTTTCGCTCCAGATTCGCTCCACTTTCGCTTTACTTTCGCTCGAGATTGGCTCCACTTTCGCTTCAGTTTCGTTCCAGTTTCACTCCAGTTTCGCTCCAATTTCGCTGCAATTTCGCTCCAGTTTCGCTCTTCTTTCGCTCCAGTTTCGCTCCAGATTCGCTCTAATTTCGCTCCAGTTTCGCTCCAGTTTCGCTTCAGTTTCGCTCCAGTTTCGCTCCAGTTTCGCTCCACTTTCTATCCAGATTCGCTCCAATTTCGCTCCAGTTTCGCTCCCCTTTTGCTTCAGTTTTGCTCCAGTGTCGCTCTACTTTCGCACCAGTTTCGCTTCAGTTTCGCTTCAGTTTCGCTTCAGTTTCGCTTCAGTTTCGCTTCAGTTTCGCTCCAGTTTTGCTCCAGTTTCGCTTCAATTTCGCTCCACTTTCGCTTCAGTTTGGCTCCAATTTTGCTCCAATTTCGTTCCACTTTCGCTTCAGTTTTGCTCCAGTTTCGCTCTACTTTCGCTCCACTTTCGCTCCAGTTTTGCTCCAGTTTAGCTCCACTTTCGCTTCAGTTTCGCTCCAGTTACACTCTACTATCGCTCCAGTTTCGCTTCAATTTCAATCCACTTTCGCTCAAGTTTCGCTTCAATTTCGCTCCACTTTCACTCCAGTTTCGCTTCAATTTCGTTCCAGTTTCGCTATAGTTTCGCTCCAGTTTCGCTGCACTTTCGCTCCAATTTCGCTGCAGTTTCGCTCCAGTTTCGCTCATTTTCTCATTTTCAAGTGATCAGTTCAGTTAAGGATGCGCGTTTTTATATTCATCCACAGATAATAGCCCCTTGTCTTTAAAATAGAAAATATTATAGATCGTGATTAGTGATTAGTGCCAGACCCCTTAAGCAAAGAAAAATAAAGTGAAAGTAACAGTGTTAAAAAAACCGGAAGTGCAGTGGAACATAGCCAACAAAGCAGCAACAAAAGTGCTCGCATAATTCAAAGTAAGTCATTTAATTGTATCATAATTTCATTTGATTTTTCAGTCATATATTGGTATCATAATGAGAATTTTTCATAATCTAATCTTGAATTCTCCAAAATAACTTGATACACTATATGCATTAATTCTTTTATTGGCGTTTCAACGAAAATGTTCATAATATGATCTTGATTTTTCTTAAACACTTTATACATTCGAATACCAAACGAATATATTGATGATATTCAAAATAACATATTCAACATAAAGAAATTTTCAAAATCTTTCAAAAACACTGTACTTTATAGAACCTCTCACTTCACTTTTCAAGGAATATTGCACCTCAGTCAGACTGGGGAACCACATCATTTCTCACATCTCAGTCAAAACTGAGGAATCATACAAACTTACATTGCAAAACATACCTACTATGCATGCATATGTTGGGGTACACAATTAGATGTGCTTTCGGAGGCTGATTCCGCAAAACGATCGAAGTTTCCCGTTTCAATATGCTCGGCTTCGATGCTGTAGAAATGATATACGTTGTCTATGCTGATTTATAGACAAGAAGGGAACCGTGATCAAATTCAATTACCTTTACTAAGTAAAATTATATCCATGGATATAAGTCGGAGATGTTAAAATTTGTCACAACTAGCATAAATAAAAATGTAATGATTTCCACCTGCAAGTGGTCACGCCAGTCAAGTATGCACTGTGTGCTGGTGTCTGATGAGAAGCAGTGCATACTTTCGAAACCACTTTGTCAAAATAGAATTTTCAATGTAGATTAAAATTTTTAATGTTAATAAAAAGTTGTTCAATTTTAATCATCCCGCAAAAACATTTCCAATTTGATTCTGCTTTCGGAGGCTGATTCCGCAAAACGATCGAAGTTTCCCGTTTCAATATGCTCGGCTTCGATGCTGTAGAAATGATATACGTTGTCTATGCTGATTTATAGACAAGAAGGGAACCGTGATCAAATTCAATTACCTTTACTAAGTAAAATTATATCCATGGATATAAGTCGGAGATGTTAAAATTTGTCACAACTAGCATAAATAAAAATGTAATGATTTCCACCTGCAAGTGGTCACGCCAGTCAAGTATGCACTGTGTGCTGGTGTCTGATGTGAAGCAGTGCATACTTTCGAAACCACTTTGTCAAAATAGAATTTTCAATGTAGATTAAAATTTTTAATGTTAATAAAAAGTTGTTCAATTTTAATCATCCCGCAAAAACATTTCCAATTTGATTCTGCTTTCGGAGGCTGATTCCGCAAAACGATCGAAGTTTCCCGTTTCAATATGCTCGGCTTCGATGCTGTAGAAATGATATACGTTGTCTATGCTGATTTATAGACAAGAAGGGAACCGTGATCAAATTCAATTACCTTTACTAAGTAAAATTATATCCATGGATATAAGTCGGAGATGTTAAAATTTGTCACAACTAGCATAAATAAAAATGTAATGATTTCCACCTGCAAGTGGTCACGCCAGTCAAGTATGCACTGTGTGCTGGTGTCTGATGAGAAGCAGTGCATACTTTCGAAACCACTTTGTCAAAATAGAATTTTCAATGTAGATTAAAATTTTTAATGTTAATAAAAAGTTGTTCAATTTTAATCATCCCGCAAAAACATTTCCAATTTGATTCTGCTTTCGGAGGCTGATTCCGCAAAACGATCGAAGTTTCCCGTTTCAATATGCTCGGCTTCGATGCTGTAGAAATGATATACGTTGTCTATGCTGATTTATAGACAAGAAGGGAACCGTGATCAAATTCAATTACCTTTACTAAGTAAAATTATATCCATGGATATAAGTCGGAGATGTTAAAATTTGTCACAACTAGCATAAATAAAAATGTAATGATTTCCACCTGCAAGTGGTCACGCCAGTCAAGTATGCACTGTGTGCTGGTGTCTGATGAGAAGCAGTGCATACTTTCGAAACCACTTTGTCAAAATAGAATTTTCAATGTAGATTAAAATTTTTAATGTTAATAAAAAGTTGTTCAATTTTAATCATCCCGCAAAAACATTTCCAATTTGATTCTGCTTTCGGAGGCTGATTCCGCAAAACGATCGAAGTTTCCCGTTTCAATATGCTCGGCTTCGATGCTGTAGAAATGATATACGTTGTCTATGCTGATTTATAGACAAGAAGGGAACCGTGATCAAATTCAATTACCTTTACTAAGTAAAATTATATCCATGGATATAAGTCGGAGATGTTAAAATTTGTCACAACTAGCATAAATAAAAATGTAATGATTTCCACCTGCAAGTGGTCACGCCAGTCAAGTATGCACTGTGTGCTGGTGTCTGATGAGAAGCAGTGCATACTTTCGAAACCACTTTGTCAAAATAGAATTTTCAATGTAGATTAAAATTTTTAATGTTAATAAAAAGTTGTTCAATTTTAATCATCCCGCAAAAACATTTCCAATTTGATTCTGCTTTCGGAGGCTGATTCCGCAAAACGATCGAAGTTTCCCGTTTCAATATGCTCGGCTTCGATGCTGTAGAAATGATATACGTTGTCTATGCTGATTTATAGACAAGAAGGGAACCGTGATCAAATTCAATTACCTTTACTAAGTAAAATTATATCCATGGATATAAGTCGGAGATGTTAAAATTTGTCACAACTAGCATAAATAAAAATGTAATGATTTCCACCTGCAAGTGGTCACGCCAGTCAAGTATGCACTGTGTGCTGGTGTCTGATGAGAAGCAGTGCATACTTTCGAAACCACTTTGTCAAAATAGAATTTTCAATGTAGATTAAAATTTTTAATGTTAATAAAAAGTTGTTCAATTTTAATCATCCCGCAAAAACATTTCCAATTTGATTCTGCTTTCGGAGGCTGATTCCGCAAAAACGATCGAAGTTTCCCGTTTCAATATGCTCGGCTTCGATGCTGTAGAAATGATATACGTTGTCTATGCTGATTTATAGACAAGAAGGGAACCGTGATCAAATTCAATTACCTTTACTAAGTAAAATTATATCCATGGATATAAGTCGGAGATGTTAAAATTTGTCACAACTAGCATAAATAAAAATGTAATGATTTCCACCTGCAAGTGGTCACGCCAGTCAAGTATGCACTGTGTGCTGGTGTCTGATGAGAAGCAGTGCATACTTTCGAAACCACTTTGTCAAAATAGAATTTTCAATGTAGATTAAAATTTTTAATGTTAATAAAAAGTTGTTCAATTTTAATCATCCCGCAAAAACATTTCCAATTTGATTCTGCTTTCGGAGGCTGATTCCGCAAAACGATCGAAGTTTCCCGTTTCAATATGCTCGGCTTCGATGCTGTAGAAATGATATACGTTGTCTATGCTGATTTATAGACAAGAAGGGAACCGTGATCAAATTCAATTACCTTTACTAAGTAAAATTATATCCATGGATATAAGTCGGAGATGTTAAAATTTGTCACAACTAGCATAAATAAAAATGTAATGATTTCCACCTGCAAGTGGTCACGCCAGTCAAGTATGCACTGTGTGCTGGTGTCTGATGAGAAGCAGTGCATACTTTCGAAACCACTTTGTCAAAATAGAATTTTCAATGTAGATTAAAATTTTTAATGTTAATAAAAAGTTGTTCAATTTTAATCATCCCGCAAAAACATTTCCAATTTGATTCTGCTTTCGGAGGCTGATTCCGCAAAACGATCGAAGTTTCCCGTTTCAATATGCTCGGCTTCGATGCTGTAGAAATGATATACGTTGTCTATGCTGATTTATAGACAAGAAGGGAACCGTGATCAAATTCAATTACCTTTACTAAGTAAAATTATATCCATGGATATAAGTCGGAGATGTTAAAATTTGTCACAACTAGCATAAATAAAAATGTAATGATTTCCACCTGCAAGTGGTCACGCCAGTCAAGTATGCACTGTGTGCTGGTGTCTGATGAGAAGCAGTGCATACTTTCGAAACCACTTTGTCAAAATAGAATTTTCAATGTAGATTAAAATTTTTAATGTTAATAAAAAGTTGTTCAATTTTAATCATCCCGCAAAAACATTTCCAATTTGATTCTGCTTTCGGAGGCTGATTCCGCAAAACGATCGAAGTTTCCCGTTTCAATATGCTCGGCTTCGATGCTGTAGAAATGATATACGTTGTCTATGCTGATTTATAGACAAGAAGGGAACCGTGATCAAATTCAATTACCTTTACTAAGTAAAATTATATCCATGGATATAAGTCGGAGATGTTAAAATTTGTCACAACTAGCATAAATAAAAATGTAATGATTTCCACCTGCAAGTGGTCACGCCAGTCAAGTATGCACTGTGTGCTGGTGTCTGATGAGAAGCAGTGCATACTTTCGAAACCACTTTGTCAAAATAGAATTTTCAATGTAGATTAAAATTTTTAATGTTAATAAAAAGTTGTTCAATTTTAATCATCCCGCAAAAACATTTCCAATTAGATGTGTATCGTAGCATATGCTTAAAAATGCATGTATGGATGCACATGTATATAATTTTACGTATGTGTGCATACATGCATTGACAAGCATAACAAACACACTTTAAAATTTAACTTGTATACTCTCAATAATGAAGAAAATAGAATAAATTAAATTAATAAGCCTACTGATGAGTCCCCGTGGTTGGGGACGAAAATGCATTCTAGGCGACCTAAACGTTCGCTTTTTACTAATGTTCGAAGAACAATAGTATTAAACTCGTTTCGCCGAAAATTCATATTTCTTTATATATATATATATATATATATATATATATATATATACATATATTATATATATATATATATATATATATATATATATATATATGTATATATATATATATATATATATATATATATATATATATATGTATATATATATATATATATATATATATATATATATATATATATATATATATATATATATATATATATATATATATATATATATATCAGCAAAATGATTTTCCGAGATAATCTCTGGAGTGACCGATTCGATTGAGCTGAAACTTTCGGAGAACGTAGATGTATATAGTAGGTAGGTCCACGACTTTCTCAAATTCAGATATCCTAAACCTTTTGGCAGCGGCGAGCGTTTTAGTGAATTTTGAGGTACTCCTATATTTCCAAGCAGTGGAAATTTTCGTTAGGAAAAAGTATTGGGAATGAAAATTAATTATGTTCTTAGCTAGAATTGAATTATGTTCTTAGCTTAGAATTGAAATTTTTGAGCCGTGTGTGGGTGCTAAGTGCCTAAAAGTAGGCAAGGATTTTTTTTCAAATTTTGATTTGTCATTACTTGTGATCAAAACAACGGATCATCGTGAAAATTACAGAGCGTATTGATGTTGACTAGGACTTAGCATATATGGGTTTGCAAGGTTGCACGGGTAACACTGTAGTTAATACTATTGTTCTTCGAACATTAGTAATAATCCCATCTACAAAACACGTAGCACTAAGCATAAACCTTCTTTCTGCACCAGATAGAATTTTTATGCTAAGTAATGTTATCATTTTTTCGTTGCATGTTGCAGAGAGTTTTGGCTTCCATAAAGCATTAACAGGCACCTTCCACGCTCAATACTTCCTTCGGCGGCTAAATTCGGATTTGGTATAATACCATTTCCGCCACTCCCACCGCCAATGACTCCTCCAGCTCCAAGTCCTGCTAAATTTCCGCCGTAGATATTGTTATTCGACACGTTTCCATTAATGTTATTCATTATATTAAACCTATTTTTCACAAATAATTTCAAAGTGAAAGCATTGCTTTCAGATGTATCGCAAAAAACGTATTTGTATCCGTGTTTAAACTTTCATTCCGTTCCAAGAAGTCCGCAGTATTTAAAACAACACAAATCATCGGTAGTGTACTCAGAATTAAAATTTTTACCTAGAAAATATACGAATAACAAATCTTATCTGCCTGTTTCGTTCCCTAATCATCTCATTTATCAGCTACTTCATTCAATACCTAATGCTTTCGAAACAACAAAATGTGTACACATTTTCAGTTTCGCTCCAGTTTCGCTTCAATTTCGCTCGTATTTCGCTCCAATTTCGCTCCAGTTTTAATCCGATTTTGCCCCAGTTTCACTCCAGTTACGCTCCAGATTCGCTCCAATTTCGCTCCAGTTTCGCTCCAGTTTCGCTTCAGTTTCGCTCCAGTTTCGGTTCAGTTTTGCTCCAGTTTCGGTCCAATTTCGCTCCAGTTTCGCTCCGATTTGGCTCCAAGTTCGCTCCTTTCGCTCCAATTAAACTTCAGTTTCGCCCCAGTTAAGCGCCAGTTTCGCTCCAGTTTCGAACAGGTGATTGTACCTATCCGGACAAAACATAACACGGAAACCTCCCTAATTTCGCTCCAGTTTCGCTCCAGTTCCGCTCCAGTTTCGGTTCAGTTTCTCTGCAGTTTTGCTCCAATTCTGCTCCAATTTCGCCCCAGTTTCGCTCCAAATTCGCTCCAATTTCGCTAAAGTTTCAATCCAGTTTCGCTCCAGTTTCGCTCCTCTTTCGCTTCAGTTTCGCTCCAAATTCGCTCCAGTTTCGCTCCAGTTTCGCTTCAGTTTCGCTTCAGTTTCGCTCCACTTTCGCTCCACTTTCGCTCCAGTTTCGCTTCAATTTCGCTCCAGTTTCGGTATAGTTTCGCTTCAATTTCGCTCCACTTTCGTTTCAGTTTCGCTTGAGTTTCGCTCAAGTTTCGCTTGAGTTTCGCTTGAGTTTCGCTCCAGTTTCGTTCCAGTTTCGCTTCAGTTTCACTCCACTTTCGTTTCAGTTTCGCTTGAGTTTCGCTCCAGTTTCGCTTGAGTTTCGCTTGAGTTTCGCTCCAGTTTCGCTCCAGTTTCGCACCACTTTCGCTCCAGTTTCGCTTCAATTTCGCTCCAGTTTCGGTCCAGTTTCGCTTCAATTTCGCTCCACTTTCGTTTCAGCTTCGATTGAGTTTCGCTCCATTTTCGCTTGAGTTTCGCTTGAGTTTCGCTCCAGTTTCGCTCCAGTTTCGCTCTGATTTCGCTCCACTTTCGCTCCAGTTTCGCTACAATTTCGCTCCAGTTTCGGACCACTTTCGCTCCACTTTCGCTTCAGTTTCGCTCCAGTTCAACTCCACTTTCGCTCCAGTTTCGCTCCAGTTTCGCTCCACTTTCGCTCCAGTTTCGCTTCAATTTCGCTCCAGTTTCGGTCCAGTTTCACTTCAATTTCGCTCCACAATCGTTTCAGTTTCGCTTGAGTTTCGCACCAGTTTCGCTTGAGTTTCGCTTGAGTTTCGCTTGAGTTTCGCTTGAGTTTCGCTCCAGTTTCGGTTCAGTTTCGCTCCAGTTCCACTCTACTTTCGCTCCAGTTTCGCTCCAGATTTGCTCCACTTTCGCTTCAGTTTCGCTCCAATTTCGCTCCAGTTTCGTTCCAATTTCGCTCAAGTTTTGCTGCTATTTCGCTGCAATTTCGCTGCAGTTCCGCTCCACTTTTGCTCTTCTTTCGCTTCAGTTTCGCTCCAATTTCGCTCCAGTTTCGCTTCGGTTTCGCTCCAGATTCGCTCCGCTTTCGCTCCACTTTTGCTTCAGTTTCGCTCCAATTTCGCTCCAGTTTCGTTCCACTTTCGCCCTAATTTCGCTCCAATTTCGCTCCAGTTTCGCTCCACTTTTGCCCACTTTCGCTCCAATTTCGCTCCAATTTCGCTTCACTTTCGCTTTAGTTTCGCTCCAGATTCATTCCACTTTCGCTCCACTTTCGCTTCAGTTTCGCTCCAATTTCGCTCCAGTTTCATTCTACTTTCGCTACAGTTTCGCTCCAATTTCGCCCCAGTTTCGCTCCAGTTTCTTTCCAATTTCGCTTCAGTTTAGCTCCAATTTCGCTCCAGTTTCGCTCCAGATTCGCTCCACTTTCGCTTCAGTTTCGCTCCAGTTTCGCTCCAGATTCGCTCCACTTTCGCTTCAGTTTCGCTTCAGTTTCGCTCCAATTTCGCTCCAGTTTCGCTTCAGTTTCGCTCCACTTTCGCTCCAGTTTCGCTCCACTTTCGCTCCAGTTTCGCTACAATTTCGCTCCAGTTTCGGACCACTTTCGCTCCACTTTCGCTCCACTTTCGCTTCAGTTTCGCTCCAGTTCAACTCCACTTTCGTTCCAGTTTCGCTCCAGTTTCGCTCCACTTTCGCTCCAGTTTCGCTTCAATTTCGCTCCAGTTTCGGTCCAGTTTCACTTCAATTTCGCTCCACAATCGTTTCAGTTTCGCTTGAGTTTCGCACCAGTTTCGCTTGAGTTTCGCTCCAGTTTCGGTTCAGTTTCGCTCCAGTTCCACTCTACTTTCGCTCCAGTTTCGCTCCAGATTTGCTCCACTTTCGCTTCAGTTTCGCTCCAATTTCGCTCCAGTTTCGTTCCAACTTCGCTCAAGTTTTGCTGCAATTTCACTGCAATTTCGCTGCAGTTCCGCTCCACTTTCGCTCTTCTTTCGCTTCAGTTTCGCTCCAATTTCGCTCCAGTTTCGCTTCGGTTTCGCTCCAGATTCGCTCCGCTTTCGCTCCACTTTTGCTTCAGTTTCGCTCCAATTTCGCTCCAGTTTCGTTCCACTGTCGCCCTAATTTCGCTCCAATTTCGCTCCAGTTTCGCTCCACTTTCGCCCCACTTTCGCTCCAATTTCGCTCCAATTTCGCTTCACTTTCGCTTTAGTTTCGCTCCAGATTCATTCCACTTTCGCTCCACTTTCGCTTAAGTTTCGCTCCAATTTCGCTCCAGTTTCATTCCACTTTCGCTCCAGTTTCGCTCCAATTTCGCCCCAGTTTCGCTCCAGTTTCTTTCCAATTTCGCTTCAGTTTAGCTCCAATTTCGCTCCAGTTTCGCTCCAGATTCGCTCCACTTTCGCTTCAGTTTCGCTCCAGTTTCGCTCCAGATTCGCTCCACTTTCGCTTCAGTTTCGCTTCAGTTTTGCTCCAATTTCGCTCCAGTTTCGCTTCAGTTTCGCTCCACTTTCGCTCCAGTTTCGCTCCACTTTCGCTTCAGTTTCGCTTCAGTTTCAATCCAGTTTCGCTGCACTTTCGCTCCAGTTTCGGTTCAGTTTCGCTCCAGTTTTGCTCCAGTTTCGCTTCGATGTCGCTCCAGTTTCGCTCCAGTTTCGCTTCAGTTTCGCTCCAGTTTTGCTCCAGTTTCGCTCCACTTTCGCTCCAATTTCGCTGCAGTTTCGCTCCAATTTCGCTCCAATTTCGCTCCAATTTCGCTACAGTTACTTTCCAGATTCGCTCCAATTTCGCTCCAGTTTCACACCAGTATCGCCCCAGTTTAACTCTAGTTTCGCTCCAGATTCGCTCCACTTTCGCTTAAGTTTCGCTCCAGTTTCGCTCCAGTTTCGCTCCAGTTTCGCTCCAATGTCGCTGCAGTTTGCTACAGTTTCGCTCTACTTTCGCTCCATATTTTCTCCAGATTCGCTCCAATTTCGCTCCAGTTTCGCTCCAGTTTCGCTTCAGTTTGCTCCAGTTTCGCTCCAGTTTCGCTCCACTTTCGCTTCAGTTTGGCCCCAATTTCATTCCAATTTCGCTCCACTTTCGCTCCAGTTTCGCTTCAGTTTCGCTCCAGTTTCGGTTCAATTTCGCTCCACTTTTGCTTCAGTTTGGCTCCAATTTTGCTCCAATTTCGCTCTACTTTCGCTTCAGTTTCGGTCCAGTTTCGCTCCAGTTCCACTCTATTTTCGCTCCAGTTTCGCTTCAATTTCGCTCCAGTTTCGCTCCAGTTTCGCTCCAATTTCGCTTCAATTTCGCACCGCTTTCGCTCCAATTTCGTTCCAATTTCGCTCCCACTTTCACTCCAGTTTCGATTCAATTTCGCTCCAGTTTGGGTCCAGTTTCGCTCCACTTTCGCTCCAGTTTCGCTCCAGTTTTGCTCCAATTTCGCTGCAGTTTCGCTCCAGTTTCACTCTACTTTCGCTCCAGTTTCGCTCCACTTTCGCTTCAGTTTCGCTCCAGTTTTGCTCCAGTTTCGCTCCAATTTTGCTGCAGTTTCGCTCCAATTTCGCCGCAGTTTCGCTCCAATTTCGCTCCAATTTCGCCCCAGTTTTGCTCCAGATTCGCTCCATTTTCGCTCCAATTTTGCTCCAGTTTCGCTTCAGTTTCGCTCCAGTTTCGCTCAACCTTCTCTCCAGTTTCGCTCCAATTTCGCTGCAGTTTCGCTGCAGTTTCGCTCCAGTTTCGCACCACTTTCGCTCCAGTTTCGAACAGGTGATTGTACCTATCCGGACAAAACATAACACGGAAACCTCCCTTATTCCTATCCGAACCATGAAAAACCATAAAATTCCCCCCAATAACGGCTTACAAGATGGACATTCTGAAACTCATGAAAAATTAGCCCTACTTAAGGGTGAAAGTTATACCCAGCATTATTTTACCTGTTATGAAATTATTTGCTAAACAATTTTAAAGCGCAAATTTGACAAAAAAAAGAACATTTTGTTCAGACAATTAACAACTTTGCACTGAAAAGAATCAAACATCATTTCTATCGCCGAGAATAGGAGCCAATCAGAAACGATGAATTCAGTTTCGCTCCAGTTTCGCTTCAGTTTTGCTCCAGTTTCGCTCCAGTTTCGCTCCACTTTCGCTTCAGTTTGGCCCCAATTTCGCTCCAATTTCGCTCCACTTTCGCTCCAGTTTCGCTTCAGTTTCGCTCCAGTTTCGGTTCAATTTCGCTCCACTTTTGCTTCAGTTTGGCTCCAATTTTGCTCCAATTTCGCTCTACTTTCGCTTCAGTTTCGGTCCAGTTTCGCTCCAGTTCCACTCTATTTTCGCTCCAGTTTCGCTTCAATTTCGCTCCAGTTTCGCTCCAGTTTCGCTCCAATTTCGCTTCAATTTCGCACCGCTTTCGCTCCAATTTCGTTCCAATTTCGCTCCACTTTCACTCCAGTTTCGATTCAATTTCGCTCCAGTTTCGGTCCAGTTTCGCTCCACTTTCGCTCCAGTTTCGCTCCAGTTTTGCTCCAATTTCGCTGCAGTTTCGCTGCAGTTTCACTCTACTTTCGCTCCAGTTTCGCTCCACTTTCGCTTCAGTTTCGCTCCAGTTTTGCTCCAGTTTCGCTCCAATTTTGCTGACGTTTCGCTCCAATTTCGCCGCAGTTTCGCTCCAATTTCGCTCCAATTTCGCCCCAGTTTTGCTCCAGATTCGCTCCATTTTCGCTCCAATTTTGCTCCAGTTTCGCTTCAGTTTCGCTCCAGTTTCGCTCCACCTTCTCTCCAGTTTCGCTCCACCTTCTCTCCAGTTTCGCTCCAATTTCGCTGCAGTTTCGCTCCAGTTTCGCTCCAGTTTCGCACCACTTTCGCTCCAGTTTCGAACAGGTGATTGTACCTATCCGGACAAAACATAACACGGAAACCTCCCTTATTCCTATCCGAACCATGAAAAACCCCGCAAATTCCCCCCAATAACGGCTTACAAGATGAACATTCTGAAACTCATGAAAAATCTACCCTATTTAAGGGTGTAAGTTATAACCCAGCATTATTCGCTCCAGTTTAGCTCCACTATCGCTCCAGTTTCGAACATGTTATTGTACCTATTCGGACAAAACATAACACGGAAACCTCCCTAATTCCTATCCGAACCATGAAAAACCATAAAATTCCCCCCAATAACGGCTTACAAGATGGACATTCTGAAACTCATGAAAAATTAGCCCTACTTAAGGGTGAAAGTAATACCCAGCATTATTTTACCTGTTATGAAATTATTTGCCAAACAATTTTAAAGCGCAAATTTGACAAAAAAAAAACATTTTGTTCAGACAATTAACAACTTTGCACTGAAAAGAATCAAACATCATTTCTATCGCCGAGAATAGGAGCCAATCAGAAACGATGAATTCAGTTTCGCTCCAGTTTCGCTTCAGTTTTGCTCCAGTTTCGCTCCAGTTTCGCTCCACTTTCGCTTCAGTTTGGCCCCAATTTCGCTCCAATTTCGCTCCACTTTCGCTCCAGTTTCGCTTCAGTTTCGCTCCAGTTTCGGTTCAATTTCGCTCCACTTTTGCTTCAGTTTGGCTCCAATTTTGCTCCAATTTCGCTCTACTTTCGCTTCAGTTTCGGTCCAGTTTCGCTCCAGTTCCACTCTATTTTCGCTCCAGTTTCGCTTCAATTTCGCTCCAGTTTCGCTCCAGTTTCGCTCCAATTTCGCTTCAATTTCGCACCGCTTTCGCTCCAATTTCGTTCCAATTTCGCTCCACTTTCACTCCAGTTTCGATTCAATTTCGCTCCAGTTTCGGTTCAGTTTCTCAGAAAATATACGAATAAAAAATCTTATCTGCCTGTTTCGTTCCCTAATCATCTCATTTGTTAGCTACTGCATTCAATAGCTAATGCTTTCGAAACCACAAAATGTGTACACATTCTCAGTTTCGCTCCAGTTTCGCTTCAATTTCGCTCGTATTTCGTTCCAGTTTCGCTCCAATTTCGCTCCAATTTCGCTCCAGTTTCACTCCGATTTCGCCATAGTTTCACTCTAGTTACGCTCCAGATTCGCTCCAATTTCGCTCCAGTTTCGCTCCAGTTTCGCTTCAGTTTCGCTCCAGTTTCGGATCAGTTTCTCTCCAGTTTCGGTAGAATTTCGCTCCAGTTTCGCTCCGATTATGCTCGAAGTGCGATCCTTTCGCTCCAATTTCGCTTCAGTTTCGCCCCAGTTCCGCGCCAGTTTCGAACAGGTGATTGTACCTATCCAGACAAAACATAACACAGAAACCTTCCTAATTTCGCTCCAGTTTCGCTCCAGTTCCGCTCCAAATTCGGTTCAGTTTCTCTGCAGTTTCACTCCAATTTCGTTCCCATTCCGCCCCAGTTTCGCTCCAGATTCGCTCCAATATCGCTCCAGTTTCTATCCAGTTTCACTCTAGTTTCGCTCCTCTTGCGCTTCAGTTTCGCTCCAAATTCGCTCCAGTTTCGCTCCACTTTTTCTTCAGTTTCGCTCCAGTTTCGCTCAGATTTCGCTCCAAGTTCGCTCCTTTCGCTACAATGTCGCTCCAGTTCCGCGCCAGTGTCGCTCTAGTTTCGCTCCAGTTTCGCTCCAGATTCGCTCTTCTTTCGCTTCAGTTTCGCTCCAGTTTCGCTCCAATTTCGCTCCAGTTTCGCTCCAGTTTCGATGCACTTTCGCTCCAGTTTTGCTCCCCTTTCGCTTCAGTTTCACTCCAGTTTCGCTGCAGTTTCGCTCCAATTTCGCTTCAATTCCGCTCCAGTTTCGCTCCAATTTCGCTGCAGTATCGCTCCAAATTCGCTCTACTTTCGCTCCAGTTTCGCTCCAGATTAACTCCAATTTCGCTCCAGTTTCGCTCCAGTTTCGCTTCAGTTTCGCTTCAGTTTCGCTCCAGTTTCGCTCCAGTTTCGCTCCACTTTCTCTCCAGATTCGCTCCAATTTCGCTCCAGTTTCGCTCCCCTTTCGCTCCAGTTTCGCCCCAGTTTCGCTCCTTTTTCGCTCCAGTTTCGCTTCAGTTTCGCTCCGGTTTTGCTCCAGTTTCGGTCCAATTTCGCTCCACTTTCGCTTCAGTTTGGCTCCAATTTTGCTTCCATTCCGCTCCAGTTTCGCTCCACTTTCGCTTCAGTTTCGCTCCAGTTTCGCTCCAGTTTCGCTACAGTTCCACTCTACTTTCGCTCCAGTTTCGCTTCAATTTCGTTCCACTTTCGCTCCAGTTTCGCTTCAATTTCGCTCCACTTTCACTCTAGTTTCGCTTCAATTTCGCTCCAGTTTCGCTCCAGTTTCGCTCCACTTTCGCTTCAGTTTCGCTCCACTTTCGCTTCAGTTTCGCTCCAGTTTCGCCCCAGTTTCGCTCCAATTTCGCTGCAATTCCGCCCCAGTTTCGCTCCAGATTCGCTCCAATTTCGCTCCAGTTTCACTCCAGTTTCGCCCCAGTTTCGCTCCAGTTTCGCTCCAGATTCGCTCCACTTTCGCTTCAGTTTCGCCTCAGTTTCGCTTCAGTTTCGCTCCCATTTCGCTGCAGTTTCGCTCCAGTTTCGCTCCAATTTCGCTGCAGTTTCGCTCCAGTTTCGCTCCTCTTTCTCTCCAGTTTCGCTCCAATTTCGCTGCAGTTTCGCTCCAGTTTCGCACCACTTTCGCTCCAGTTTCGAACAGGTGATTGGACATCCGGACAAAACATAACACGGAAACCTCCCTAATTCCTATCCGAACCATGAAAAACCATAAAACTCCCCCCAATAACGGCTTACAAGATGGACATTCTGAAGCTTATGAAAAAAAAACCCTACTTTAGGGTGAAAGTTATAACCCATCATTATTTTAACTGTTTTGAAATTATTTGTCAAACAATTTGAAAGCTCAAATTCGACAAAAAAGACATTTTGTTCAGACAATTAACAACTTTGCACTGAAAAAAATCAAACATCATTTCTATCGCCGAGAATAGGAGCCAATAAGAAACGATGAATTCTACATCCAAGCTAATAAATCACTAGGTTAAAAATAAAAAAACTCTAGCGCTCCTGAACCGCTAGAAACACTAATGTTCGAAGAACAGTAGAAGAATCGTGCAGGTTTTGAGTGCATATTCTACGACATGAGCTGCTTATTACGGCCAAACTGTTTCAAATGCCACGTTTTACTTTGGTCTCAAGAATGCAATATAACTCTTATGGTAGAAGGTTTCATATATTACCACTGGCATGAATTTCAACGTTTATGAGAGCAAAACACGGGTTAATTATATTCGTTATCAGTTGCTTATTTAACAAAATTTTGAAAGCAGCATCTCATATAATCAATGAAGAAAATGCTCAGTGCCTGCAGCTCTGTAACTGAAGTTGGTGTTTGGGGCTGCGATCCGAAAAATTTGCAGAAATTTGGGAATTGAAACATCGGTTATTTATTTGCATTGTAAATGTTTCCGGTATAATTTTATTGATACAAATTTAGCACAAGCGACTCGTGCTGGCACCTTTTCGCCAGTATCAAAGCCAAGAATATATCACATCTGCTTCACGTTGTTACATTACAATCGAAGTTATAGGAGTATGAAGAAATTTAGGGTTACCTGCAGCGAGTTTTTTCAAACATCCGAAAGCTTAATATTTGCTGTTTATTGGCACTACAATATCATTACCAGTTGAAAATTCTACGATTAAACCGCTTAATAAAGATATTGCAAACAAACACAAAACCAACAATAGCTGGCAACCCTATTGTGGCTTTTCAACCAAATTTGGCCTGAATAATGTTTATAATAGGTTCCAGTAATTGTATGAAATTTGTATTGATTTCATGACTTCACTGGAAGCTATAGGGCAAAAAGTTTTATTTTTCTGAGCGAATTTTCAAAACCAAAGACACAAATCCAATTTCGCTCCAATTTCGCTCCACTTTCGCTTCAGTTTCGGTCCAGTTTTGCTCCACCTTCGCACCACTTTCGCTAGAGTTTCGCTCCAGTTTCGCTCCAGTTTCGCTCCACTTTCGCTTCAGTTTCGCTCCAGTTTCGCTCCAGTTCCACTCCAGTTTCGGTTCAGTTTCTCTAAAGTTTCACTCCAATTTCGTTCCAATTCCGGTCCAGTTTCGCTCCAGATTCGCTCCTATTTCGCTCCACTTTCACTTCAGTTTCGCTCCAGTTTCGCTCCAGTTTCGCACCAATTTCGCTCCAGTTTCGAACAGGTGATTGTACCTATCCGGACAAAACATATCACAGAAACCTTCCTAATTTCGCTACAGTTTCGCTCCAGTTCCGCTCCAGTTTCGGTTAAGTTTCTCTGCAGTTTCACTCCAATTTCGTTCCAATTCCGCCCCAGGTTCGCTCCAGATTCGCTCCAGTTTCGCTTCAGTTTCGCTCCAGTTTTGCTCCAGTTTCGCTGCAATGTCGCTCCAGTTTCGCTCCAGCTTCGCTTCACTTTCGCTTCAGTTTCGCTCCAGTTTCGCTCCAGTTTTGCTCCACTTTCGCTCCAATTTCGCTCGAGTTTTGCTCCACTTTTGCTCCAGTTTCGCTTCAGTTTCGCTCCAGTTTCGCTCCAGTTTCCCTCCACTTTCTCTCCAGATTCGCTTCAATTTCGTTCCAGTTTCGTTCAACTTTCGCTCCAGTTTCGCTCCAATGTCGCCCCAGTTTCGCTCCAGTTTCACTCCAATTTCGCTTCAGTTTCGCTCCAGTTTCGCTCCACTTTCGCTTCAGTTTTGATAAAGTTTCGCTCAAGTTTCGCTCGCTTTCGCTCCCATTTCGCTGCAAATTCGCTCCAATTTCGCTCCAATTTCGCTCCAATTTCGCTCCTATTTCGCCCCAGTTTCGCTCCAGATTCGCTCCAATTTCGTTCCAGTTTCGTTCCACTTTCGCTCCAGTTTCGCTCCAATTTCGCCCCAGTTTCGCTCCAGTTTCACTCCAATTTCGCTTCAATTTCGCTACAGTTTCGCTCCAGATTCGCTCCACTTTAGCGTCAGTTTCGCTCCAGTTTTGCTCCAGTTTCGCTCCAGTTTCGCTCCAGATTCGCTCCACTTTCGCTTCAGTTTCGCTCCAGTTTCGCTCCACTTTCGCTCCAATTTCGCTCCAGTTTCGCTCCAGTTTCGCTCTACTTTCACTCAAACTTCGCTTCAGATTCGCTCCAATTTCGCTCCAGTTTCGCACCAGCTTCGCTTCAGTTTCGCTCCAGTTTTGCTCCAGTTTTGCTTCAATTTCTCTCCAGTTTCGCTCCACTTTCGCTTCAGTTTCGCTCCAGCTTCGCTCCAATTTCACTCCAGATTCGCTCCAGTTTCGCTCTACTTTCACTCAAACTTCGCTTCAGATTCGCTCCAATTTCGCTCCAGTTTCGCACCAGCTTCGCTTCAGTTTCGCTCCAGTTTTGCTCCAGTTTTGCTTCAATTTCTCTCCAGTTTCGCTCCACTTTCGCTTCAGTTTCGCTCCAGCTTCGCTCCAATTTCACTCCAGATTCGCTCCACTTTCGCTTCAATTTCGCTCCAGTTTCGCTCCAGTTTCGCTCCAGTTTCGCTCCACTTTCGCTTCAGTTTCGCTCCAGCTTCGCTCCAATTTCACTCCAGCTTCACTCCGCTTTCGCTTCAGTTTCGCTCCAATTTCGCTCCAATTTCGCCCCAGTTTCGCTCCAGATTCGCTCCAATTTCGCTGCAGTTTCAGTCCAGTTTCGCCCCAGATTCGCTCCACTTTCGCTTCAGTTTCGTTCCAGTTTCACTCCAGTTTCGCTCAAATTTCGCTGCAATTTCGCTCCAGTTTCGCTCTTCTTTCGCTCCAGTTTCGCTTTAGATTCGCTCTAATTTCGCTCCAGTTTCGCTCCAGTTTCACTTCAGTTTCGCTCCAGTTTCGCTCCAGTTTCGCTCCACTTTCTATCCAGATTCGCTCCAATTTCGCTCCAGTTTCGCTCCCCTTTTTCTTCAGTTTTGCTCCAGTGTCGCTCTACTTTCGCACCAGTTTCGCTTCAGTTTCGCTTCAGTTTCGCTCCAGTTTTGCTCCAGTTTCGCTTCAATTTCGCTCCACTTTCGCTTCAGTTTGGCTCCAATTTTGCTCCAATTTCGTTCCACTTTCGCTTCAGCTTTGCTCGAGTTTCGCTCTACTTTCGCTCCACTTTCGCTCCAGTTTTGCTCCAGTTTAGCTCCACTTTCGCTTCAGTTTCGCTCCAGTTACACTCTACTATCGCTCCAGTTTCGCTTCAATTTCAATCCACTTTCGCTCCAGTTTCGCTTCAATTTCGCTCCTTTTTCACTCCAGTTTCGCTTCAATTTCGTTCCAGTTTCGCTTTAGTTTCGCTCCAGTTTCGCTGCACTTTCGCTCCAATTTCGCTGCAGTTTCGCTCCAGTTCCACTCCAGTTTTGGTTCAGTTTCTCTGCAGTTGCACTCCAATTTCGTTCCAATTCCGCCCCAGATTCGCTCCAGGTTCGCTCCAATTTCGCTCCAGTTTCTATCCAGTTTCGCTCCAGTGTCGCCCCTCTTTCGCTTCAGTTTCGCTTCAAATTCGCTCCAGTTTCACTCCACTTTCGCTCCAGTTTCGCTCCAATTTCGCTGCAGTTTTGCTCCAATTTCGCTGCAGTTTCGCTCCACTTTCGCTTGAATTTCGCTCCAGTTGCGCTCCAATTTCGCTCCGGTTTCGCTCCGGTTTCGCTCCAGATTCGCTCCAATTTCGGTCCAGGTCACTCCAGTTTCGCCCCAGTTTCGCTCCAGTTTCGCTCCACTTTCGCTTCAGTGTCGCTTCAGTTTCGTTCCAGTTTCGCACCAATTTCGCTCCAGTTTCGCTCCAGTTTCGCTCCCCTTTTGCTTCAGTTTTGCTCCAGTGTCGCTTTACTTTCGCACCAGTTTCGCTTCAGTTTCGCTTCAGTTTCGCTTCAGTTTCGCTCCAGTTTTGCTCCAGTTTCGCTTCAATTTCGCTCCACTTTCGCTTCAGTTTGGCTCCAATTTTGCTCCAATTTCGTTCCACTTTCGCTTCAGTTTTGCTCCAGTTTCGCTCTACTTTCGCTCCACTTTCGCTCCAGTTTTGCTCCAGTTTAGCTCCACTTTCGCTTCAGTTTCGCTCCAGTTACACTCTACTATCGCTCCAGTTTCGCTTCAATTTCAATCCACTTTCGCTCCAGTTTCGCTTCAATTTCGCTCCACTTTCACTCCAGTTTCGCTTCAATTTCGTTCCAGTTTCGCTATAGTTTCGCTCCAGTTTCGCTGCACTTTCGCTCCAATTTCGCTGCAGTTTCGCTCCAGTTCCCCTCCAGTTTCGGTTCAGTTTCTCTGCAAATTCACTCCAATTTCGTTCCAATTCCGCCCCAGATTCGCTCCAGGTTCGCTCCAATTTCGCTCCAGTTTCTATCCAGTTTCGCTCCAGTGTCGCTCCTCTTTCGCTTCAGTTTCGCTTCAAATTCGCTCCAGTTTCACTCCACTTTCGCTCCAGTTTCAATCCAGTTTCGCTCCAATTTCGCTGCAGTTTTGCTCCAATTTCGCTGCAGTTTCGCTCCACTTTCGCTTGAATTTCGCTCCAGTTTCGCTCCAATTTCGCTCCAGTTATGCTCCCCTTTCGCTCCAGATTCGCCCCAGTTTCGCTCTTTTTTCGCTCCAGTTTCGCTTCAGTTTCGCTCCAGTTTTGCTCCAGTTTCGCCACACTTTCGCTTCAGTTTGTCTCCAATTTCGCTCCAGTTTCGCTCCACTTTCGCTTCAGTTTCGCTCCAGTTTCGCTCCAGTTTCGCTCCAGTTTCGCTCCACTTTCGCGCCAATTTCGCTCCAGTTTTGCTCCACTTTTGCTCCAGTTTCGCTTCAGTTTCGCTTCAGTTTCGCTCCAGTTTCGCTCCACTTTCTCTCCAGATTCGCTCCAATTTCGTTCCAGTTTCGTTCAACTTTCGCTCCAGTTTTGCTCCAATGTCGCCCCAGTTTCGCTCCAGTTTCACTCCACTTTCGCTTCAGTTTTGCTCCAGTTTCGCTCCACTTTCGCTTCAGTTTTGCTCCAGTTTCGCTCAAATTTCGCTCGCTTTCGCTCCCATTTCGCTGCAAATTCGCTCCAATTTCGCTCCAATTTCGCTCCTATTTCGCCCCAGTTTCGCTCCAGATTCGCTCCAATTTCGTTCCAGTTTCGTTCCACTTTCGCTCCAGTTTCGCTCCAATTTCGCCCCAGTTTCGCTCAAGTTTAACTCCAATTTCGCTTCAATTTCGCTCCAGTTTCGCTCCAGATTCGCTCCACTTTCGCGTCAGTTTCGCTCCAGTTTTGCTCCAGTTTCGCTCCAGTTTCGCTCCAGATTCGCTCCACTTTCGCTTCAGTTTCGCTCCAGTTTCGCTCCACTTTCGCTCCAATTTCGCTCCAGTTTCGCTCCAGTTTCGCTCTACTTTCACTCAAATTTCGCTTCAGATTCGCTCCAATTTCGCTCCAGTTTCGCTCCAGTTTCGCACCAGCTTCGCTTCAGTTTCGCTCCAGTTTTGCTTAAGTTTTGCTTCAATTTCTCTCCAGTTTCGCTCCACTTTCGCTTCAGTTTCGCTCCAGTTTGGCTCCAGTTTTGCTTCAATTTCTCTCCAGTTTCGCTCCACTTTCGCTTCAGTTTCGCTCCAGCTTCGCTCCAATTTCACTCCAGATTCGCTCCACTTTCGCTTCAATTTCGCTTGAGTTTCGCTCCAGTTTCGGTTCAGTTTCGCTCCAGTTCCAATCTACTTTCGCTCCAGTTTCGCTCCAGATTTGCTCCACCTTCGCTTCAGTTGCGCTCCAATTTCGCTCCAGTTTTGCTTCGGTTTCGCTCCACTTTTGCTTCAGTTTCGCTCCAATTTCGCTCCAGTTTCGTTCCACATTCGCCCTAATTTCGCTCCAATTTCGCTCCAGTTTCGCTCCACTTTCGCCCCACTTTCGCTCCAATTTCGCTCCAATTTCGCTTCACTTTCGCTTTAGTTTCGCTCCAGATTCATTCCACTTTCGCTCCACTTTCGCTTCAGTTTCGCTCCAATTTCGCTCTAGTTTCATTCCACTTTCGCTCCAGTTTCGCTCCAATTTCGCCCCAGTTTCGCTCCAGTTTCTTTCCAATTTCGCTTCAGTTTAGCTCCAATTTTGCTCCAGTTTCGCTCCAGATTCGCTCCACTTTCGCTTCAGTTTCGCTCCAGTTTCGCTCCAGTTTCGCTCCAGATTCGCTCCACTTTCGCTTCAGTTTCGCTTCAGTTTCGCCCCAATTTCGCTCCAGTTTCGCTTCAGTTTCGCTCCACTTTCGCTCCAGTTTCGCTCCACTTTCGCTTCAGTTTCGCTTCAGTTTCAATCCAGTTTCGCTGCACTTTCGCTCCAGTTTCGGTTCAGTTTCGCTCCAGTTTTCCTCCAGTTTCGCTTCAATGTCGCTCCAGTTTCGCTCCAGTTTCGCTCCACTTTCGCTTCAGTTTCGCTCCAGTTTCGCTCCAATTTCGCTGCAGTTTCGCTCCAATTTCGCTCCAATTTCGCTACAGTTACGCTCCAGATTCGCTCCAATTTCGCTCCAGTTTCACACCAGTATCGCCCCAGTTTCGCTCTAGTTTCGCTCCAGATTCGCTCCACTGTCGCTTCAGTTTCGCTCCAGTTTCGCTCCAGTTTCGCTCCAGTTTCGCTCCAATGTCGCTGCAGTTTGCTCCAGTTTCGCTCTACTTTCGCTCCATATTTTCTCCAGATTCGCTCCAATTTCGCTCCAGTTTCGCTCCAGTTTCGCTCCACTTTCGCTTCAGTTTGGCTCCAATTTTGCTCCAATTTCGCTCCACTTTCGCTCCAGTTTCGCTCCAGTTTCGGTTTAATTTCGCTCCACTTTTGCTTCAGTTTGGCTCCAATTTTGCTCCAATTTCGCTCTACTTTCGCTTCAGTTTCGGTCCAGTTTCGCTCCAGTTCCACTCTATTTTCGCTCCAGTTTCGCTTCAATTTCGCTCCAGTTTCGCTCCAGTTTCGCTCCAATTTCGCTTCAATTTCGCACCGCTTTCGCTCCAGTTACGCTTCAATTTCGCTCCACTTTCACTCCAGTTTCGCTTCAATTTCGCTCCAGTTTTGGTCCAGTTTCGCTCCACTTTCGCTCCAGTTTCGCTCCAGTTTCGCTCCAATTTCGCTGCAGTTTCGCTCCAGTTTCACTCTACTTTCGCTCCAGTTTCGCTCCACTTTCGCTTCAGTTTCGCTCCAGTTTTGCTCCAGTTTCGCTCCAATTTTGCTGCAGTTTCGCTCCAATTTCGCTGCAGTTTCGCTCCAATTTCGCTCCAATTTCGCCCCAGTTTTGCTCCAGATTCGCTCCATTTTCGCTCCAATTTCGCTCCAGTTTCGCTTCAGTTTCGCTTCAGTTTCGCTCCAGTTTCGCTCTACCTTCTCTCCAGTTTCGCTCCAATTTCGCTGCAGTTTCGCTCCAGTTTCGCACCACTTTCGCTCCAGTTTCGAACAGATGATTGTACCTATCCGGACAAAACATAACACGGAAACCTCCCTTATTCCTATCCGAACCATGAAAAACCCCGCAAATTCCCCCCAATAACGGCTTACAAGATGAACATTCTGAAGCTCATGAAAAATTTACCCTACTTAAGGGTGAAAGTTATAACCCAGCATTATTCGCTCCAGTTTCGCTCCACTATCGCTCCAGTTTCGAACATGTGATTGTACCTATACGGACAAAACATAACACGGAAACCTCCCTAATTCCTATCCGAATAATGAAAAACCCTTAAATTCCCCCCAATAACGGCTTAAAAGATGGACATTCTGAAACTCATGAAAAATCTACCCTATTTAAGGGTGTAAGTTATAACCCAGCATTATTCGCTCCAGTTTAGCTCCACTATCGCTCCAGTTTCGAACATGTTATTGTACCTATTCGGACAAAACATAACACGGAAACCTCCCTAATTCCTATCCGAACCATGAAAAACCATAAAATTCCCCCCAATAACGGCTTACAAGAAGGACATTCTGAAACTCATGAAAAATTAGCCCTACTTAAGGGTGAAAGTTATAGCCCAGCATTATTTTACCTGTTATGAAATTATTTGCCAAACAATTTTAAAGCGCAAATTTGACAAAAAAAAAACATTTTGTTCAGACAATTAACAACTTTGCACTGAAAAGAATCAAACATCATTTCTATCGCCGAGAATAGGAGCCAATCAGAAACGATGAATTCTACATCCAAGCTAATAAATCACTAGGTTAAAAATAGAAAATCTAAACAACGTTAGAATCTCGTAAAACATTTAATGCAACTTTCAGAAGTGGAATATCCCCAGAAAAAAATTTACCCACCGCTTATTAGTAATGGGCAAAATTAGCACACTTTGCTGTTCTAGCACACTTCGCACACCACACTTAAGTGTGCTGAACTGTGCTCCCAGCACACTTAGCACACCAGCACACCCAGCACACCCAGCACATTCAGCACACCTAGCACACCTAGCACGCCAAGCACACTAAGCACACCCAGCACACTAAGTAGACCAAGTACACTAAGCACACCAGTAAACGCGTGTAGAACCACTTGTGAAGAACAGATTTGAATGGATTGGATATACGATTAAGTAGATTTGTTTCCATGTGCATACATATGGAATGCACTGATAAGATATGCATCGGAATTTGTATGGCTAGCATTCATCATGAATAAATAGCTGGTAGTGTTGCTAAAACCTTCAAGGACGAAATAATTTTTTGATGGGGAACATTGGGCAAAAACGTTCAAATTGCCCAAAAAGCGGCCTAGTTTCGAAGATACGACAAAATGAAATCCGCCGGAAAACCGAGCAGAAAACCTGAACGTAGCACTAAAAGTGCTAAGTAGCAAAAGGTTCAGATCCTTTTTGGTTCAATAGTTCGCTTCTCCGGGTGTGCGTTTTGCCGTATCTTCGAAACTAGGCCACTTTTTCTAGACTTGTATGGAAATTGCGACCGAAATTACTCAGAAAGGTCCCCGAATTCATGCTAGACAAAAAACTAAATTTTGGGAAAATTTTACATTTTTGCCCAATGTTCCCTATCAAAAAATATGTTTCGTCCTTAAAATATCACTATTATGCTCCCTGACCTCTTTCATCATTGAAAGTGCCGTAAAGGCAGTTTAAAACCTCCCCTACGAAACCGAAATCTTTGTATCCCAGCAATAGGTCTTGGCCCGTTATGTCCCAAACAACTTTAACCCAAAATTGGCCGATTTCAGCTACTTTTGCCCTAAAAACTTTTTGAATATTTGAATAAAATACTTGCAAGTACGAATTTTAATTAATTTCATTTTCATCAATCTCTGCTACTTGGCTTCAACCTGTACTTAAGTTAAATAGCGATATTTCAAATATCAACTACACAATTTTTTGAACACACTATGGTATCAACATAAACTACACTATCCTATACTGCTTTCCTTAACATAAACCTTCTATCTGACATTGTTTTCATTTTTGTGTTAACGCCAGATTCGAAAACTATATCATTCTGCAAAATATGAAAAACCTATCTATTGTGGAAGTATGTTAAAATAAAAAATGAAAAATGAAAAAGAACCCCATCTACAAAACACGTAGCACTACTTAGCATAAACCTTCTTTCTGCACCAGATAGAAGGTTTATGCTTAGTAATGTTATCATTTTTTCGTTGCATGTTGCAGAGAGTTTTGGCTTCCATAAAGCATTAACAGGCAACTTCCACGCTCGATACTTCCTTCGGCGGCTAAATTCGGATTTGGTATAATACCATTTCTGCCACTCCCACCACCAATGACTCCGCCAGCTCCACGTCCTGCTAAATTTCCGCCGCAGATATTGTTATTCGGCACGTTTCCATTTATGTTATTCATTATATTAAACCTATTTTCTACAAATATTTTCAAAGTGAAAGCATTGCTTTCAGATGTATCGCAGAAAACGTATTTGTATCCGTGTTTAAACTTTCATTCCGTATCAAGAAGTCCGCAGTATTTAGAAAAACACAAATCATCGGTAGTGTCCTCAGAATTAAAATTTTTACCCAGAAAATATACGAATAACAAATTTTATCTGCCTGTTTCGTTCCCTAATCATCTCATTTATCAGCTACTGCATTCAATAGCTAATGCTTTCGAAACCACAAAATGTGTATACATTCTTAGTTTCGCTCCAGTTTCACTTCAATTTCGCTCGTATTTGGCTCCGTTTCAATTTCGCTCCAATTCCGCTCCAGTTTCACTCCGATTTCGCCCCAGTTTCACTCCAGTTACGCTCCAGATTCGCTCCAATTTCGCTCCAGTTTCGCTCCAAATTCGCTTCAGTTTCGCTCCAGTTTCGGTTCAGTTTCGCTCCAGTTTCGGTCCAATTTCGCTCCAGTTTCGCTCCGATTTCGCTCCAAGTTCGCTCCTTTCGATCCACTTTCGCTTCAGTTTCACCCCAGTTTCGCTCCAGTTTCGCTCCAGTTTCGCTCCACTTTCGCTTCAGTTTCGCTCTAGTGTTGCTCCGACTTCGCTCCAACTTCGCTCCTTTCGCTCCACTTTCGCTCCAGTTCCGCGTCAGTGTCGCTCCAGTTTCGCTCCAGTTTCGCTTCAATTACTCTCCAGTTTGGCTCCAATTTTGCTCCAATTTCGCTCCAGTTTCGCTTGAGTTTCGCTCCAGTTTCGCTCCAATTTCGCTCCAGTTTCGCTTCAGTTTCGCTCCACTTTCGCTCCACTTTCGCTCCAGTTTCGCTCCACTTTCGCTTCAGTTTTGCTTCAGTTTCAATCCAGTTTCGCTGCACTTTCGCTCCAGTTTCGGTTCAGTTTCGCTCCAGTTTTGCTCCAGTTTCGCTTCAATGTCGCTCCAGTTTCGCTCCAGTTTCGCTCCACTTTCGCTTCAGTTTCGCTCCAGTTTCGGTCCAGTTCCGCTCCACTTTCGCTCCAATTTCGCTGCAGTTTCGCTCCAATTTCGCTCCAATTTCGCTACAGTTACGCTTCAGATTCGCTCCAATTTCGCTCCAGTTTCACACCAGTATCGCCCCAGTTTCACTCTAGTTTCGCTCCAGATTCGCTCCACTTTCGCTTCAGTTTCGCTCCAGTTTCGCTCCAGTTTCGCTCCAGTTTCGCTCCAATGTCGCTGCAGTTTGCTCCAGTTTCGCTCTACTTTCGCTCCATATTTTCTCCAGATTCGCTCCAGTTTCGCTCCAGTTTCGCTTCAGTTTCGCTCCAGTTTCGCTCCAGTTTCGCTCCACTTTCGCTTCAGTTTGGCTCCAATTTTGCTCCAATTTCGCTCCACTTTCGCTCCAGTTTCGCTCCAGTTTCGGTTCAATTTCGCTCCACTTTTGCTTCAGTTTGGCTCCAATTTTGCTCCAATTTCGCTCTACTTTCGCTTCAGTTTCGGTCCAGTTTCGCTCCAGTTCCACTCTATTTTCGCTCCAGTTTCGCTTCAATTTCGCTCCAGTTTCGCTCCAGTTTCGCTCCAATTTCGCTTCAATTTCGCACCGCTTTCGCTCCAGTTTCGCTTCAATTTCGCTCCACTTTCACTCCAGTTTCGCTTCAATTTCGCTCCAGTTTCGGTCCAGTTTCGCTCCACTTTCGCTCCAGTTTCGCTCCAGTTTCGCTCCGATTTCGCTGCAGTTTCGCTCCAGTTTCACTCTACTTTCGCTCCAGTTTCGCTCCACTTTCGCTTCAGTTTCGCTCCAGTTTTGCTCCAGTTTCGCTCCAATTTTGCTGCAGTTTCGCTCCAATTTCGCTGCAGTTTCGCTCCAATTTCGCTCCAATTTCGCCCCAGTTTTGCTCCAGATTCGCTCCATTTTCGCTCCAATTTCGCTCCAGTTTCGCTTCAGTTTCGCTCCAGTTTCGCTCCACCTTCTCTCCAGTTTCGCTCCAATTTCGCTGCAGTTTCGCACCAGTTTCGCTCCACTATCGCTCCAGTTTCGAACATGTGATTGTACCTATACGGACAAAACATAACACGGAAACCTCCCTAATTCCTATCCGAATAATGAAAAACCCTTAAATTCCCCCCAATAACGGCTTAAAAGATGAACATTCTGAAACTCATGAAAAATCTACCCTATTTAAGGGTGTAAGTTATAACCCAGCATTATTCGCTCCAGTTTAGCTCCACTATCGCTCCAGTTTCGAACATGTTATTGTACCTATTCGGACAAAACATAACACGGAAACCTCCCTAATTCCTATCCGAACCATGAAAAACCATAAAATTCCCCCCAATAACGGCTTACAAGATGGACATTCTGAAACTCATGAAAAATTAGCCCTACTTAAGGGTGAAAGTTATAGCCCAGCATTATTTTACCTGTTATGAAATTATTTGCCAAACAATTTTAAAGCGCAAATTTGACAAAAAAAAACATTTTGTTCAGACAATTAACAACTTTGCACTGAAAAGAATCAAACATCATTTCTATCGCCGAGAATAGGAGCCAATCAGAAACGATGAATTCTACATCCAAGCTAATAAATCACAAGTTTAAAAATAGAAAATCTAAACAACGTTAGAATCTCGTAAAACATTTAATGCAACTTTCAGAAGTGGAATATCCCCAGAAAAAAATTTACCGACCGCTTATTAGTAATGGGCAAAATTAGCACACTTTGCTGTTCTAGCATACTTCGCACACCACACTTAAGTGTGCTGAACTGTGCTCCCAGCACACTTAGCACACCAGCACACCCAGCACACCCAGCACATTCAGCACACCTAGCACACCTAGCACGCCAAGCGCACTAAGCACACCCAGCACACTAAGTAGACCAAGTACACTAAGCACACCAGTAAACACAGAACGCGTGTAGAACCACTTGTGAAGAATAGATTTGAATGGATTGGATATACGATTAAGTAGATTTGTTTCCATGTGCATACATATGGAATGCACTGATAAGATATGCATCGGAATTTGTATGGCTAGCATTCATCATGAATAAATAGCTGGTAGTGTTGCTAAAACCTTCAAGGACGAAATAATTTTTTGATGGGGAACATTGGGCAAAAACGTTCAAATTGCCCGAAAAGCGGCCTAGTTTCGAAGATACGACAACATGAAATCCGCCGGAAAACCGAGCAGAAAACCTGAACGTAGCACTAAAAGTGCTAAGTAGCAAAAGGTTCAGATCCTTTTTGGTTCAATAGTTCGCTTCTCCGGGTGTGCGTTTTGCCGTATCTTCGAAACTTGGCCACTTTTTCTAGACTTGTATGGAAATTGCGACCGAAATTATTCAGAAAGGTCCCCGAATTCATGCTAGACAAAAAACTAAATTTTGGGAAAATTTTACATTTTTGCCCAATGTTCCCTATCAAAAAATATGTTTCGTCCTTAAAATATCACTATTATGCTCCCTGACCTCTTTCATCATTGAAAGTGCCGTAAAGGCAGTTTAAAACCTCCCCTACGAAACCGAAATCTTTGTATCCCAGCAATAGTGTAATATGTAGCTGAATTCGTGGACACTGGTATTTAGTTATATTTTTTGCTCCTCGAGCCAGAATATAATTTTCGATCGCTATTTACTTTTGCTCTGGCGAGCCTGTCGCCGCTTACGCAAAAGCAAATTAAAAACTTTGCCTTGGCGAGCCTGTCGCCGCTTTTAAGCAAAGAGAGACTAAAGACTTTGCCTTGGCGAGCCTGTCGCCGCTTAGCTAGTCTATCTCAGTCCTTTTCTTTTGTACAAAGAATAAAACAAATTATTTTCTTGTACACCTGGTCGCCGCTATGGTTTTGGCTTACCAATCCTCAATAATCTTTATTGATTCCAATCCTGAGCTTTTATAGCAATAGTATTACAGTTAAGTTTTTCAAAAAAATCTGCGCGAATCAAAAATAATTACCTAGTTCCAGGTATTTACCACCGCGTGCAATTAGGGCGCTCTAGTCGCCATCTATGTGATATTTGACATTTCGACCAGTGTCGAAACGTCAAGTGTCAAGTGTACACAACACCCTCTCTCTTTGGGAAAAAAAATTTTCTTTTGTGTAAAAAGAAAATTTTTTGAATTTTAATTTTTTGATTCGCACATTACAATTTCATATAATGTTGGGGTTTCTATTAGTTTTGTTCTGACTTAATTCTACTAAATTCATTTTTCGTTAATCGAAATTTTATATACATTACAATTTCATATAATTTGATGCTATTCTTAATTTTGTTCTGACTCAATTCTATTTAATTCGTGTTTTCATATATATATGTTTCTTTTCTTGATGTTTTCTTTAGTGTAATTTTAACTTATAGTGTACATATTGTTTGACTCTATTTTTTTTTTTGTTGTTTGTGGAAATATCTATTTGTAGGTTTATAGTTTATTACATTATGATTCTTGTCTGTGGCTTGTATAATTTTAACAAATTATTGTGATATCTTTTACATTTGTTGTTTATTAAGATATCTGAATTTACGCCATCTCTGAATTTAATTTCGTATGGTCCGTGGTATGTGTTTTGTAATTTCTTCCTATTCATATTTCGTACTAGTACTAAATCTCCTACTTTCAAGTTTGATGGTTTTGCAAAATTGTCTAATTTAAGTTTTCTTTCGTGTTTTACTCTATCGATTATTTTTCGTGCTAGACTGATACTATTTTTTAACCTGAGTTTTAGTTCATTAGCATAATTATCTATATTGTTTATTGGTTCATCTTTTTCTATTATGTCTCTAGGTAGATGAGGTAATCTGCCATATACTAGTTCGTATGGGGAATATTGTGTATCTACATGGGGGCTAGTGTTGTATGCAAAAGTATAGTAAGGTACCCATTTATCCCATTCGTAATCATTGGTAAAGTTCAATAAATATTCGTTTAATACTCTGTGATTACGTTCCACTGTCCCGAGTGTTTCATGGTGATAGGGTGTCGAGAATACTTGTTCTATTTTTAACATACTACAAATGTTTGCCATTAGCTCATTGGTGAATTCAGTTCCATTATCTGACTTCAGTTTTTTGAAAAGGCCGTGTTTTAATATTAATTGTTCAACCATTGTTTTCGCGATAGTTTTAGCGTCTTTTGATTCTATTGGATAGGCAATAACATATTTTGATAATTCGCACTGCATTGTTAGTATATATCTATAATTGTTGCTCAACCTAAGTGGCCCTACTGTGTCTATGACGATTGTTTCGAATGTGTTAGCAGGTGTGTCTGTTATAATTTGGTTTTCTTTTATGTGTTTTGTCTGTTTATTTTTAGCACAAGTTTCACAATTGTTAATAAAGGATTTTATCATTTTGTTCATATTTTTCCATATGTATTTCTGTTTGAGTTTTAATGTCGTTTTTCTCACACCTAAATGTCCTCCTACGGGTGTTGTATGGTAATCATTTATCAATTTAAATTGTATTATTTTATCTGTTATTCTTTTGGGGGGTTTGTATATTATAATTTTTAGGGTTTTTTTGCCTTTTGATTGAGTACACTGTTGTAATTTATTGAATATGTCTTTGAATTCATTTTTCCCTATTATGTTAAATATTTCATCAGTTTCTTTTAAGTATATCATTGTTATATTTCTCCTTGTCGCTATTGACGTCAGCTTCTCCAGTAACGAAACTAATTCCGATGGATTATCACTGCATTCAATTTTAACTTGGTTATTTTCAATGTTTATCTTTGTATTTTTCCCCGTTTCAAATTTTAGGTTAATTAAATTTTTTATGTCAGCCATCAATTCGCTGTTCCATATATACGTTTCATTTAATTTTGTGTTTTGGTTTTGTTCATGTGCTTCTATCGTTGGTGTGTTGTATTTCTCTCTGGTCATGTTTCTTGTGACTGCTAATATATTTTTGTTCTTAACGTTATGATCTTGTTTCGGGATCATTTCTTTTAATGTATCTGAGCTTAATTTGATTCGTGATAGTGCATCTGCATTGACGTTCATTTTTCCTTTTCGGTATATTATGTCGAAGTCGTAATCACATAAATCGACTCTTATGCGTGTCATTTTTGATGATGGGTTTTTGTGTGTGAATAACGATATCAGTGGTCTATGGTCAGTGACCACCGTAAATTTATTTCCAAAAAGATATGGTTTGAAGAAATTTATTGCCCAATGAATCGCCAATAATTCTTTTTCTATCGTAGATTTGTTTACTTCATGTTTGACGAGAGTTCTACTCGCGTAAGTTATGGGTAAGTCCTGTCCTATGTCACCTTGTGACAGTACTGCGCCTAACGCATAGTCCGATGCATCCGTTGTGACTATGAATGGTTTGCTAAAGTCCGGGTATTGTAGAATTGGTGCATTCATTAGTTTGCTTTTAAGCAATTCGAATATTGTTTGGCATTGCTGTGTCCACTTGAATTCAACTTTCTTTTTTAGTAGATCGTTTAGACATTTCGTTATTTTAGCAAAGTCGGGGATGAATCGACGGTAATAATTGGCGAATGCGACGAATCTTCTGACTTCGTCTGGATTTATTGGTACTGGATACTTTTTGATTGTATCTAGTTTTCCGGGGTCAGTGCGAACTCCATCCTTGGTTATCAGATGTCCCAGGTAAACCACTTCGCTTCTCAGGAAATTGCATTTTTTAGGGTTCAATTTAAGATTGTATTTTTTCAATCTTTCAAGTACTCGTATTAAATTTGAATTATGGTGTGCTAAACTGCAGCCGAAAACAATTATATCATCTACATTAGAAAAGCTGCTGAGTCCAGTCCACTCAGAGCTATGGTTAGCATGCGTTGAAAACTGTTTGAGGAAATTGTCAAACCGAATGGTAGTCGTTTAAACTGGTAGTGCCCTTTGTTTGTTGAGAAGGCTGTCAATGGTCGTGACTCTTTCGTAAGCTCTATTTGATGGAATGAACTTGTCATGTCTAAAGTAGAGAAATATTTAGCTCTCCCCAGACTATCTAGAACATCTTCTAGTCTTGTTAGAGGGAATTTATCGTTGACTATTTTCTTATTGAGTGCTCTAAAATCAACTACTAGTCTCCATTTATTTGCGCCTAGTTCACTCTTCTTCGGTGTTAGAAGTAGTGGTGAGTTGTAGGGGCTGGTTGAGTCCTCGATGACATTGCTGTCTAACAATTCCTGTACTTGTTTGTTTATTTCGTTAATATGTGTATGAGGTAACCTGTAATTCTTTATGTATGTCGGTGTGGTATCTGTAACCTGTATTTTTTGAGTGTAAAAGTTGTTTGTGGATAAAGGTTCACCTTCTAAGTGGAATATATGTTGGTATGTTTTAAGAATTTCTAACAGAGACTTCTGGTCTTTCGCATTCAGATGATTTATTTTAACGTGTTTTAATATGTCTTTAAATCTTTGTTCGTCTCTAATGTTTCGAGCTACTGATTTACTTGTTTCACAAGGTTTGAAATTTCTTAACGGTTCGGTTTCAATTTTAAAATTTTCGAGTATTACCTCTTCTTCATTTGTGTTTAATATGTTAATGTGTTTTACGCCTTTTACTGGGATTATTGAACTGGCTATATAGACTCCTGGTTTAATCTCTTTGTTAGTGGTTACACTATCTTCTTCTATATTAATATCGATGGGACATACGTATTCACACCTTGGTGGTACTGCAGCTCTTTGTTTTCTTGTAGCGATAGGTATGGTATGGTCTTCATAATTTATATTCATTGTTATTGTGTATGTTTCATAGTTTATTCTCGCTAATTTTTGGGTAAGAAAATCCCTTCCTAATATTCCGTCCGTAAGAATAGGAAAATCAGATTCCACTATTTGAAATGGAAAATTGATGTTATTTCCATCAATACTCAAATTTAAATTAGTCGTTCCAATCGACTGTATTTGTTCGTCAGTTATTCCGGAAAATTTACATCTTTTGTCTTCATTTATGATTTGATAATCCAGAATCGCACTTGCTTTACATAGTGACACATCTGCTCCAGTGTCAACCAATAATTTTAAATATTTTCTGTTATCCTTGCAGTAAATCGAGACGTAATTCTCGAGCTGTCTATTAAGTAATAATATTTTTTCTGTCTTGGTCCCGGGGTCAACTTTTATTGTTCGTTGTCGCTGGCCACCGGGCTCGTCGCGTTTCCCTGGACTATATTTATTCGTTGTCTCCTCTCGTTGAAATTTCTGTTATTAGTTCTGCTGTTATCATAGTTTCTGTGATTTCGATTTACTTCATTACTCCTTGAGTTGTGATTGTTTCTATTATTATTGTTATTTCTATAATTATTATTTCTATTAGTATTATTTTGATTCCACTCGTTATTTCTATTATTATAAGTGTTTCTGTTATTTCTGTAATTATTTGCATTGTTCATTTCACCTGATCTTGAATTATAATTGTCTCTATAATTTCTATTCTGGTTGGTGCCGTAATTTCTGTTATTGTTATAGCCATGAGACGTGTTATTACTATTAAATGTGTTTCTACTATTATGGTTATATTGTTGGTTATAATTCGGTCTTCTATTAATATACATTACATTTTCCGGTGTTCTATTACTCGTTTCAAATTCAGTTGCGATCTGTATCGCTTCTATAAATGTCTTAGGTTGCGCAGCAAAAATAGTAGGCTTAAGGGTTTCATTCAATCCGTTTTTGAAAATTGTAAGCGCGTAAGAATCATTAGACTTTACTATCACCGCCTTTTCTTGTGCAGTTGTATTTTGTCCTAGGCTATTTATTTGGATATCACTCAATTCACTAATGAGCTCAGACAATTTTTCTCCATATTTTTCTACAGTTCCGCGTTGTTGTAGCTGAGCCAATTGCGTGTGTATTTGCTGTAATGTTTTCTTACTTTTGTACCTATCTTTTAAGTATTTTTCTAGCACTGAATAATTGTTGATTTCTAATGTACTTAGTTGTACCTTCACGCTTGCTCCTAACTTTACATTTTTAACGAAATTCAATAAATTCAATTTTCCTTCTTCATTCAGACTTTCATTTAGTAACCCAATTATGGTTAAAAATGCATCCACCTCTTTTGGGTTTCCATTGAAAGTTGGTATTGATTTTAAAGCTATTTCTATATTGAAAGTTCCCATTTTATTTTCTACTGCTTGCTCTAATTTTTCCTCTAACAACTCTTTCGCTACAATATATTCATCTAAGAATGTTTTTCGCAATTCTGAACTATCTTCTGTATCTAGTACTCTTTTCTTCAAATCTTCGATATCACTTAATTTTTCTATTATGGTATCGCTTTTGTATACCCTTCCCGGAGTTTTTTTTAAATTTATTATAATTTTCGAAATGGCATTTATCTGCTCTTCCATTTAAAAAAATAATGTTCATACCATGGACCATAGGTTTTTGTTCAAAAAAAAATTTTTTTTTTGTATTCTAATAAAAATATATTGTTTTTTGTTTAGTTTTCATTTATTATAATTTTTTTTTTTTTTTTTTTTTAACAACAATAATTCATTTTATTTAATACATTATTCATTCTACTGTCTTTGATTTTACATTTATGTATGTACATTTTTGTTTTTACAATTCTTCTTTATATATTTTTTTTTTTAGTTCGTTTGTTATTTCTTCGATACGTTCGAATAACTTCCCTTGTATTTCCCAGGGTGGTGGGTCATCTTCATTCGTCGCTACTCTTCTAAGCGCCGCTCGGAGTCTCCTCAAATACACCTTTTTGCCTCCGCGTTTCTTCTGTTTTCGTCTCGTGTCCTGGTATGGTATCGTAGTTAATTTCGCTTCGTCCTTCCGCGCCTGGATGATCCGCGGGTCCTCCCTTGGTTGAGGTCCTCCTTCTTTAGGAAGGTCGGATTTTTAATTTATTTGGTCCGCCGTTGGCACGGTCGCCATGTAATATGTAGCTGAATTCGTGGACACTGGTATTTAGTTATAATTTTTGCTCCTCGAGCCAGAATATAATTTTCGATCGCTATTTACTTTTGCTCTGGCGAGCCTGTCGCCGCTTACGCAAAAGCAAATTAAAAACTTTGCCTTGGCGAGCCTGTCGCCGCTTTTAAGCAAAGAGAGACTAAAGACTTTGCCTTGGCGAGCCTGTCGCCGCTTAGCTAGTCTATCTCAGTCCTTTTCTTATGTACAAAGAATAAAACAAATTATTTTCTTGTACACCTGGTCGCCGCTATGGTTTTGGCTTACCAATCCTCAATAATCTTTATTGATTCCAATCCTGAGCTTTTATAGCAATAGTATTACAGTTAAGTTTTTCAAAAAAATCTGCGCGAATCAAAAATAATTACCTAGTTCCAGGTATTTACCACCGCGTGCAATTAGGGCGCTCTAGTCGCCATCTATGTGATATTTGACATTTCGACCAGTGTCGAAACGTCAAGTGTCAAGTGTACACAACAATAGGTCTTGGCCCGTTATGTCCCAAACAACTTTAACCCAAAATTGGCCGATTTCAGCTACTTTTGCCCTAAAAACTTTTTGAATATTTGAATAAAATACTTGCAAGTACGAATTTTAATTAATTTCAGTTTCATCCATCTCTGCTACTTGGCTTCAACCTGTACTTAAGTTAAATAGCGATATTTCAAATATCAACTACACAATTTTTTGAACACACTATGGTATCAACATAAACTACACTATCCTATACTGCTTTCCTTAACATAAACCTTCTATCTGACATTGTTTTCATTTTTGTGTTAACGCCAGATTCGAAAACTATATCATTCTGCAAAATATGAAAAACCTATCTATTGTGGAAGTATGTTAAAATAAAAAATGAAAAATGAAAAAGAACCCCATCTACAAAACACGTAGCACTACTTAGCATAAACCTTCTTTCTGCACCAGATAGAAGGTTTATGCTAAGTAATGTTATCATTTTTTCGTTGCATGTTTCAGAGAGTTTTGGCTTCCATAAAGCATTAACAGGCACCTTCCACGCTCGATACTTCCTTCGGCGGCTAAATTCGGATTTGGTATAATACCATTTCCGCCACTCCCACCACCAATGACTCCGCCAGCTCCACGTCCTGCTAAATTTCCGCCGTAGATATTGTTATTCGGCACGTTTCCATTTATGTTATTCATTATATTAAACCTATTTTCTACAAATATTTTCAAAGTGAAAGCATTGCTTTCAGATGTATCGCAAAAAACGTATTTGTATCCGTGTTTAAACTTTCATTCCGTTTCAAAAAGTCCGCAGTATTTAGAAAAACACAAATCATCGGTAGTGTACTCAGAATTAAAATTTTTACCCAGAAAATATACGAATAACAAATTTTATCTGCCTGTTTCGTTCCCTAATCATCTCATTTATCAGCTACTGCATTCAATAGCTATTGCTTTCGAAACCACAAAATGTGTATACATTCTCAGTTTCCCTCCAGTTTCACTTCAATTTCGCTCGTATTTGGCTCCAGTTTCGTTTCAATTTCGCTCCAATTTCGCTCCAGTTTCACTCCGATTTCGCCCCAGTTTCACTCCAGTTACGCTCCAGATTCGCTCCAATTTCGCTCCAGTTTCGCTCCAAATTCGCTTCAGTTTCGCTCCAGTTTCGGTTCAGTTTCGCTCCAGTTTCGGTCCAATTTCGCTCCAGTTTCGCTCCGATTTCGCTCCAAGTTCGCTCCTTTCGATCCACTTTCGCTTCAGTTTCACCCCAGTTTCGCTCCAGTTTCGCTCCAGTTTCGCTCCAGTTTCGCTCCAGTTTCGCTCCACTTTCGCTTCAGTTTCGCTCCAGTTTCGCACCACTTTCGCTCCAGTTTCAAACAGGTGATTGTACCAATCCGGACAAAACATAACACGGAAACCTCCCTAATTTCGCTCCAACTTCGCTCCAGTTCCGCTCCAGTTTCGGTTCAGTTTCTCTGCAATTTCGCTCCAATTTCGTTCCAATTTCGCCCCAGTTTCGCTCCAGATTCGCTCCAATTTCGCTCAAGTTTCGCTTCAGTTTCGCTCTAGTGTTGCTCCGATTTCGCTCCAACTTCGCTCCTTTCGCTCCACTTTCGCTCCAGTTCCGCGCCAGTGTCGCTCCAGTTTCGCTCCAGTTTCGCTTCAATTACTCTCCAGTTTGGCTCCAATTTTGCTCCAATTTCGCTCCAGTTTCGCTTGAGTTTCGCTCCAGTTTCGCTCCAGTTTCGCTCCAGGTTTCACTCCAATTTCGCTTCAGTTTCGCTCCAGTTCCGCGCCAGTTTCCCTCCAGTTTCGCTCCAGTTTCGCTCCAGTTTCGCTCCGGTTTCGCTCCACTTTCGCTCCACTTTCGCTTCAGTTTCGCTCCAGTTCCACTCCAATTTCGCTCCAGTTTCGCTCCAGATTCGCTCCACTTTCGCTTCAGTTTCGCTCCCATTTCGCTTCACTTTCGCTCCAGTTTCGCTCCAGATTCGCTCCACTTTCGCTTCAGTTTCGCTCCAATTCCGCTCCAGTTTCGTTCCAGTTTCGATTCAGTGTCGCTCAAGTTTCGCTCCAGATTCGCTTAACTTTCGCTTCAGTTTCGTTCCAGTTTTGCTCCAGTTTCGCTCCAATTTCGCTGCAGTTTCGCTCCACTTTCGCTCTCCCTTCGAATTTCGCTCCAGTTTTGCTCCAGTTTCGCTTATATTTCGCTCCACTTTCACTCCAGTTTCGCTTCAATTTCGCTCCAGTTTCGCTTCACTTTCGCGTCAGTTTCGCTCCAGTTTCGCTCTAGTTTCGCTCCACTTTCGCTCCAATTTCGCTCCAATTTCGCTGCAGTTTCGCTCCAATTTCGCTCCAATTTCACCCCAGTTTCGCTCCAGATTCGGTCCAATTTCGCTCCAGTTTCACTCCAGTATCGCCCCAGTTTCGCTCCAGTTTTGCTCCAGATTCGCTCCAGTTTCGCTCCAGTTTCGCTCCAGTTTCGCTCCACTTTCGCTTCAGTTTCGCTTCAGTTTCGTTCCAGTTTCTCTCCCATTTCTCTCCAGTTTCGCTCCAGTTTCGCTTTACTTTCGCTCCAGTTTCGCTCCCCTTTCGCTTCAGTTTCGCTCCAGTTTCGCTCCAGTTTCGCTCCACTTTCGCTCCTGTTTCGCATCAGTTTCGCTCCAGTTTTGCTCCAGTTTCGCTTCAATTTCGCTCCAGTTTCGCTCCAGTTTCGCTCCACTTTCGTTTCACTTTCGCTCCAGTTTCGCTTCAGTTTCGCTCCAGTTTTGATCCAGTTTCGCTTCAATTTCGCTCCAGTTTCGCTCCAGTTTCGCTCCACTTTCGCTTTACTTTCGCTCCAGTTTCGCTCCCCTTTCGCTTCAGTTTCGCTCCAGTTTCGCTCCAATTTCGCTGCAGTTTCGCTCCAGTTTCGCTCTACTTTCGCTCCAGTTTCGCATCACTTTCGCTTCAGTTTCGCTTCAGTTTCACTCCAGTTTCGCTCCACTTTCGCTCCAGTTTCGCTTCAATTTCGGCCCACTTTCACTTGCACTACAGTTTCGTGTTAATTTCGCTCCAGTTTCGCTCCAGTTTCGCTCCACTTTCGCTCCAATGTCGCTGCAGTTTCACTCCAATTTCGCTCCAATTTCGCCTTAGTTTCACTCCTGTTTCGCCCCAGTTTCGCTCCAGTTTCGCTCCAGATTCGCTCCACTTTCGCTTCAGTTTCGCTCCAGTTTCGCTCCAATTTTGCTGCAGTTTAGCTCCAGTTTCGCTCTACTTTCGCTCCAGTTTCGCATCACTTTCGCTTCAGTTTCGCTCCAGTTTCGCACCAATTTCGTTGCAGTTTCGCTCCAATTTCGCTGCAGTTTCGCTCCAATTTCGCTCCAATTTCGCTCCAATTTCGCCCCAGTTTTGCTCCAGATTCGCTCTTATTTCACTCCAATTTCAATCCAGTTTCGCTTCAGTTTCGCTCCAGTTTCGCTCCACTTTCTCTCCAGTTTCGCTCCAATTTCGCTGCAGTTTCGCTCAAGTTTCGCACCACTTTCGCTCCAGTTCGAACAGGTGATTGTACCTATCCGGACAAAACATAACACGGAAACCTCCCTTATTCCCATCCGAACCATGAAAAACCCTAAAATTCCCCCCCAATAACGGCTTACAAGATGGACATTCTGAAGCTCATGAAAAATTAACCCTACTTAAGGGTGAAAGTTATAACCCAGCATTATTCGCTCCAGTTTCGCTCCACTTTCGCTCGAGTTTCGAACAGGTGATTGTACCTATCCGGACAAAACATAACACGGAAACCTCCCTCATTCCCATCCGAACCATGAAAAACCATAAAATTTGCCCCAATAACGGCTTACAAGATGGACATTCTGAAGCTTATGAAAAATAAACCCTACTTTAGGGTGAAAGTTATAACCCATCATTATTTTAACTGTTTTGAAATTATTTGTCAAACAATTTGAAAGCGGAAATTCGACAAAAAAGACATTTTGTTCAGACAATTAACAACTTTGCACTGAAAAAAATCAAACATCATTTCTATCGCCGAGAATAGGAGCCAATAAGAAACGATGAATTCTACATCCAAGCTAATAAATCACTAGGTTAAAAATAAAAAAACTCTAGCGCTCCTGAACCGCTAGAAACACTAATGTTCGAAGAACAGTAGAAGAATCGTGCAGGTTTTGAGTGCATATTCTACGACATAAGCTGCTTATTACGGCCAAACTGTTTCAAATGCCACGTTTTACTTTGGTCTCAAGAATGCAATATAACTCTTATGGTAGAAGGTTTCATATATTACCACTGGCATGAATTTCAACGTTTATGAGAGCAAAACACGGGTTAATTATATTCGTTATCAGTTGCTTATTTAACAAAATTTTGAAAGCAGCATCTCATATAATCAATGAAGAAAATGCTCAGTGCCTGCAGCTCTGTAACTGAAGTTGGTGTTTGGGGCTGCGATCCGAAAAATTTGCAGAAATTTGGGAATTGAAACATCGGTTATTTATTTGCATTGTAAATGTTTCCGGTATAATTTTATTGATACAAATTTAGCACAAGCGACTCGTGCTGGCAACTTTTCGCCAGTATCAAAGCCAAGAATATATCACATCTGCTTCACGTTGTTACATTACATTCGAAGTTATAGGAGTATGAAGAAATTTAGGGTTACCTGCAGCGAGTTTTTTCAAACATCCGAAAGCTTAATATTTGCTGTTTATTGGCACTACAAAATCATTACCAATTGAAAATTCTACGATTAAACCGCTTAATAAAGATATTGCAAACAAACACAAAACCAACAATAGCTGGCAACCCTATTGTGGCTTTTCAACCAAATTTGGCCTGAATAATGTTTATAATAGGTTTCATAAATTGTATGAAATTTGTATTGATTTCATGACTTCACTGGAAGCTATAGGGCAAAAAGTTTTATTTTTCTGAGCAAATTTTCAAAACCAAAGACACAAATCCAATTTCGCTCCAATTTCGCTCCACTTTCGCTTCAGTTTCGGTCCAGTTTTGCTCCACCTTCGCACCACTTTCGCTAGAGTTTCGCTCCAGTTTCGCTCCAGTTTCGCTCCACTTTCGCTTCAGTTTCGCTCCAGTTTCGCTCCAGTTCCACTCCAGTTTCGGTTCAGTTTCTCTGCAGTTTCACTCCAATTTCGTTCCAATTCCGGTCCAGTTTCGCTCCAGATTCGCTCCTATTTCGCTCCACTTTCACTTCAGTTTCGCTTCAGTTTCGCTCCAGTTTCGCTCCAGTTTCGCTCCAGTTTCGCTCCAGTTTCGCACCAATTTCGCTCCAGTTTCGAACAGGTGATTGTACCTATCCGGACAAAACATATCACAGAAACCTTCCTAATTTCGCTACAGTTTCGCTCCAGTTCCGCTCCAGTTTCGGTTCAGTTTCTCTGCAGTTTCACTCCAATTTCGTTCCAATTCCGCCCCAGGTTCGCTCCAGATTGGCTCCAGTTTCGCTTCAGTTTCGCTCCAGTTTTGCTCCAGTTTCGCTGCAATGTCGCTCCAGTTTCGCTCCAGCTTCGCTTCACTTTCGCTTCAGTTTCGCTCCAGTTTCGCTCCAGTTTTGCTCCACTTTCGCTCCAATTTCGCTCCAGTTTTGCTCCACTTTTGCTCCAGTTTCGCTTCAGTTTCGCTCCAGTTTCGCTCCAGTTTCCCTCCACTTTCTCTCCAGATTCGCTTCAATTTCGTTCCAGTTTCGTTCAACTTTCGCTCCAGTTTCGCTCCAATGTCGCCCCAGTTTCGCTCCAGTTTCACTCCAATTTCGCTTCAGTTTCGCTCCAGTTTCGCTCCACTTTCGCTTCAGTTTTGCTAAAGTTTCGCTCAAGTTTCGCTCGCATTCGCTCCCATTTCGCTGCAAATTCGCTCCAATTTCGCTCCAATTTCGCTCCTATTTCGCCCCAGTTTCGCTCCAGATTCGCTCCAATTTCGTTCCAGTTTCGTTCCACTTTCGCTCCAGTTTCGCTCCAATTTCGCCCCAGTTTCGCTCCAGTTTCACTCCAATTTCGCTTCAATTTCGCTCCAGTTTCGCTGCAGATTCGCTCCACTTTCGCGTCAGTTTCGCTCCAGTTTTGCTCCAGTTTCGCTCCAGTTTCGCTCCAGATTCGCTCCACTTTCGCTTCAGTTTCGCTCCAGTTTCGCTCCACTTTCGCTCCAATTTCGCTCCAGTTTCGCTCAACTCAAATTTCGCTTCAGATTCAATCCAATTTCGCTCCAGTTTCGCTCTAGTTTCGCACCAGCTTCGCTTCAGTTTCGCTCCAGTTTTGCTCCAGTTTTGCTTCAATTTCTCTCCAGTTTCGCTCCACTTTCGCTTCAGTTTCGCTCCAGCTTCGCTCCAATTTCACTCCAGATTCGCTCCACTTTCGCTTCAATTTCGCTCCAGTTTCGCTCCAGTTTCGCTCCAGTTTCGCTCCACTTTCGCTTCAGTTTCGCTTCAGTTTCGTTCCAGTTTCTCTCCAATTTCTCTCCAGTTTCGCTCCAGTTTCGCTTTACTTTCGCTCCAGTTTCGCTCCCCTTTCGCTTCAGTTTCGCTCCAGTTTCGCTCCAGTTTCGCTCCACTTTCGCTTCAGTTTCGCATCAGTTTCGCTCCAGTTTTGCTCCAGTTTCGCTTCAATTTCGCTCCAGTTTCGCTCCAGTTTCGCTCCACTTTCGCTCCACTTTCGCTCCAGTTTCGCTTCAGTTTCGCTCCAGTTTTGATCCAGTTTCGCTTCAATTTCGCTCCAGTTTCGCTCCAGTTTCGCTCCACTTTCGCTTTACTTTCGCTCCAGTTTCGCTCCCCTTTCGCTTCAGTTTCGCTCCAGTTTCGCTCCAGATTGGCTCCACTTTCGCTTTACTTTCGCTCGAGATTCGCTCCACTTTCGCTTCAGTTTCGTTCCCGTTTCACTCCAGTTTCGCTCCACTTTCGCTAAAGTTTCGCTCCAGTTTCGCTCCAGTTTCGCTCCACTTTCGCTCCAATTTCGCTCCAGTTTCGCTCCACTTTCGCTCCAGTTTCGCTTCAGTTTCGCTCCAGTTTTGCCCCAGTTTCACTTCAATTTTGCTCCAGTTTCGCTCCAGTTTCGCTCCACTTTCGCTTTACTTTCGCTCCAGTTTCGCTCATCTTTCGCTTTAGTTTCGCTCCAGTTTCGCTTCAGTTTCGCTCCACTTTCTATCCAGTTTCGCTTTACTTTCGCTCCAGTTTCGCTCCACTTTCGCTTCAGTTTCGCTCCAATTTCGCTCCAGTTTCGCTAAAATTTCGCTGCAAATCGCTCCAATTTCGCTCCAATTTCGCCCCAGTTTCGCTCCAGATTCGCTCCAATTTCGCTCCAGTTCACTCCAGTTTCGCCCCAGTTTCGCTCCAGTTTCGCTCCACTTTCGCTTCAGTGTCGCTTCAGTTTCGTTCCAGTTTCGCACCAATTTCGCTCCAGTTTCGCTCCAGTTTCGCTTTACTTTCGCTCCAGTTTCGCTCCGCTTTCGCTTCAGTTTCGCTCCAATTTCGCTCCCAATTCGCCCCAGTTTCGCTTTACTTTCGCCCCAGATTCGCTCCACTTTCGCGTCAGTTTTGATCCAGTTTCGCTTCAATTTCGCTCCAGTTTCGCTCCAATTTCGCTCCAATTTCGCCCCAGTTTTGCTCCAGATTCGCTCCATTTTCGCTCCAATTTTGCTCCAGTTTCGCTTCAGTTTCGCTCCAGTTTCGCTCCACCTTCTCTCCAGTTTCGCTCCAATTTCGCTGCAGTTTCGCTCCAGTTTCGCACCACTTTCGCTCCAGTTTCGAACAGGTGATTGTACCTATCCGGACAAAACATAACACGGAAACCTCCCTTATTCCTATCCGAACCATGAAAAACCCCGCAAATTCCCCCCAATAACGGCTTACAAGATGAACATTCTGAAGCTCATGAAAAATTTACTCTACTTAAGGGTGAAAGTTATAACCCAGCATTATTCGCTCCAGTTTCACTCCACTATCGCTCCAGTTTCGAACATGTGATTGTACCTATACGGACAAAACATAACACGGAAACCTCCCTAATTCCTATCCGAATAATGAAAAACCCTTAAATTCCCCCAATAACGGCTTAAAAGATGGACATTCTGAAACTCATGAAAAATCTACCCTATTTAAGGGTGTAAGTTATTACCCAGCATTATTCGCTCCAGTTTAGCTCCACTATCGCTCCAGTTTCGAACATGTTATTGTACCTATTCGGACAAAACATAACACGGAAACCTCCCTAATTCCTATCCGAACCATGAAAAACCATAAAATTCCCCCCAATAACGGCTTACAAGATGGACATTCTGAAACTCATGAAAAATTAGCCCTACTTAAGGGTGAAAGTTATACCCAGCATTATTTTACCTGTTATGAAATTATTTGCCAAACAATTTTAAAGCGCAAATTGTACAAAAAAAAAACATTTTGTTCAGACAATTAACAACTTTGCACTGAAAAGAATCAAACATCATTTCTATCGCCGAGAATAGGAGCCAATCAGAAACGATGAATTCTACATCCAAGCTAATTAATCACTAGGTTAAAAATAGAAAAACTAAACAACGTTAGAATCTCGTAAAACATTTAATGCAACTTTCAGAAGTGGAATATCCCCAGAAAAAAATTTACCCACCGCTTATTAGTAATGGGCAAAATTAGCACACTTTGCTGTTCTAGCACACTTCGCACACCACACTTAAGTGTGCTGAACTGTGCTCCCAGCACACTTAGCACACCAGCACACCCAGCACACCCAGCACATTCAGCACACCTAGCACACCTAGCACGCCAAGCACACTAAGCACACCCAGCACACTAAGTAGACCAAGTACACTAAGCACACCAGTAAACGCGTGTAGAACCACTTGTGAAGAATAGATTTGAATGGATTGGATATACGATTAAGTAGATTTGTTTCCATGTGCATACATATGGAATGCACTGATAAGATATGCATCGGAATTTGTATGGCTAGCATTCATCATGAATAAATAGCTGGTAGTGTTGCTAAAACCTTCAAGGACGAAATAATTTTTTGATGGGGAACATTGGGCAAAAACGTTCAAATTGCCCAAAAAGCGGCCTAGTTTCGAAGATACGACAAAATGAAATCCGCCGGAAAACCGAGCAGAAAACCTGAACGTAGCACTAAAAGTGCTAAGTAGCAAAAGGTTCAGATCCTTTTTGGTTCAATAGTTCGCTTCTCCGGGTGTGCGTTTTGCCGTATCTTCGAAACTAGGCCATTTTTTCTAGACTTGTATGGAAATTTCGACCGAAATTACTCAGAAAGGTCCCCGAATTCATGCTAGACAAAAAACTAAATTTTGGGAAAATTTTACATTTTTGCCCAATGTTCCCTATCAAAAAATATGTTTCGTCCTTAAAATATCACTATTATGCTCCCTGACCTCTTTCATCATTGAAAGTGCCGTAAAGGCAGTTTAAAACCTCCCCTACGAAACCGAAATCTTTGTATCCCAGCAATAGGTCTTGGCCCGTTATGTCCCAAACAACTTTAACCCAAAATTGGCCGATTTCAGCTACTTTTGCCCTAAAAACTTTTTGAATATTTGAATAAAATACTTGCAAGTACGAATTTTAATTAATTTCATTTTCAGCAATCTCTGCTACTTGGCTTCAACCTGTACTTAAGTTAAATAGCGATATTTCAAATATCAACTACACAATTTTTTTAACACACTATGGTATCAACATAAACTACACTATCCTATACTGCTTTCCTTAACATAAACCTTCTATCTGACATTGTTTTCATTTTTGTGTTAACGCCAGATTCGAAAACTATATCATTCTGCAAAATATGAAAAACCTATCTTTTGTGGAAGTATGTTAAAATAAAAAATGACAAATGAAAAAGAACCCCATCTACAAAACACGTAGCACTACTTAGCATAAACCTTCTTTCTGCACCAGATAGAAGGTTTATGCTAAGTAATGTTATCATTTTTTCGTTGCATGTTGCAGAGAGTTTTGGCTTCCATAAAGCATTAACAGGCAACTTCCACGCTCGATACTTCCTTCGGCGGCTAAATTCGGATTTGGTATAATACCATTTCCGCCACTCCCACCACCAATGACTCCGCCAGCTCCACGTCCTGCTAAATTTCCGCCGTAGATATTGTTATTCGGCACGTTTCCATTTATGTTATTCATTATATTAAACCTATTTTCTACAAATATTTTCAAAGTGAAAGCATTGCTTTCAGATGTATCGCAAAAAACGTATTTGTATCCGTGTTTAAACTTTCATTCCGTTTCAAAAAGTCCGCAGTATTTAGAAAAACACAAATCATCGGTAGTGTACTCAGAATTAAAATTTTTACCCAGAAAATATACGAATAACAAATTTTATCTGCCTGTTTCGTTCCCTAATCATCTCATTTATCAGCTACTGCATTCAATAGCTAATGCTTTCGAAACCACAAAATGTGTATATTTTAAAATGTGTATAATTTCGCTCGTATTTGGCTCCAGTTTCGTTTCAATTTCGCTCCAATTTCGCTCCAGTTTCACTCCAGTTACGCTCCAGATTCGCTCCAATTTCGCTCCAGTTTCGCTCCAAATTCGCTTCAGTTTCGCTCCAGTTTCGGTTCAGTTTCGCTCCAGTTTCGGTCCAATTTCGCTCCAGTTTCGTTCCGATTTCGCTCCAAGTTCGCTCCTTTCGATCCACTTTCGCTTCAGTTTCACCCCAGTTTCGCTCCAGTTTCGCTCCAGTTTCGCTCCACTTTCGCTTCAGTTTCGCTCTAGTGTTGCTCCGATTTCGCTCCAACTTCGCTCCTTTCGCTCCACTTTCGCTCCAGTTCCGCGCCAGTGTCGCTCCAGTTTCGCTCCAGTTTCGCTTCAATTACTCTCCAGTTTGGCTCCAATTTTGCTCCAATTTCGCTCCAGTTTCGCTTGAGTTTCGCTCCAGTTTCGCTCCAGTTTCGCTCCGGTTTCACTCCAATTTCGCTTCAGTTTCGCTCCAGTTCCGCGCCAGTTTCCCTCCAGTTTCGCTCCAGTTTCGCTCCAGTTTCGCTCCGGTTTCGCTCCACTTTCGCTCCAGTTTCGTTCCAGTTTCGATTCAGTGTCGCTCCAGTTTCGCTCCAGATTCGCTTAACTTTCGCTTCAGCTTCGTTCCAGTTTTGCTCCAGTTTCGCTCCAATTTCGCTGCAGTTTCGCTCCACTTTCGCTCCCCTTTCGAATTTCGCTCCAGTTTTGCTACAGTTTCGCTCCAGTTTCGCTTATATTTCGCTCCACTTTCACTCCAGTTTCGCTTCAATTTCGCTTCAATTTCAGTTTCGCTCCAGTTCCACTCCAATTTCGCTCCAGTTTCGCTGCAGATTCGCTCCACTTTCGCTTCAGTTTCGCTCCCAGTTCGCTCCACTTTCGCTCCAGTTTCGCTCCAGATTCGCTCCACTTTCGCTTCAGTTTCGCTCCAATTTCGCTCCAGTTTCGTTCCAGTTTCGATTCAGTGTCGCTCCAGTTTCGCTCCAGATTCGCTTAACTTTCGCTTCAGTTTCGTTCCAGTTTTGCTCCAGTTTCGCTCCAATTTCGCTGCAGTTTCGCTCCACTTTCGCTCCCCTTTCGAATTTCGCTCCAGTTTTGCTACAGTTTCGCTCCAGTTTCGCTTATATTTCGCTCCACTTTCACTCCAGTTTCGCTTCAATTTCGCTCCAGTTTCGCTTCACTTTCGCGTCAGTTTCGCTCCAGTTTCGCTCCAGTTTCGCTCTAGTTTCGCTCCACTTTCGCTCCAATTTCGCTGCAGTTTCGCTCCAATTTTGCTCCAATTTCACCCCAGTTTCGCTCCAGATTCGGTCCAATTTCGCTCCAGTTTCACTCCAGTATCGCCCCAGTTTCGCTCCAGTTTTGCTCCAGATTCGCTCCACTTTCGCTACAGTTTTGCTCCAGTTTCGCTCCAGTTTCGCTCCTATTTCGCTGCAGTTTCGCTCCAGTTTCGCTCTACTTTCGCTCCAGTTTTGCTCGAGATTCGCTTCAATTTCGCTCCAATTTCGCTCCAGTTTCGCTTCAGTTTCGTTTCATTTTCGCTCCAGTTTCGCTCCACTTTCTCTCCAGGTTCGCTCCAATTTCGCTCCACTTTCGCTTCAGTTTGGCTAAATTTTGGCTCTAATTTCGCTCCACTTTCGCTTCAGTTTCGCTCCAGTTTCGCTCCACATTTGCTCCACTTTCGCTCCAGTTTCGTTCCAGTTTCGCTCCACTTTCGCTGCAGTTTCCCTCCAGTTTTGCTCCAGTTAAACTCTACTTTCGCTTCAGTTTCGCTTCAATTCCGCTCCACTTTCGCTCCAGTTTCGCTTCAATTTCGCTCCACTTTCACTTTCACTCCAGTTTCGCTTTAATTTCGCTCCAGTTTCGCTCCAGTTTCGCTCCACTTTCGCTCCAGTTTCGCTTCAATTTCGCCCCACTTTCACTTTCACTACAGTTTCGTTTTAATTTCGCTCCAGTTTCGCTCCAGTTTCGCCTTAGTTTCACTCCAGTTTCGCCCCAGTTTCGCTCCAGTTTCGTTCCAGATTCGCTCCACATTCGCTTCAGTTTCGCTCCAGTTTCGCTCCCATTTCGCTGCAGTTTCGCTCCAGTTTCGCTCTACTTTCGCTCCAGTTTCGGATCACTTTCGCTTCAGTTTCGCTCCAGTTTCGCTCCCATTTCGCTGCAGTTTCGCTCCAGTTTCGCTCTACTTTCGCTCCAGTTTCGCATCACTTTCGCTTCAGTTTCGCTCCAGTTTCGCTCCAGTTTCGCTCCAATTTCGTTGCAGTTTCGCTCCAATTTCGCTGCAGTTTAGCTCCAATTTCGCTCCAATTTCGCCCCAGTTTTGCTCCAGATTCGCTCTTATTTCACTCCAATTTCAATCCAGTTTCGCTTCAGTTTCGCTCCAGTTTCGCTCCACTTTCTCTCCAGTTTCGCTCCAATTTCGCTGCAGTTTCGCTCCCATTTCGCTGCAGTTTCGCTCCAGTTTCGCTCTACTTTCGCTCCAGTTTCGCATCACTTTCGCTTCAGTTTCGCTCCAGTTTCGCTCCAGTTTCGCTCCAATTTCGTTGCAGTTTCGCTCCAATTTCGCTGCAGTTTAGCTCCAATTTCGCTCCAATTTCGCCCCAGTTTTGCTCCAGATTCGCTCTTATTTCACTCCAATTTCAATCCAGTTTCGCTTCAGTTTCGCTCCAGTTTCGCTCCACTTTCTCTCCAGTTTCGCTCCAATTTCGCTGCAGTTTCGCTCCCATTTCGCTGCAGTTTCGCTCCAGTTTCGCTCTACTTTCGCTCCAGTTTCGCATCACTTTCGCTTCAGTTTCGCTCCAGTTTCGCTCCAGTTTCGCTCCAATTTCGTTGCAGTTTCGCTCCAATTTCGCTGCAGTTTAGCTCCAATTTCGCTCCAATTTCGCCCCAGTTTTGCTCCAGATTCGCTCTTATTTCACTCCAATTTCAATCCAGTTTCGCTTCAGTTTCGCTCCAGTTTCGCTCCACTTTCTCTCCAATTTCGCTCCAATTTCGCCTTAGTTTCACTCCAGTTTCGCCCCAGTTTCGCTCCAGTTTCGTTCCAGATTCGCTCCACATTCGCTTCAGTTTCGCTCCAGTTTCGCTCCCATTTCGCTGCAGTTTCGCTCCAGTTTCGCTCTACTTTCGCTCCAGTTTCGCATCACTTTCGCTTCAGTTTCGCTCCAGTTTCGCTCCAGTTTCGCTCCAATTTCGTTGCAGTTTCGCTCCAATTTCGCTGCAGTTTAGCTCCAATTTCGCTCCAATTTCGCCCCAGTTTTGCTCCAGATTCGCTCTTATTTCACTCCAATTTCAATCCAGTTTCGCTTCAGTTTCGCTCCAGTTTCGCTCCACTTTCTCTCCAGTTTCGCTCCAATTTCGCTGCAGTTTCGCTCAAGTTTCGCACCACTTTCGCTCCAGTTCGAACAGGTGATTGTACCTATCCGGACAAAACATAACACGGAAACCTCCCTTATTCCCATCCGAACCATGAAAAACCCTAAAATTCCCCCCCAATAACGGCTTACAAGATGGACATTCTGAAGCTCATGAAAAATTAACCCTACTTAAGGGTGAAAGTTATAACCCAGCATTATTCGCTCCAGTTTCGCTCCACTTTCGCTCGAGTTTCGAACAGGTGATTGTACCTATCCGGACAAAACATAACACGGAAACCTCCCTCATTCCTATCCGAACCATGAAAAACCATACAATTCCCCCCAATAACGGCTAACAAGATGGACATTCTGAAGCTCATGAAAAATTAACCCTACTTTAGGGTGAAAGTTATAACCCAGCATTATTTTAACTGTTTTGAAATTATTTGTCAAACAATTTTAAAGCGCAAATTTGACAAAAAAAAAACATTTTGTTCAGACAATTAATAACTTTGCACTGAAAAAAATCAAACGTCATTTCTATCGCCGAGAATAGGAGCCAATCAGAAACGATGAATTCTACATCCAAGCTAATAAATCACAAGTTTAAAAATAGAAAATCTAAACAACGTAAGAATCTCGTAAAACATTTAATGCAACTTTAAGAAGTGGAATATCCCCAGAAAAAAAAATTACCCACCGCTTATTAGTAATATGCAAAACCAGCACACTTTGCTGTGCTAGCACACTTCGCACACCACACTTAAGTGTGCTGAACTGTGCTCCCAGCACACTAAGCACACCAGCACACCCAGCACACTAACCACACCCAGCACACTAAGCAGACCAAGTACACTAAGCCCACCAGTAAACACAGAACGCGTATAGAACCACTTGTGAAGAATAGATTTGAATGGATTGGATATACGATCAAGTAAATTTTTTTTCCATATGCATACATATGGAATGTACTGATAAGATATGCATCGGAATTTGTATGGCTAGCATTCATGATGAATTAATAGCTGGTAGTGTTGCTAAAACCTTCAAGGACGAAAACATTTTTTGCTAGGGAACATTGGGCAAAAACGTTCAAATTTCCCAAAAACGTTCAAATTTCCTAAAAAGAGCGAAAGTGGAGCGACACTGGAGCGAAACTGGAGCGAAAGGGGAGCGAAACTGGAGCGAAATTGGAGCGAATCTGGATAGAAAGTAGAGCGAAACTGGAGCGAAACTGGAGCGAAACTGGAGCGAAACTGAAGCGAAACTGGAGCGAAACTGGAGCGAAACTGGAGCGAAACTGAAGCGAAAGTGAGCGAAACTGGAGCGAAACTGCAGCGAAACTGCAGCGAAATTGAAGCGAATTTGGAGTGAAAGTGGAGCGAAATTGAAGCGAAACTGGAGCGAAAGTGGAGCGAAATTGAAGCGAAACTGGAGCGAAAGTAAGATGGAACTGGAGCGAAACTGGAGCGAAAGTGGAGCGAAACTGGAGCGAAACTGAAGCGAAAGTGGATCGAAATTGAAGCAAAGTTGGAGCCAAACTGAAGCGAAAGTGGAGCGAAATAGAAGCGTAACTTAAGCAAAACTGAAAAGAAAAGCGAAAATGGAGCGAAACTGGAGCGAAACTGGGGCGAAATTGAAGCGAAGCTGGAACAAAACTGGAGCGAAACTGAAGCGAAACTGGAGCGAAAGTGGAGCGAAAGTGGAGCGAAATTGGAGCGAAACTGGAGCGAAATTGAAGCGAAACTGGAGCAAAACTGGTGCGAAACTGATGCGAAACTGGAGCGAAAGTGGAGCGAAACTGGAGCGAAACTGGAGCGAAACTGATGCGAAAGGGGAGCGAAACTGGAGCGAAACTGGAGCGAAACTGGAGCGAAATTGGAGCGAAACTGGAACGAAACTGAAGCGAAACTGAAGCGAAACTGAAGCGAAAGTGGAGCGAAACTGGAGCGAAACTGGAGCGAAATTGAAGCGAAAGTGGAGCGAATCTGGAGTTAAATTGGAGCGAAACTGGAGCGAAACTGGAGCGAAACTGAAGCGAAAGTGGAGCGAAACTGGAGCGAAACTGGAGATAAATTGAAGCGACACTGGAGCAAAACTGAAGCGAAACTGAAGCGAAGCTGGAGCGAAACTGGAGCGAAACTATAGCGAAATTGGATCGAATCTGAAGCGAAATTTGAGCGAAAGTAGAGCGAAACTGGAGCGAAACTGCAGCGAAATTGGAGCGAAACTGGAGCGAAACTGCCGCCGCCAAAGATATTGTTATTCGACACGTTTCCATTTATGTTATTCATTATATTAAACCTATTTTCTACAAATATTTTCAAAGTGAAAGCATTGCTTTCAGATGTATCGCAAAAAACGTATTTGTATCCGTGTTAAAACTTTCATTCCGTTTCAAGAAATCCGCAGTACTTAGAAAAACACAAATAATCGGTAGTGTACTCAGAATTAAAATTTTTACCCAGAAAATATACGAATAAAAAATCTTATCTGCCTGTTTCGTTCCCTAATCATCTCATTTGTAAGCTACTGCATTCAATAGCTAATGCTTTCGAAACCACAAAATGTGTACACATTCTCAGTTTCGCTCCAGTTTCGCTTCAATTTCGCTCGTATTTCGTTCCAGTTTCGCTCCAATTTCGCTCCAATTTCGCTTCAGTTTCACTCCGATTTCGCCATAGTTTCACTCCAGTTACGCTCCAGATTCGCTCCAATTTCGCTCCAGTTTCGCTCCAGTTTCGCTTCAGTTTCGCTCCAGTTTCGGATCAGTTTCTCTCCAGTTTCGGTAGAATTTCGCTCCAGTTTCGCTCCGATTATGCTCCAAGTACGATCCTTTCGCTCCAATTTCGCTTCAGTTTCGCCCCAGTTCCGCGCCAGTTTCGAACAGGTGATCGTACCTATCCGGACAAAACATAACACAGAACCCTTCCTAATTTCGCTCCAGTTTCGCTCCAGTTCCGCTCCAGTTTCGGTTCAGTTTCTCTGCAGTTTCACTCCAATTTCGTTCCAATTCCGCCCCAGTTTCGCTCCAGATTCGCTCCAATATCGCTCCAGTTTCTATCCAGTTTCACTCTAGTTTCGCTCCTCTTGCGCTTCAGTTTCGCTCCAAATTCGCTCCAGTTTCGCTCCACTTTTTCTTCAGTTTCGCTCCAGTTTCGCTCAGATTTCGCTCCAAGTTCGCTCCTTTCGCTACAATTTCGCTCCAGTTCCGCGCCAGTGTCGCTCTAGTTTCGCTCCAGTTTCGCTCCAGATTCGCTCTTCTTTCGCTTCAGTTTCGCTTCAGTTTCGCTCCAGTTTCGCTCCAATTTCGCTCCAGTTTCGCTCCAGTTTCGCTGCACTTTCGCTCCAGTTTTGCTCCCCTTTCGCTTCAGTTTCACTCCAGTTTCGCTGCAGTTTCGCTCCAATTTCGCTTCAATTCCGCTCCAGTTTCGCTCCAATTTCGCTGCAGTTTCGCTCCAAATTCGCTCTACTTTCGCTCCAGTTTCGCTCCAGATTAACTCCAATTTCGCTCCAGTTTCGCTCTAGTTTCGCTTCAGTTTCGCTTCAGTTTCGCTCCAGTTTCGCTCCAGTTTCGCTCCACTTTCTCTCCAGATTCGCTCCAATTTCGCTCCAGTTTCGCTCCCCTTTCGCTCCAGTTTCGCCCCAGTTTCGCTCCTTTTTCGCTCCAGTTTCGCTTCAGTTTCGCTCCGGTTTTGCTCCAGTTTCGGTCCAATTTCGCTCCACTTTCGCTTCAGTTTGGCTCCAATTTTGCTTCCATTCCGCTCCAGTTTCGCTCCACTTTCGCTTCAGTTTCGCTCCAGTTTCGCTCCAGTTTCGCTCCAGTTTCGCTACAGTTCCACTCTACTTTCGCTCCAGTTTCGCTTCAATTTCGTTCCACTTTCGCTCCAGTTTCGCTTCAATTTCGCTCCACTTTCACTCTAGTTTCGCTTCAATTTCGCTCCAGTTTCGCTCCAGTTTCGCTCCAATTTCGCTTCAGTTTCGCTCCACTTTCGCTTCAGTTTCGCTCCAGTTTCGCCCCAGTTTCGCTCCAATTTCTCTGCAATTCCGCCCCAGTTTCGCTCCAGATTCGCTCCAATTTCGCTCCAGTTTCACTCCAGTTTCGCCCCAGTTTCGCTCCAGTTTCGCTCCAGATTCGCTCCACTTTCGCTTCAGTTTCGCCTCAGTTTCGCTTCAGTTTCGCTCCCATTTCGCTGCAGTTTCGCTCCAGTTTCGCTCCAATTTCGCTGCAGTTTCGTTCCAGTTTCGCCTCTCTTTCTCTCCAGTTTCGCTCCAATTTCGCTGCAGTTTCGCTCCAGTTTCGCACCACTTTCGCTCCAGTTTCGAACAGGTGATTGGACATCCGGACAAAACATAACACGGAAACCTCCCTAATTCCTATCCGAACCATGAAAAACCATAAAACTCCCCCCAATAACGGCTTACAAGATGGACATTCTGAAGCTTATGAAAAATAAACCCTACTTTAGGGTGAAAGTTATAACCCATCATTATTTTAACTGTTTTGAAATTATTTGTCAAACAATTTGAAAGCGCAAATTCGACAAAAAAGACATTTTGTTCAGACAATTAACAACTTTGCACTGAAAAAAATCAAACATCATTTCTATCGCCGAGAATAGGAGCCAATAAGAAACGATGAATTCTACATCCAAGCTAATAAATCACTAGGTTAAAAATAAAAAAACTCTAGCGCTCCTGAACCGCTAGAAACACTAATGTTCGAAGAACAGTAGAAGAATCGTGCAGGTTTTGAGTGCATATTCTACGACATGAGCTGCTTATTACGGCCAAACTGTTTCAAATGCCACGTTTTACTTTGGTCTCAAGAATGCAATATAACTCTTATGGTAGAAGGTTTCATATATTACCACTGGCATGAATTTCAACGTTTATGAGAGCAAAACACGGGTTAATTATATTCGTTATCAGTTGCTTATTTAACAAAATTTTGAAAGCAGCATCTCATATAATCAATGAAGAAAATGCTCAGTGCCTGCAGCTCTGTAACTGAAGTTGGTGTTTGGGGCTGCGATCCGAAAAATTTGCAGAAATTTGGGAATTGAAACATCGGTTATTTATTTGCATTGTAAATGTTTCCGGTATAATTTTATTGATACAAATTTAGCACAAGCGACTCGTGCTGGCAACTTTTCGCCAGTATCAAAGCCAAGAATATATCACATCTGCTTCACGTTGTTACATTACAATCGAAGTTATAGGAGTATGAAGAAATTTAGGGTTACCTGCAGCGAGTTTTTTCAAACATCCGAAAGCTTAATATTTGCTGTTTATTGGCACTACAATATCATTACCAATTGAAAATTCTACGATTAAACCGCTTAATAAAGATATTGCAAACAAACACAAAACCAACAATAGCTGGCAACCCTATTGTGGCTTTTCAACTAAATTTGGCCTGAATAATGTTTATAATAGGTTTCATAAATTGTATGAAATTTGTATTGATTTCATGACTTCACTGGAAGCTATAGGGCAAAAAGTTTTATTTTTCTGAGCGAATTTTCAAAACCAAAGACAAATCCAATTTCGCTCCAATTTCGCTCCACTTTCGCTTCAGTTTCGGTCCAGTTTTGCTCCACCTTCGCACCACTTTCGCTAGAGTTTCGCTCCAGTTTCGCTCCAGTTTCGCTCCACTTTCGCTTCAGTTTCGCTCCAGTTTCGCTCCAGTTCCACTCCAGTTTCGGTTCAGTTTCTCTTAAGTTTCACTCCAATTTCGTTCCAATTCTGGTCCAGTTTCGCTCCAGAGTCGCTCCTATTTCGCTCTACTTTCACTTCAGTTTCGCTCCAGTTTCGCACCAATTTCGCTCCAGTTTCGAACAGGTGATTGTACCTATCCGGACAAAACATATCACAGAAACCTTCCTAATTTCGCTACAGTTTCGGTCCAGTTCCGCTCCAGTTTCGGTTCAGTTTCTCTGCAGTTTCACTCCAATTTCGTTCCAATTCCGCCCCAGGTTCGCTCCAGATTCGCTCCAGTTTCGCTTCAGTTTCGCTCCAGTTTTGCTCCAGTTTCGCTGCAATGTCGCTCCAGTTTCGCTCCAGCTTCGCTTCACTTTCGCTTCAGTTTCGCTCCAGTTTCGCTCCAGTTTTGCTCCACTTTCGCTCCAATTTCGCTCCAGTTTTGCTCCACTTTTGCTCCAGTTTCGCTTCAGTTTCGCTCCAGTTTCGCTCCAGTTTCCCTCCACTTTCTCTCCAGATTCGCTTCAATTTCGTTCCAGTTTCGTTCAACTTTCGCTCCAGTTTCGCTCCAATGTCGCCCCAGTTTCGCTCCAGTTTCACTCCAATTTCGCTTCAGTTTCGCTCCAGTTTCGCTCCACTTTCGCTTCAGTTTTGCTAACGTTTCGCTCAAGTTTCGCTCGCTTTCGCTCCCATTTCGCTGCAAATTCGCTCCAATTTCGCTCCAATTTCGCTCCTATTTCGCCCCAGTTTCGCTCCAGATTCGCTCCAATTTCGTTCCAGTTTCGTTCCACTTTCGCTCCAGTTTCGCTCCAATTTCGCCCCAGTTTCGCTCCAGTTTCACTCCAATTTCGCTTCAATTTCGCTCCAGTTTCGCTGCAGATTCGCTCCACTTTCGCGTCAGTTTCGCTCCAGTTTTGCTCCAGTTTCGCTCCAGTTTCGCTCCAGATTCGCTCCACTTTCGCTTCAGTTTCGCTCCAGTTTCGCTCCACTTTCGCTCCAATTTCGCTCCAGTTTCGCTCAACTCAAATTTCGCTTCAGATTCAATCCAATTTCGCTCCAGTTTCGCTCCAGTTTCGCACCAGCTTCGCTTCAGTTTCGCTCCAGTTTTGCTCCAGTTTTGCTTCAATTTCTCTCCAGTTTCGCTCCACTTTCGCTTCAGTTTCGCTCCAGCTTCGCTCCAATTTCACTCCAGATTCGCTCCACTTTCGCTTCAATTTCGCTCCAGTTTCGCTCCAGTTTCGCTCCAGTTTCGCTCCACTTTCGCTTCAGTTTCGCTTCAGTTTCGTTCCAGTTTCTCTCCAATTTCTCTCCAGTTTCGCTCCAGTTTCGCTTTACTTTCGCTCCAGTTTCGCTCCCCTTTCGCTTCAGTTTCGCTCCAGTTTCGCTCCAGTTTCGCTCCACTTTCGCTTCAGTTTCGCATCAGTTTCGCTCCAGTTTTGCTCCAGTTTCGCTTCAATTTCGCTCCAGTTTCGCTCCAGTTTCACTCCACTTTCGCTCCACTTTCGCTCCAGTTTCGCCTCAGTTTCGCTCCAGTTTTGATCCAGTTTCGCTTCAATTTCGCTCCAGTTTCGCTCCAGTTTCGCGCCACTTTCGCTTTACTTTCGCTCCAGTTTCGCTCCCCTTTCGCTTCAGTTTCGCTCCAGTTTCGCTCCAGATTGGCTCCACTTTCGCTTTACTTTCGCTCGAGATTCGCTCCACTTTCGCTTCAGTTTCGTTCCCGTTTCACTCCAGTTTCGCTCCACTTTCGCTAAAGTTTCGCTCCAGTTTCGCTCCAGTTTCGCTCCACTTTCGCTCCAATTTCGCTCCAGTTTCGCTCCACTTTCGCTCCAGTTTCGCTTCAGTTTCGCTCCAGTTTTGCCCCCAGTTTCACTTCAATTTTGCTCCAGTTTCGCTCCAGTTTCGCTCCACTTTCGCTTTACTTTCGCTCCAGTTTCGCTCATCTTTCGCTTTAGTTTCGCTCCAGTTTCGCTTCAGTTTCGCTCCACTTTCTATCCAGTTTCGCTTTACTTTCGCTCCAGTTTCGCTCCACTTTCGCTTCAGTTTCGCTCCAATTTCGCTCCAGTTTCGCTCCAATTTCGCTCCAATTTCGCCCCAGTTTCGCTCCAGATTCGCTCCAATTTCGCTCCAGTTCACTCCAGTTTCGCCCCAGTTTCGCTCCAGTTTCGCTCCACTTTCGCTTCAGTTTCGCTTCAGTTTCGTTCCAGTTTCGCACCAATTTCGCTCCAGTTTCGCTCCAGTTTCGCTTTACTTTCGCTCCAGTTTCGCTCCGCTTTCGCTTCAGTTTCGCTCCAATTTCGCTCCCAATTCGCCCCAGTTTCGCTTTACTTTCGCCCCAGATTCGCTCCACTTTCGCGTCAGTTTTGATCCAGTTTCGCTTCAATTTCGCTCCAGTTTCGCTCCAATTTCGCTCCAATTTCGCCCCAGTTTTGCTCCAGATTCGCTCCATTTTCGCTCCAATTTTGCTCCAGTTTCGCTTCAGTTTCGCTCCAGTTTCGCTCCACCTTCTCTCCAGTTTCGCTCCAATTTCGCTGCAGTTTCGCTCCAGTTTCGCACCACTTTCGCTCCAGTTTCGAACAGGTGATTGTACCTATCCGGACAAAACATAACACGGAAACCTCCCTTATTCCTATCCGAACCATGAAAAACCCCGCAAATTCCCCCCAATAACGGCTTACAAGATGAACATTCTGAAGCTCATGAAAAATTTACCCTACTTAAGGGTGAAAGTTATAACCCAGCATTATTCGCTCCAGTTTCGCTCCACTATCGCTCCAGTTTCGAACATGTGATTGTACCTATACGGACAAAACATAACACGGAAACCTCCCTAATTCCTATCCGAATAATGAAAAACCCTTAAATTCCCCCCAATAACGGCTTAAAAGATGGACATTCTGAAACTCATGAAAAATCTACCCTATTTAAGGGTGTAAGTTATTACCCAGCATTATTCGCTCCAGTTTAGCTCCACTATCGCTCCAGTTTCGAACATGTTATTGTACCTATTCGGACAAAACATAACACGGAAACCTCCCTAATTCCTATCCGAACCATGAAAAACCATAAAATTCCCCCCAATAACGGCTTACAAGATGGACATTCTGAAACTCATGAAAAATTAGCCCTACTTAAGGGTGAAAGTTATACCCAGCATTATTTTACCTGTTATGAAATTATTTGCCAAACAATTTTAAAGCGCAAATTTGACAAAAAAAAAACATTTTGTTCAGACAATTAACAACTTTGCACTGAAAAGAATCAAACATCATTTCTATCGCCGAGAATAGGAGCCAATCAGAAACGATGAATTCTACATCCAAGCTAATTAATCACTAGGTTAAAAATAGAAAAACTAAACAACGTTAGAATCTCGTAAAACATTTAATGCAACTTTCAGAAGTGGAATATCCCCAGAAAAAAATTTACCCACCGCTTATTAGTAATGGGCAAAATTAGCACACTTTGCTGTTCTAGCACACTTCGCACACCACACTTAAGTGTGCTGAACTGTGCTCCCAGCACACTTAGCACACCAGCACACCCAGCACACCCAGCACATTCAGCACACCTAGCACACCTAGCACGCCAAGCACACTAAGCACACCCAGCACACTAAGTAGACCAAGTACACTAAGCACACCAGTAAACGCGTGTAGAACCACTTGTGAAGAATAGATTTGAATGGATTGGATATACGATTAAGTAGATTTGTTTCCATGTGCATACATATGGAATGCACTGATAAGATATGCATCGGAATTTGTATGGCTAGCATTCATCATGAATAAATAGCTGGTAGTGTTGCTAAAACCTTCAAGGACGAAATAATTTTTTGATGGGGAACATTGGGCAAAAACGTTCAAATTGCCCAAAAAGCGGCCTAGTTTCGAAGATACGACAAAATGAAATCCGCCGGAAAACCGAGCAGAAAACCTGAACGTAGCACTAAAAGTGCTAAGTAGCAAAAGGTTCAGATCCTTTTTGGTTCAATAGTTCGCTTCTCCGGGTGTGCGTTTTGCCGTATCTTCGAAACTAGGCCATTTTTTCTAGACTTGTATGGAAATTTCGACCGAAATTACTCAGAAAGGTCCCCGAATTCATGCTAGACAAAAAACTAAATTTTGGGAAAATTTTACATTTTTGCCCAATGTTCCCTATCAAAAAATATGTTTCGTCCTTAAAATATCACTATTATGCTCCCTGACCTCTTTCATCATTGAAAGTGCCGTAAAGGCAGTTTAAAACCTCCCCTACGAAACCGAAATCTTTGTATCCCAGCAATAGGTCTTGGCCCGTTATGTCCCAAACAACTTTAACCCAAAATTGGCCGATTTCAGCTACTTTTGCCCTAAAAACTTTTTGAATATTTGAATAAAATACTTGCAAGTACGAATTTTAATTAATTTCATTTTCAGCAATCTCTGCTACTTGGCTTCAACCTGTACTTAAGTTAAATAGCGATATTTCAAATATCAACTACACAATTTTTTGAACACACTATGGTATCAACATAAACTACACTATCCTATACTGCTTTCCTTAACATAAACCTTCTATCTGACATTGTTTTCATTTTTGTGTTAACGCCAGATTCGAAAACTATATCATTCTGCAAAATATGAAAAACCTATCTTTTGTGGAAGTATGTTAAAATAAAAAATGACAAATGAAAAAGAACCCCATCTACAAAACACGTAGCACTACTTAGCATAAACCTTCTTTCTGCACCAGATAGAAGGTTTATGCTAAGTAATGTTATCATTTTTTCGTTGCATGTTGCAGAGAGTTTTGGCTTCCATAAAGCATTAACAGGCAACTTCCACGCTCGATACTTCCTTCGGCGGCTAAATTCGGATTTGGTATAATACCATTTCCGCCACTCCCACCACCAATGACTCCGCCAGCTCCACGTCCTGCTAAATTTCCGCCGTAGATATTGTTATTCGGCACGTTTCCATTTATGTTATTCATTATATTAAACCTATTTTCTACAAATATTTTCAAAGTGAAAGCATTGCTTTCAGATGTATCGCAAAAAACGTATTTGTATCCGTGTTTAAACTTTCATTCCGTTTCAAAAAGTCCGCAGTATTTAGAAAAACACAAATCATCGGTAGTGTACTCAGAATTAAAATTTTTACCCAGAAAATATACGAATAACAAATTTTATCTGCCTGTTTCGTTCCCTAATCATCTCATTTATCAGCTACTGCATTCAATAGCTAATGCTTTCGAAACCACAAAATGTGTATATTTTAAAATGTGTATAATTTCGCTCGTATTTGGCTCCAGTTTCGTTTCAATTTCGCTCCAATTTCGCTCCAGTTTCACTCCAGTTACGCTCCAGATTCGCTCCAATTTCGCTCCAGTTTCGCTCCAAATTCGCTTCAGTTTCGCTCCAGTTTCGGTTCAGTTTCGCTCCAGTTTCGGTCCAATTTCGCTCCAGTTTCGCTCCGATTTCGCTCCAAGTTCGCTCCTTTCGATCCACTTTCGCTTCAGTTTCACCCCAGTTTCGCTCCAGTTTCGCTCCAGTTTCGCTCCACTTTCGCTTCAGTTTCGCTCTAGTGTTGCTCCGATTTCGCTCCAACTTCGCTCCTTTCGCTCCACTTTCGCTCCAGTTCCGCGCCAGTGTCGCTCCAGTTTCGCTCCAGTTTCGCTTCAATGACTCTCCAGTTTGGCTCCAATTTTGCTCCAATTTCGCTCCAGTTTCGCTTGAGTTTCGCTCCAGTTTCGCTCCAGTTTCGCTCCGGTTTCACTCCAATTTCGCTTCAGTTCCGCTCCAGTTCCGCGCCAGTTTCCCTCCAGTTTCGCTCCAGTTTCGCTCCAGTTTCGCTCCGGTTTCGCTCCACTTTCGCTCCACTTTCGCTTCAGTTTCGCTCCAGTTCCACTCCAATTTCGCTCCAGTTTCGCTCCAGATTCGCTCCACTTTCGCTTCAGTTTCGCTCCCAGTTCGCTCCACTTTCGCTCCAGTTTCGCTCCAGATTCGCTCCACTTTCGCTTCAGTTTCGCTCCAATTTCGCTCCAGTTTCGTTCCAGTTTCGATTCAGTGTCGCTCCAGTTTCGCTCCAGATTCGCTTAACTTTCGCTTCAGTTTCGTTCCAGTTTTGCTCCAGTTTCGCTCCAATTTCGCTGCAGTTTCGCTCCACTTTCGCTCCCCTTTCGAATTTCGCTCCAGTTTTGCTACAGTTTCGCTCCAGTTTCGCTTATATTTCGCTCCACTTTCACTCCAGTTTCGCTTCAATTTCGCTCCAGTTTCGCTTCACTTTCGCGTCAGTTTCGCTCCAGTTTCGCTCTAGTTTCGCTCCACTTTCGCTCCAATTTCGCTGCAGTTTCGCTCCAATTTTGCTCCAATTTCACCCCAGTTTCGCTCCAGATTCGGTCCAATTTCGCTCCAGTTTCACTCCAGTATCGCCCCAGTTTCGCTCCAGTTTTGCTCCAGATTTGCTCCACTTTCGCTACAGTTTTGCTCCAGTTTCGCTCCAGTTTCGCTCCTATTTCGCTGCAGTTTCGCTCCAGTTTCGCTCTACTTTCGCTTCAGTTTTGCTCGAGATTCGCTTCAATTTCGCTCCAATTTCGCTCCAGTTTCGCTTCAGTTTCGTTTCATTTTCGCTCCAGTTTCGCTCCACTTTCTCTCCAGATTCGCTCCAATTTCGCTCCACTTTCGCTTCAGTTTGGCTAAATTTTGGCTCTAATTTCGCTCCGCTTTCGCTTCAGTTTCGCTCCAGTTTCGCTCCACATTTGCTCCACTTTCGCTCCAGTTTCGTTCCAGTTTCGCTCCACTTTCGCTGCAGTTTCGTTCCAGTTTTGCTCCAGTTAAACTCTACTTTCGCTTCAGTTTCGCTTCAATTCCGCTCCACTTTCGCTCCAGTTTCGCTTCAATTTCGCTCCACTTTCACTTTCACTCCAGTTTCGCTTTAATTTCGCTCCAGTTTCACTCCAGTTTCGCTCCACTTTCGCTCCAGTTTCGCTTCAATTTCGCCCCACTTTCACCTTCACTACAGTTTCGTTTTAATTTCGCTCCAGTTTCGCTCCAGTTTCGCTCCACTTTCGCTCCAATGTCGCTGCAGTTTCGCTCCAATTTCGCTCCAATTTCGCCTTAGTTTCACTCCAGTTTCGCCCCAGTTTCGCTCCAGTTTCGCTCCAGATTCGCTCCACATTCGCTTCAGTTTCGCTCCAGTTTCGCTCCCATTTCGCTGCAGTTTCGCTCCAGTTTCGCTCTACTTTCGCTCCAGTTTCGCATCACTTTCGCTTCAGTTTCGCTCCAGTTTCGCTCCAGTTTCGCTCCAATTTCGTTGCAGTTTCGCTCCAATTTCGCTGCAGTTTAGCTCCAATTTCGCTCCAATTTCGCCCCAGTTTTGCTCCAGATTCGCTCTTATTTCACTCCAATTTCAATCCAGTTTCGCTTCAGTTTCGCTCCAGTTTCGCTCCACTTTCTCTCCAGTTTCGCTCCAATTTCGCTGCAGTTTCGCTCAAGTTTCGCACCACTTTCGCTCCAGTTCGAACAGGTGATTGTACCTATCCGGACAAAACATAACACGGAAACCTCCCTTATTCCCATCCGAACCATGAAAAACCCTAAAATTCCCCCCCAATAACGGCTTACAAGATGGACATTCTGAAGCTCATGAAAAATTAACCCTACTTAAGGGTGAAAGTTATAACCCAGCATTATTCGCTCCAGTTTCGCTCCACTTTCGCTCGAGTTTCGAACAGGTGATTGTACCTATCCGGACAAAACATAACACGGAAACCTCCCTCATTCCTATCCGAACCATGAAAAACCATACAATTCCCCCCAATAACGGCTAACAAGATGGACATTCTGAAGCTCATGAAAAATTAACCCTACTTTAGGGTGAAAGTTATACTTCTCCCTGGAATGCGAAATCTGCGTACTGAAATTCAAAAATTTCGCACTGGTGAGTATTAGTTTCGCTCTTAACAGCGGAATTTCACGAAAGAATGCGATAATTTCGCACAAGAATGCAAAAACTTTGCGTTGTAATGCTAAAGTTTCGCTTTGTATAACGAACATTTTAGTATCCAACAATTTCGCACTGAAAGGCAAACATTTTCAACTGGATAACTAAAATTTTGTACTGCAAGGTGAAAATTTCTTACTGGCGAATTAAATTCGCTCCACATGATATCGATCTCTAATTTTGCTTTCATTTTCGCTATGATTTCAATGTTATTACGCAAAAGTGAAGCTAAATTTGAACGAAATTTTGGGAAAATAGAGCGAAATCGAAAATTGACCGAAATGAATATGAAATCAGCAAGCTAGAATATGTCGGACAGGAGAGCGAAAATTTCACAGTGAATTGCGAAAATGTCGCACTAGAATCCAAAATTTTTGCACTGATATGCGAAAATTTCACACTTGAATGCAAAAATTTTGCATTTAAATGACCCGATTTCACTATAGAATGCGAAATTGCTGCAATGCTTGCGAAAATTTTGCAATTAAGTGCGAAAATTTCGGAATGGAATACGAACATCTCGCACCGAAGAGCAAAAACTTCCCATTGGCATGACGAAATTTCGCAATAGAACGCAAAACTTAGTCATTTGCATCTGAACTTTTCGCACAAAAAAGCGAAAATTTCAAACGGAATGTCATACATTTTGCACCGGAACACAAAAGTGTCGCGCTGGGGGACGAAAATTTCACAGTGGATTGCAAAAATTTCGCACTAAAATCCAACAATTTCGCACTGAAATGAAAAACTTTTCCACTGGACAACTAAAATTTTGTACTGTTAGGTGAAAATTTCTTACTGGCGCATTAAATTCGCTCCACATGATATCGATCTCTAATTTTGCTTATATTTTCGCAAAATTTGAACGAAATTCAGGGAGAATAGCGCGAAATCGAAAATTGACCGAAATGAATATGAAATCAGCAAGCTAGAATATGTCGGACAGGAGAGCGAAAATTTCACAGTGAATTGCGAAAATGTCGCACTAGAATCCAAAATTTTTGAACTGATATGCGAAAATTTCACACTGGAATGCGAAAATTTTGCATCAAAATGCAACGATTTCGCAATGGAATGCGAAACCTTCGCTTTAGATAACAAAAATTTCGCATTATCATGAGACAATTTCGCCATAGAACGCAAACATTTTTCACTTGAATGTTAACATTTCGCACTGAAAAGCGAAACTTGTGCTCTGGAATGAGTATACAGACAAAATCGATAATTTCAAACAGAATTGCATACATCTTGCACTGGAATACGAATATGTTTTATATGTCAAATTTCGTATTGTAAAGCCAAAATTTCGCACTGGAGATATAAATTCGCTTCACGTGATATCGGTCTCTAAATTTGCTTTCATTTTCGCTATGATTTGTCTATTATTTCGCGAAAGTAAATTTCACTCTTAACAAAGGAAATTTCGGAAAAGAATGCGATGATTTCGCAGAGGAATGCTAAAACTTTCCGTTGTGATGCTAAAATTTCGCAATGTACCACGAAAATTTCGGACTGATATACAAAAATTCCGCATTAGAAAGCGAAAATTTCGCACTGAAATGCGAAAATTTCGCACAAAAGAGCGAAAACTTCAAACGGAATGTCATACAGTTTGCACCGGAACACGAATATGTCGCGCTGGAGGAAGAAAATTTCACGGTGAATTGCAAAAAATGCGCACTAGTATCCAACAATTTCACACTGAAAGGCAAAAATTCTCCACTGGATAACTAAAATTTTGTACTGTAAGGTCATACATTTTGCACCGGAACACGAATATGTCGCGCTGGAGGAAGAAAATTTCACGGTGAATTGCGAAAATTGCGAACTAGTATCCAACAATTTCACACTGAAAGGCAAAAATTTTCCACTGGATAAATAAAATTTTGTATTGTAAGGTGAAAATTTCTTACTGGCGAACTAAATTCGCTCCACATGACATCGATCTCAAATGTTGCTTTCATTTTCGCTATGATTTCAATGTTATTACGCAAAAGTGAAGCGAAATTTGAACGAAATTTTGGGAAAATAGAGCGAAATCGAAAATTGACCGAAATTAATAGAATATGTCGGACAGGAGAGCGAAAATTTCACAGTGAATTGCGAAAATGTCGCACTAGAATCCAAAATTTTTGCACTGATATGTGACAAATTCACACTTGAATACAAAAATTTCGCATTGAAATGAAACGATTTCGCAATGGAATGCGAAATTGTTGCAATGCTTGCGTAAATTTCGCCCTTAACAGCGAAAATTTCGGAATGGAATACGAAAATTTCGCACCAAAGAGCAAAAAATTCCCATTGGCATGACGAAATTTCGCACTAGAACGCAAAACTTAGTCATTTGCATGTGAACTTTTCGCACAAAAAAGCGAAAATTTCAAACGGAGTGTCATACATTTTGCACCGGAACACAGAAGTGTCGCGCTGGAGGACGAAAATTTCACAGTGGATTGCAAAAATTTCGCACTAAAATCCAACAATTTCACACTGAAATGAAAAACTTTTCCACTGGACAACTAAAATTTCGTACTGTAAGGTGAAAATTTCTTACTGGCGCATTAAATTCGCTCCACATGATATCGATCTCTAATTTTGCTTCTATTTTCGCAAAATTTGAACGAAATTCAGGGAAAATAGCGCGAAATCGAAAATTGACCGAAATTAAGTGCGAAAATTTCGGAATGGAATACGAACATTTCGCACCGAAGAGCAAAAACTTCCCATTGGCATGACGAAATTTCGCAATAGAACGCAAAACTGAGTCATTTGCATCTGAACTTTTCGCACTGAAATCGAAACTTTCGCGCTGCAGCGCAAATATTTCTCCCTGGAATGCAAAAGCTTTGTACTGATATTCGATAATTTCACACTGGAGAGCGAAAATTTCGCTCTAGACAGTGAACATTTCGCAATAGAATGCAAAAATTTCACGTTATAATGCTATAATTTCGCATTGTACCACGAACATTTCACACTCATACAAAATTACGGAGTGGAGTTCGATATTTTCGCACAAGAATGCAAAACCTTCATGATTTACTGCTAATAGTTCGCAATGTATCACGAAAATTTCGCACTGATATACGAAAATTCCGCATTGGCAAGCAAAAATTTCACACTGACATGCGAAAATTTCACACCGAAGAGCGAAAATTTCAAACGAGATGGATACATTTTGCACTGGGACATATAACGCGCTGGAGGACGAAAATTTGAAAGTGGATTGCGAAAACACATAAGAATCCAAAATTTTCGCACTGAAATGCGAAAATTTCACACTGGAATGTGAAAATTTCACATTGTTATAAATAAATTCGCAATCGAATACGAAAATTTCCATTGGCATTTGGAAATTCAGCACTAGAACGCAAACATTTTTCACTTGAATGTTAGCATTTCGCACTGACAAGCAAAACTTTTGCACTGAAATGCGAAAATTTCGCACCGAAATGCGAAAATTTTGCACAAGAGAGCGAAAATTTCAAACGGAATGTCATACATTTTGCACCGGAACACGAATATGTCGCGCTGGAGGAAGACAATTTCACGGTGGATTGCAAAATTTGCGCACTAGTATCCAACAATTTCGCACTGAAAGGCAAAAATTTTCCACTGGATAACTAAAATTTTGTACTGTTAGGTGAAAATTTCTTACAGGCGAACTAAATTCGCTCCACATGACATCGATCTCTAATTTTGCTTTCATTTTCGCTATGCTTTCAATGTTTTTACGCAAAAGTGAAGCGAAATTTGAACGAAATTTTGGGAAAATAGAGCGAAATCGAAAATTGACCGAAATTAATAGAATATGTCGGACAGGAGAGCGAAAATTTCACAGTGAATTGCGAAAATGTCGCACTAGAATCCAAAATTTTTGCACTGATATGTGACAATTTCACACCTGAATGCAAAAACTTCGCATTGAAATGAAACGATTTCGCAATGGAATGCGAAATTGCTGCCATGCTTGCGTAAATTTCGCCCTTAACAGCGAAAATTTCGGAATGGAATACGAAAATTTCGCACCAAAGAGCAAAAAATTCCCATTGGCATGACGAAATTTCGCACTAGAACGCAAAACTTAGTCATTTGCATGTGAACTTTTCGAACAAAAAAGCGAAAATTTCAAACGGAATGTCATACATTTTGCACCGGAACACAAAAGTGTCGCGCTGGAGGACGAAAATTTCACAGTGGATTGCAAAAATTTCGCACTAAAATCCAACAATTTCGCACTGAAATGAAAAACTTTTCCACTGGACAACTAAAATTTCGTACTGTTAGGTGAAAATTTCTTACTGGCGCATTAAATTCGCTCCACATGATACCGATCTCTTATTTTGCTTATATTTTCGCAAAATTTGAACGAAATTCAGGGGAAATAGCGCGAAATCGAAAATTGACCGAAATGAATATGAAATCAGCAAGCTAGAATATGTCGGACAGGAAAGCGAAAATTTCACAGTGAATTGCGAAAATGTCGCACTAGAATCCAAAATTTTTGCACTGATATGCGAAAATTTCACACTGGAATGCGAAAATTTTGCATCAAAATGCAACGATTTCGCAATGGAATGCGAAACCTTCGCTTAAGATAACAAAAATTTCGCATTATCATGAGACAATTTCGCCATAGAACGCAAACATTTTTCACTTGAATGTTAACATTTCGCACTGAAAAGCGAAACTTGTGCTCTGGAATGAGTATACTTTTCACCGGAATGCGAAAGTTTAGCACTAGATTCCAGCAATTTCGGGACACTGAGAGCCAAATTGGCAAATAAGAGCGAAGTAGGAGTGAATTGAGAGCGAAATTGAAACGGAATCAGAGCAAATAGGAGCGTAATTGGATCGAAATTAGAGTGAAATCGGAGCGAAAACGCGTTGAAATCGAAGCGAAGTTGAAGCGAAATTGGTCCAAAATCACAGCGAAATCGGACCGAAACTAAAAAGAAATCAGCAATTTAAATTTCGCACTAGAATCCACAAATTTCGGACTGAAATGCGAAAGTTTCACACTAGAATGTGAAAATTTCGCATTGTTATTAAACAAATTCGCAATAAAATACGAAAATTCCCATTGGCATAGGGAAATTCCGCACTAGAACGCAAACATTTTTACTTGAATGTTAACATTTCGCACTGACAAGCGAAACTTTCGCGCTAGAGTGCGAATATTTCTCGCTGGAATGCGAAATCTGCGTACTGATATTCAAAAATTTCGCACTGGTGAGTAAACATTTCGCTCTTAACAGCGGACTTTCACGAAAGAATGCGATAATTTCGCACAAGAATGCAAAAACTGCGTTGTAATGCTAAAATTTTGCTATGTATAACGAAAATTTCGCACTGATATACCAAAATTCCGCACTGGAAAGTGAAAAATTCGCACCGAAATGCAAAAATTTCAGTCAAAATCGATAATTTCAAACAGAATTGCATACATTTTGCACTGGAATACGAATATGTTTTATATGTCAAATTTCGTATTGTAAAGCCAAAATTTCGCACTGGAGATATAAATTCGCTTCACGTGATATCGGTCTCTAAATTTGCTTTCATTTTCGCTATGATTTGTCTATTATTTCGCGAAAGTAAATTTCACTCTTAACAAAGGAAATTTCGGAAAAGAATGCGATGATTTCGCAGAGGAATGCTAAAACTTTGCGTTGTGATGCTAAAATTTCGCAATGTACCACGAAAATTTCGGACTGATATACAAAAATTCCGCATTAGAAAGCGAAAATTTCGCACTGAAATGCGAAAATTTCGCACAAAAGAGCGAAAACTTCAAACGGAATGTCATACAGTTTGCACCGGAACACGAATATGTCGCGCTGGAGGAAGAAAATTTCACGGTGAATTGCAAAAAATGCGCACTAGTATCCAACAATTTCACACTGAAAGGCAAAAATTCTCCACTGGATAACTAAAATTTTGTACTGTAAGGTCATACATTTTGCACCGGAACACGAATATGTCGCGCTGGAGGAAGAAAATTTCACGGTGAATTGCGAAAATTGCGAACTAGTATCCAACAATTTCACACTGAAAGGCAAAAATTTTCGACTGGATAAATAAAATTTTGTATTGTAAGGTGAAAATTTCTTACTGGCGAACTAAATTCGCTCCACATGACATCGATCTCTAATGTTGCTTTCATTTTCGCTATGATTTCAATGTTTTTACGCAAAAGTGAAGCGAAATTTGAACGAAATTTTGGGAAAATAGAGCGAAATCGAAAATTGACCGAAATTAATAGAATATGTCGGACAGGAGAGCGAAAATTTCACAGTGAATTGCGAAAATATCGCACTAGAATCCAAAATTTTTGCACTGATATGTGACAAATTCACACTTGAATACAAAAATTTCGCATTGAAATGAAACGATTTCGCAATGGAATGCGAAATTGTTGCCATGCTTGCGTAAATTTCGCCCTTAACAGCGAAAATTTCGGAATGGAATACGAAAATTTCGCACCAAAGAGCAAAAAATTCCCATTGGCATGACAAAATTTCGCACTAGAACGCAAAACTTAGTCATTTGCATGTGAACTTTTCGCACAAAAAAGCGAAAATTTCATACGGAATGTCATACATTTTGCACCGGAACACAGAAGTGTCGCGCTGGAGGACGGAAATTTCGCAGTGGATTGCAAAAATTTCGCACTAAAATCCAACAATTTCACACTGAAATGAAAAACTTTTCCACTGGACAACTAAAATTTCGTACTGTAAGGTGAAAATTTCTTACTGGCGCATTAAATTCGCTCCACATGATATCGATCTCTAATTTTGCTTCTATTTTCGCAAAATTTGAACGAAATTCAGGGAAAATAGCGCGAAATCGAAAATTGACCGAAATTAATATGAAATCAGCAAGCAATATGTGGGACAGGCGAGCGAAAATTTCACAGTGAATTGCGAAAATGGCGCACTAGAATCCCACAATTTTGCACTGATATGCGAAAATTTCACACTGGAATGCGAAAATTTTGCATCAAAATGAAACAATTTCGCAACGGAATGCGCAACCTTCGCTTTAGATAACAAAAATTTCGCATTAGCATGAGACAATTTCGCACTAGAACGCAAACATTTTTCACTTCAATGTTAACATTTCGCACTGAAAAGCGAAACTTGTGCTCTGTCCGCACTAGAACGCAAACATTTTACTTGAATGTTAACATTTCGCACTGACAAGCGAAACTTTCGCCCTGGAGTGCGAATATTTCACCCTGGAATGCGAAATCTGTGTACTGATATTCAAAAATCGCGCTGGAGGAAGAAATTTTCACGGTGGACTGCACAAATTGCGCAGTAGTATCCAACAATTTCGCACTGAAAGGCAAAAATTTTCCACTGGATAACTAAAATTTTGTACTGTAAGGTCATACATTTTGCACCGGCAAGTTTCGCTTTGTATAACGAAAATTTTAGTATCCAACAATTTCACACTGAAAGGCAAAAATTTTCAACTGGATAACTAAAATTTTGTACTGCAAGGTGAAAATTTCTTACTGGCGAACTAAATTCGCTCCACATGATATCGATCTCTAATTTTGCTTTTATTTTCGTTATGATTTCAATGTTAATACGCAAAAGTGATGCGAAATTTGAACGAAATTTTGGGAAAATAGAGCGAAATCGAAAATTGACCGAAATGAATATGAGCAAGCTAGAATATGTCGGACAGGAGAGCGAAAATTTCACAGTGAATTGCGAAAATGTCGGACTAGAATCCAAAATTTTTGCACTGATATGCGAAAATTTCACACTGGAATGCGAAAATTTTGCATCAAAATGCAACGATTTCGCAATGGAATGCGAAACCTTCGCTTTAGATAACAAAAATTTCGCATTATCATGAGACAATTTCGCCATAGAACGCAAACATTTTTCACTTGAATGTTAACATTTCGCACTGAAAAGCGAAACTTGTGCTCTGGAATGCGTATACTTCTCACCGGAATGCGAAAGTTTAGCACTAGATTCCAACAATTTCGCACTGATCTGCAAAAATTTTGCACGGGAATGCGAAAATTTAGCACTGGAATTATAACATTTTGGACTGATATACTAAAATTTTTGTCCAAAGAGCGAAAGTTCTGCACTGGACTGCGAAAATTTCTCACTGGAAAGCGAACATTTCACACTGGAGAGCGAAAATTTCGCACTGGAAAGCGAAAATTTCGGGACACTGAGAGCCAAATTGGCAAATAAGAGCGAAGTAGGAGTGAATTGAGAGCGAAATTGAAACGGAATCAGAGCAAATAGGAGCGTGATTGGATCGAAATTAGAGTGAAATCGGAGCGAAAACGCGTTGAAATCGAAGCGAAGTTGAAGCGAAATTGGTCCAAAATCACAGCGAAATCGGACCGAAACTAAAACGAAATCAGCAATTTAAATTTCGCACTAGAATCCAAAAATTTCGGACTGAAATGCGAAAGTTTCACACTAGAATGTGAAAATTTCGCATTGTTATTAAACAAATTCGCAATAAAATACGAAAATTCCCATTCGCATAGGGAAATTCCGCACTAGAACGCAAACATTTTTTACTTGAATGTTTCATTCATATATAAACATTTCGCACTGACAAGCGAAACTTTCGCGCTAGAGTGCGAATATTTCTCCCTGGAATGCGAAACATTTCGCTCTTAACAGCGGACTTTCACGAATGAATGCGATAATTTCGCACAAGAATGCAAAAACTGCGTTGTAATGCTAAAATTTTGCTATGTATAACGAAAATTTCGCACTGATATACCAAAATTCCGCACTGGAAAGTGAAAAATTCGCACCGAAATGCAAAAATTTCAGACAAAATCGATAATTTCAAACAGAATTGCATACATTTTGCACTGGAACACGAATATGTTTTATGTGTCAAATTTCGTATTGTAAAGCCAAAATTTCGCACTGGAGATATAAATTCGCTTCACGTGATATCGGTCTCTAAATTTGCTTTCATTTTCGCTATGATTTCACTATTATTTCGCGAAAGTAAATTTCACTCTTAACAAAGGAAATTTCGGAAAAGAATGCGATGATTTCGCAGAGGAATGCTAAAACTTTGCGTTGTGCTGCTAAAATTTCGCAATGTTTCACGGAAATTTCGGACTGATATACAAAAATTCCGCATTAGAAAGCGAAAATTTCGCACTGAAATGCGAAAATATCGCACAAAAGAGCGAAAACTTCAAACGGAATGTCATACAGTTTGCACCGGAACACGAATATGTCGCGCTGGAGGAAGAAAATTTCACGGTGAATTGCAAAAAATGCGCACTAGTATCCAACAATTTCACACTGAAAGGCAAAAATTCTCCACTGGATAACTAAAATTTTGTACTGTAAGGTCATACATTTTGCACCGGAACACGAATATGTCGCGCTGGAGGAAGAAAATTTCACGGTGAATTGCAAAAATTGCGCACCGGAACACGAATATGTCGCACTGGAGGAAGAAAATTTCACGGTGAATTGCAAAAATTGCGAACTAGTATCCAACAATTTCACACTGAAAGGCAAACATTTTCCACTGTATAAATAAAATTTTGTATTGTAATGTGAAAATTTCTTACTGGCGAATTAAATTCGCTCCACATGACATCGATCTCTAATGTTGCTTTCATTTTCGCTATGATTTCAATGTTTTTACGCAAAAGTGAAGCGAAATTTGAACGAAATTTTGGGAAAATAGAGCGAAATCGAAAATTGACCGAAATTAATAGAATATGTCGGACAGGAGAGCGAAAATTTCACAGTGAATTGCGAAAATGTCGCACTAGAATCCAAAATTTTTGCACTGATATGTGACAAATTCACACTTGAATACAAAACTTTCGCATTGAAATGAAACGATTTCGCAATGGAATGCGAAATTGTTGCAATGCTTGCGTAAATTTCGCCCTTAACAGCGAAAATTTCGGAATGGAATACGAAAATTTCGCACCAAAGAGCACAAAATGCCCATTGGCATGACGAAATTTCGCACTAGAACGCAAAACTTAGTCATTTGCATGTGAACTTTTCGCACAAAAAAGCGAAAATTTCAAACGGAATGTCATACATTTTGCACCGGAACACAGAAGTGTCGCGCTGGAGGACGAAAATTTCACAGTGGATTGCAAAAATTTCGCACTAAAATCCAACAATTTCACACTGAAATGAAAAACTTTTCCACTGGGCAACTAAAATTTCGTACTGTAAGGTGAAAATTTCTTACTGGCGCATTAAATTCGCTCCACATGATATCGATCTCTAATTTTGCTTCTATTTTCGCAAAATTTGAACGAAATTCAGGGAAAATAGCGCGAAATCGAAAATTGACCGAAATTAATATGAAATCAGCAAGCAATATGTGGGACAGGCGAGCGAAAATTTCACAGTGAATTGCGAAAATGTCGCACTAGAATCCCACAATTTTGCACTGATATGCGAAAATTTCACACTGGAATGCGAAAATTTTGCATCAAAATGCAACAATTTCGCAATGGAATGCGCAACCTTCGCTTTAGATAACAAAAATTTCGCATTAGCATGAGACAATTTCGCACTAGAACGCAAACATTTTTCACTTGAATGTTAACATTTCGCACTGAAAAGCGAAACTTGTGCTCTGGAATGCGTATACTTCTCACCGGAATGCGAAAGATTCGCACAATTGTTATGCAAAACTTTTGCACGGGAATGCGAAAATTTAGCACTGGAATTAATACATTTTGGACTGATATGCTAACAAGAGCGAAAGTTCTGCACTAAACTTCCCACGAAAGAGCGAAAATTTCGCATTTCAGTCCTCTGCGAAATCATCGCATTCATTTCCGAAATTTTCTTTGTTAAGAGTGAAATTTACTTTCGCGAAATAATAGTGAAATCATAGCGAAAATGAAAGCAAATTTAGAGACCGATGTCACGTGAAGCGAATTTATATCTCCAGTGCGAAATTTTGGCTTTACAATACGAAATTTGACATATAAAACATATTCGTGTTCCAGTGCAAAATGTATATAATTCTGTTTGGAACTATCGATTTTCTGTCTGAAATTCACATTCTAGTGTGAAACTTTCGCATTTCAGTCCGAAATTTTTGGATTCTAGTTCGAAATTTAAATTGCTTATTTCTTTTTAATTTCGGTCCGATTTCGCTGTGATTTCGGACCAATTTCGCTTCAACTTCGCTTCGATTTCGACGCGTTTTCGCTCCGATTTCACTCTAATTTCGATCCAATTACGCTCCTATTTGCTCTGATTCCGTTTCAATTTCGCTCTCAATTCACTCCGAATTTGCTCTTATTTGCCGATTTGGCTCTCAATTTCGCGAAATTTTTGCTTTCCAGTGCAAAATTTTCGCTCTCCAGTGTGAAATGTTCGCTTTCCAGTGAGAAATTTTCGTAGTCCAGTGCAGAACTTTCGCTATTTAGACCAACATTTTAGCATATCAGTCCCAAATGTTATAATTTCAGTGCTAAATTTTCGCATTCCCGTGCAAAATTTTTGCAAATCAGTGCGAAATTGTTGGAATCTAGTGCTAAACTTTCGCATTCCGGTGAGAAGTATACGCATTCCAGAGCACAAGTTTCGCTTTTCAGTGCGAAATGTTAACATTCAAGTGAAAAATGTTTGCGTTCTATGGCGAAATTGTCTCTTGATAATGCGAAATTTTTGTTATCTTAAGCGAAGGTTACGCATTCCATTGCGAAATCGTTGCATTTTGATGCAACATTTTCGCATTCCAGTGTAAAATTTTCGCATATCAGTGCAAAATTGTGGGATTCTAGTGCGACATTTTCGCAATTCACTGTGAAATTTTCGCTCTCCTGTCCGACATATTCTATTAATTTCGGTCAATTTTCGATTTCGCTCTATTTTCCCAAAATTTCGTTCAAATTTCGCTTCACTTTTGCGTAAAAACATTGAAATCATAGCGAAAATGAAAGCAAAATTAGAGATCGATGTCATGTGGAGCGAATTTAGTTCACCAGTAAGAAATTTTCACCTTACAGTACAAAATTTTAGTTATCCGATGGAAAATTTTTTTTTCAGTGTGAAATTGTTGGATACTAGTGCGCAATTTTTGCAATTCACCGTGAAATTTTCTTCCTCCAGCGCGACATATTCGTGTTCCGGTGCAAAATGTATGACTTTCCGTGTGAAATTTTAACTCTTTTGTGCGAAATTTTCGCATTTCAGTGCGAAATTTTCGCCTTCTAATGCGGAATTTTTGTATATCAGTCTGAAATTTTCGTGGTACATTGCGAAATTTTAGCATCACAACGCAAAGTTTATGCATTCCTCCGCGAAATCATGCATTCTTTTCCGAAATTTTCTTTGTTACGAGTGAAATTTACTTTCGCGAAATAATAGTGAAATCATAGCGAAAATGAAAGCAAATTTAGAGACCGATATCACGTGAAGCGAATTTATATCTCCAGTGCGAAATTTTGGCTTTACAATACGAAATTTGACACATAAAACATATTCGTGTTCCAGTGCAAAATGTATGCAATTCTGTTTGAAATTATCGATTTTCTGTCTGAAATTTTTGCATTTCGGTGCGAATTTTTCATTTGCCAGTGCGGAATTTTGGTATATCAGTGCGAAATTTTCGTTATACATAGCGAAATTTTAGCATTACAACGCAAAGTTTTTGCATTCTTGTGCGAAATTATCTTATTCTTTCGTGAAAGTCCGCTGTTAAGAGCGAAATGTTTACTCACCAGTGCGAAATTTTTGAATATCAGTACGCAGATTTCGGATTCCAGGGAGAAATATTCGCACTCCAGCGCGAAAGTTTCGCTTGTCAGTGTGAAATGTTAACATTCAAGTAAAATTGTTTGCGTTCTAGTGCGGAATTTCCCTATGCCAATGGGAATTTTCGTATTTTATTGCGAAATTGTTTTATTACAATGCGAAATTTTCACATTCTAGTGTGAAACTTTCGCATATCAGTCCGAAATTTTTGGATTCCGCACTAGAACGCAAACATTTTTCTTGAATGTTAACATTTCGCACTGACAAGCGAAACTTTCGACCTGGAGTGCGAATATTTCTCCCTGGAATGCGAAATCTGTGTACTGATATTCAAAAATCGCGCTGGAGGAAGAAATTTTCACGGTGGACTGCACAAATTGCGCACTAGTATCCAACATTTTCGCACTGAAAGGCAAAAATTTTCCACTGGATAACTAAAATTTTGTACTGTAAGGTCAAACATTTTGCACCGGCAAGTTTCGCTTTGAATAACGAAAATTTTAGTATCCAGCAATTTCGCACTGAAAGGCAAAAATTTTCAACTGGATAACTAAAATTTTGTACTGCAAGGTGAAAATTTCTTACTGGCGAACTAAATTCGCTCCACATGATATCGATCTCAAATTTTGCTTTCATTTTGGCTATGATTTCAATGTTATTACGCAAAAGTGATGTGAAATTTGAACGAAATTTTGGGAAAATAGCGCGAAATCGAAAATTGACCGAAATGAATATGAAATCAGCAAGCTAGAATATGTCGGACGGGAGAGCGAAAATTTCACAGTGAATTGCGAAAATGTCGCACTAGAATCCAAAATGTTTGCACTGATATGCGAAAATTTCACACTGGAATGCGAAAATGTTGCATCAAAATGCAACGATTTCGCAATGGAATGCGAAACCTTCGCTTTAGATAACAAAAATTTCGCATTAACCTGAGACAATTTCGCCATAGAACGCAAACATTTTTCACTTGAATGTTAACATTTCGCACTGAAAAGCGAAACTTGTGCTCTGGAATGCGTATACTTTTCACCGGAATGCGAAAGTTTCGCACTAGATTCTAACAATTTCGCACTGATATGCAAAAATTTTGCATGGGAATGCGAAAATTTAGCAGTGGAATTATAACATTTTGGACTAATATGCTAACAAGAGCGAAAGTTCTGCACTAAACTTCCCACGAAAGAGCGAAGATTTCGCATTTCAGTCCTCTGCGAAATCATCGCATTCATTTCCGAAATTTTCTTTGTTAAGAGTGAAATTTACTTTCGCGAAATAATACCGAAATCAGCGAAAATGAAAGCAAATTTAAATTTCGCACTAGAATCCAAAAATTTCGGACTGAAATGCGAAAGTTTCACACTAGAATGTGAAAATTTTGCATTGTAATGTAACAATTTCCTAATAAATTACGAAAATTCCCATTGGCATGAGGAAATTCCGCACTAGAACGCAAACATTTTATACTTGAATGTTAACATTTCGCACTGACAAGCGAATTTTTCGCGCTGGAGTGCCAATATTTCTCCCTGGAATGCGAAATCTGCGTACTGATATTCAAAAATTTCGCACTGGTGAGTAATAGTTTCGCTCTTAACAGCGGAATTTCACGAAAGAATGCGATAATTTCGCACAAGAATGCAAAAACTTTGCGTTGTAATGCTAAAGTTTCGCTTTGTATAACGAACATTTTAGTATCCAACAATTTCGCACTGAAAGGCAAACATTTTCAACTGGATAACTAAAATTTTGTACTGCAAGGTGAAAATTTCTTACTGGCGAACTAAATTCACTCCACATGATATCGATCTCTAATTTTGCTTTCATTTTCGCTATGATTTCAATGTTATTACGCAAAAAAGAAGCGAAATTTGAATGAAATTTTGGGAAAATAGAGCGAAATTGAAAATTGACCGAAATGAATATGAAATCAGCAAGCTAGAATATGTCGGTCAGGAAAGCGAAAATTTCACAGTGAATTGCGAAAATGTCGCACTAGAATCCAAAATTTTTGCACTGATATGCGAAAATTTCACACTGGAATGCGAAAATTTTGCATCAAAATGCAACGATTTCGCCATGGAATGCGAAACCTTCGCTTTAGATAACCAAAATTTCGCATTATCAAGAGACAATTTCGCCATAGAACGCAAACATTTTTCACTTGAATGTTAACATTTCGCACTGCAAAGCGAAACTTGTGCTCTGAAATGCGTATACTTCTCACCGGAATGCGAAAGTTTCGCACTAGATTCCAACAATTTCGCACTGATATGCAAAAATTTTGCACGGGAATGCGAAAATTTAGCACTGGAATTATAACATTTTGCACTGATATACTAAAATTTTTGTCCAAAGAGCGAAAGTTCTGCACTGGACTGCGAAAATTTCTCACTGGAAAGCGAACATTTCACACTGGAGAGCGAAAATTTCGCACTGGAAAGCGAAAATTTCGGGAAACTGAGAGCCAAATTGGCAAATAAGAGCGAAGTAGGAGTGAATTGAGAGCGAAATTGAAACGGAATCAGAGCAAATAGGAGCGTAATTGGATCGAAATTAGAGTGAAATCGGAGCGAAAACGCGTTGAAATCGAAGCGAAGTTGAAGCGAAATTGGTCCAAAATCACAGCGAAATCGGACCGAAACTAAAAAGAAATCAGCAATTTAAATTTCGCACTAGAATCCAAAAATTTCGGACTGAAATGCGAAAGTTTCACACTAGAATGTGAAAATTTCGCATTGTTATTAAACAAATTCGCAATAAAATACGAAAATTCCCATTGGCATAGGGAAATTCCGCACTAGAACGCAAACATTTTTTACTTGAATGTTTCATTCATATATAAACATTTCGCACTGACAAGCGAAACTTTCGCGCTAGAGTGCGAATATTTCTCCCTGGAATGCGAAATCTGCGTACTGATATTCAAAAATTTCGCACTGGTGAGTAAACATTTCGCTCTTAACAGCGGACTTTCACGAAAGAATGCGATAATTTCGCACAAGAATGCAAAAACTGCGTTGTAATGCTAAAATTTTGCTATGTATAACGAAAATTTCGCACTGCTATACCAAAATTCCGCACTGGAAAGTGAAAAATTCGCACCGAAATGCAAAAATTTCAGACAAAATCGATAATTTCAAACAGAATTGCATACATTTTGCACTGGAACACGAATATGTTTTATATGTCAAATTTCGTATTGTAAAGCCAAAATTTCGCACTGGAGATTCACGTGATATCGGTCTCTAAATTTGCTTTCATTTTCGCTATGATTTGTCTATTATTTCGCGAAAGTAAATTTCACTCTTAACAAAGGAAATTTCGGAAAAGAATGCGATGATTTCGCAGAGGAATGCTAAAACTTTGCGTTGTGCTGCTAAAATTTCGCAATGTTTCACGGAAATTTCGGACTGCTATACAAAAATTCCGCATTAGAAAGCGAAAATTTCGCACTGAAATGCGAAAATTTCGCACAAAAGAGCGAAAACTTCAAACGGAATGTCATACAGTTTGCACCGGAACACGAATATGTCGCGCTGGAGGAAGAAAATTTCGCGGTGAATTGCAAAAAATGCGCACTAGTATCCAACAATTTCACACTGAAAGGCAAAAATTCTCCACTGGATAACTAAAATTTTGTACTGTAAGGTCATACATTTTGCACCGGAACACGAATATGTCGCGCTGGAGGAAGAAAATTTCACGGTGAATTGCAAAAATTGCGCACCGGAACACGAATATGTCGCGCTGGAGGAAGAAAATTTCACGGTGAATTGCAAAAATTGCGAACTAGTATCCAACAATTTCACACTGAAAGGCAAACATTTTCCACTGTATAAATAAAATTTTGTATTGTAATGTGAAAATTTCTTACTGGCGAATTAAATTCGCTCCACATGACATCGATCTCTAATGTTGCTTTCATTTTCGCTATGATTTCAATGTTTTTACGCAAAAGTGAAGCGAAATTTGAACGAAATTTTGGGAAAATAGAGCGAAATCGAAAATTGACCGAAATTAATAGAATATGTCGGACAGGAGAGCGAAAATTTCACAGTGAATTGCGAAAATGTCGCACTAGAATCCAAAATTTTTGCACTGATATGTGACAAATTCACACTTGAATACAAAACTTTCGCATTGAAATGAAACGATTTCGCAATGGAATGCGAAATTGTTGCAATGCTTGCGTAAATTTCGCCCTTAACAGCGAAAATTTCGGAATGGAATACGAAAATTTCGCACCAAAGAGCAAAAAATGCCCATTGGCATGACGAAATTTCGCACTAGAACGCAAAACTTAGTCATTTGCATGTGAACTTTTCGCACAAAAAAGCGAAAATTTCAAACGGAATGTCATACATTTTGCACCGGAACACAGAAGTGTCGCGCTGGAGGACGGAAATTTCACAGTGGATTGCAAAAATTTCGCACTAAAATCCAACAATTTCACACTGAAATGAAAAACTTTTCCACTGGACAACTAAAATTTCGTACTGTAAGGTGAAAATTTCTTACTGGCGCATTAAATTCGCTCCACATGATATCGATCTCTAATTTTGCTTCTATTTTCGCAAAATTTGAACGAAATTCAGGGAAAATAGCGCGAAATCGAAAATTGACCGAAATTAATATGAAATCAGCAAGCAATATGTGGGACAGGCGAGCGAAAATTTCACAGTGAATTGCGAAAATGTCGCACTAGAATCCCACAATTTTGCACTGATATGCGAAAATTTCACACTGGAATGCGAAAATTTTGCATCAAAATGCAACAATTTCGCAATGGAATGCGCAACCTTCGCTTTAGATAACAAAAATTTCGCATTAGCATGAGACAATTTCGCACTAGAACGCAAACATTTTTCACTTGAATGTTAACATTTCGCACTGAAAAGCGAAACTTGTGCTCTGGATTGCGTATACTTTTCACCGGAATGCGAAAGATTCGCACTAGATTCCAACAATTTCGAATTGTTATGCAAAACTTTTGCACGGGAATGCGAAAATTTAGCACTGGAATTAATACATTTTGGACTGATATGCTAACAAGAGCGAAAGTTCTGCACTAAACTTCCCACGAAAGAGCGAAAATTTCGCATTTCAGTCCTCTGCGAAATCATCGCATTCATTTCCGAAATTTTCTTTGTTAAGAGTGAAATTTACTTTCGCGAAATAATAGTGAAATCATAGCGAAAATGAAAGCAAATTTAGAGACCGATGTCACGTGAAGCGAATTTATATCTCCAGTGCGAAATTTTGGCTTTACAATACGAAATTTGACATATAAAACATATTCGTGTTCCAGTGCAAAATGTATATAATTCTGTTTGGAATTATCGATTTTCTGTCTGAAATTCACATTCTAGTGTGAAACTTTTGCATTTCAGTCCGAAATTTTTGGATTCTAGTTCGAAATTTAAATTGCTTATTTCTTTTTAATTTCGGTCCGATTTCGCTGTGATTTCGGACCAATTTCGCTTCAACTTCGCTTCGATTTCGACGCGTTTTCGCTCCGATTTCACTCTAATTTCGATCCAATTACGCTCCTATTTGCTCTGATTCCGTTTCAATTTCGCTCTCAATTCACTCCGAATTTGCTCTTATTTGCCGATTTGGCTCTCAATTTCGCGAAATTTTCGCTTTCCAGTGCAAAATTTTCGCTCTCCAGTGTGAAATGTTCGCTTTCCAGTGAGAAATTTTCGTAGTCCAGTGCAGAACTTTCGCTATTTAGACCAACATTTTAGCATATCAGTCCCAAATGTTATAATTTCAGTGCTAAATTTTCGCATTCCCGTGCAAAATTTTTGCAAATCAGTGCGAAATTGTTCGAATCTAGTGCTAAACTTTCGCATTCCGGTGAGAAGTATACGCATTCCAGAGCACAAGTTTCGCTTTTAAGTGCGAAATGTTAACATTCAAGTGAAAAATGTTTGCGTTCTATGGCGAAATTGTCTCTTGATAATGCGAAATTTTTGTTATCTTAAGCGAAGGTTACGCATTCCATTGCGAAATCGTTGCATTTTGATGCAACATTTTCGCATTCCAGTGTGAAATTTTCGCATATCAGTGCAAAATTGTGGGATTCTAGTGCGACATTTTCGCAATTCACTGTGAAATTTTCGCTCTCCTGTCCGACATATTCTATTAATTTCGGTCAATTTTCGATTTCGCTCTATTTTCCCAAAATTTCGTTCAAATTTCGCTTCACTTTTGCGTAAAAACATTGAAATCATAGCGAAAATGAAAGCAAAATTAGAGATCGATGTCATGTGGAGCGAATTTAGTTCACCAGTAAGAAATTTTCACCTTACAGTACAAAATTTTAGTTATCCAATGGAAAATTTTTGCCTTTCAGTGTGAAATTGTTGGATACTAGTGCGCAATTTTTGCAATTCACCGTGAAATTTTCTTCCTCCAGCGCGACATATTCGTGTTCCGGTGCAAAATGTATGACTTTCCGTGTGAAATTTTAACTCTTTTGTGCGAAATTTTCGCATTTCAGTGCGAAATTTTCGCCTTCTAATGCGGAATTTTTGTATATCAGTCTGAAATTTTCGTGGTACATTGCGAAATTGTAGCATCACAACGCAAAGTTTATGCATTCCTCCGCGAAATCATGCATTCTTTTCCGAAATTTTCTTTGTTAAGAGTGAAATTTACTTTCGCGAAATAATAGTGAAATCATAGCGAAAATGAAAGCAAATTTAGAGACCGATATCACGTGAAGCGAATTTATATCTCCAGTGCGAAATTTTGGCTTTACAATACGAAATTTGACACATAAAACATATTCGTGTTCCAGTGCAAAATGTATGCAATTCTGTTTGAAATTATCGATTTTCTGTCTGAAATTTTTGCATTTCGGTGCGAATTTTTCATTTGCCAGTGCGGAATTTTGGTATATCAGTGCGAAATTTTCATTATACATAGCGAAATTTTAGCATTACAACGCAAAGTTTTTGCATTCTTGTGCGAAATTATCTTATTCTTTCGTGAAAGTCCGCTGTTAAGAGCGAAATGTTTACTCACCAGTGCGAAATTTTTGAATATCAGTACGCAGATTTCGGATTCCAGGGAGAAATATTCGCACTCCAGCGCGAAAGTTTCGCTTGTCAGTGTGAAATGTTAACATTCAAGTAAAATTGTTTGCGTTCTAGTGCGGAATTTCCCTATGCCAATGGGAATTTTCGTATTTTATTGCGAAATTGTTTTATTACAATGCGAAATTTTCACATTCTAGTGTGAAACTTTCGCATTTCAGTCCGAAATTTTTGGATTCCGCACTAGAACGCAAACATTTTTCTTGAATGTTAACATTTCGCACTGACAAGCGAAACTTTCGACCTGGAGTGCGAATATTTCTCCCTGGAATGCGAAATCTGTGTACTGATATTCAAAAATCGCGCTGGAGGAAGAAATTTTCACGGTGGACTGCACAAATTGCGCACTAGTATCCAACATTTTCGCACTGAAAGGCAAAAATTTTCCACTGGATAACTAAAATTTTGTACTGTAAGGTCAAACATTTTGCACCGGCAAGTTTCGCTTTGTATAACGAAAATTTTAGTATCCAGCAATTTCGCACTGAAAGGCAAAAATTTTCAACTGGATAACTAAAATTTTGTACTGCAAGGTGAAAATTTCTTACTGGCGAACTAAATTCGCTCCACATGATATCGATCTTAAATTTTGCTTTCATTTTGGCTATGATTTCAATGTTATTACGCAAAAAAGATGTGAAATTTGAACGAAATTTTGGGAAAATAGAGCGAAATCGAAAATTGACCGAAATGAATATGAAATCAGCAAGCTAGAATATGTCGGACGGGAGAGCGAAAATTTCACACTGAATTGCGAAAATGTCGCACTAGAATCCAAAATGTTTGCACTGATATGCGAAAATTTCACACTGGAATGCGAAAATGTTGCATCAAAATGCAACGATTTCGCAATGGAATGCGAAACCTTCGCTTTAGATAACAAAAATTTCGCATTAACCTGAGACAATTTCGCCATAGAACGCAAACATTTTTCACTTGAATGTTAACATTTCGCACTGAAAAGCGAAACTTGTGCTCTGGAATGCGTATACTTTTCACCGGAATGCGAAAGTTTCGCACTAGATTCTAACAATTTCGCACTGATATGCAAAAATTTTGCATGGGAATGCGAAAATTTAGCAGTGGAATTATAACATTTTGGACTAATATGCTAACAAGAGCGAAAGTTCTGCACTAAACTTCCCACGAAAGAGCGAAAATTTCGCATTTCAGTCCTCTGCGAAATCATCGCATTCATTTCCGAAATTTTCTTTGTTAAGAGTGAAATTTACTTTCGCGAAATAATACCGAAATCAGCGAAAATGAAAGCAAATTTAAATTTCGCACTAGAATCCAAAAATTTCGGACTGAAATGCGAAAGTTTCACACTAGAATGTGAAAATTTTGCATTGTAATGTAACAATTTCCTAATAAATTACGAAAATTCCCATTGGCATGAGGAAATTCCGCACTAGAACGCAAACATTTTATACTTGAATGTTAACATTTCGCACTGACAAGCGAAACTTTCGACCTGGAGTGCGAATATTTCTCCCTGGAATGCGAAATCTGTGTACTGATATTCAAAAATCGCGCTGGAGGAAGAAATTTTCACGGTGGACTGCACAAATTGCGCACTAGTATCCAACATTTTCGCACTGAAAGGCAAAAATTTTCCACTGGATAACTAAAATTTTGTACTGTAAGGTCAAACATTTTGCACCGGCAAGTTTCGCTTTGTATAACGAAAATTTTAGTATCCAGCAATTTCGCACTGAAAGGCAAAAATTTTCAACTGGATAACTAAAATTTTGTACTGCAAGGTGAAAATTTCTTACTGGCGAACTAAATTCGCTCCACATGATATCGATCTTAAATTTTGCTTTCATTTTGGCTATGATTTCAATGTTATTACGCAAAAAAGATGTGAAATTTGAACGAAATTTTGGGAAAATAGAGCGAAATCGAAAATTGACCGAAATGAATATGAAATCAGCAAGCTAGAATATGTCGGACGGGAGAGCGAAAATTTCACACTGAATTGCGAAAATGTCGCACTAGAATCCAAAATGTTTGCACTGATATGCGAAAATTTCACACTGGAATGCGAAAATGTTGCATCAAAATGCAACGATTTCGCCATGGAATGCGAAACCTTCGCTTTAGATAACAAAAATTTCGCATTATCAAGAGACAATTTCGCCATAGAACGCGAACATTTTTCACTTGAATGTAAACATTTCGCACTGCAAAGCGAAACTTGTGCTCTGAAATGCGTATACTTCTCACCGGAATGCGAAAGTTTCGCACTAGATTCCAACAATTTCGCACTGATATGCAAAAATTTTGCACGGGAATGCGAAAATTTAGCACTGGAATTATAACATTTTGCACTGATATACTAAAATTTTTGTCCAAAGAGCGAAAGTTCTGCACTGGACTGCGAAAATTTCTCACTGGAAAGCGAACATTTCACACTGGAGAGCGAAAATTTCGCACTGGAAAGCGAAAATTTCGGGAAACTGCGAGCCAAATTGGCAAATAAGAGCGAAGTAGGAGTGAATTGAGAGCGAAATTGAAACGGAATCAGAGCAAATAGGAGCGTAATTGGATCGAAATTAGAGTGAAATCGGAGCGAAAACGCGTTGAAATCGAAGCGAAGTTGAAGCGAAATTGGTCCAAAATCACAGCGAAATCGGACCGAAACTAAAAAGAAATCAGCAATTTAAATTTCGCACTAGAATCCAAAAATTTCGGACTGAAATGCGAAAGTTTCACACTAGAATGTGAAAATTTCGCATTGTTATTAAACAAATTCGCAATAAAATACGAAAATTCCCATTGGCATAGGCAAATTCCGCACTAGAACTCAAACATTTTTACTTGAATGTTAACATTTCGCACTGACAAGCGAAACTTTCGCGCTAGAGTGCGAATATTTCTCCCTGGAATGCGAAATCTGCGTACTGATATTCAAAAATTTCGCACTGGTGAGTAAACATTTCGCTCTTAACAGCGGACTTTCATGAAAGAATGCGATAATTTCGCACAAGAATGCAAAACCTGCGTTGTAATGCTAAAATTTCGCTATGTATAACGAAAATTTCGCACTGATATACCAAAATTCCGCACTGGAAAGTGAAAAATTCGCACCGAAATGCAAAAATTTCAGACAAAATCGATAATTTCAAACAGAATTGCATACATTTTGCACTGGAACACGAATATGTTTTATATGTAAAATTTCGTATTGTAAAGCCAAAATTTCGCACTGGAGATATAAATTCGCGTCACGTGATATCGGTCTCTAAATTTGCTTTCATTTTCGCTATGATTTGTCTATTATTTCGCGAAAGTAAATTTCATTCTTAACAAAGGAACTTTCGGAAAAGAATGCGATGATTTCGCAGAGGAATGCTAAAACTTTGCGTTGTGATGCTAAAATTTCGCAATGTACCACGAAAATTTCGGACTGATATACAAAAATTCCGCATTAGAAAGCGAAAATTTCGCACTGAAATGCGAAAATTTCGCACAAAAGAGCGAAAACTTCAAACGGAATGTCATTCAGTTTGCACCGGAACACGAATATGTCGCGCTGGAGGAAGAAAATTTCACGGTGGATTGCAAAAATTGCGCACCGGAATACGAATATGTCGCGCTGGAGGAAGAAAATTTCACGGTGAATTGCAAAAATTGCGAACTAGTATCCAACAATTTCACACTGAAAAGCAAAAATTTTCCACTGGATAAATATAGCATCACAACGCAAAGTTTTAGCATTCCTCCTCGAAATCACGCATTCTTTTCCGAAATTTTCTTTGTTAAGAGTGAAATTTACTTTCGCGAAATAATAGTGAAATCTTAGCGAAAATGAAAGCAAATTTAGAGACCGATATCACGTGAAGCGAATTTATATCTCCAGATCGAAATTTTGGCTTTACAATACGAAATTTGACATATAAAACATATTAGTGTTCCAGTGCAAAATGTATGCAATTCTGTTTGAAATTATCGATTTTCTGTCTGAAATTTTTGCATTTCGGTGCGAATTTTTCATTTGCCAGTGCGGAATTTTGGTATATCAGTGCGAAATTTTCGTTATACATAGCGAAATTTTAGCATTACAACGCAAAGTTTTTGCATTCTTGTGCGAAATTATCTTATTCTTTCGTGAAAGTCCGCTGTTAAGAGCGAAATGTTTACTCACCAGTGCGAAATTTTTGAATATCAGTACGCAGATTTCGGATTCCAGGGAGAAATATTCGCACTCCAGCGCGAAAGTTTCGCTTGTCAGTGTGAAATGTTAACATTCAAATAAAATTGTTTGCGTTCTAGTGCGGAATTTCCCTATGCCAATGGGAATTTTCGTATTTTATTGCGAAATTGTTTTATTACAATGCGAAATTTTCACATTCTAGTGTGAAACTTTCGCATTTCAGTCCGAAATTTTTGGATTCCGCACTAGAACGCAAACATTTTACTTGAATGTTAACATTTCGCACTGACAAGCGAAACTTTCGCCCTGGAGTGCGAATATTTCTCCCTGGAATGCAAAATCTGTGTACTGATATTCAAAAATTTCGCACTGGTAAGTAAACATTTCGCTCTTAACAGCGGAATTTCACGAAAGAATGCGATAATTTCGCAAAAAAATGCAAAAACTTTGCGTTGTAATGCTAAAATTTTGCTATGTATAAAGAAAATGTCGCACTGATATACCAAAATTCCTCACTGGAAAGTGAAAAATTCGCACCGATATGCGAAAATTTCAGGCAGAAAATCGATAATTTCAAACAGAATTGCATACATTTTGCACTGGAACACGAATATGTGTTATATGTAAAATTTCGAATTGTAAAGACAAAATTTCGCACTGGAGATATAAATTCGTTTCACGTGATATCGGTCTCTAAATTTGCTCTCATTTTCGCTATGATTTCAGTATTATTTCGCGAAAGTAAATTTCACTCTTAACAAAGAAAATTTCGGAAAAGAATGCGATGATTTCGCAGCGGAACGCTAAAACTTTGCGTTGTGATGCTAAAATTTCGCAATGTACAACAAAAATTTCGGACTGATATACAAAAATTCCGCATTGGAAAGCGAAAATTTCGCACTGAAATGCGAAAATTTCGCACAAAAGAGCGAAAATTTCAAACGGAATGTCATACATTTTGCACCGGAACACGAATATGTCGCGCTGGAGGACGAAAATTTTACGGTGGACTGCTAAAATTGCGCACTAGTATCCAACAATTTCGCACTGAAAGGCAAAAATTTTCCACTGGATAGCTAAAATTTTGTAATGTAAGGTGAAATTTTCTTACTGGCGAACTAAATTCGCTCCACATGATATCGGTCTCTAAATTTGCTTTCATTTTCGCTATGATTGCACTATTATTTCGCGAAAGTAAATTTCACTCTTAACAAAGAAAATTTCGGAAAAGGATGCGATGATTTCGCAGAGGAATTCTAAAACTCACGTTGTAATGCTATAATTTCGCAATGTACGACGAAAATTTCACTCTTATAAAAAATTACGGACTGGAGTTCAATAATTTAGCACAAGAATGCAAAACCTTCACGCTTTACTGCTAACAGTTCGCTATGTATCACGAAAATTTCGCACTGATATACGAAAATTCCGCATTGGCAAGCAAAATTTTCGAAACGAAAAAAATTTCGAAACGAAATTTTTTAGTGGAATGCGAAAACACATTAGAATCCAAAATTTTCGCACTGAAATGCGAAAATTTCACGCTGGAATGTGAAAATTTCACATTGTTATTAAACAAATTCGCAATCGAATACGAAAATTCCCATTGGCATGAGGAAATTCAGCACTAGAACGCAAACATTTTTCACTTGAATGTTAGTATTTCGCACTGACAAGTGAAACTTTCGAGCTGAAGTGCGAATATTTCTCGCTGGAATGCGAAATCTGCGTACTGATATTCGAAAATTTCGCACTGGTGAGTAAAAATTTCGCTCTTTACAGCGGAGTTTTACGAAAGAATGCGATAATTTCGGACAAGAATGCAAAACCTTTGCGTTGTAATAATAAAATTTCGCTTTGTACCACTAAAATTTCGCACTGATTTACCAAAATTCTGCACTGGAAAGTACGAAATTCGCACTGAAATGCGAAAATTTCAGACAGAAAATCGGTAATTTCAAACAGAATTGCATTTATTTTGAGCTGAAACACGAATATGTGTTCTATGTAAAATTTATTACTGTAAAGCGAAAATTTCGCACTGGAATGATTTCACTATTATTTCGCGAGAGTAAAGCGAAATTTAAACAAATAGAGTGGAATTGAAAAATTGACCGATATGAATAACAAATTAGCAATCAAGAGCGGTAGTGGATGCGGAATTTTCGCACTGTAATGCATTGTATGCACAATTTTGCAATAGAATACGAAATTTTCGCACTGGAGCGCAAAAACTTCCCATTGGCATGACGAAATTTCGCACTAGAATGCAAAAATTTTTCACTTGAATGTGCACATTTCGCACTGAAAAGCGAAGGTTTCTCGCTGGAATGCAAATATTTCCTCCTGGAATGAGAAGTTTCGTACTGATATTCAAAAATTTCGCACTAAAGAAGGAAAATTTCGCTCTTAACAAAGAATATTTCGCAAAAGAATGCGATGATTTCGGAGAGGAATGCTAAAACTCCGCGTTGTGATGTTAAAATTTCGCTATGTGCCATGAAAATTTCGGACTGACATTCAAAAATTCCGCATTGGAATGCGAAAATTTCACACTGAAATGCGACAATTTCACACAAAAGAGCAAAAATTTCAAACGGAATGTCATACATTTTGCACCGGAACACGAATATGTCGCGCTGGAGGAAGAAAATTTCACGGTGGATTGCAAAAATTGCGCACTAGTATCCAACAATTTCGCACTGAAAGGCAAAAATTTTCCACTGGATGACTAAAATTTTGTACTCTAAGGTGAAAATTTCTTACTGGCGAACTTAATTCGCTCCACATGATATCGATCTCTAAATTTGCTTTCATTTTCGCTATGATTTCAATGTTATTACGCAAAAGTGAAGCAAAATTTGAACGAAATTTAGGGAAAATAGAGCGAAATCGAAAATTGACCGAAATTCATATGAAATCAGCAAGCTAGAATATGTCGGACAGGAGAGCGAAAATTTCACAGTGAATTGCGAAAATGTCGCACTAGAATCCAAAATTTGTGCACTGATATGCGAAAATTTCACACTTAAATGCAAAAATTTGGCATTAAAATGAAACGATTTCGCAACAGAATCCGAAATTGTTGCAATGCTTGCGAAAATTTCGCCCTTAACAGCGAAAATTTCGGAATGGAATACGAAAATTTCGCACCGAAGAGCAAAAAATTCCCATTGGCATGACAAGATTTCGCACTAGAACGCAAAACTTAGTCATTTGCATCTGAACTTTTCGCACTGAAATCGAAACTTTCGCGCTGGAGAGCAAATATTTCTCCATGGAATGCAAAAGTTTAGTACTGATATTCGATAATTTCACAATGGAGTGCGAAAATTTCGCTCTAGACAGGGAACATTTCGCAATAGAATGCAAAAACTTCACGTTGTAATACTATAATTTCACACTCTTATACAAAATTACGGACTGGAGTTCGATAATTTCGCACAAGAATGCAAAACCTTCTTGTTTTACTGCTAATAGTTCGCTATGTATCACAAAAATTTCGCAATGATATACGAAAATTCCGCATTGGCAAGCTAAAATTTCGAAAATTGACGGAGATATAATTGTGTGGTGGATTTCTAAAGGAGGTGGAACGCGTGGAGTAGGAAATTGCACCGGCGGAAAATTGGAGACGTCCAAGAGCAGTTACACGTTGGCCGAGTCGCGGCGGTTTTTCGAGGAAGGGCCCCAACGAGCATTTAGGTCGACCATAGTCACGTAAGTTAATGAAAATTTGTATTAATTAGGGAGTAAGCGATAGCTAGGGTGTTCTCGGCCGAGCAGGTTAGTAAGGCGTAGTATATGAATGAATAAAAGTAATGTATCACTGAGATCGCGGCGGTCTAATTTTGTATGGTAGGCAATTGTGACATAGTGTACGACGTGTGAGCAAACCCGTCCTTTCCTTCTCGCTTCCGGCGACGGGAACGGATTAGCTTCGGGGGGGAAGCGAGTGGCGCCGACCCACCCCATCTCCGTTGAGTAGCGGCCCCGAGGCTAACCCCCTTTTGCTTCCCATAGGGAACCATAAGGGTTTTGACGCGACGAATTAGACGCGTAATAAGGGGCCGAGGGAGGAGGGGCTGAAGAACGAGGCGCTAAGGGAAGAGAGGCTGAGCGAGCAAGGGCTGAGAGAGCAAGGGCTGGGAGAGGATCGGCTGAGAAAGGAGGGACTGAGGGGGGAGGGGCTGAGGGAGGAGGAGCTGAGGGTAGAGGAGCTGATGGAAGAGGGGGTGAGGGAGGAGGGGCTGAGGAAGAAGGGCTGAGGGAGGAGTGGCTGAGGTAGGAGAGGCTGAGGGAGGAATGGCTGAGGGAGGAGAGGCTGGGGAAGGAGGGGCTGAGGGAAGAGGGGCTGAGGAGGAGGGGCTGAGGAAGGAGGGGCTGAGCAAGGAGGGGCTAAGAGAGGATCGGCTGAGAAGGGAGGGGCTGAGGGAAGAGGGGCTGAGGAAGGAGGGGCTGAGGGAGGAGGGGCTGAGGGAGAAGGGGCTGAGGGAAGAGGGCTGAGGGAGGAGGGGCCAAGGTAGGAGGGGCTGAAGAAGGAGGCGCTAAGGGAAGAGAGGCTGAGCGAGCAAGGGCTGAGAGAGCAAGGGCTGAGAGAGGATCGGCTGAGAAAGGAGCGGCTGAGGGAGGAGGGGCTGAGGGTGGAGGAGCTGATGGGAGAGGGGGTGAGGGAGGAGGGGCTGAGGAAGAAGGGCTTAGGGAGGAGGGGCTGAGGTAGGAGGGGCTGAGGGAAGAGGGGCTGAGGAAGGAGGGGCTGATGAAGAAGCGGCTACGGGAAGATGGGCTGAGGGAGAAGGGGCTTAGGAAAAAGGGGCTGAGGGAGGAGGGGCTGAGGGAGGAGGTGCTTAGGGAGGAAAGGCTGAGGGAGGAGGGGCTGAGCGAAGAGGGGCTGAGGGAAAAGGGGCTGAGTAAGGAGGCGCTGAGGGAGGAGGGACTGACGGAGGAAGGGTTGAGTGAGGAGGGGCTGAGCGACGAGGGGCGAAGAGAGGAGGGGCTGAGCGAGGAGGGGCTGAGCGAGGAGGGGCTGAGAAAGGAGGGGCTTAGAAAGGAGGGGCTGAGGGAGGAGGGGCTTAGGAAAAGAGGCTGAGAGAGGAGGGGCTGAGGGAAAAGGGGCTAAGGGAGGAGGTGCTTTAGGAGGAAAGGCTGAGGGAGGAGAAGCTGAGGGAAGAGCGCAACGCAAAGTTTTTGCATTCTTGTGCGAAATTATCTTATTCTTTCGTGAAAGTCCGCTGTTAAGAGCGAAATGTTTACTCACCAGTGCGAAATTTTTGAATATCAGTACGCAGATTTCGGATTCCAGGGAGAAATATTCGCACTCCAGCGCGAAAGTTTCGCTTGTCAGTGTGAAATGTTAACATTCAAATAAAATTGTTTGCGTTCTAGTGCGGAATTTCCCTATGCCAATGGGAATTTTCGTATTTTATTGCGAAATTGTTTTATTACAATGCGAAATTTTCACATTCTAGTGTGAAACTTTCGCATTTCAGTCCGAAATTTTTGGATTCCGCACTAGAACGCAAACATTTTACTTGAATGTTAACATTTCGCACTGACAAGCGAAACTTTCGCCCTGGAGTGCGAATATTTCTCCCTGGAATGCAAAATCTGTGTACTGATATTCAAAAATTTCGCACTGGTAAGTAAACATTTCGCTCTTAACAGCGGAATTTCACGAAAGAATGCGATAATTTCGCAAAAAAATGCAAAAACTTTGCGTTGTAATGCTAAAATTTTGCTATGTATAAAGAAAATGTCGCACTGATATACCAAAATTCCTCACTGGAAAGTGAAAAATTCGCACCGATATGCGAAAATTTCAGGCAGAAAATCGATAATTTCAAACAGAATTGCATACATTTTGCACTGGAACACGAATATGTGTTATATGTAAAATTTCGAATTGAAAAGACAAAATTTCGCACTGGAGATATAAATTCGCTTCACGTGATATCGGTCTCTAAATTTGCTCTCATTTTCGCTATGATTTCAGTATTATTTCGCGAAAGTAAATTTCACTCTTAACAAAGAAAATTTCGGAAAAGAATGCGATGATTTCGCAGCGGAACGCTAAAACTTTGCGTTGTGATGCTAAAATTTCGCAATGTACAACAAAAATTTCGGACTGATATACAAAAATTCCGCATTGGAAAGCGAAAATTTCGCACTGAAATGCGAAAATTTCGCACAAAAGAGCGAAAATTTCAAACGGAATGTCATACATTTTGCACCGGAACACGAATATGTCGCGCTGGAGGACGAAAATTTTACGGTGGACTGCTAAAATTGCGCACTAGTATCCAACAATTTCGCACTGAAAGGCAAAAATTTTCCACTGGATAGCTAAAATTTTGTAATGTAAGGTGAAATTTTCTTACTGGCGAACTAAATTCGCTCCACATGATATCGGTCTCTAAATTTGCTTTCATTTTCGCTATGATTGCACTATTATTTCGCGAAAGTAAATTTCACTCTTAACAAAGAAAATTTCGGAAAAGGATGCGATGATTTCGCAGAGGAATTCTAAAACTCACGTTGTAATGCTATAATTTCGCAATGTACGACGAAAATTTCACTCTTATAAAAAATTACGGACTGGAGTTCAATAATTTAGCACAAGAATGCAAAACCTTCACGCTTTACTGCTAACAGTTCGCTATGTATCACGAAAATTTCGCACTGATATACGAAAATTCCGCATTGGCAAGCAAAATTTTCGAAACGAAAAAAATTTCGAAACGAAATTTTTTAGTGGAATGCGAAAACACATTAGAATCCAAAATTTTCGCACTGAAATGCGAAAATTTCACGCTGGAATGTGAAAATTTCACATTGTTATTAAACAAATTCGCAATCGAATACGAAAATTCCCATTGGCATGAGGAAATTCAGCACTAGAACGCAAACATTTTTCACTTGAATGTTAGTATTTCGCACTGACAAGTGAAACTTTCGAGCTGAAGTGCGAATATTTCTCGCTGGAATGCGAAATCTGCGTACTGATATTCGAAAATTTCGCACTGGTGAGTAAAAATTTCGCTCTTTACAGCGGAGTTTTACGAAAAAATGCGATAATTTCGGACAAGAATGCAAAACCTTTGCGTTGTAATAATAAAATTTCGCTTTGTACCACTAAAATTTCGCACTGATTTACCAAAATTCTGCACTGGAAAGTACGAAATTCGCACTGAAATGCGAAAATTTCAGACAGAAAATCGGTAATTTCAAACAGAATTGCATTTATTTTGAGCTGAAACACGAATATGTGTTCTATGTAAAATTTATTACTGTAAAGCGAAAATTTCGCACTGGAATGATTTCACTATTATTTCGCGAGAGTAAAGCGAAATTTAAACAAATAGAGTGGAATTGAAAAATTGACCGATATGAATAACAAATTAGCAATCAAGAGCGGTAGTGGATGCGGAATTTTCGCACTGTAATGCATTGTATGCACAATTTTGCAATAGAATACGAAATTTTCGCACTGGAGCGCAAAAACTTCCCATTGGCATGACGAAATTTCGCACTATAATGCAAAAATTTTTCACTTGAATGTGCACATTTCGCACTGAAAAGCGAAGGTTTCTCGCTGGAATGCAAATATTTCCTCCTGGAATGAGAAGTTTCGTACTGATATTCAAAAATTTCGCACTAAAGAAGGAAAATTTCGCTCTTAACAAAGAATATTTCGCAAAAGAATGCGATGATTTCGGAGAGGAATGCTAAAACTCCGCGTTGTGATGTTAAAATTTCGCTATGTGCCATGAAAATTTCGGACTGACATTCAAAAATTCCGCATTGGAATGCGAAAATTTCACACTGAAATGCGACAATTTCACACAAAAGAGCAAAAATTTCAAACGGAATGTCATACATTTTGCACCGGAACACGAATATGTCGCGCTGGAGGAAGAAAATTTCACGGTGGATTGCAAAAATTGCGCACTAGTATCCAACAATTTCGCACTGAAAGGCAAAAATTTTCCACTGGATGACTAAAATTTTGTACTCTAAGGTGAAAATTTCTTACTGGCGAACTTAATTCGCTCCACATGATATCGATCTCTAAATTTGCTTTCATTTTCGCTATGATTTCAATGTTATTACGCAAAAGTGAAGCAAAATTTGAACGAAATTTAGGGAAAATAGAGCGAAATCGAAAATTGACCGAAATTCATATGAAATCAGCAAGCTAGAATATGTCGGACAGGAGAGCGAAAATTTCACAGTGAATTGCGAAAATGTCGCACTAGAATCCAAAATTTGTGCACTGATATGCGAAAATTTCACACTTAAATGCAAAAATTTGGCATTAAAATGAAACGATTTCGCAACAGAATCCGAAATTGTTGCAATGCTTGCGAAAATTTCGCCCTTAACAGCGAAAATTTCGGAATGGAATACGAAAATTTCGCACCGAAGAGCAAAAAATTCCCATTGGCATGACAAGATTTCGCACTAGAACGCAAAACTTAGTCATTTGCATCTGAACTTTTCGCACTGAAATCGAAACTTTCGCGCTGGAGAGCAAATATTTCTCCATGGAATGCAAAAGTTTAGTACTGATATTCGATAATTTCACAATGGAGTGCGAAAATTTCGCTCTAGACAGGGAACATTTCGCAATAGAATGCAAAAACTTCACGTTGTAATACTATAATTTCACACTCTTATACAAAATTACGGACTGGAGTTCGATAATTTCGCACAAGAATGCAAAACCTTCTTGTTTTACTGCTAATAGTTCGCTATGTATCACAAAAATTTCGCAATGATATACGAAAATTCCGCATTGGCAAGCTAAAATTTCGAAAATTGACGGAGATATAATTGTGTGGTGGATTTCTAAAGGAGGTGGAACGCGTGGAGTAGGAAATTGCACCGGCGGAAAATTGGAGACGTCCAAGAGCAGTTACACGTTGGCCGAGTCGCGGCGGTTTTTCGAGGAAGGGCCCCAACGAGCATTTAGGTCGACCATAGTCACGTAAGTTAATGAAAATTTGTATTAATTAGGGAGTAAGCGATAGCTAGGGTGTTCTCGGCCGAGCAGGTTAGTAAGGCGTAGTATATGAATGAATAAAAGTAATGTATCACTGAGATCGCGGCGGTCTAATTTTGTATGGTAGGCAATTGTGACATAGTGTACGACGTGTGAGCAAACCCGTCCTTTCCTTCTCGCTTCCGGCGACGGGAACGGATTAGCTTCGGGGGGGAAGCGAGTGGCGCCGACCCACCCCATCTCCGTTGAGTAGCGGCCCCGAGGCTAACCCCCTTTTGCTTCCCATAGGGAACCATAAGGGTTTTGACGCGGCGAATTAGACGCGTAATAAGGGGCCGAGGGAGGAGGGGCTGAAGAACGAGGCGCTAAGGGAAGAGAGGCTGAGCGAGCAAGGGCTGAGAGAGCAAGGGCTGGGAGAGGATCGGTTGAGAAAGGAGGGACTGAGGGGGGAGGGGCTGAGGGAGGAGGAGCTGAGGGTAGAGGAGCTGATGGAAGAGGGGGTGAGGGAGGAGGGGCTGAGGAAGAAGGGCTGAGGGAGGAGTGGCTGAGGTAGGAGAGGCTGAGGGAGGAATGGCTGAGGGAGGAGAGGCTGGGGAAGGAGGGGCTGAGGGAAGAGGGGCTGAGGAGGAGGGGCTGAGGAAGGAGGGGCTGAGCAAGGAGGGGCTAAGAGAGGATCGGCTGAGAAGGGAGGGGCTGAGGGAAGAGGGGCTGAGGAAGGAGGGGCTGAGGGAGGAGGGGCTGAGGGAGAAGGGGCTGAGGGAAGAGGGCTGAGGGAGGAGGGGCCAAGGTAGGAGGGGCTGAAGAAGGAGGCGCTAAGGGAAGAGAGGCTGAGCGAGCAAGGGCTGAGAGAGCAAGGGCTGAGAGAGGATCGGCTGAGAAAGGAGCGGCTGAGGGAGGAGGGGCTGAGGGTGGAGGAGCTGATGGGAGAGGGGGTGAGGGAGGAGGGGCTGAGGAAGAAGGGCTTAGGGAGGAGGGGCTGAGGTAGGAGGGGCTGAGGGAAGAGGGGCTGAGGAAGGAGGGGCTGATGAAGAAGCGGCTACGGGAAGATGGGCTGAGGGAGAAGGGGCTTAGGAAAAAGGGGCTGAGGGAGGAGGGGCTGAGGGAGGAGGTGCTTAGGGAGGAAAGGCTGAGGGAGGAGGGGCTGAGCGAAGAGGGGCTGAGGGAAAAGGGGCTGAGTAAGGAGGCGCTGAGGGAGGAGGGACTGACGGAGGAAGGGTTGAGTGAGGAGGGGCTGAGCGACGAGGGGCGAAGAGAGGAGGGGCTGAGCGAGGATGGGCTGAGCGAGGAGGGGCTGAGAAAGGAGGGGCTTAGAAAGGAGGGGCTGAGGGAGGAGGGGCTTAGGAAAAGAGGCTGAGAGAGGAGGGGCTGAGGGAAAAGGGGCTAAGGGAGGAGGTGCTTTAGGAGGAAAGGCTGAGGGAGGAGAAGCTGAGGGAAGAGCGCAACGCAAAGTTTTTGCATTCTTGTGCGAAATTATCTTATTCTTTCGTGAAAGTCCGCTGTTAAGAGCGAAATGTTTACTCACCAGTGCGAAATTTTTGAATATCAGTACGCAGATTTCGGATTCCAGGGAGAAATATTCGCACTCCAGCGCGAAAGTTTCGCTTGTCAGTGTGAAATGTTAACATTCAAATAAAATTGTTTGCGTTCTAGTGCGGAATTTCCCTATGCCAATGGGAATTTTCGTATTTTATTGCGAAATTGTTTTATTACAATGCGAAATTTTCACATTCTAGTGTGAAACTTTCGCATTTCAGTCCGAAATTTTTGGATTCCGCACTAGAACGCAAACATTTTACTTGAATGTTAACATTTCGCACTGACAAGCGAAACTTTCGCCCTGGAGTGCGAATATTTCTCCCTGGAATGCAAAATCTGTGTACTGATATTCAAAAATTTCGCACTGGTAAGTAAACATTTCGCTCTTAACAGCGGAATTTCACGAAAGAATGCGATAATTTCGCAAAAAAATGCAAAAACTTTGCGTTGTAATGCTAAAATTTTGCTATGTATAAAGAAAATGTCGCACTGATATACCAAAATTCCTCACTGGAAAGTGAAAAATTCGCACCGATATGCGAAAATTTCAGGCAGAAAATCGATAATTTCAAACAGAATTGCATACATTTTGCACTGGAACACGAATATGTGTTATATGTAAAATTTCGAATTGAAAAGACAAAATTTCGCACTGGAGATATAAATTCGCTTCACGTGATATCGGTCTCTAAATTTGCTCTCATTTTCGCTATGATTTCAGTATTATTTCGCGAAAGTAAATTTCACTCTTAACAAAGAAAATTTCGGAAAAGAATGCGATGATTTCGCAGCGGAACGCTAAAACTTTGCGTTGTGATGCTAAAATTTCGCAATGTACAACAAAAATTTCGGACTGATATACAAAAATTCCGCATTGGAAAGCGAAAATTTCGCACTGAAATGCGAAAATTTCGCACAAAAGAGCGAAAATTTCAAACGGAATGTCATACATTTTGCACCGGAACACGAATATGTCGCGCTGGAGGACGAAAATTTTACGGTGGACTGCTAAAATTGCGCACTAGTATCCAACAATTTCGCACTGAAAGGCAAAAATTTTCCACTGGATAGCTAAAATTTTGTAATGTAAGGTGAAATTTTCTTACTGGCGAACTAAATTCGCTCCACATGATATCGGTCTCTAAATTTGCTTTCATTTTCGCTATGATTGCACTATTATTTCGCGAAAGTAAATTTCACTCTTAACAAAGAAAATTTCGGAAAAGGATGCGATGATTTCGCAGAGGAATTCTAAAACTCACGTTGTAATGCTATAATTTCGCAATGTACGACGAAAATTTCACTCTTATAAAAAATTACGGACTGGAGTTCAATAATTTAGCACAAGAATGCAAAACCTTCACGCTTTACTGCTAACAGTTCGCTATGTATCACGAAAATTTCGCACTGATATACGAAAATTCCGCATTGGCAAGCAAAATTTTCGAAACGAAAAAAATTTCGAAACGAAATTTTTTAGTGGAATGCGAAAACACATTAGAATCCAAAATTTTCGCACTGAAATGCGAAAATTTCACGCTGGAATGTGAAAATTTCACATTGTTATTAAACAAATTCGCAATCGAATACGAAAATTCCCATTGGCATGAGGAAATTCAGCACTAGAACGCAAACATTTTTCACTTGAATGTTAGTATTTCGCACTGACAAGTGAAACTTTCGAGCTGAAGTGCGAATATTTCTCGCTGGAATGCGAAATCTGCGTACTGATATTCGAAAATTTCGCACTGGTGAGTAAAAATTTCGCTCTTTACAGCGGAGTTTTACGAAAAAATGCGATAATTTCGGACAAGAATGCAAAACCTTTGCGTTGTAATAATAAAATTTCGCTTTGTACCACTAAAATTTCGCACTGATTTACCAAAATTCTGCACTGGAAAGTACGAAATTCGCACTGAAATGCGAAAATTTCAGACAGAAAATCGGTAATTTCAAACAGAATTGCATTTATTTTGAGCTGAAACACGAATATGTGTTCTATGTAAAATTTATTACTGTAAAGCGAAAATTTCGCACTGGAATGATTTCACTATTATTTCGCGAGAGTAAAGCGAAATTTAAACAAATAGAGTGGAATTGAAAAATTGACCGATATGAATAACAAATTAGCAATCAAGAGCGGTAGTGGATGCGGAATTTTCGCACTGTAATGCATTGTATGCACAATTTTGCAATAGAATACGAAATTTTCGCACTGGAGCGCAAAAACTTCCCATTGGCATGACGAAATTTCGCACTATAATGCAAAAATTTTTCACTTGAATGTGCACATTTCGCACTGAAAAGCGAAGGTTTCTCGCTGGAATGCAAATATTTCCTCCTGGAATGAGAAGTTTCGTACTGATATTCAAAAATTTCGCACTAAAGAAGGAAAATTTCGCTCTTAACAAAGAATATTTCGCAAAAGAATGCGATGATTTCGGAGAGGAATGCTAAAACTCCGCGTTGTGATGTTAAAATTTCGCTATGTGCCATGAAAATTTCGGACTGACATTCAAAAATTCCGCATTGGAATGCGAAAATTTCACACTGAAATGCGACAATTTCACACAAAAGAGCAAAAATTTCAAACGGAATGTCATACATTTTGCACCGGAACACGAATATGTCGCGCTGGAGGAAGAAAATTTCACGGTGGATTGCAAAAATTGCGCACTAGTATCCAACAATTTCGCACTGAAAGGCAAAAATTTTCCACTGGATGACTAAAATTTTGTACTCTAAGGTGAAAATTTCTTACTGGCGAACTTAATTCGCTCCACATGATATCGATCTCTAAATTTGCTTTCATTTTCGCTATGATTTCAATGTTATTACGCAAAAGTGAAGCAAAATTTGAACGAAATTTAGGGAAAATAGAGCGAAATCGAAAATTGACCGAAATTCATATGAAATCAGCAAGCTAGAATATGTCGGACAGGAGAGCGAAAATTTCACAGTGAATTGCGAAAATGTCGCACTAGAATCCAAAATTTGTGCACTGATATGCGAAAATTTCACACTTAAATGCAAAAATTTGGCATTAAAATGAAACGATTTCGCAACAGAATCCGAAATTGTTGCAATGCTTGCGAAAATTTCGCCCTTAACAGCGAAAATTTCGGAATGGAATACGAAAATTTCGCACCGAAGAGCAAAAAATTCCCATTGGCATGACAAGATTTCGCACTAGAACGCAAAACTTAGTCATTTGCATCTGAACTTTTCGCACTGAAATCGAAACTTTCGCGCTGGAGAGCAAATATTTCTCCATGGAATGCAAAAGTTTAGTACTGATATTCGATAATTTCACAATGGAGTGCGAAAATTTCGCTCTAGACAGGGAACATTTCGCAATAGAATGCAAAAACTTCACGTTGTAATACTATAATTTCACACTCTTATACAAAATTACGGACTGGAGTTCGATAATTTCGCACAAGAATGCAAAACCTTCTTGTTTTACTGCTAATAGTTCGCTATGTATCACAAAAATTTCGCAATGATATACGAAAATTCCGCATTGGCAAGCTAAAATTTCGAAAATTGACGGAGATATAATTGTGTGGTGGATTTCTAAAGGAGGTGGAACGCGTGGAGTAGGAAATTGCACCGGCGGAAAATTGGAGACGTCCAAGAGCAGTTACACGTTGGCCGAGTCGCGGCGGTTTTTCGAGGAAGGGCCCCAACGAGCATTTAGGTCGACCATAGTCACGTAAGTTAATGAAAATTTGTATTAATTAGGGAGTAAGCGATAGCTAGGGTGTTCTCGGCCGAGCAGGTTAGTAAGGCGTAGTATATGAATGAATAAAAGTAATGTATCACTGAGATCGCGGCGGTCTAATTTTGTATGGTAGGCAATTGTGACATAGTGTACGACGTGTGAGCAAACCCGTCCTTTCCTTCTCGCTTCCGGCGACGGGAACGGATTAGCTTCGGGGGGGAAGCGAGTGGCGCCGACCCACCCCATCTCCGTTGAGTAGCGGCCCCGAGGCTAACCCCCTTTTGCTTCCCATAGGGAACCATAAGGGTTTTGACGCGGCGAATTAGACGCGTAATAAGGGGCCGAGGGAGGAGGGGCTGAAGAACGAGGCGCTAAGGGAAGAGAGGCTGAGCGAGCAAGGGCTGAGAGAGCAAGGGCTGGGAGAGGATCGGTTGAGAAAGGAGGGACTGAGGGGGGAGGGGCTGAGGGAGGAGGAGCTGAGGGTAGAGGAGCTGATGGAAGAGGGGGTGAGGGAGGAGGGGCTGAGGAAGAAGGGCTGAGGGAGGAGTGGCTGAGGTAGGAGAGGCTGAGGGAGGAATGGCTGAGGGAGGAGAGGCTGGGGAAGGAGGGGCTGAGGGAAGAGGGGCTGAGGAGGAGGGGCTGAGGAAGGAGGGGCTGAGCAAGGAGGGGCTAAGAGAGGATCGGCTGAGAAGGGAGGGGCTGAGGGAAGAGGGGCTGAGGAAGGAGGGGCTGAGGGAGGAGGGGCTGAGGGAGAAGGGGCTGAGGGAAGAGGGCTGAGGGAGGAGGGGCCAAGGTAGGAGGGGCTGAAGAAGGAGGCGCTAAGGGAAGAGAGGCTGAGCGAGCAAGGGCTGAGAGAGCAAGGGCTGAGAGAGGATCGGCTGAGAAAGGAGCGGCTGAGGGAGGAGGGGCTGAGGGTGGAGGAGCTGATGGGAGAGGGGGTGAGGGAGGAGGGGCTGAGGAAGAAGGGCTTAGGGAGGAGGGGCTGAGGTAGGAGGGGCTGAGGGAAGAGGGGCTGAGGAAGGAGGGGCTGATGAAGAAGCGGCTACGGGAAGATGGGCTGAGGGAGAAGGGGCTTAGGAAAAAGGGGCTGAGGGAGGAGGGGCTGAGGGAGGAGGTGCTTAGGGAGGAAAGGCTGAGGGAGGAGGGGCTGAGCGAAGAGGGGCTGAGGGAAAAGGGGCTGAGTAAGGAGGCGCTGAGGGAGGAGGGACTGACGGAGGAAGGGTTGAGTGAGGAGGGGCTGAGCGACGAGGGGCGAAGAGAGGAGGGGCTGAGCGAGGATGGGCTGAGCGAGGAGGGGCTGAGAAAGGAGGGGCTTAGAAAGGAGGGGCTGAGGGAGGAGGGGCTTAGGAAAAGAGGCTGAGAGAGGAGGGGCTGAGGGAAAAGGGGCTAAGGGAGGAGGTGCTTTAGGAGGAAAGGCTGAGGGAGGAGAAGCTGAGGGAAGAGCGCAACGCAAAGTTTTTGCATTCTTGTGCGAAATTATCTTATTCTTTCGTGAAAGTCCGCTGTTAAGAGCGAAATGTTTACTCACCAGTGCGAAATTTTTGAATATCAGTACGCAGATTTCGGATTCCAGGGAGAAATATTCGCACTCCAGCGCGAAAGTTTCGCTTGTCAGTGTGAAATGTTAACATTCAAATAAAATTGTTTGCGTTCTAGTCCGGAATTTCCCTATGCCAATGGGAATTTTCGTATTTTATTGCGAAATTGTTTTATTACAATGTGAAATTTTCACATTCTAGTGTGAAACTTTCGCATTTCAGTCCGAAATTTTTGGATTCCGCACTAGAACGCAAACATTTTACTTGAATGTTAACATTTCGCACTGACAAGCGAAACTTTCGCCCTGGAGTGCGAATATTTCTCCCTGGAATGCAAAATCTGTGTACTGATATTCAAAAATTTCGCACTGGTAAGTAAACATTTCGCTCTTAACAGCGGAATTTCACGAAAGAATGCGATAATTTCGCAAAAAAATGCAAAAACTTTGCGTTGTAATGCTAAAATTTTGCTATGTATAAAGAAAATGTCGCACTGATATACCAAAATTCCTCACTGGAAAGTGAAAAATTCGCACCGATATGCGAAAATTTCAGGCAGAAAATCGATAATTTCAAACAGAATTGCATACATTTTGCACTGGAACACGAATATGTGTTATATGTAAAATTTCGAATTGTAAAGACAAAATTTCGCACTGGAGATATAAATTCGCTTCACGTGATATCGGTCTCTAAATTTGCTCTCATTTTCGCTATGATTTCAGTATTATTTCGCGAAAGTAAATTTCACTCTTAACAAAGAAAATTTCGGAAAAGAATGCGATGATTTCGCAGCGGAACGCTAAAACTTTGCGTTGTGATGCTAAAATTTCGCAATGTACAACAAAAATTTCGGACTGATATACAAAAATTCCGCATTGGAAAGCGAAAATTTCGCACTGAAATGCGAAAATTTCGCACAAAAGAGCGAAAATTTCAAACGGAATGTCATACATTTTGCACCGGAACACGAATATGTCGCGCTGGAGGACGAAAATTTTACGGTGGACTGCTAAAATTGCGCACTAGTATCCAACAATTTCGCACTGAAAGGCAAAAATTTTCCACTGGATAGCTAAAATTTTGTAATTTAAGGTGAAATTTTCTTACTGGCGAACTAAATTCGCTCCACATGATATCGGTCTCTAAATTTGCTTTCATTTTCGCTATGATTGCACTATTATTTCGCGAAAGTAAATTTCACTCTTAACAAAGAAAATTTCGGAAAAGGATGCGATGATTTCGCAGAGGAATTCTAAAACTCACGTTGTAATGCTATAATTTCGCAATGTACGACGAAAATTTCACTCTTATAAAAAATTACGGACTGGAGTTCAATAATTTAGCACAAGAATGCAAAACCTTCACGCTTTACTGCTAACAGTTCGCTATGTATCACGAAAATTTCGCACTGATATACGAAAATTCCGCATTGGCAAGCAAAATTTTCGAAACGAAAAAAATTTCGAAACGAAATTTTTTAGTGGAATGCGAAAACACATTAGAATCCAAAATTTTCGCACTGAAATGCGAAAATTTCACGCTGGAATGTGAAAATTTCACATTGTTATTAAACAAATTCGCAATCGAATACGAAAATTCCCATTGGCATGAGGAAATTCAGCACTAGAACGCAAACATTTTTCACTTGAATGTTAGTATTTCGCACTGACAAGTGAAACTTTCGAGCTGAAGTGCGAATATTTCTCGCTGGAATGCGAAATCTGCGTACTGATATTCGAAAATTTCGCACTGGTGAGTAAAAATTTCGCTCTTTACAGCGGAGTTTTACGAAAGAATGCGATAATTTCGGACAAGAATGCAAAACCTTTGCGTTGTAATAATAAAATTTCGCTTTGTACCACTAAAATTTCGCACTGATTTACCAAAATTCTGCACTGGAAAGTACGAAATTCGCACTGAAATGCGAAAATTTCAGACAGAAAATCGGTAATTTCAAACAGAATTGCAGGAGGGGCTGTAGGAGGGGAGAAAGGGCTGAGGAAAGAGGGGCTGAGGCAGGAGGAGCTGAGGGAGGAGGGGCTGAGGGAGGAGGGGCTGAGGAAGGAGGGGCTGTGGGAAGAGGGGCTGAGGGAAAAGGGGCTGAGAAAGGATCGGCTGAGAAAGGAAGGGCTGTGGGAAGAGGGGCTGAGGGAAGAGGGGCTGAGGCAGGAGGGGCTGAGGGAGGAGGGGCTGTGGGAGAAGGGGCTGAGGGAGGAGGGGCTGAGAGAGGAGGGGCTGAGGAAGGAGGGGCTGAGGGAAGACTTTCGCTCCAGTTTCGCTTCAGTTTCGCTCCAGTTTCGGTTCAATTTCGCTCCACTTTTGCTTCAGTTTGGCTCCAATTTTGCTCCAATTTCGCTCTACTTTCGCTTCAGTTTCGGTCCAGTTTCGCTCCAGTTCCACTCTATTTTCGCTCCAGTTTCGCTTCAATTTCGCTCCAGTTTCGCTCCAGTTTCGCTCCAATTTCGCTTCAATTTCGCACCGCTTTCGCTCCAATTTCGTTCCAATTTCGCTCCACTTTCACTCCAGTTTCGATTCAATTTCGCTCCAGTTTCGGTTCAGTTTCTCAGAAAATATACGAATAAAAAATCTTATCTGCCTGTTTCGTTCCCTAATCATCTCATTTGTTAGCTACTGCATTCAATAGCTAATGCTTTCGAAACCACAAAATGTGTACACATTCTCAGTTTCGCTCCAGTTTCGCTTCAATTTCGCTCGTATTTCGTTCCAGTTTCGCTCCAATTTCGCTCCAATTTCGCTCCAGTTTCACTCCGATTTCGCCATAGTTTCACTCTAGTTACGCTCCAGATTCGCTCCAATTTCGCTCCAGTTTCGCTCCGGTTTCGCTTCAGTTTCGCTCCAGTTTCGGATCAGTTTCTCTCCAGTTTCGGTAGAATTTCGCTCCAGTTTCGCTCCGATTATGCTCGAAGTGCGATCCTTTCGCTCCAATTTCGCTTCAGTTTCGCCCCAGTTCCGCGCCAGTTTCGAACAGGTGATCGTACCTATCCGGACAAAACATAACACAGAACCCTTCCTAATTTCGCTCCAGTTCCGCTCCAGTTTCGGTTCAGTTTCTCTGCAGTTTCACTCCAATTTCGTTCCAATTCCGCCCCAGTTTCGCTCCAGATTCGCTCCAATTTCGCTCCAGTTTCTATCCAGTTTCACTCCAGTTTCGCTCCTCTTTCGCTTCAGTTTCGCTCCACATTCGCTCCAGTTTCGCTCCACTTTTGCTTCAGTTTCGCTCCAGTTTCGCTCCGATTTCGCTCCAAGTTCGCTCTTTTCGCTACAATTTCGCTCCAGTTCCGCGCCAGTGTCGCTCTAGTTTCGCTCCAGTTTCGCTCCAGTTTCACTCCAGTTTCGCTCCACTTTCACTTCAGTTTCGCTCCAGTTTCGTTCCAGTTTCGCTCGAGTTTCGCACCAACTTCGCTCCAGTTTCGAACAGGTGATTGTACCTATCCAGACAAAACATAACACAGAAACCTTCCTAATTTCGCTCCAGTTTCGCTCCAGTTCCGCTCCAAATTCGGTTCAGTTTCTCTGCAGTTTCACTCCAATTTCGTTCCAAATCCGCCCCAGTTTCGCTCCAGATTCGCTCCAATATCGCTCCAGTTTCTATCCAGTTTCACTCTAGTTTCGCTCCTCTTGCGCTTCAGTTTCGCTCCAAAATTCGCTCCAGTTTCGCTCCACTTTTTCTTCAGTTTCGCTCCAGTTTCGCTCAGATTTCGCTCCAAGTTCGCTCCTTTCGCTACAATTTCGCTCCAGTTCCGCGCCAGTGTCGCTCTAGTTTCGCTCCAGTTTCGCTCCAGATTCGCTCTTCTTTCGCTTCAGTTTCGCTTCAGTTTCGCTCCAGTTTCGCTCCAATTTCGCTCCAGTTTCGCTCCAGTTTCGATGCACTTTCGCTCCAGTTTTGCTCCCCTTTCGCTTCAGTTTCACTCCAGTTTCGCTGCAGTTTCGCTCCAATTTCGCTTCAATTCCGCTCCAGTTTCGCTCCAATTTCGCTGCAGTTTCGCTCCAAATTCGCTCTACTTTCGCTCCAGTTTCGCTCCAGATTAACTCCAATTTCGCTCCAGTTTCGCTCCAGTTTCGCTTCAGTTTCGCTTCAGTTTCGCTCCAGTTTCGCTCCAGTTTCGCTCCACTTTCTCTCCAGATTCGCTCAAATTTCGCTCCAGTTTCGCTCCCCTTTCGCTCCAGTTTCGCCCCAGTTTCACTCCTTTTTCGCTCCAGTTTCGCTTCAGTTTCGCTCCGGTTTTGCTCCAGTTTCGGTCCAATTTCGCTCCACTTTCGCTTCAGTTTGGCTCCAATTTTGCTTCCATTCCGCTCCAGTTTCGCTCCACTTTCGCTTCAGTTTCGCTCCAGTTTCGCTCCAGTTTCGCTACAGTTCCACTCTACTTTCGCTCCAGTTTCGCTTCAATTTCGTTCCACTTTCGCTCCAGTTTCGCTTCAATTTCGCTCCACTTTCACTCTAGTTTCGCTTCAATTTCGCTCCAGTTTCGCTCCAGTTTCGCTCCACTTTCGCTTCAGTTTCGCTCCACTTTCGCTTCAGTTTCGCTCCAGTTTCGCCCCAGTTTCGCTCCAATTTCGCTGCAATTCCGCCCCAGTTTCGCTCCAGATTCGCTCCAATTTCGCTCCAGTTTCACTCCAGTTTCGCCCCAGTTTCGCTCCAGTTTCGCTCCAGATTCGCTCCACTTTCGCTTCAGTTTCGCCTCAGTTTCGCTTCAGTTTCGCTCCCATTTCGCTGCAGTTTCGCTCCAGTTTCGCTCCAATTTCGCTGCAGTTTCGCTCCAGTTTCGCTCCTCTTTCTCTCCAGTTTCGCTCCAATTTCGCTGCAGTTTCGCTCCAGTTTCGCACCACTTTCGCTCCAGTGTCGAACAGGTGATTGGACATCCGGACAAAACATAACACGGAAACCTCCCTAATTCCTATCCGAACCATGAAAAACCATAAAACTCCCCCCAATAACGGCTTACAAGATGGACATTCTGAAGCTTATGAAAAATAAACCCTACTTTAGGGTGAAAGTTATAACCCATCATTATTTTAACTGTTTTGAAATTATTTGTCAAACAATTTGAAAGCTCAAATTCGACAAAAAAGACATTTTGTTCAGACAATTAACAACTTTGCACTGAAAAAAATCAAACATCATTTCTATCGCCGAGAATAGGAGCCAATAAGAAACGATGAATTCTACATCCAAGCTAATAAATCACTAGGTTAAAAATAAAAAAACTCTAGCGCTCCTGAACCGCTAGAAACACTAATGTTCGAAGAACAGTAGAAGAATCGTGCAGGTTTTGAGTGCATATTCTACGACATGAGCTGCTTATTACGGCCAAACTGTTTCAAATGCCACGTTTTACCTTGGTCTCAAGAATGCAATATAACTCTTATGGTAGAAGGTTTCATATATTACCACTGGCATGAATTTCAACGTTTATGAGAGCAAAACACGGGTTAATTATATTCGTTATCAGTTGCTTATTTAACAAAATTTTGAAAGCAGCATCTCATATAATCAATGAAGAAAATGCTCAGTGCCTGCAGCTCTGTAACTGAAGTTGGTGTTTGGGGCTGCGATCCGAAAAATTTGCAGAAATTTGGGAATTGAAACATCGGTTATTTATTTGCATTGTAAATGTTTCCGGTATAATTTTATTGATACAAATTTAGCACAAGCGACTCGTGCTGGCAACTTTTCGCCAGTATCAAAGCCAAGAATATATCACATCTGCTTCACGTTGTTACATTACAATCGAAGTTATAGGAGTATGAAGAAATTTAGGGTTACCTGCAGCGAGTTTTTTCAAACATCCGAAAGCTTAATATTTGCTGTTTATTGGCACTACAATATCATTACCAATTGAAAATTCTACGATTAAACCGCTTAATAAAGATATTGCAAACAAACACAAAACCAACAATAGCTGGCAACCCTATTGTGGCTTTTCAACCAAATTTGGCCTGAATAATGTTTATAATAGGTTTCATAAATTGTATGAAATTTGTATTGATTTCATGACTTCACTGGAAGCTATAGGGCAAAAAGTTTTATTTTTCTGAGCGAATTTTCAAAACCAAAGACACAAATCCAATTTCGCTCCAATTTCGCTCCACTTTCGCTTCAGTTTCGGTCCAGTTTTGCTCCACCTTCGCACCACTTTCGCTAGAGTTTCGCTCCAGTTTCGCTCCAGTTTCGCTCCACTTTCGCTTCAGTTTCGCTCCAGTTTCGCTCCAGTTCCACTCCAGTTTCGGTTCAGTTTCTCTAAAGTTTCACTCCAATTTCGTTCCAATTCCGGTCCAGTTTCGCTCCAGATTCGCTCCTATTTCGCTCCACTTTCACTTCAGTTTCGCTCCAGTTTCGCTCCAGTTTCGCACCAATTTCGCTCCAGTTTCGAACAGGTTATTGTACCTATCCGGAAAAAATATATCACAGAAACCTTCCTAATTTCGCTACAGTTTCGCTCCAGTTCCGCTCCAGTTTCGGTTAAGTTTCTCTGCAGTTTCACTCCAATTTCGTTCCAATTCCGCCCCAGGTTCGCTCCAGATTCGCTCCAGTTTCGCTTCAGTTTCGCTCCAGTTTTGCTCCAGTTTCGCTGCAATGTCGCTCCAGTTTCGCTCTAGCTTCGCTTCACTTTCGCTTCAGTTTCGCTCCAGTTTCGCTCCAGTTTTGCTCCACTTTCGCTCCAATTTCGCTCGAGTTTTGCTCCACTTTTGCTCCAGTTTCGCTTCAGTTTCGCTCCAGTTTCGCTCCAGTTTCCCTCCACTTTCTCTCCAGATTCGCTTCAATTTCGTTCCAGTTTCGTTCAACTTTCGCTCCAGTTTCGCTCCAATGTCGCCCCAGTTTCGCTCCAGTTTCACTCGAATTTCGCTTCAGTTTCGCTCCAGTTTCGCTCCACTTTCGCTTCAGTTTTGCTTAAGTTTCGCTCAAGTTTCGCTCGCTTTCGCTCCCATTTCGCTGCAAATTCGCTCCAATTTCGCTCCAATTTCGCTCCTATTTCGCCCCAGTTTCGCTCCAGATTCGCTCCAATTTCGTTCCAGTTTCGTTCCACTTTCGCTCCAGTTTCGCTCCAATTTCGCCCCAGTTTCGCTCCAGTTTCACTCCAATTTCGCTTCAATTTCGCTACAGTTTCGCTCCAGATTCGCTCCACTTTCGCGTCAGTTTCGCTCCAGTTTTGCTCCAGTTTCGCTCCAGTTTCGCTCCAGATTCGCTCCACTTTCGCTTCAGTTTCGCTCCAGTTTCGCTCCACTTTCGCTCCAATTTCGCTCCAGTTTCGCTCCAGTTTCGCTCTACTTTCACTCAAACTTCGCTTCAGATTCGCTCCAATTTCGCTCCAGTTTCGCACCAGCTTCGCTTCAGTTTCGCTCCAGTTTTGCTCCAGTTTTGCTTCAATTTCTCTCCAGTTTCGCTCCACTTTCGCTTCAGTTTCGCTCCAGCTTCGCTCCAATTTCACTCCAGATTCGCTCCAGTTTCGCTCTACTTTCACTCAAACTTCGCTTCAGATTCGCTCCAATTTCGCTCCAGTTTCGCACCAGCTTCGCTTCAGTTTCGCTCCAGTTTTGCTCCAGTTTTGCTTCAATTTCTCTCCAGTTTCGCTCCACTTTCGCTTCAGTTTCGCTCCAGCTTCGCTCCAATTTCACTCCAGATTCGCTCCACTTTCGCTTCAATTTCGCTCCAGTTTCGCCCCAGTTTCGCTCCAGTTTCGCTCCACTTTCGCTTCAGTTTCGCTCCAGCTTCGCTCCAATTTCACTCCAGCTTCGCTCCGCTTTCGCTTCAGTTTCGCTCCAATTTCGCTCCAATTTCGCCCCAGTTTCGCTCCAGGTCCCTCCAATTTCGCTGCAGTTTCAGTCCAGTTTCGCCCCAGATTCGCTCCACTTTCGCTTCAGTTTCGTTCCAGTTTCACTCCAGTTTCGCTCAAATTTCGCTGCAATTTCGCTCCAGTTTCGCTCTTCTTTCGCTCCAGTTTCGCTTTAGATTCGCTCTAATTTCGCTCCAGTTTCGCTCCAGTTTCGCTTCAGTTTCGCTCCAGTTTCGCTCCAGTTTCGCTCCACTTTCTATCCAGATTCGCTCCAATTTCGCTCCAGTTTCGCTCCCCTTTTGCTTCAGTTTTGCTCCAGTGTCGCTCTACTTTCGCACCAGTTTCGCTTCAGTTTCGCTTCAGTTTCGCTCCAGTTTTGCTCCAGTTTCGCTTCAATTTCGCTCCACTTTCGCTTCAGTTTGGCTCCAATTTTGCTCCAATTTCGTTCCACTTTCGCTTCAGTTTTGCTCGAGTTTCGCTCTACTTTCGCTCCACTTTCGCTCCAGTTTTGCTCCAGTTTAGCACCACTTTCGCTTCAGTTTCGCTCCAGTTACACTCTACTATCGCTCCAGTTTCGCTTCAATTTCAATCCACTTTCGCTCCAGTTTCGCTTCAATTTCGCTCCTTTTTCACTCCAGTTTCGCTTCAATTTCGTTCCAGTTTCGCTTTAGTTTCGCTCCAGTTTCGCTGCACTTTCGCTCCAATTTCGCTGCAGTTTCGCTCCAGTTCCACTCCAGTTTTGGTTCAGTTTCTCTGCAGTTGCACTCCAATTTCGTTCCAATTCCGCCCCAGATTCGCTCCAGGTTCGCTCCAATTTCGCTCCAGTTTCTATCCAGTTTCGCTCCAGTGTCGCCCCTCTTTCGCTTCAGTTTCGCTTCAAATTCGCTCCAGTTTCACTCCACTTTCGCTCCAGTTTCGCTCCAATTTCGCTGCAGTTTTGCTCCAATTTCGCTGCAGTTTCGCTCCACTTTCGCTTGAATTTCGCTCCAGTTTCGCTCCAATTTCGCTCCGGTTTCGCTCCGGTTTCGCTCCAGATTCGCTCCAATTTCGGTCCAGGTCACTCCAGTTTCGCCCCAGTTTCGCTCCAGTTTCGCTCCACTTTCGCTTCAGTGTCGCTTCAGTTTCGTTCCAGTTTCGCACCAATTTCGCTCCAGTTTCGCTCCAGTTTCGCTCCCCTTTTGCTTCAGTTTTGCTCCAGTGTCGCTTTACTTTCGCACCAGTTTCGCTTCAGTTTCGCTTCAGTTTGGCTCCAATTTTGCTCCAATTTCGTTCCACTTTCGCTTCAGTTTTGCTCCAGTTTCGCTCTACTTTCGCTCCACTTTCGCTCCAGTTTTGCTCCAGTTTAGCTCCACTTTCGCTTCAGTTTCGCTCCAGTTACACTCTACTATCGCTCCAGTTTCGCTTCAATTTCAATCCACTTTCGCTCCAGTTTCGCTTCAATTTCGCTCCACTTTCACTCCAGTTTCGCTTCAATTTCGTTCCAGTTTCGCTATAGTTTCGCTCCAGTTTCGCTGCACTTTCGCTCCAATTTCGCTGCAGTTTAGCTCCAGTTCCCCTCCAGTTTCGGTTCAGTTTCTCCTCAAATTCACTCCAATTTCGTTCCAATTCCGCCCCAGATTCGCTCCAGGTTCGCTCCAATTTCGCTCCACTTTCTATCCAGTTTCGCTCCAGTGTCGCTCCTCTTTCGCTTCAGTTTCGCTTCAAATTCGCTCCAGTTTCACTCCACTTTCGCTCCAGTTTCGCTCCAGTTTCGCTCCAATTTCGCTGCAGTTTTGCTCCAATTTCGCTGCAGTTTCGCTCCACTTTCGCTTGAATTTCGCTCCAGTTTCGCTCCAATTTCGCTCCAGTTATGCTCCCCTTTCGCTCCAGATTCGCCCCAGTTTCGCTCCTTTTTCGCTCCAGTTTCGCTTCAGTTTCGCTCCAGTTTTGCTCCAGTTTCGCCACACTTTCGCTTCAGTTTGTCTCCAATTTCGCTCCAGTTTCGCTCCACTTTCGCTTCAGTTTCGCTCCAGTTTCGCTCCAGTTTCGCTCCAGTTTCGCTCCACTTTCGCGCCAATTTCGCTCCAGTTTTGCTCCACTTTTGCTCCAGTTTCGCTTCAGTTTCGCTTCAGTTTCGCTCCAGTTTCGCTCCACTTTCTCTCCAGATTCGCTCCAATTTCGTTCCAGTTTCGTTCAACTTTCGCTCCAGTTTTGCTCCAATGTCGCCCCAGTTTCGCTCCAGTTTCACTCCACTTTCGCTTCAGTTTTGCTCCACTTTCGCTCCACTTTCGCTTCAGTTTTGCTCCAGTTTCGCTCAAATTTCGCTCGCTTTCGCTCCCATTTCAATGCAAATTCGCTCCAATTTCGCTCCAATTTCGCTCCTATTTCGCCCCAGTTTCGCTCCAGATTCGCTCCAATTTCGTTCCAGTTTCGTTCCACTTTCGCTCCAGTTTCGCTCCAATTTCGCCCCAGTTTCGCTCAAGTTTAACTCCAATTTCGCTTCAATTTCGCTCCAGTTTCGCTCCAGATTCGCTCCACTTTCGCGTCAGTTTCGCTCCAGTTTTGCTCCAGTTTCGCTCCAGTTTCGCTCCAGATTCGCTCCACTTTCGCTTCAGTTTCGCTCCAGTTTCGCTCCACTTTCGCTCCAATTTCGCTCCAGTTTCGCTCCAGTTTCGCTCTACTTTCACTCAAATTTCGCTTCAGATTCGCTCCAATTTCGCTCCAGTTTCGCTCCAGTTTCGCACCAGCTTCGCTTCAGTTTCGCTCCAGTTTTGCTCCAGTTTTGCTTCAATTTCTCTCCAGTTTCGCTCCACTTTCGCTTCAGTTTCGCTCCAGTTTGGCTCCAGTTTTGCTTCAATTTCTCTCCAGTTTCGCTCCACTTTCGCTTCAGTTTCGCTCCAGCTTCGCTCCAATTTCACTCCAGATTCGCTCCACTTTCGCTTCAATTTCGCTTGAGTTTCGCTCCAGTTTCGGTTCAGTTTCGCTCCAGTTCCAATCTACTTTCGCTCCAGTTTCGCTCCAGATTTGCTCCACCTTCGCTTCAGTTGCGCTCCAATTTCGCTCCAGTTTTGCTTCGGTTTCGCTCCACTTTTGCTTCAGTTTCGCTCCAATTTCGCTCCAGTTTCGTTCCACTTTCGCCCTAATTTCGCTCCAATTTCGCTCCAGTTTCGCTCCACTTTCGCCCCACTTTCGCTCCAATTTCGCTCCAATTTCGCTTCACTTTCGCTTTAGTTTCGCTCCAGATTCATTCCACTTTCGCTCCACTTTCGCTTCAGTTTCGCTCCAATTTCGCTCCAGTTTCATTCCACTTTCGCTCCAGTTTCGCTCCAATTTCGCCCCAGTTTCGCTCCAGTTTCTTTCCAATTTCGCTTCAGTTTAGCTCCAATTTTGCTCCAGTTTCGCTCCAGATTCGCTCCACTTTCGCTTCAGTTTCGCTCCAGTTTCGCTCCAGTTTCGCTCCAGATTCGCTCCACTTTCGCTTTAGTTTCGCCCCAATTTCGCTCCAGTTTCGCTTCAGTTTCGCTCCACTTTCGCTCCAGTTTCGCTCCACTTTCGCTTCAGTTTCGCTTCAGTTTCAATCCAGTTTCGCTGCACTTTCGCTCCAGTTTCGGTTCAGTTTCGCTCCAGTTTTCCTCCAGTTTCGCTTCAATGTCGCTCCAGTTTCGCTCCAGTTTCGCTCCACTTTCGCTTCAGTTTCGCTCCAGTTTCGCTCCAGTTTCGCTCCACTTTCGCTCCAATTTCGCTGCAGTTTCGCTCCAATTTCGCTCCAATTTCGCTACAGTTACGCTCCAGATTCGCTCCAATTTCGCTCCAGTTTCACACCAGTATCGCCCCAGTTTCACTCTAGTTTCGCTCCAGATTCGCTCGACTTTCGCTTCAGTTTCGCTCCAGTTTCGCTCCAGTTTCGCTCCAGTTTCGCTCCAATGTCGCTGCAGTTTGCTCCAGTTTCGCTCTACTTTCGCTCCATATTTTCTCCAGATTCGCTCCAATTTCGCTCCAGTTTCGCTCCAGTTTCGCTCCACTTTCGCTTCAGTTTGGCTCCAATTTTGCTCCAATTTCGCTCCACTTTCGCTCCAGTTTCGCTCCAGTTTCGGTTTAATTTCGCTCCACTTTTGCTTCAGTTTGGCTCCAATTTTGCTCCAATTTCGCTCTACTTTCGCTTCAGTTTCGGTCCAGTTTCCCTCCAGTTCCACTCTATTTTCGCTCCAGTTTCGCTTCAATTTCGCTCCAGTTTCGCTCCAGTTTCGCTCCAATTTCGCTTCAATTTCGCACCGCTTTCGCTCCAGTTACGCTTCAATTTCGCTCCACTTTCACTCCAGTTTCGCTTCAATTTCGCTCCAGTTTTGGTCCAGTTTCGCTCCACTTTCGCTCCAGTTTCGCTCCAGTTTCGCTCCAATTTCGCTGCAGTTTCGCTCCAGTTTCACTCTACTTTCGCTCCAGTTTCGCTCCACTTTCGCTTCAGTTTCGCTCCAGTTTTGCTCCAGTTTCGCTCCAATTTTGCTGCAGTTTCGCTCCAATTTCGCTGCAGTTTCGCTCCAATTTCGCTCCAATTTCGCCCCAGTTTTGCTCCAGATTCGCTCCATTTTCGCTCCAATTTCGCTCCAGTTTCGCTTCAGTTTCGCTTCAGTTTCGCTCCAGTTTCGCTCTACCTTCTCTCCAGTTTCGCTCCAATTTCGCTGCAGTTTCGCTCCAGTTTCGCACCACTTTCGCTCCAGTTTCGAACAGATGATTGTACCTATCCGGACAAAACATAACACGGAAACCTCCCTTATTCCTATCCGAACCATGAAAAACCCCGCAAATTCCCCCCAATAACGGCTTACAAGATGAACATTCTGAAGCTCATGAAAAATTTACCCTACTTAAGGGTGAAAGTTATAACCCAGCATTATTCGCTCCAGTTTCGCTCCACTATCGCTCCAGTTTCGAACATGTGATTGTACCTATACGGACAAAACATAACACGGAAACCTCCCTAATTCCTATCCGAATAATGAAAAACCCTTAAATTCCCCCCAATAACGGCTTAAAAGATGGACATTCTGAAACTCATGAAAAATCTACCCTTTTTAAGGGTGTAAGTTATAACCCAGCATTATTCGCTCCAGTTTAGCTCCACTATCGCTCCAGTTTCGAACATGTTATTGTACCTATTCGGACAAAACAAAGCACGGAAACCTCCCTAATTCCTATCCGAACCATGAAAAACCATAAAATTCCCCCCAATAACGGCTTACAAGAAGGACATTCTGAAACTCATGAAAAATTAGCCCTACTTAAGGGTGAAAGTTATACCCAGCATTATTTTACCTGTTATGAAATTATTTGCCAAACAATTTTAAAGCGCAAATTTGACAAAAAAAAAACATTTTGTTCAGACAATTAACAACTTTGCACTGAAAAGAATCAAACATCATTTCTATCGCCGAGAATAGGAGCCAATCAGAAACGATGAATTCTACATCCAAGCTAATAAATCACTAGGTTAAAAATAGAAAATCTAAACAACGTTAGAATCTCGTAAACATTTAATGCAACTTTCAGAAGTGGAATATCCCCAGAAAAAAATTTACCCACCGCTTATTAGTAATGGGCAAAATTAGCACACTTTGCTGTTCTAGCACACTTCGCACACCACACTTAAGTGTGCTGAACTGTGCTCCCAGCACACTTAGCACACCAGCACACCCAGCACACCCAGCACATTCAGCACACCTAGCACACCTAGCACGCCAAGCACACTAAGCACACCCAGCACACTAAGTAGACCAAGTACACTAAGCACACCAGTAAACGCGTGTAGAACCACTTGTGAAGAACAGATTTGAATGGATTGGATATACGATTAAGTAGATTTGTTTCCATGTGCATACATATGGAATGCACTGATAAGATATGCATCGGAATTTGTATGGCTAGCATTCATCATGAATAAATAGCTGGTAGTGTTGCTAAAACCTTCAAGGACGAAATAATTTTTTGATGGGGAACATTGGGCAAAAACGTTCAAATTGCCCAAAAAGCGGCCTAGTTTCGAAGATACGACAAAATGAAATCCGCCGGAAAACCGAGCAGAAAACCTGAACGTAGCACTAAAAGTGCTAAGTAGCAAAAGGTTCAGATCCTTTTTGGTTCAATAGTTCGCTTCTCCGGGTGTGCGTTTTGCCGTATCTTCGAAACTAGGCCACTTTTTCTAGACTTGTATGGAAATTTCGACCGAAATTACTCAGAAAGGTCCCCGAATTCATGCTAGACAAAAAACTAAATTTTGGGAAAATTTTACATTTTTGCCCAATGTTCCCTATCAAAAAATATGTTTCGTCCTTAAAATATCACTATTATGCTCCCTGACCTCTTTCATCATTGAAAGTGCCGTAAAGGCAGTTTAAAACCTCCCCTACGAAACCGAAATCTTTGTATCCCAGCAATAGGTCTTGGCCCGTTATGTCCCAAACAACTTTAACCCAAAATTGGCCGATTTCAGCTACTTTTGCCCTAAAAACTTTTTGAATATTTGAATAAAATACTTGCAAGTACGAATTTTAATTAATTTCATTTTCATCAATCTCTGCTACTTGGCTTCAACCTGTACTTAAGTTAAATAGCGATATTTCAAATATCAACTACACAATTTTTTGAACACACTATGGTATCAACATAAACTACACTATCCTATACTGCTTTCCTTAACATAAACCTTCTATCTGACATTGTTTTCATTTTTGTGTTAACGCCAGATTCGAAAACTATATCATTCTGCAAAATATGAAAAACCTATCGTGGAAGTATGTTAAAATAAAAAATGAAAAATGAAAAAGAACCCCATCTACAAAACACGTAGCACTACTAAGCATAAACCTTCTTTCTGCACCAGATAGAAGGTTTATGCTAAGTAATGTTATCATTTTTTCGTTGCATGTTGCAGAGAATTTTGGCTTCCATAAAGCATTAACAGGCAACTTCCACGCTCGATACTTCCTTCGGCGGCTAAATTCGGATTTGGTATAATACCATTTCTGCCACTCCCACCACCAATGACTCCGCCAGCTCCACGTCCTGCTAAATTTCCGCCGCAGATATTGTTATTCGGCACGTTTCCATTTATGTTATTCATTATATTAAACCTATTTTCTACAAATATTTTCAAAGTGAAAGCATTGCTTTCAGATGTATCGCAGAAAACGTATTTGTATCCGTGTTTAAACTTTCATTCCGTATCAAGAAGTCCGCAGTATTTAGAAAAACACAAATCATCGGTAGTGTACTCAGAATTAAAATTTTTACCCAGAAAATATACGAATAACAAATTTTATCTGCCTGTTTCGTTCCCTAATCATCTCATTTATCAGCTACTGCATTCAATAGCTAATGCTTTCGAAACCACAAAATGTGTATACATTCTTAGTTTCGCTCCAGTTTCACTTCAATTTCGCTCGTATTTGGCTCCGTTTCAATTTCGCTCCAATTTCGCTCCAGTTTCACTCCGATTTCGCCCCAGTTTCACTCCAGTTACGCTCCAGATTCGCTCCAATTTCGCTCCAGTTTCGCTCCAAATTCGCTTCAGTTTCGCTCCAGTTTCGGTTCAGTTTCGCTCCAGTTTCGGAGCTGAGGGAAAAGGGGCTGAGAAAGGATCGGCTGAGAAAGGAAGGGCTGTGGGAAGAGGGGCTGAGGGAAGAGGGGCTGAGGCAGGAGGGGCTGAGGGAGGAGGGGCTGTGGGAGAAGGGGCTGAGGGAGGAGGGGCTGAGAGAGGAGGGGCTGAGGAAGGAGGGGCTGAGGGAAGAGGGGCTAAGGGAGGAGAGGCTCAGGGAGGAGGGGCTGAGGAAGGAGAGGCTGTGGGGAGAGGGGCTGAGGGAGGAGGGGCTGAGGAAGGAGGGACTGAGGGAAGAATGGCTGACGGAGGAACGACTAAGGGCGGAGTGGCTCAGAGAGGTGCCTCTTAGGGAGGAGGGACTGAGGGGAGAGGGGCTGAGGAAAGAGGGGCTGAGGAAGGAAGGGCTGGGATAGGATCGACTGAGAAAAGAGGGGCTGATGGAGGAGGGGCTGAGGAAGGAAGGGCTGAGAGAGGACGGGCTGAGAGAGGAGGGGCTGAAGGAGGAGGGGCTGAAGAAGGAAGGGCTGAAGGAGGAGGGGCTTAGAAAGGATCGGCTGAGAAAGGATCGGCTGAGATATGAGGGGCTGATGGATTAGGGGCTGAGGAAGGAGGGGCTGAGAGAGGACGGGCTTAGAGAGGAGGGCTGAAGGAGGAGGGGCTGAAGAAGGAGGGGCTGAGGGAGGGGAGCTAAGGGAGGAGGGGCTGAGGGAGGAGGGGCAGAGAGAGGAGGGCCTGAACAAGGGGGGCTGAGTGAAGAATGGCTGACGGAGGAACGCTCAAGGGAGGAGGGGCTAAGAGAGGAGCCTCTGAGGGAGGAGGGGCTGAAGGGAGGAGGGCTGAGGAAGGAGAGGCTGAGGAAGGAGGGGCTGGGATAGGATCGGCTGAGAAAAGAGGGGCTGGTGGAAGAGGGGCTGAGGAAGGAAGGGCTGAGAGAGGACGGGCTGAGAGAGGAGGGGCTGAAGGACGAGGGGCTGAAGAAGGAGGGGCTGAAGGAGGAGGGGCTGGGAGGAAGAGGCTGAGGGAGGAGGGGCTGAGGGAGGAGTGGCTGAGGAAGGAGGGGCTGAGAAAGGATCGGCTAAGAAAGGATCGGCTAAGAAATGAGGGGCTGATGGATTAGGGGCTGAGAGAGGACGGGCTTAGAGAGGAGGGCTGAAAAAGGAGGGGCTGAAGAAGGAGGGGCTGAGGGAGGAGAGCTAAGGGAGGAGGGGCTGAGGGCGGAGGGGCTGAGAGATGAGGGCTGAGGGAGGAAAGGCTTAGGGAGGAGGGGCTATGGGAGGAAGGGTTGAGGGAAGAGGATCTGAGGGAAGAAAGGCTGAAGGAGGAGTGGCTGAGGCAGGAGGGGCTGAGGGAAGAGGGGCTGAGGGAGGAGGGGCTGAGGGAGGAGGGGCTGAGGAAAGAGTGGCCGAAGAAGGTGGGGCTGAGAGAGGACGGGCTGATAGAGGAGGGGCTGAAGAAGGGAGGGGCTGAAGAAGGAGGGGCTAAGGGAGGCAGGGCTGAGTGAGGAATGGCTGAGGAAGGAGGGGCTGAGAAAGCATCGGCTGAGAAAGGAGGGGCTGATGGTGGAGGGGCTAAGGGCGGAGGGGCTGAGAGATGAGCCTCTAATGGAGGAGGGACTGAGGGGAGAGGTGCTAAGGAAGGAGGGGCTGAGGGAGGAGGGGCTTAGGGAGGAGGGGCTGAATGAGGAGGATCTGAGGGAGGTGGGGCTGTGGGAGGAAGGGCTGAGGGAAGAGTGGCTGAGGGAAGAGGGGCTGAGGAAGGAGGCGCTGAGGGAAGAGGGGCTGAGGTAGGAGGGGCAGAGGAAGGAGGGGCTTTGGGAAGAGGGGCTGAGGGAGAAGGGGCTGAGGAAGGAGTGGCCGAGGAAGGAGGGGCTGAGAGTGGACGGGCTGATAGAGGAGGGGCTGAAGGAGGAGGGGCTGAAGAAGGACGGGCTGAGGGAGGAGGGGCTGAGGGTGGAGTGACTGAGGAAGGAGAGGCTGAGAAAGGATCGGCTGAGAAAGGAGGGGCTGATGGAGGAGGGGCTGAGGAAGGAGGGGCTGAGGGTCTGAGGACGGAGGGGCTGAGGAAGGAGAGGCTGAGGAAAGAGGGGCTGAGGGAGGGGGGGCTGAGAGAGGATCGGCTGAGAAAGGAGGGTTTGAGGGAAGAGGGGCTGAGGAAGGAGGGGCTGAGGGAGGAGGGGCTGTGGGAGGAAGGGCTGAGGGAAGAGGGGCTGAGGGAAGAGGGGCTGAGGAAGGAGGGGCTGAGGGAGGAGGGTCTGAGAGAGGAGGGGCTAAGGGAGGAGAGGCTGAGGGAGGAGGGTCTGAGGACGGAGGGGCTGAGGAAGGAGGGGCTGAGGGAAGAGGGGCTGAGGGAGGGGGGGCTGAGAGAGGATCGGCTGAGAAAGGAGGGTTTGAGGGAAGAGGGGCTGAGGAAGGAGGGGCTGAGGGAGGAGGGGCTGTGGGAGGAAGGGCTGAGGAAAGAGGGGCTGAGGGAAGAGGGGCTGAGGAAGGAGGCGCTGAGGGAAGAGGGGCTGAGGGAGGAGGGGCTGAGGAAGGAGGGGCTTAGAGAAGAGGGGCTGAGGGAGAAGGGGCTGAGGAAGGAGTGGCCGAAAAGGAGGGGCTGAGAGAGGACGGGCTGATAGAGAAGCGGCTGAAGGGGAGGGGCTGAAGAAGGAGGGGCTTAGGGAGGAGGGGCTGAGGGTGGAGTGACTGAGGAAGGTGGGACTGAGAAAATATTGGCTGAGAAAGGAGGGGCTGATGGAGGAGGGACTGAGGGAAGAGGGGCTGAGGGAGGAGGGGCTGAGAGAGGATCTGCTGCGAAAGGAGGTTTTGAGGGAAGAATGGCTGAGGAAGGAGGGGCTGAGGGAGGTGGGGCTGAAGGAGAAGGGGCTGAGGGAAGAGGGCTGAGGGAGGAGGGGCCGTTGGAGGAGGGGCTGAAGAAGGAGGGGCTAAGGGAAGAGGGGCTGAGCGAGCAAGGGCTGAGAGATAATCGGCTGAGAAAGGAGGGGCTGGGGAAAGGGGGGTTAGGAAGGAGGGGCTGAGGGAGGAGGGGCTGAGGGAGAAGGGGCTGAGGGAAGAGAGCTGAGGGCGGAGGGGCCAAGGGAGGAGGGGCTGTAGAAGGAGGGGCTGAGGGAGGAGGGGCTGAGAAGGAGAGGCTGTGGGAGGAGGAGCTGAGGGAAAAGGGGCTGAGGAAGGAAGAGCTGAGGGAGGAGGGGCTGAGCGAGGAATGGCGGAGGGAGGAGGGGCTGTGGGAGGAGGAGCTGAGGGAAAAAGGGCTGAGGGAGGAGGATCTGAGGGAGGAGGGGCTGAGGAAGGAGGGGCTGAGGAAGGAAGGGCTGGGGGAAGAGGGGCTGAGGGAGAAGGGGCTGAGAAAGGATCGGCTGAGAAAGGAGGGGCTGAGGGAAGAGGGGCTGAGGAAGGAGGGGCTGAGGAAGGAGGGGCTGTGGGAGGAGTGGGTGAGGGAGGAGGGGCTGAGGGAAGAGGTCCTGAGGGAGGAGGACCTGAGGGATGAGGGCCTGGGGGAGGAGGGACTGAGGGAGGTTGGACTGAAGGAGGAGGGGCTGAGGGAGGAGGGGCTGAGGGAGGAAGGGCTGAGGGAGGAGGGGCTGAGTGAGGAGGGGCTGCGTGAGGAGGGGCTGAAGGTGGAGGGGCTGAGGGATGAGGGGCTGAGGGAGGAGGGAGGAGGGGCTGAGGGAGGAGGGGCTGAGTGAGGAGGGGCTGAGGGAGGAGGGGCTGAGTGAGGAGAGGCTGAGGGAAGAGGGGCTGAGGGAGGAGAGGCTGAGGGAGGAGAGGCTGAGGGAGGAGGGGCTGTGGGAGGAGGGGCTGAGGGAGGAGGGGCTGAAAGAGGAGGGGCTGAGGAAGGAGGGGCTGAGGGAAGAGGGGCTGAGGGAGGAGAGGCTGAGAGAGGAGGGGCTGAGGAAGGAGGGGCTGAGGGAAATGGGGCTGATGGAGGAGGGCTGAGGAAGGAGGGGCTGAAGGAGGAGGTGCTGATAGACGAAGGGCTGAGGAAAGTTGGGCTGAGGGAGGAGGGGCTGAAGGAGGAAGGGCTGAGGAAAGAGGGGCTGAGGGAGGATAGGCTGAGAGAAGATGGGCTGAGGGAGAAGGGGCACAGGGAGGAGATACTGGGGAAGGAGAGCTGAGGGAGGAGGGGCTGAGGGAGGAGGGGCTGAGGGAGGAAGGGCTGAGGAACGAAGGGCCCAGGGAGGAGGGGCTCAGGAAAGAGGGGCTGAGGGAGGAGGGGCTGAGGGAGGAGGGGCTGAGAGAGGAGGGGCTGAGGAAATAGTTGCTGAGGGAAGAGGGACTGGACGGAGGAGAGGCTGAGGGAGGAGGGGCCGAGGAAAAGGGGCTGAGTGGTGGGTGGCTGAGGGAGGAGGGGCTTAGAGAGGATCGGCTGAGAAAACAGGGGCTGCAAGTTTTTGCTCCATAGTGCGAAATTTTCGTATTCTATTGTAAAATTGTGCATATCAATGCATTACAGTGCGGATATGTCGCATCCATTTTTGCTCTTGATTGCTGATTTGTTATTCATTTCGGTCAATTTTTCAATTTCACCATATTTTCCTGGAATTTCGTTTCAATTTCGCTTTTTTTCGCGAGATAACACATATTCTTGTTCCAGTTCAAAATGTGTGCAATTCGGTTTGAAATTATCGATGTCCTGTCTGAAATTTTCGCATATCTGTGCGAATTTTTCACTTTCCAGTGCGGAACTTTTGTTTATCAGTGCGAAATTTTGGTGGTACAATGCGGAATTTAAGCATTCAACGCAAAGTTTTTGCATTCTTGTGCGAAATGATCGAATTTTGTATAACAGTGTGAAAGTTTCGTGATACATAGCGAACTGTTAGCAGTAAATCGTGAAGGTTTTTCATTCTTGTGCGAACTTATCGAACTCCAGTCCGTAATTTTGTAAAAGAGTGTGAAATTTTTGTGGTACAATGCGAAATTATAGGATTACAACGTGAAGTTTTTGCATTCTATTGCGAAATGTTCACTGTTTAGAGCGAAATTTTCGCTCTGCAGTGCGAAATTTTCGAATATCAGTACAACACTTTCGCATTCCAGAGATAAATATTTGCATTCCAGCGCGAAAGTTTTGATTTCAGTGCGAAAAGCTCACATGCAAGTGACTAAGGTTTGCGCTCTAGTGCGAAATTTCGTCATGCCAATGGGAATTTTTTCCTCTCCAGTGCGACATTTTCGTATTCCATTGCGAAATTTTTGCATTGTTGCTTTGCGAAATTGTTACAATCAATTTTCGGATTTCAGTCCGCACTTTTCGGATTACATTGTGATATTTTCCCATTCCAGGATAGAATTTTCACTCTTTGGAGGAAAATTTGCGCGATTCAGTGCAAAACTTTCGCTGTTATATGAAACTTTTTGAATATCAGTGCGAAATTTTCGCAATCCAGTGCGATTTATCATCCGGTTAGAAATTATCGCATTCTAGTGCGAAATATTCGCATTTCAGTTCGCATTACAACGCGAAGTTTCTGCATTCCTGTCGCATGACATTGCAAAATTTTCGCGAAATTTTCAAATCCCGGTGAAAAAAATTCGCATTCCAGAGCGAAAATTTTGCTACTCGGTGCGAAATGTTAGCATTAGAGGGTAAATTTTTGGGTTTAAGTGTGACATTGTCCCATTCCAATGCGAAATATTTGCTATCCAGTGCGAAGGTTTCGAATTCCCTTGCGAAATTGTTGCATTTTGATGCGAAATTCTACATTGATGCGAAATTCCAGTGTGAAATCTTCGCTTATCAGCGCAAAAATTTTGGAGTCTAGTGCGACATCTTCGCAATTCACTGTGAAATTTTCGCTCTCTTGTCCGACATATTCTAGCTTGCTGATTTCATATTAATTTCGGTCAATTTTCGATTTCGCTCTATTTTCCCAAAATTTCGTTCAAATTTCGCTTCACTTTTGCGTAATAACATTGAAATCATAGCGAAAATGAAAGCGAAATTAGAGATCGATAGCACGTGGAGCGAATTTAGCTCGCCAGTAAGAAATTTCCACCTTACAGTACAAAATTTTAGTTATCCAGTGGAAAATTTTTGCCTTTCAGTGCGAAATTGTTGGATACTAGTGCGCAATTTTTGCAATCCACAGTGAAATTTTCTTTGTTAAGAGTGAAATTTACTTTATAAAATAATAGTGAAATCATAGCGCAAATGAAAGCAAATTTAGCAAAAAAAAGCAAAAAATAAACAAATCACGTGAAGCGAATTTATATCTCCAGTGCGAAATTTTCGTATTTTATTTTAAAATTGTGCATACAATGCATAACAGTGCGAGAATTTCGCATCTACTGCCGCTTTAGATTGCTAATTTGTTATTCATATCGGTGAAAAATTAGCCCTACTTAAGGGTGAAAGTTATACCCAGCATTATTTTACCTGTTATGAAATTATTTGCCAAACAATTTTAAAGCGCAAATTTGACAAAAAAAAAAACATTTTGTTCAGACAATTAACAACTTTGCACTGAAAAGAATCAAACATCATTTCTATCGCCGAGAATAGGAGCCAATCAGAAACGATGAATTCAGTTTCGCTCCAGTTTCGCTTCAGTTTTGCTCCAGTTTCGCTCCAGTTTCGCTCCACTTTCGCTTCAGTTTGGCCCCAATTTCGCTCCAATTTCGCTCCACTTTCGCTCCAGTTTCGCTTCAGTTTCGCTCCAGTTTCGGTTCAATTTCGCTCCACTTTTGCTTCAGTTTGGCTCCAATTTTGCTCCAATTTCGCTCTACTTTCGCTTCAGTTTCGGTCCAGTTTCGCTCCAGTTCCACTCTATTTTCGCTCCAGTTTCGCTTCAATTTCGCTCCAGTTTCGCTCCAATTTCGCTTCAATTTCGCACCGCTTTCGCTCCAATTTCGTTCCAATTTCGCTCCACTTTCACTCCAGTTTCGATTCAATTTCGCTCCAGTTTCGGTTCAGTTTCTCAGAAAATATACGAATAAAAAATCTTATCTGCCTGTTTCGTTCCCTAATCATCTCATTTGTTAGCTACTGCATTCAATAGCTAATGCTTTCGAAACCACAAAATGTGTACACATTCTCAGTTTCGCTCCAGTTTCGCTTCAATTTCGCTCGTATTTCGTTCCAGTTTCGCTCCAATTTCGCTCCAATTTCGCTCCAGTTTCACTCCGATTTCGCCATAGTTTCACTCTAGTTACGCTCCAGATTCGCTCCAATTTCGCTCCAGTTTCGCTCCAGTTTCGCTTCAGTTTCGCTCCAGTTTCGGATCAGTTTCTCTCCAGTTTCGGTAGAATTTCGCTCCAGTTTCGCTCCGATTATGCTCGAAGTGCGATCCTTTCGCTCCAATTTCGCTTCAGTTTCGCCCCAGTTCCGCGCCAGTTTCGAACAGGTGATCGTACCTATCCGGACAAAACATAACACAGAACCCTTCCTAATTTCGCTCCAGTTCCGCTCCAGTTTCGGTTCAGTTTCTCTGCAGTTTCACTCCAATTTCGTTCCAATTCCGCCCCAGTTTCGCTCCAGATTCGCTCCAATTTCGCTCCAGTTTCTATCCAGTTTCACTCCAGTTTCGCTCCTCTTTCGCTTCAGTTTCGCTCCAAATTCGCTCCAGTTTCGCTCCACTTTTGCTTCAGTTTCGCTCCAGTTTCGCTCCGATTTCGCTCCAAGTTCGCTCTTTTTGCTACAATTTCGCTCCAGTTCCGCGCCAGTGTCGCTCTAGTTTCGCTCCAGTTTCGCTCCAGTTTCACTCCAGTTTCGCTCCACTTTCACTTCAGTTTCGCTCCAGTTTCGTTCCAGTTTCGCTCGAGTTTCGCACCAACTTCGCTCCAGTTTCGAACAGGTGATTGTACCTATCCAGACAAAACATAACACAGAAACCTTCCTAATTTCGCTCCAGTTTCGCTCCAGTTCCGCTCCAAATTCGGTTCAGCTTCTCTGCAGTTTCACTCCAATTTCGTTCCAATTCCGCCCCAGTTTCGCTCCAGATTCGCTCCAATATCGCTCCAGTTTCTATCCAGTTTCACTCTAGTTTCGCTCCTCTTGCGCTTCAGTTTCGCTCCAAATTCGCTCCAGTTTCGCTCCACTTTTTCTTCAGTTTCGCTCCAGTTTCGCTCAGATTTCGCTCCAAGTTCGCTCCTTTCGCTACAATTTCGCTCCAGTTCCGCGCCAGTGTCGCTCTAGTTTCGCTCCAGTTTCGCTCCAGATTCGCTCTTCTTTCGCTTCAGTTTCGCTTCAGTTTCGCTCCAGTTTCGCTCCAATTTCGCTCCAGTTTCGCTCCAGTTTCGATGCACTTTCGCTCCAGTTTTGCTCCCCTTTCGCTTCAGTTTCACTCCAGTTTCGCTGCAGTTTCGCTCCAATTTCGCTTCAATTCCGCTCCAGTTTCGCTCCAAATTCGCTCTACTTTCGCTCCAGTTTCGCTCCAGATTAACTCCAATTTCGCTCCAGTTTCGCTTCAGTTTCGCTTCAGTTTCGCTCCAGTTTCGCTCCAGTTTCGCTCCACTTTCTCTCCAGATTCGCTCCAATTTCGCTCCAGTTTCGCTCCCCTTTCGCTCCAGTTTCGCCCCAGTTTCGCTCCTTTTTCGCTCCAGTTTCGCTTCAGTTTCGCTCCGGTTTTGCTCCAGTTTCGGTCCAATTTCGCTCCACTTTCGCTTCAGTTTGGCTCCAATTTTGCTTCCATTCCGCTCCAGTTTCGCTCCACTTTCGCTTCAGTTTCGCTCCAGTTTCGCTCCAGTTTCGCTACAGTTCCACTCTACTTTCGCTCCAGTTTCGCTTCAATTTCGTTCCACTTTCGCTCCAGTTTCGCTTCAATTTCGCTCCACTTTCACTCTAGTTTCGCTTCAATTTCGCTCCAGTTTCGCTCCAGTTTCGCTCCACTTTCGCTTCAGTTTCGCTCCACTTTCGCTTCAGTTTCGCTCCAGTTTCGCCCCAGTTTCGCTCCAATTTCGCTGCAATTCCGCCCCAGTTTCGCTCCAGATTCGCTCCAATTTCGCTCCAGTTTCACTCCAGTTTCGCCCCAGTTTCGCTCCAGTTTCGCTCCAGGTTCGCTCCACTTTCGCTTCAGTTTCGCCTCAGTTTCGCTTCAGTTTCGCTCCCATTTCGCTCCAGTTTCGCTCCAATTTCGCTGCAGTTTCGCTCCAGTTTCGCTCCTCTTTCTCTCCAGTTTCGCTCCAATTTCGCTGCAGTTTCGCTCCAGTTTCGCACCACTTTCGCTCCAGTTTCGAACAGGTGATTGGACATCCGGACAAAACATAACACGGAAACCTCCCTAATTCCTATCCGAACCATGAAAAACCATAAAACTCCCCCCAATAACGGCTTACAAGATGGACATTCTGAAGCTTATGAAAAATAAACCCTACTTTAGGGTGAAAGTTATAACCCATCATTATTTTAACTGTTTTGAAATTATTTGTCAAACAATTTGAAAGCTCAAATTCGACAAAAAAGACATTTTGTTCAGACAATTAACAACTTTGCACTGAAAAAAATCAAACATCATTTCTATCGCCGAGAATAGGAGCCAATAAGAAACGATGAATTCTACATCCAAGCTAATAAATCACTAGGTTAAAAATAAAAAAACTCTAGCGCTCCTGAACCGCTAGAAACACTAATGTTCGAAGAACAGTAGAAGAATCGTGCAGGTTTTGAGTGCATATTCTACGACATGAGCTGCTTATTACGGCCAAACTGTTTCAAATGCCACGTTTTACCTTGGTCTCAAGAATGCAATATAACTCTTATGGTAGAAGGTTTCATATATTACCACTGGCATGAATTTCAACGTTTATGAGAGCAAAACACGGGTTAATTATATTCGTTATCAGTTGCTTATTTAACAAAATTTTGAAAGCAGCATCTCATATAATCAATGAAGAAAATGCTCAGTGCCTGCAGCTCTGTAACTGAAGTCGGTGTTTGGGGCTGCGATCCGAAAAATTTGCAGAAATATGGGAATTGAAACATCGGTTATTTATTTGCATTGTAAATGTTTCCGGTATAATTTTATTGATACAAATTTAGCACAAGCGACTCGTGCTGGCAACTTTTCGCCAGTATCAAAGCCAAGAATATATCACATCTGCTTCACGTTGTTACATTACAATCGAAGTTATAGGAGTATGAAGAAATTTAGGGTTACCTGCAGCGAGTTTTTTCAAACATCCGAAAGCTTAATATTTGCTGTTTATTGGCACTACAATATCATTACCAATTGAAAATTCTACGATTAAACCGCTTAATAAAGATATTGCAAACAAACACAAAACCAACAATAGCTGGCAACCCTATTGTGGCTTTTCAACCAAATTTGGCCTGAATAATGTTTATAATAGGTTTCATAAATTGTATGAAATTTGTATTGATTTCATGACTTCACTGGAAGCTATAGGGCAAAAAGTTTTATTTTTCTGAGCGAATTTTCAAAACCAAAGACACAAATCCAATTTCGCTCCAATTTCGCTCCACTTTCGCTTCAGTTTCGGTCCAGTTTTGCTCCACCTTCGCACCACTTTCGCTAGAGTTTCGCTCCAGTTTCGCTCCACTTTCGCTTCAGTTTCGCTCCAGTTTCGCTCCAGTTCCACTCCAGTTTCGGTTCAGTTTCTCTAAAGTTTCACTCCAATTTCGTTCCAATTCCGGTCCAGTTTCGCTCCAGATTCGCTCCTATTTCGCTCCACTTTCACTTCAGTTTCGCTCCAGTTTCGCTCCAGTTTCGCACCAATTTCGCTCCAGTTTCGAACAGGTGATTGTACCTATCCGGACAAAACATATCACAGAAACCTTCCTAATTTCGCTACAGTTTCGCTCCAGTTCCGCTCCAGTTTCGGTTAAGTTTCTCTGCAGTTTCACTCCAATTTCGTTCCAATTCCGCCCCAGGTTCGCTCCAGATTCGCTCCAGTTTCGCTTCAGTTTCGCTCCAGTTTTGCTCCAGTTTCGCTGCAATGTCGCTCCAGTTTCGCTCCAGCTTCGCTTCACTTTCGCTTCAGTTTCGCTCCAGTTTCGCTCCAGTTTTGCTCCACTTTCGCTCCAATTTCGCTCGAATTTTGCTCCACTTTTGCTCCAGTTTCGCTTCAGTTTCGCTCCAGTTTCGCTCCAGTTTCCCTCCACTTTCTCTCCAGATTCGCTTCAATTTCGTTCCAGTTTCGTTCAACTTTCGCTCCAGTTTCGCTCCAATGTCGCCCCAGTTTCGCTCCAGTTTCACTCCAATTTCGCTTCAGTTTCGCTCCAGTTTCGCTCCACTTTCGCTTCAGTTTTGCTTAAGTTTCGCTCAAGTTTCGCTCGCTTTCGCTCCCATTTCGCTGCAAATTCGCTCCAATTTCGCTCCTATTTCGCCCCAGTTTCGCTCCAGATTCGCTCCAATTTCGTTCCAGTTTCGTTCCACTTTCGCTCCAGTTTCGCTCCAATTTCGCCCCAGTTTCGCTCCAGTTTCACTACAATTTCGCTTCAATTTCGCTACAGTTTCGCTCCAGATTCGCTCCACTTTCGCGTCAGTTTCGCTCCAGTTTTGCTCCAGTTTCGCTCCAGTTTCGCTCCAGATTCGCTCCACTTTCGCTTCAGTTTCGCTCCAGTTTCGCTCCACTTTCGCTCCAATTTCGCTCCAGTTTCGCTCCAGTTTCGCTCTACTTTCACTCAAACTTCGCTTCAGATTCGCTCCAATTTCGCTCCAGTTTCGCACCAGCTTCGCTTCAGTTTCGCTCCAGTTTTGCTCCAGTTTTGCTTCAATTTCTCTCCAGTTTCGCTCCACTTTCGCTTCAGTTTCGCTCCAGCTTCGCTCCAATTTCACTCCAGATTCGCTCCAGTTTCGCTCTACTTTCACTCAAACTTCGCTTCAGATTCGCTCCAATTTCGCTCCAGTTTCGCACCAGCTTCGCTTCAGTTTCGCTCCAGTTTTGCTCCAGTTTTGCTTCAATTTCTCTCCAGTTTCGCTCCACTTTCGCTTCAGTTTCGCTCCAGCTTCGCTCCAATTTCACTCTAGATTCGCTCCACTTTCGCTTCAATTTCGCTCCAGTTTCGCTCCAGTTTCGCTCCAGTTTCGCTCCACTTTCGCTTCAGTTTCGCTCCAGCTTCGCTCCAATTTCACTCCAGCTTCGCTCCGCTTTCGCTTCAGTTTCGCTCCAATTTCGCTCCAATTTCGCCCCAGTTTCGCTCCAGATTCGCTCCAATTTCGCTGCAGTTTCAGTCCAGTTTCGCCCCAGATTCGCTCCACTTTCGCTTCAGTTTCGTTCCAGTTTCACTCCAGTTTCGCTCAAATTTCGCTGCAATTTCGCTCCAATTTCGCTCTTCTTTCGCTCCAGTTTCGCTTTAGATTCGCTCTAATTTCGCTCCAGTTTCGCTCCAGTTTCGCTTCAGTTTCGCTCCAGTTTCGCTCCAGTTTCGCTCCACTTTCTATCCAGATTCGCTCCAATTTCGCTCCAGTTTCGCTCCCCTTTTGCTTCAGTTTTGCTCCAGTGTCGCTCTACTTTCGCACCAGTTTCGCTTCAGTTTCGCTTCAGTTTCGCTCCAGTTTTGCTCCAGTTTCGCTTCAATTTCGCTCCACTTTCGCTTCAGTTTGGCTCCAATTTTGCTCCAATTTCGTTCCACTTTCGCTTCAGTTTTGCTCGAGTTTCGCTCTACTTTCGCTCCACTTTCGCTCCAGTTTTGCTCCAGTTTAGCACCACTTTCGCTTCAGTTTCGCTCCAGTTACACTCTACTATCGCTCCAGTTTCGCTTCAATTTCAATCCACTTTCGCTCCAGTTTCGCTTCAATTTCGCTCCTTTTTCACTCCAGTTTCGCTTCAATTTCGGTCCAGTTTCGCTTTAGTTTCGCTCCAGTTTCGCTGCACTTTCGCTCCAATTTCGCTGCAGTTTCGCTCCAGTTCCACTCCAGTTTTGGTTCAGTTTCTCTGCAGTTGCACTCCAATTTCGTTCCAATTCCGCCCCAGATTCGCTCCAGGTTCGCTCCAATTTCGCTCCAGTTTCTATCCAGTTTCGCTCCAGTGTCGCCCCTCTTTCGCTTCAGTTTCGCTTCAAATTCGCTCCAGTTTCACTCCACTTTCGCTCCAGTTTCGCTCCAATTTCGCTGCAGTTTTGCTCCAATTTCGCTGCAGTTTCGCTCCACTTTCGCTTGAATTTCGCTCCAGTTTCGCTCCAATTTCGCTCCGGTTTCGCTCCGGTTTCGCTCCAGATTCGCTCCAATTTCGGTCCAGGTCACTCCAGTTTCGCCCCAGTTTCGCTCCAGTTTCGCTCCACTTTCGCTTCAGTGTCGCTTCAGTTTCGTTCCAGTTTCGCACCAATTTCGCTCCAGTTTCGCTCCAGTTTCGCTCCCCTTTTGCTTCAGTTTTGCTCCAGTGTCGCTTTACTTTCGCACCAGTTTCGCTTCAGTTTCGCTTCAGTTTGGCTCCAATTTTGCTCCAATTTCGTTCCACTTTCGCTTCAGTTTTGCTCCAGTTTCGCTCTACTTTCGCTCCACTTTCGCTCCAGTTTTGCTCCAGTTTAGCTCCACTTTCGCTTCAGTTTCGCTCCAGTTACACTCTACTATCGCTCCAGTTTCGCTTCAATTTCAATCCACTTTCGCTCCAGTTTCGCTTCAATTTCGCTCCACTTTCACTCCAGTTTCGCTTCAATTTCGTTCCAGTTTCGCTATAGTTTCGCTCCAGTTTCGCTGCACTTTCGCTCCAATTTCGCTGCAGTTTCGCTCCAGTTTTCCTCCAGTTTCGGTTCAGTTTCTCCTCAAATTCACTCCAATTTCGTTCCAATTCCGCCCCAGATTCGCTCCAGGTTCGCTCCAATTTCGCTCCAGTTTCTATCCAGTTTCGCTCCAGTGTCGCTCCTCTTTCGCTTCAGTTTCGCTTCAAATTCGCTCCAGTTTCACTCCACTTTCGCTTCAGTTTCGCTCCAGTTTTGCTCCAGTTTCGCCACACTTTCGCTTCAGTTTGTCTCCAATTTCGCTCCAGTTTCGCTCCACTTTCGCTTCAGTTTCGCTCCAGTTTCGCTCCAGTTTCGCTCCAGTTTCGCTCCACTTTCGCGCCAATTTCGCTCCAGTTTTGCTCCACTTTTGCTCCAGTTTCGCTTCAGTTTCGCTTCAGTTTCGCTCCTGTTTCGCTCCACTTTCTCTCCAGATTCGCTCCAATTTCGTTCCAGTTTCGTTCAACTTTCGCTCCAGTTTTGCTCCAATGTCGCCCCAGTTTCGCTCCAGTTTCACTCCACTTTCGCTTCAGTTTTGCTCCAGTTTCGCTCCACTTTCGCTTCAGTTTTGCTCCAGTTTCGCTCAAATTTCGCTCGCTTTCGCTCCCATTTCGCTGCAAATTCGCTCCAATTTCGCTCCAATTTCGCTCCTATTTCGCCCCAGTTTCGCTCCAGATTCGCTCCAATTTCGTTCCAGTTTCGTTCCACTTTCGCTCCAGTTTCGCTCCAATTTCGCCCCAGTTTCGCTCAAGTTTAACTCCAATTTCGCTTCAATTTCGCTCCAGTTTCGCTCCAGATTCGCTCCACTTTCGCGTCAGTTTCGCTCCAGTTTTGCTCCAGTTTCGCTCCAGTTTCGCTCCAGATTCGCTCCACTTTCGCTTCAGTTTCGCTCCAGTTTCGCTCCACTTTCGCTCCAATTTCGCTCCAGTTTCGCTCCAGTTTCGCTCTACTTTCACTCAAATTTCGCTTCAGATTCGCTCCAATTTCGCTCCAGTTTCGCACCAGCTTCGCTTCAGTTTCGCTCCAGTTTTGCTCCAGTTTTGCTTCAATTTCTCTCCAGTTTCGCTCCACTTTCGCTTCAGTTTCGCTCCAGTTTGGCTCCAGTTTTGCTTCAATTTCTCTCCAGTTTCGCTCCACTTTCGCTTCAGTTTCGCTCCAGCTTCGCTCCAATTTCACTCCAGATTCGCTCCACTTTCGCTTCAATTTCGCTTGAGTTTCGCTCCAGTTTCGGTTCAGTTTCGCTCCAGTTCCAATCTACTTTCGCTCCAGTTTCGCTCCAGATTTGCTCCACCTTCGCTTCAGTTGCGCTCCAATTTCGCTCCAGTTTTGCTTCGGTTTCGCTCCACTTTTGCTTCAGTTTCGCTCCAATTTCGCTCCAGTTTCGTTCCACTTTCGCCCTAATTTCGCTCCAATTTCGCTCCAGTTTCGCTCCACTTTCGCCCCACTTTCGCTCCAATTTCGCTCCAATTTCGCTTCACTTTCGCTTTAGTTTCGCTCCAGATTCATTCCACTTTCGCTCCACTTTCGCTTCAGTTTCGCTCCAATTTCGCTCCAGTTTCATTCCACTTTCGCTCCAGTTTCGCTCCAATTTCGCCCCAGTTTCGCTCCAGTTTCTTTCCAATTTCGCTTCAGTTTAGCTCCAATTTTGCTCCAGTTTCGCTCCAGATTCGCTCCACTTTCGCTTCAGTTTCGCTCCAGTTTCGCTCCAGTTTCGCTTCAGTTTCGCTTCAGTTTCAATCCAGTTTCGCTGCACTTTCGCTCCACTTTCGCTTTAGTTTCGCCCCAATTTCGCTCCAGTTTCGCTTCAGTTTCGCTCCACTTTCGCTCCAGTTTCGCTCCACTTTCGCTTCAGTTTCGCTTCAGTTTCAATCCAGTTTCGCTGCACTTTCGCTCCAGTTTCGGTTCAGTTTCGCTCCAGTTTTCCTCCAGTTTCGCTTCAATGTCGCTCCAGTTTCGCTCCAGTTTGGCTCCACTTTCGCTCCAGTTTCGCTCCAGTTTCGCTCCACTTTCGCTCCAATTTCGCTGCAGTTTCGCTCCAATTTCGCTCCAATTTCGCTACAGTTACGCTCCAGATTCGCTCCAATTTCGCTCCAGTTTCACACCAGTATCGCCCCAGTTTCACTCTAGTTTCGCTCCAGATTCGCTCGACTTTCGCTTCAGTTTCGCTCCAGTTTCGCTCCAGTTTCGCTCCAGTTTCGCTCCAATGTCGCTGCAGTTTGCTCCAGTTTCGCTCTACTTTCGCTCCATATTTTCTCCAGATTCGCTCCAATTTCGCTCCAGTTTCGCTCCAGTTTCGCTCCACTTTCGCTTCAGTTTGGCTCCAATTTTGCTCCAATTTCGCTCCACTTTCGCTCCAGTTTCGCTCCAGTTTCGGTTTAATTTCGCTCCACTTTTGCTTCAGTTTGGCTCCAATTTTGCTCCAATTTCGCTCTACTTTCGCTTCAGTTTCGGTCCAGTTTCGCTCCAGTTCCACTCTATTTTCGCTCCAGTTTCGCTTCAATTTCGCTCCAGTTTCGCTCCAGTTTCGCTCCAATTTCGCTTCAATTTCGCACCGCTTTCGCTCCAGTTACGCTTCAATTTCGCTCCACCTTCACTCCAGTTTCGCTTCAATTTCGCTCCAGTTTTGGTCCAGTTTCGCTCCACTTTCGCTCCAGTTTCGCTCCAGTTTCGCTCCAATTTCGCTGCAGTTTCGCTCCAGTTTCACTCTACTTTCGCTCCAGTTTCGCTCCACTTTCGCTTCAGTTTCGCTCCAGTTTTGCTCCAGTTTCGCTCCAATTTTGCTGCAGTTTCGCTCCAATTTCGCTGCAGTTTCGCTCCAATTTCGCTCCAATTTCGCCCCAGTTTTGCTCCAGATTCGCTCCATTTTCGCTCCAATTTCGCTCCAGTTTCGCTTCAGTTTCGCTTCAGTTTCGCTCCAGTTTCGCTCTACCTTCTCTCCAGTTTCGCTCCAATTTCGCTGCAGTTTCGCTCCAGTTTCGCACCACTTTCGCTCCAGTTTCGAACAGATGATTGTACCTATCCGGACAAAACATAACACGGAAACCTCCCTTATTCCTATCCGAACCATGAAAAACCCCGCAAATTCCCCCCAATAACGGCTTACAAGATGAACATTCTGAAGCTCATGAAAAATTTACCCTACTTAAGGGTGAAAGTTATAACCCAGCATTATTCGCTCCAGTTTCGCTCCACTATCGCTCCAGTTTCGAACATGTGATTGTACCTATACGGACAAAACATAACACGGAAACCTCCCTAATTCCTATCCGAATAATGAAAAACCCTTAAATTCCCCCCAATAACGGCTTAAAAGATGGACATTCTGAAACTCATGAAAAATCTACCCTTTTTAAGGGTGTAAGTTATAACCCAGCATTATTCGCTCCAGTTTAGCTCCACTATCGCTCCAGTTTCGAACATGTTATTGTACCTATTCGGACAAAACAAAGCACGGAAACCTCCCTAATTCCTATCCGAACCATGAAAAACCATAAAATTCCCCCCAATAACGGCTTACAAGAAGGACATTCTGAAACTCATGAAAAATTAGCCCTACTTAAGGGTGAAAGTTATACCCAGCATTATTTTACCTGTTATGAAATTATTTGCCAAACAATTTTAAAGCGCAAATTTGACAAAAAAAAAACATTTTGTTCAGACAATTAACAACTTTGCACTGAAAAGAATCAAACATCATTTCTATCGCCGAGAATAGGAGCCAATCAGAAACGATGAATTCTACATCCAAGCTAATAAATCACTAGGTTAAAAATAGAAAATCTAAACAACGTTAGAATCTCGTAAAACATTTAATGCAACTTTCAGAAGTGGAATATCCCCAGAAAAAAATTTACCCACCGCTTATTAGTAATGGGCAAAATTAGCACACTTTGCTGTTCTAGCACACTTCGCACACCACACTTAAGTGTGCTGAACTGTGCTCCCAGCACACTTAGCACACCAGCACACCCAGCACACCCAGCACATTCAGCACACCTAGCACACCTAGCACGCCAAGCACACTAAGCACACCCAGCACACTAAGTAGACCAAGTACACTAAGCACACCAGTAAACGCGTGTAGAACCACTTGTGAAGAACAGATTTGAATGGATTGGATATACGATTAAGTAGATTTGTTTCCATGTGCATACATATGGAATGCACTGATAAGATATGCATCGGAATTTGTATGGCTAGCATTCATCATGAATAAATAGCTGGTAGTGTTGCTAAAACCTTCAAGGACGAAATAATTTTTTGATGGGGAACATTGGGCAAAAACGTTCAAATTGCCCAAAAAGCGGCCTAGTTTCGAAGATACGACAAAATGAAATCCGCCGGAAAACCGAGCAGAAAACCTGAACGTAGCACTAAAAGTGCTAAGTAGCAAAAGGTTCAGATCCTTTTTGGTTCAATAGTTCGCTTCTCCGGGTGTGCGTTTTGCCGTATCTTCGAAACTAGGCCACTTTTTCTAGACTTGTATGGAAATTTCGACCGAAATTACTCAGAAAGGTCCCCGAATTCATGCTAGACAAAAAACTAAATTTTGGGAAAATTTTACATTTTTGCCCAATGTTCCCTATCAAAAAATATGTTTCGTCCTTAAAATATCACTATTATGCTCCCTGACCTCTTTCATCATTGAAAGTGCCGTAAAGGCAGTTTAAAACCTCCCCTACGAAACCGAAATCTTTGTATCCCAGCAATAGTGTAATATGTAGCTGAATTCGTGGACACTGGTATTTAGTTATAATTTTTGCTCCTCGAGCCAGAATATAATTTTCGATCGCTATTTACTTTTGCTCTGGCGAGCCTGTCGCCGCTTACGCAAAAGCAAATTAAAAACTTTGCCTTGGCGAGCCTGTCGCCGCTTTTAAGCAAAGAGAGACTAAAGACTTTGCCTTGGCGAGCCTGTCGCCGCTTAGCTAGTCTATCTCAGTCCTTTTCTTTTGTACAAAGAATAAAACAAATTATTTTCTTTTACACCTGGTCGCCGCTATGGTTTTGGCTTACCAATCCTCAATAATCTTTATTGATTCCAATCCTGAGCTTTTATAGCAATAGTATTACAGTTAAGTTTTTCAAAAAAATCTGCGCGAATCAAAAATAATTACCTAGTTCCAGGTATTTACCACCGCGTGCAATTAGGGCGCTCTAGTCGCCATCTATGTGATATTTGACATTTCGACCAGTGTCGAAACGTCAAGTGTCAAGTGTACACAACACCCTCTCTCTTTGGGAAAAAAAATTTTCTTATGTGTAAAAAGAAAATTTTTTGAATTTTAATTTTTTGATTCGCACATTACAATTTCATATAATGTTGAGGTTTCTATTAGTTTTGTTCTGACTTAATTCTATTCAATTCATTTTTCGTTAATCGAAATTTTATATACATTACAATTTCATATAATTTGATGCTATTCTTAATTTTGTTCTGACTCAATTCTATTTAATTCGTGTTTTCATATATATATGTTTCTTTTCTTGATGTTTTCTTTAGTGTAATTTTAACTTATAGTGTACATATTGTTTGACTCTATTTTTTTTTTTTGTTGTTTGTGGAAATATCTATTTGTAGGTTTATAGTTTATTACATTATGATTCTTGTCTGTGGCTTGTATAATTTTAACAAATTATTGTGATATCTTTTACATTTGTTGTTTATTAAGATATCTGAATTTACGCCATCTCTGAATTTAATTTCGTATGGTCCGTGGTATGTGTTTTGTAATTTCTTCCTATTCATATTTCGTACTAGTACTAAATCTCCTACTTTCAAGTTTGATGGTTTTGCAAAATTGTCTAATTTAAGTTTTCTTTCGTGTTTTACTCTATCGATTATTTTTCGTGCTAGACTGATACTATTTTTTAACCTGAGTTTTAGTTCATTAGCATAATTATCTATATTGTTTATTGGTTCATCTTTTTCTATTATGTCTCTAGGTAGATGAGGTAATCTGCCATATACTAGTTCGTATGGGGAATATTGTGTATCTACATGGGGGCTAGTGTTGTATGCAAAAGTATAGTAAGGTACCCATTTATCCCATTCGTAATCATTGGTAAAGTTCAATAAATATTCGTTTAATACTCTGTGATTACGTTCCACTGTCCCGAGTGTTTCATGGTGATAGGGTGTCGAGAATACTTGTTCTATTTTTAACATACTACAAATGTTTGCCATTAGCTCATTGGTGAATTCAGTTCCATTATCTGACTTCAGTTTTTTGAAAAGGCCGTGTTTTAATATTAATTGTTCAACCATTGTTTTCGCGATAGTTTTAGCGTCTTTTGATTCTATTGGATAGGCAATAACATATTTTGATAATTCGCACTGCATTGTTAGTATATATCTATAATTGTTGCTCAACCTAAGTGGCCCTACTGTGTCTATGACGATTGTTTCGAATGTGTTAGCAGGTGTGTCTGTTATAATTTGGTTTTCTTTTATGTGTTTTGTCTGTTTATTTTTAGCACAAGTTTCACAATTGTTAATAAAGGATTTTATCATTTTGTTCATATTTTTCCATATGTATTTCTGTTTGAGTTTTAATGTCGTTTTTCTCACACCTAAATGTCCTCCTACGGGTGTTGTATGGTAATCATTTATCAATTTAAATTGTATTATTTTATCTGTTATTCTTTTGGGGGGTTTGTATATTATAATTTTTAGGGTTTTTTTGCCTTTTGATTGAGTACACTGTTGTAATTTATTGAATATGTCTTTGAATTCATTTTTCCCTATTATGTTAAATATTTCATCAGTTTCTTTTAAGTATATCATTGTTATATTTCTCCTTGTCGCTATTGACGTCAGCTTCTCCAGTAACGAAACTAATTCCGATGGATTATCACTGCATTCAATTTTAACTTGGTTATTTTCAATGTTTATCTTTGTATTTTTCCCCGTTTCAAATTTTAGGTTAATTAAATTTTTTATGTCAGCCATCAATTCGCTGTTCCATATATACGTTTCATTTAATTTTGTGTTTTGGTTTTGTTCATGTGCTTCTATCGTTGGTGTGTTGTATTTCTCTCTGGTCATGTTTCTTGTGACTGCTAATATATTTTTGTTCTTAACGTTATGATCTTGTTTCGGGATCATTTCTTTTAATGTATCTGAGCTTAATTTGATTCGTGATAGTGCATCTGCATTGACGTTCATTTTTCCTTTTCGGTATATTATGTCGAAATCGTAATCACATAAATCGACTCTTATGCGTGTCATTTTTGATGATGGGTTTTTGTGTGTGAATAACGATATCAGTGGTCTATGGTCAGTGACCACCGTAAATTTATTTCCAAAAAGATATGGTTTGAAGAAATTTATTGCCCAATGAATCGCCAATAATTCTTTTTCTATCGTAGATTTGTTTACTTCATGTTTGACGAGAGTTCTACTCGCGTAAGTTATGGGTAAGTCCTGTCCTATGTCACCTTGTGACAGTACTGCGCCTAACGCATAGTCCGATGCATCCGTTGTGACTATGAATGGTTTGCTAAAGTCCGGGTATTGTAGAATTGGTGCATTCATTAGTTTGCTTTTAAGCAATTCGAATGTTGTTTGGCATTGCTGTGTCCACTTGAATTCAACTTTCTTTTTTAGTAGATCGTTTAGACATTTCGTTATTTTAGCAAAGTCGGGGATGAATCGACGGTAATAATTGGCGAATGCGACGAATCTTCTGACTTCGTCTGGATTTATTGGTACTGGATACTTTTTGATTGTATCTAGTTTTCCGGGGTCAGTGCGAACTCCATCCTTGGTTATCAGATGTCCCAGGTAAACCACTTCGCTTCTCAGGAAATTGCATTTTTTAGGGTTCAATTTAAGATTGTATTTTTTCAATCTTTCAAGTACTCGTATTAAATTTGAATTATGGTGTGCTAAACTGCAGCCGAAAACAATTATATCATCTACATATAGAAAAGCTGCTGAGTCCAGTCCACTTAGAGCTATGGTTAGCATGCGTTGAAAGCAGTTTGAAGAAATTGTCAAACCGAATGGTAGTCGTTTAAATTGATAGTGCCCTTTGTTCGTTGAGAAAGCTGTCAATGGTCGTGACTCTTTCGTAAGCTCTATTTGATGGAATGAACTTGTCATGTCTAAAGTAGAGAAATATTTAGCTCTCCCCAGACTATCTAGAACATCTTCTAGTCTTGTTAGAGGGAATTTATCGTTGACTATTTTCTTATTGAGTGCTCTAAAATCAACTACTAGTCTCCATTTATTTGCGCCTAGTTCACTCTTCTTCGGTGTTAGAAGTAGTGGTGAGTTGTAGGGGCTGGTTGAGTCCTCGATGACATTGCTGTCTAACAATTCCTGTACTTGTTTGTTTATTTCGTTAATATGTGTATGAGGTAACCTGTAATTCTTTATGTATGTCGGTGTGGTATCTGTAACTTGTATTTTTTGAGTGTAGAAGTTGTTTGTGGATAAAGCTTCACCTTCTAAGTGGAATATATGCTGGTATGTTTTAAGAATTTCTAGTAGAGACTTCTGGTCTTTCGCATTCAGATGATTTATTTTAAAATGTTTTAATATGTCTTTAAATCTTTGTTCGTCTCTGATGTTTCGGGCTACTGATTTACTTGTTTCATAAGTTTTGAAGTTTCTTAGCGGTTCGGTTTCAATTTTAAAATTTTCGAGTATTACCTCTTCTTCATTTGTGTTTAATATGTTAATGTGTTTTACGCCTTTTACTGGGATTATTGAACTGGCTATATAGACTCCTGGTTTAATCTCTTTGTTAGTGGTTACACTATCTTCTTCTATATTAATATCGATGGGACATACGTATTCACACCTTGGTGGTACTGCAACTCTTTGTTTTCTTGTAGCGATAGGTATGGTATGGTCTTCATAATTTATATTCATTGTTATTGTGTATGTTTCATAGTTTATTCTCGCTAATTTTTGGGTAAGAAAATCCCTTCCTAATATTCCGTCCGTAAGAATAGGAAAATCAGATTCCACTATTTGAAATGGAAAATTGATGTTATTTCCATCAATACTCAAATTTAAATTAGTCGTTCCAATCGACTGTATTTGTTCGTCAGTTATTCCGGAAAATTTACATCTTTTGTCTTCATTTATGATTTGATAATCCGGAATCGCACTTGCTTTACATAGTGACACATCTGCTCCAGTGTCAACCAATAATTTTAAATATTTTCTGTTATCCTTGCAGTAAATCGAGACGTAATTCTCGAGCTGTCTATTAAGTAATAATATTTTTTCTGTCTTGGTCCCGGGGTCAACTTTTATTGTTCGTTGTCGCTGGCCACCGGGCTCGTCGCGTTTCCCTGGACTATATTTATTCGTTGTCTCCTCTCGTTGAAATTTCTGTTATTAGTTCTGCTGTTATCATAGTTTCTGTGATTTCGATTTACTTCATTACTCCTTGAGTTGTGATTGTTTCTATTATTATTGTTATTTCTATAATTATTATTTCTATTAGTATTATTTTGATTCCACTCGTTATTTCTATTATTATAAGTGTTTCTGTTATTTCTGTAATTATTTGCATTGTTCATTTCACCTGATCTTGAATTATAATTGTCTCTATAATTTCTATTCTGGTTGGTGCCGTAATTTCTGTTATTGTTATAGCCATGAGACGTGTTATTACTATTAAATGTGTTTCTACTATTATGGTTATATTGTTGGTTATAATTCGGTCTTCTATTAATATACATTACATTTTCCGGTGTTCTATTACTCGTTTCAAATTCAGTTGCGATCTGTATCGCTTCTATAAATGTCTTAGGTTGCGCAGCAAAAATAGTAGGCTTAAGGGTTTCATTCAATCCGTTTTTGAAAATTGTAAGCGCGTAAGAATCATTAGACTTTACTATCACCGCCTTTTCTTGTGCAGTTGTATTTTGTCCTAGGCTATTTATTTGGATATCACTCAATTCACTAATGAGCTCAGACAATTTTTCTCCATATTTTTCTACAGTTCCGCGTTGTTGTAGCTGAGCCAATTGCGTGTGTATTTGCTGTAATGTTTTCTTACTTTTGTACCTATCTTTTAAGTATTTTTCTAGCACTGAATAATTGTTGATTTCTAATGTACTTAGTTGTACCTTCACGCTTGCTCCTAACTTTACATTTTTAACGAAATTCAATAAATTCAATTTTCCTTCTTCATTCAGACTTTCATTTAGTAACCCAATTATGGTTAAAAATGCATCCACCTCTTTTGGGTTTCCATTGAAAGTTGGTATTGATTTTAAAGCTATTTCTATATTGAAAGTTTCCATTTTATTTTCTACTGCTTGCTCTAATTTTTCCTCTAACAACTCTTTCGCTACAATATATTTATCTAAGAATGTTTTTCGCAATTCTGAACTATCTTCTGTATCTAGTACTCTTTTCTTCAAATCTTCGATATCACTTAATTTTTCTATTATGGTATCGCTTTTGTATACCCTTCCCGGAGTTTTTTTTAAATTTATTATAATTTTCGAAATGGCATTTATCTGCTCTTCCATTTAAAAAAATAATGTTCATACCATGGACCATAGGTTTTTGTTCAAAAAAAAATTTTTTTTTTGTATTCTAATAAAAATATATTGTTTTTTGTTTAGTTTTCATTTATTTTGTTTTTTTTTTTTTTTTTTTTTTTAACAACAATAATTCATTTTATTTAATACATTATTCATTCTACTGTCTTTGATTTTACATTTATGTATGTACATTTTTGTTTTTACAATTCTTCTTTATATATTTTTTTATTAGTTCGTTTGTTATATCTTCGATACGTTCGAATAACTTCCCTTGTATATCCCAGGGTGGTGGGTCATCTTCATTCGTCGCTACTCTTCTAAGCGCCGCTCGGAGTCTCCTCAAATACACCTTTTTGCCTCCGCGTTTCTTCTGTTTTCGTCTCGTGTCCTGGTATGGTATCGTAGTTAATTTCGCTTCGTCCTTCCGCGCCTGGATGATCCGCGGGTCCTCCCTTGGTTGAGGTCCTCCTTCTTTAGGAAGGTCGGATTTTTAATTTATTTGGTCCGCCGTTGGCACGGTTGCCATGTAATATGTAGCTGAATTCGTGGACACTGGTATTTAGTTATAATTTTTGCTCCTCGAGCCAGAATATAATTTTCGCTATTCACTTATCGCTATTTACTTTTGCTCTGGCGAGCCTGTCGCCGCTTACGCAAAAGCAAATTAAAAACTTTGCCTTGGCGAGCCTGTCGCCGCTTTTAAGCAAAGAGAGACTAAAGACTTTGCCTTGGCGAGCCTGTCGCCGCTTAGCTAGTCTATCTCAGTCCTTTTCTTTTGTACAAAGAATAAAACAAATTATTTTCTTGTACACCTGGTCGCCGCTATGGTTTTGGCTTACCAATCCTCAATAATCTTTATTGATTCCAATCCTGAGCTTTTATAGCAATAGTATTACAGTTAAGTTTTTCAAAAAAATCTGCGCGAATCAAAAATTATTACCTAGTTCCAGGTATTTACCACCGCGTGCAATTAGGGCGCTCTAGTCGCCATCTATGTGATATTTGACATTTCGACCAGTGTCGAAACGTCAAGTGTCAAGTGTACACAACAATAGGTCTTGGCCCGTTATGTCCCAAACAACTTTAACCCAAAATTGGCCGATTTCAGCTACTTTTGCCCTAAAAACTTTTTGAATATTTGAATAAAATACTTGCAAGTACGAATTTTAATTAATTTCATTTTCAGCAATCTCTGCTACTTGGCTTCAACCTGTACTTAAGTTAAATAGCGATATTTCAAATATCAACTACACAATTTTTTGAACACACTATGGTATCAACATAAACTACACTATCCTATACTGCTTTCCTTAACATAAACCTTCTATCTGACATTGTTTTCATTTTTGTGTTAACGCCAGATTCGAAAACTATATCATTCTGCAAAATATGAAAAACCTATCTTTTGTGGAAGTATGTTAAAATAAAAAATGACAAATGAAAAAGAACCCCATCTACAAAACACGTAGCACTACTTAGCATAAACCTTCTTTCTGCACCAGATAGAAGGTTTATGCTAAGTAATGTTATCATTTTTTCGTTGCATGTTGCAGAGAGTTTTGGCTTCCATAAAGCATTAACAGGCAACTTCCACGCTCGATACTTCCTTCGGCGGCTAAATTCGGATTTGGTATAATACCATTTCCGCCACTCCCACCACCAATGACTCCACCAGCTCCACGTCCTGCTAAATTTCCGCCGTAGATATTGTTATTCGGCACGTTTCCATTTATGTTATTCATTATATTAAACCTATTTTCAACAAATATTTTCAAAGTGAGAGCATTGCTTTCAGATGTATCGCAAAAAACGTATTTGTATCCGTGTTTAAACTTTCATTCCGTTTCAAAAAGTCCGCAGTATTTAGAAAAACACAAATCATCGGTAGTGTACTCAGAATTAAAATTTTTACCCAGAAAATATACGAATAACAAATTTTATCTGCCTGTTTCGTTCCCTAATCATCTCATTTATCAGCTACTGCATTCAATAGCAAATGCTTTCGAAACCACAAAATGTGTATATTTTAAAATGTGTATAATTTCGCTCGTATTTGGCTCCAGTTTCGTTTCAATTTCGCTCCAATTTCGCTCCAGTTTCACTCCAGTTACGCTCCAGATTCGCTCCAATTTCGCTCCAGTTTCGCTCCAAATTCGCTTCAGTTTCGCTCCAGTTTCGGTTCACTTTCGCTCCAGTTTCGGTCCAATTTCGCTCCAGTTTCGCTCCGATTTCGCTCCAAGTTCGCTCCTTTCGATCCACTTTCGCTTCAGTTTCACCCCAGTTTCGCTCCAGTTTCGCTCCAGTTTCGCTCCACTTTCGCTTCAGTTTCGCTCTAGTGTTGCTCCGATTTCGCTCCAACTTCGCTCCTTTCGCTCCACTTTCGCTCCAGTTCCGCGCCAGTGTCGCTCCAGTTTCGCTCCAGTTTCGCTTCAATTACTCTCCAGTTTGGCTCCAATTTTGCTCCAATTTCGCTCCAGTTTCGCTTGAGTTTCGCTCCAGTTTCGCTTCAGTTTCGCTCCGGTTTCACTCCAATTTCGCTTCAGTTTCGCTCCAGTTCCGCGCCAGTTTCCCTCCAGTTTCGCTCCAGTTTCGCTCCAGTTTCGCTCCGGGTTCGCTCCACTTTCGCTCCACTTTCGCTTCAGTTTCGCTCCAGTTCCACTCCAATTTCGCTCAAGTTTCGCTCCAGATTCGCTCCACTTTCGCTTCAGTTTCGCTCCCAGTTCGCTCCACTTTCGCTCCAGTTTCGCTCCAGATTCGCTCCACTTTCGCTTCAGTTTCGCTCCAATTTCGCTCCAGTTTCGTTCCAGTTTCGATTCAGTGTCGCTCCAGTTTCGCTCCAGATTCGCTTAACTTTCGCTTCAGTTTCGTTCCAGTTTTGCTCCAGTTTCGCTCCAATTTCGCTGCAGTTTCGCTCCACTTTCGCTCCCCTTTCGAATTTCGCTCCAGTTTTGCTACAGTTTCGCTCCAGTTTCGCTTATATTTCGCTCCACTTTCACTCCAGTTTCGCTTCAATTTCGCTCCAGTTTCGCTTCACTTTCGCGTCAGTTTCGCTCCAGTTTCGCTCTAGTTTCGCTCCACTTTCGCTCCAATTTCGCTGCAGTTTCGCTCCAATTTTGCTCGAATTTCACCCCAGTTTCGCTCCAGATTCGGTCCAATTTCGCTCCAGTTTCACTCCAGTATCGCCCCAGTTTCGCTCCAGTTTTGCTCCAGATTCGCTCCACTTTCGCTACAGTTTTGCTCCAGTTTCGCTCCAGTTTCGCTCCTATTTCGCTGCAGTTTCGCTCCAGTTTCGCTCTACTTTCGCTCCAGTTTTGCTCGAGATTCGCTTCAATTTCGCTCCAATTTCGCTCCAGTTTCGCTTCAGTTTCGTTTCATTTTCGCTCCAGTTTCGCTCCACTTTCTCTCCAGATTCGCTCCAATTTCGCTCCACTTTCGCTTCAGTTTGGCTAAATTTTGGCTCTAATTTCGCTCCACTTTCGCATCAGTTTCGCTCCAGTTTCGCTCCACATTTGCTCCACTTTCGCTCCAGTTTCGTTCCAGTTTCGCTCCACTTTCGCTGCAGTTTCGCTCCAGTTTTGCTCCAGTTAAACTCTACTTTCGCTTCAGTTTCGCTTCAATTCCGCTCCACTTTCGCTCCAGTTTCGCTTCAATTTCGCTCCACTTTCACTTTCACTCCAGTTTCGCTTTAATTTCGCTCCAGTTTCACTCCAGTTTCGCTCCACTTTCGCTCCAGTTTCGCTTCAATTTTGCCCCACTTTCACTTTCACTACAGTTTCGTTTTAATTTCGCTCCAGTTTCGCTCCACTTTCGCTCCACTTTCGCTCCAATGTCGCTGCAGTTTCGCTCCAATTTCGCTCCAATTTCGCCTTAGTTTCACTCCAGTTTCGCCCCAGTTTCGCTCCAGTTTCGCTCCAGATTCGCTCCACATTCGCTTCAGTTTCGCTCCAGTTTCGCTCCCGTTTCGCTGCAGTTTCGCTCCAGTTTCGCTCTACTTTCGCTCCAGTTTCGCATCACTTTCGCTTCAGTTTCGCTCCAGTTTCGCTCCAGTTTCGCTCCAATTTCGTTGCAGTTTCGCTCCAATTTCGCTGCAGTTTAGCTCCAATTTCGCCCAATTTCGCCCCAGTTTTGCTCCAGATTCGCTCTTATTTCACTCCAATTTCAATCCAGTTTCGCTTCAGTTTCGCTCCAGTTTCGCTCCACTTTCTCTCCAGTTTCGCTCCAATTTCGCTGCAGTTTCGCTCAAGTTTCGCACCACATTCGCTCCAGTTCGAACAGGTGATTGTACCTATCCGGACAAAACATAACACGGAAACCTCCCTTATTCCCATCCGAACCATGAAAAACCCTAAAATTCCCCCCCAATAACGGCTTACAAGATGGACATTCTGAAGCTCATGAAAAATTAACCCTACTTAAGGGTGAAAGTTATAACCCAGCATTATTCGCTCCAGTTTCGCTCCACTTTCGCTCGAGTTTCGAACAGGTGATTGTACCTATCCGGACAAAACATAACACGGAAACCTCCCTCATTCCTATCCGAACCATGAAAAACCATACAATTCCCCCCAATAACGGCTAACAAGATGGACATTCTGAAGCTCATGAAAAATTAACCCTACTTTAGGGTGAAAGTTATACTTCTCCCTGGAATGCGAAATCCGCGTACTGAAATTCAAAAATTTCGCACTGGTGAGTATTAGTTTCGCTCTTAACAGCGGAATTTCACGAAAGAATGCGATAATTTCGCACAAGAATGCAAAAACTTTGCGTTGTAATGCTAAAGTTTCGCTTTGTATAACGAACATTTTAGTATCCAACAATTTCGCACTGAAAGGCAAACATTTTCAACTGGATAACTAACATTTTGTACTGCAAGGTGAAAATTTCTTACTGGCGAATTAAATTCGCTCCACATGATATCGATCTCTAATTTTGCTTTCATTTTCGCTATGATTTCAATGTTATTACGCAAAAGTGAAGCTAAATTTGAACGAAATTTTGGGAAAATAGAGCGAAATCGAAAATTGACCGAAATGAATATGAAATCAGCAAGCTAGAATATGTCGGACAGGAGAGCGAAAATTTCACAGTGAATTGCGAAAATGTCGCACTAGAATCCAAAATTTTTGCACTGATATGCGAAAATTTCACACTTGAATGCAAAAATTTTGCATTAAAATGACCCGATTTCACTATAGAATGCGAAATTGCTGCAATGCTTGCGAAAATTTTGCAATTAAGTGCGAAAATTTCGGAATGGAATACGAACATCTCGCATCGAAGAGCAAAAACTTCCCATTGGCATGACGAAATTTCGCAATAGATCGCAAAACTTAGTCATTTGCATCTGAACTTTTCGCACAAAAAAGCGAAAATTTCAAACGGAATGTCATACATTTTGCACCGGAACACAAAAGTGTCGCGCTGGAGGACGAAAATTTCACAGTGGATTGCAAAAATTTCGCACTAAAATCCAACAATTTCGCACTGAAATGAAAAACTTTTCCACTGGACAACTAAAATTTTGTACTGTTAGGTGAAAATTTCTTACTGGCGCATTAAATTCGCTCCACATGATATCGATCTCTAATTTTGCTTATATTTTCGCAAAATTTGAACGAAATTCAGGGAGAATAGCGCGAAATCGAAAATTGACCGAAATGAATATGAAATCAGCAAGCTAGAATATGTCGGACAGGAGAGCGAAAATTTCACAGTGAATTGCGAAAATGTCGCACTAGAATCCAATATTTTTGCACTGATATGCGAAAATTTCACACTGGAATGCGAAAATTTTGCATCAAAATGCAACGATTTCGCAATGGAATGCGAAACCTTCGCTTTAGATAACAAAAATTTCGCATTATCATGAGACAATTTCGTCATAGAACGCAAACATTTTTCACTTGAATGTTAACATTTCGCACTGAAAAGCGAAACTTGTGCTCTGGAATGCGTATACTTCTCACCGGAATGCGAAAGTTTCGCACTAGATTCTAACAATTTCGCACTGATATGCAAAAATTTTGCACAGGAATGCGAAAATTTAGCACTGGAATTATAACATTTTGGACTAATATGCTAACAAGAGCGAAAGTTCTGCACTAAACTTCCCACGAAAGAGCGAAAATTTCGCATTTCAGTCCTCTGCGAAATCATCGCATTCATTTCCGAAATTTTCTTTGTTAAGAGTGAAATTTACTTTCGCGAAATAATACTGAAATCATAGCGAAAATGAAAGCAAATTTAAATTTCGCACTAGAATCCAAAAATTTCGGACTGAAATGCGAAAGTTTCACACTAGAATGTGAAAATTTTGCATTGTTATATAACAATTTCCTAATAAATTACGAAAATTCCCATTGGCATGAGGAAATTCCGCACTAGAACGCAAACATTTTATACTTGAATGTTAACATTTCGCACTGACAAGCGAAACTTTCGCGCTGGAGTGCCAATATTTCTCCCTGGAATGCGAAATCTGCGTACTGATATTCAAAAATTTCGCACTGGTGAGTAATAGTTTCGCTCTTAACAGCGGAATTTCACGAAAGAATGCGATAATTTCGCACAAGAATGCAAAAACTTTGCGTTGTAATGCTAAAGTTTCGCTTTGTATAACGAACATTTTAGTATCCAACAATTTCGCACTGAAAGGCAAACATTTATTTTCAACTGGATAACTAAAATTTTGTACTGCAAGGTGAAAATTTCTTACTGGCGAACTAAATTCACTCCACATGATATCGATCTCTTATTTTGCTTTCATTTTGGCTATGATTTCAATGTTATTCCGCAAAAAAGAAGCGAAATTTGAATGAAATTTTGGGAAAACAGAGCGAAATCGAAAATTGACCGAAATGAATATGAAATCAGCAAGCTAGAATATGTCGGACAGGAAAGCGAAAATTTCACAGTGAATTGCGAAAATGTCGGACTAGAATCCAAAATTTTTGCACTGATATGCGAAAATTTCACACTGGAATGCGAAAATTTTGCATCAAAATGCAACGATTTCACAATGGAATGCGAAACCTTCGCTTAAGATAACAAAAATTTCGCATTATCATGAGACAATTTCGCCATAGAACGCAAACATTTTTCACTTGAATGTTAACATTTCGCACTGAAAAGCGAAACTTGTGCTCTGGAATGAGTATACAGACAAAATCGATAATTTCAAACAGAATTGCATACATTTTGCACTGGAATACGAATATGTTTTATATGTCAAATTTCGTATTGTAAAGCCAAAATTTCGCACTGGAGATATAAATTCGCTTCACGTGATATCGGTCTCTAAATTTGCTTTCATTTTCGCTATGATTTGTCTATTATTTCGCGAAAGTAAATTTCACTCTTAACAAAGGAAATTTCGGAAAAGAATGCGATGATTTCGCAGAGGAATGCTAAAACTTTGCGTTGTGATGCTAAAATTTCGCAATGTACCACGAAAATTTCGGACTGATATACAAAAATTCCGCATTAGAAAGCGAAAATTTCGCACTGAAATGCGAAAATTTCGCACAAAAGAGCGAAAACTTCAAACGGAATGTCATACAGTTTGCACCGGAACACGAATATGTCGCGGTGGAGGAAGAAAATTTCACGGTGGATTGCAAAAAATGCGCACTAGTATCCAACAATTTCACACTGAAAGGCGAAAATTCTCCACTGGATAACTAAAATTTTGTACTGTAAGGTCATACATTTTGCACCGGAACACGAATATGTCGCGCTGGAGGAAGAAAATTTCACGGTGAATTGCGAAAATTGCGAACTAGTATCCAACAATTTCACACTGAAAGGCAAAAATTTTCCACTGGATAAATAAAATTTCGTACTGTAAGGTGAAAATTTCTTACTGGCGCATTAAATTCCCATTGGCATGAGGAAATTCCGCACTAGAACGCAAACATTTTATACTTGAATGTTAACATTTCGCACTGACAAGCGAAACTTTCGCGCTGGAGTGCCAATATTTCTCCCTGGAATGCGAAATCTGCGTACTGATATTCAAAAATTTCGCACTGGTGAGTAATAGTTTCGCTCTTAACAGCGGAATTTCACGAAAGAATGCGATAATTTCGCACAAGAATGCAAAAACTTTGCGTTGTAATGCTAAAGTTTCGCTTTGTATAACGAACATTTTAGTATCCAACAATTTCGCACTGAAAGGCAAACATTTATTTTCAACTGGATAACTAAAATTTTGTACTGCAAGGTGAAAATTTCTTACTGGCGAACTAAATTCGCTCCACATGACATCGATCTCAAATGTTGCTCTCATTTTCGCTATGATTTCAATGTTATTACGCAAAAGTGAAGCGAAATTTGAACGAAATTTTGGGAAAATAGAGCGAAATCGAAAATTGACCGAAATTAATTGAATATGTCGGACAGGAGAGCGAAAATTTCACAGTGAATTGCGAAAATGTCGCACTAGAATCCAAAATTTTTGCACTGATATGTGACAAATTCACACTTGAATACAAAAATTTCGCATTGAAATGAAACGATTTCGCAATGGAATGCGAAATTGTTGCCATGCTTGCGTAAATTTCGCCCTTAACAGCGAAAATTTCGGAATGGAATACGAAAATTTCGCACCAAAGAGCAAAAAATTCCCATTGGCATGACGAAATTTCGCACTAGAACGCAAAACTTAGTCATTTGCATGTGAACTTTTCGCACAAAAAAGCGAAAATTTCAAACGGAATGTCATACATTTTGCACCGGAACACAGAAGTGTCGCGCTGGAGGACGAAAATTTCACAGTGGATTGCAAAAATTTCGCACTAAAATCCAACAATTTCACACTGAAATGAAAAACTTTTCCACTGGACAACTAAAATTTCGTACTGTAAGGTGAAAATTTCTTACTGGCGCATTAAATTCGCTCCACATGATACCGATCTCTAATTTTGCTTCTATTTTCGCAAAATTTGAACGAAATTCAGGGAAAATAGCGCGAAATCGAAAATTGACCGAAATTAAGTGTAACTTTTCGCACTGAAATCGAAACTTTCGCGCTGCAGCGCAAATATTTCTCCCTGGAATGCAAAAGCTTTGTACTGATATTCGATAATTTCACACTGGAGAGCGAAAATTTCGCTCTAGACAGTGAACATTTCGCAATAGAATGCAAAAATTTCACGTTATAATGCTATAATTTCGCATTGTACCACGAACATTTCACACTCATACAAAATTACGGAGTGGAGTTCGATATTTTCGCACAAGAATGCAAAACCTTCATGATTTACTGCTAATAGTTCGCAATGTATCACGAAAATTTCGCACTGATATACGAAAATTCCGCATTGGCAAGCAAAAATTTCACACTGACATGCGAAAATTTCACACCGAAGAGCGAAAATTTCAAACGAAATGGATACATTTTGCACTGGGACATATAACGCGCTGGAGGACGAAAATTTGAAAGTGGATTGCGAAAACACATAAGAATCCAAAATTTTCGCACTGAAATGCGAAAATTTCACACTGGAATGTGAAAATTTCACATTGTTATAAATAAATTCGCAATCGAATACGAAAATTTCCATTGGCATTTGGAAATTCAGCACTAGAACGCAAACATTTTTCACTTGAATGTTAGCATTTCGCACTGACAAGCAAAACTTTTGCACTGAAATGCGAAAATTTCGCACCGAAATGCGAAAATTTTGCACAAGAGAGCGAAAATTTCAAACGGAATGTCATACATTTTGCACCGGAACACGAATATGTCGCGCTGAGATTTTTGATTATTTAATTTAAATAATTTTTTTTGAATTTTTGATTATTTAATTTAAATTTATTAATTTATTAAATTTTTGTTTACTTGAAGTTTTTATATGAAAGTTTTATTCTTGCTTAAAAATTTGTTTATAATTTATTTTACATGTAAATTTTTGTATGAATATATTTTAAATTAAAAATTTAAATTACTAAATTTATTCGCAGTAATTGAGATTATCAATATATTCACGGTGGATTGCAAAATTTGCGCACTAGTATCCAACAATTTCGCACTGAAAGGCAAAAATTTTCCACTGGATAACTAAAATTTTGTACTGTTAGGTGAAAATTTCTTACGGGCGAACTAAATTCGCTCCACATGACATCGATCTCTAATTTTGCTTTCATTTTCGCTATGCTTTCAATGTTTTTACGCAAAAGTGAAGCGAAATTTGAACGAAATTTTGGGAAAATAGAGCGAAATCGAAAATTGACCGAAATTAATAGAATATGTCGGACAGGAGAGCGAAAATTTCACAGTGAATTGCGAAAATGCACTAGAATCCAAAATTTTTGCACTGATATGTGACAATTTCACACCTGAATGCAAAAAATTCGCATTGAAATGAAACGCTTTCGCAATGGAATGCGAAATTGCTGCCATGCTTGCGTAAATTTCGCCCTTAACAGCGAAAATTTCGGAATGAAATACGAGAATTTCGCACCAAAGAGCAAAAAATTCCCATTGGCATGACGAAATTTCGCACTAGAACGCAAAACTTAGTCATTTGCATGTGAACTTTTCGAACAAAAAAGCGAAAATTTCAAACGGAATGTCATACATTTTGCACCGGAACACAAAAGTGTCGCGCTGGAGGAAGAAAATTTCACATTGATATGCAAAAATTTCGCACTAAAATCCAACAATTTCGCACTGAAATGAAAAACTTTTCCACTGGACAACTAAAATTTCGTACTGTTAGGTGAAAATTTCTTACTGGCGCATTAAATTCGCTCCACATGATATCGATCTCAAATTTTGCTTATATTTTCGCAAAATTTGAACGAAATTCAGGGAAAATAGCGCGAAATCGAAAATTGACCGAAATGAATATGAAATCAGCAAGCTAGAATATGTCGGACAGGAAAGCGAAAATTTCACAGTGAATTGCGAAAATGTCGCACTAGAATCCAAAATTTTTGCACTGATATGCGAAAATTTCACACTGGAATGCGAAAATTTTGCAACAAAATGCAACGATTTCGCAATGGAATGCGAAACCTTCGCTTTAGATAACAAAAATTTCGCATTATCATGAGACAATTTCGCCATAGAACGCAAACATTTTTCACTTGAATGTTAACATTTCGCACTGAAAAGCGAAACTTGTGCTCTGGAATGCGTATACTTCTCACCGGAATGCGAAAGTTTAGCACTAGATTTCAGCAATTTCGCACTGATCTGCAAAAATTTTGCACGGGAATGCGAAAATTTAGCACTGGAATTATAACATTTTGGACTGATATACTAAAATTTTTGTCCAAAGAGCGAAAGTTCTGCACTGGACTGCGAAAATTTCTCACTGGAAAGCGAACATTTCACACTGGAGAGCGAAAATTTCGCACTGGAAAGCGAAAATTTCGGGACACTGAGAGCCAAATTGGCAAATAAGAGCGAAGTAGGAGTGAATTGAGAGCGAAATTGAAACGGAATCAGGGCAAAGAGGAGCGTAATTGGATCGAAATTAGAGTGAAATCGGCGAAGTTGAAGCGAAATTGGTCCAAAATCACAGCGAAATCGGACCGAAACTAATAAGAAATCAGCAATTTAAATTTCGCACTAGAATCCAAAAATTTCGGACTGAAATGCGAAAGTTTCACACTAGAATGTGAAAATTTCGCATTGTTATTAAACAAATTCGCAATAAAATACGAAAATTCCCATTGGCATAGGGAAATTCCGCACTAGAACGCAAACATTTTTACTTGAATGTTAACATTTCGCACTGACAAGCGAAACTTTCGCGCTAGAGTGCGAATATTTCTCCCTGGAATGCGAAATCTGCGTACTGATATTCAAAAATTTCGCACTGGTGAGTAAACATTTCGCTCTTAACAGCGGACTTTCACGAAAGAATGCGATAATTTCGCACAAGAATGCAAAAACTGCGTTGTAATGCTAAAATTTTGCTATGTATAACGAAAATTTCGCACTGATATACCCAAATTCCGCACTGGAAAGTGAAAAATTCGCACCGAAATGCAAAAATTTCAGACAAAATCGATAATTTCAAACAGAATTGCATACATTTTGCACTGGAATACGAATATGTTTTATATGTCAAATTTCGTATTGTAAAGCCAAAATTTCGCACTGGAGATATAAATTCGCTTCACGTGATATCGGTCTCTAAATTTGCTTTCATTTTCGCTATGATTTGTCTATTATTTCGCGAAAGTAAATTTCACTCTTAACAAAGGAAATTTCGGAAAAGAATGCGATGATTTCGCAGAGGAATGCTAAAACTTTGCGTTGTGATGCTAAAATTTCGCAATGTACCACGAAAATTTCGGACTGATATTCAAAAATTCCGCATAAGAAAGCGAAAATTTCGCACTGAAATGCGAAAATTTCGCACAAAAGAGCGAAAACTTCAAACGGAATGTCATACAGTTTGCACCGGAACACGAATATGTCGCGCTGGAGGAAGAAAATTTCACGGTGAATTGCAAAAAATGCGCACTAGTATCCAACAATTTCACACTGAAAGGCAAAAATTCTCCACTGGATAACTAAAATTTTGTACTGTAAGGTCATACATTTTGCACCGGAACACGAATATGTCGCGCTGGAGGAAGAAAATTTCACGGTGAATTGCGAAAATTGCGAACTAGTATCCAACAATTTCACACTGAAAGGCAAAAATTTTCGACTGGATAAATAAAATTTTGTATTGTAAGGTGAAAATTTCTTACTGGCGAACTAAATTCGCTCCACATGACATCGATCTCTAATGTTGCTTTCATTTTCGCTATGATTTCAATGTTTTTACGCAAAAGTGAAGCGAAATTTGAACGAAATTTTGGGAAAATAGAGCGAAATCGAAAATTGACCGAAATTAATAGAATATGTCGGACAGGAGAGTGAAAATTTCACAGTGAATTGCGAAAATGTCGCACTAGAATCCAAAATTTTTGCACTGATATGTGACAAATTCACACTTGAATACAAAAATTTCGCATTGAAATGAAACGATTTCGCAATGGAATGCGAAATTGTTGCCATGCTTGCGTAAATTTCGCCCTTAACAGCGAAAATTTCGGAATGGAATACGAAAATTTCGCACCAAAGAGCAAAAAATTCCCATTGGCATGACAAAATTTCGCACTAGAACGCAAAACTTAGTCATTTACATGTGAACTTTTCGCACAAAAAAGCGAAAATTTCATACGGAATGTCATACATTTTGCACCGGAACACAGAAGTGTCGCGCTGGAGGACGAAAATTTCACAGTGGATTGCAAAAATTTCGCACTAAAATCCAACAATTTCACACTGAAATGAAAAACTTTTCCACTGGACAACTAAAATTTCGTACTGTAAGGTGAAAATTTCTTACTGGCGCATTAAATTCGCTCCACATGATATCGATCTCTAATTTTGCTTCTATTTTCGCAAAATTTGAACGAAATTCAGGGAAAATAGCGCGAAATCGAAAATTGACCGAAATTAATATGAAATCAGCAAGCAATATGTGGGACAGGCGAGCGAAAATTTCACAGTGAATTGCGAAAATGGCGCACTAGAATCCCACAATTTTGCACTGATATGCGAAAATTTCACACTGGAATGCGAAAATTTTGCATCAAAATGAAACAATTTCGCAATGGAATGCGCAACCTTCGCTTTAGATAACAAAAATTTCGCATTAGCATGAGACAATTTCGCACTAGAACGCAAACATTTTTCACTTGAATGTTAACATTTCGCACTGAAAAGCGAAACTTGTGCTCTGTCCGCACTAGAACGCAAACATTTTACTTGAATGTTAACATTTCGCACTGACAAGCGAAACTTTCGCCCTGGAGTGCGAATATTTCACCCTGGAATGCGAAATCTGTGTACTGATATTCAAAAATCGCGCTGGAGGAAGAAAATTTCACGGTGGACTGCACAAATTGCGCACTAGTATCCAACAATTTCGCACTGAAAGGCAAAAATTTTCCACTTGATAACTAAAATTTTGTACTGTAAGGTCATACATTTTGCACCGGCAAGTTTCGCTTTGTATAACGAAAATTTTAGTATCCAACAATTTCGCACTGAAAGGCAAAAATTTTCAACTGGATAACTAAAATTTTGTACTGCAAGGTGAAAATTTCTTACTGGCGAACTAAATTCGCTCCACATGATATCGATCTCAAATTTTGCTTTCATTTTGGCTATGATTTCAATGTTATTACGCAAAAGTGATGCGAAATTTGAACGAAATTTTGGGAAAATAGAGCGAAATCGAAAATTGACCGAAATGAATATGAAATCAGCAAGCTAGAATATGTCGGACGGGAGAGCGAAAATTTCACAGTGAATTGCGAAAATGTCGCACTAGAAACCAAAATGTTTGCACTGATATGCGAAAATTCCACACTGGAATGCGAAAATGTTGCATCAAAATGCAACGATTTCGCAATGGAATGCGAAACCTTCGCTTTAGATAACAAAAATTTCGCATTATCATGAGACAATTTCGCCATAGAACGCAAACATTTTTCACTTGAATGTTAACATTTCGCACTGAAAAGCGAAACTTGTGCTCTGGAATGCGTATACTTCTCACCGGAATGCGAAAGTTTCGCACTAGATTCTAACAATTTCGCACTGATATGCAAAAATTTTGCACGGGAATGCGAAAATTTAGCACTGGAATTATAACATTTTGGACTAATATGCTAACAAGAGCGAAAGTTCTGCACTAAACTTCCCACGAAAGAGCGAAAATTTCGCATTTCAGTCCTCTGCGAAATCATCGCATTCATTTCCGAAATTTTCTTTGTTAAGAGCGAAATTTACTTTCGCGAAATAATACTGAAATCATAGCGAAAATGAAAGCAAATTTAAATTTCGCGCTAGAATCCAAAAATTTCGGACTGAAATGCGAAAGTTTCACACTAGAATGTGAAAACTTTGCATTGTTATATAACAATTTCCTAATAAATTACGAAAATTCCCATTGGCATGAGGAAATTCCGCACTAGAATACATACATTTTATACTTGAATGTTAACATTTCGCACTGACAAGCGAAACTTTCGCGCTGGAGTGCCTATATTTCTCCCTGGAATCCGAAATCTGCGTACTGATATTCAAAAATTTCGCACTGGTGAGTAATAGTTTCGCTCTTAACAGCGGAATTTCACGAAAGAATGCGATAGTTTCGCACCAGAATGCAAAAACTTTGCGTTGTAATGCTAAAGTTTCGCTTTGTATAACGAACATTTTAGTATCCAACAATATCGCACTGAAAGGCAAACATTTTCAACTGGATAACTAAAATTTTGTACTGCAAGGTGAAAATTTCTTACTGGCGAACTAAATTCACTCCACATGATATCGATCTCTAATTTTGCTTTCATTTTCGCTATGATTTCAATGTTATTACGCAAAAAAGAAGCGAAATTTGAATGAAATTTTGGGAAAATAGAGCGAAATCGAAAATTGACCGAAATGAATATGAAATCAGCAAGCAAGAATATGTCGGACAGGAAAGCGAAAATTTCACAGTGAATTGCGAAAATGTCGCACTAGAATCCAAAATGTTTGCACTGATATGCGAAAATTTCACACTGGAATGCGAAAATTTTGCATCAAAATGCAACGATTTCGCAATGGAATGCGAAACCTTCGCTTTAGATAACAAAAATTTCGCATTATCATGAGACAATTTCGCCATAGAACGCAAACATTTTTCACTTGAATGTTAACATTTCGCACTGAAAAGCGAAACTTGTGCTCTGGAATGCGTATACTTCTCACCGGAATGCGAAAGTTTAGCACTAGATTCCAACAATTTCGCACTGATCTGCAAAAATTTTGCACGGGAATGAGAAAATTTAGCACTGGAATTATAACATTTTGGACTGATATACTAAAATTTTTGTCCAAAGAGCGAAAGTTCTGCACTGGACTGCGAAAATTTCTCACTGGAAAGCGAACATTTCACACTGGAGAGCGAAAATTTCGCACTGGAAAGCGAAAATTTCGGGACACTGAGAGCCAAATTGGCAAATAAGAGCGAAGTAGGAGTGAATTGAGAGCGAAATTGAAACGGAATCAGAGCAAATAGGAGCGTAATTGGATCGAAATTAGAGTGAAATCGGAGCGAAAACGCGTTGAAATCGAAGCGAAGTTGAAGCGAAATTGGTCCAAAATCACAGCGAAATCGGACCGAAACTAAAAAGAAATCAGCAATTTAAATTTCGCACTAGAATCCAAAAATTTCGGACTGAAATGCGAAAGTTTCACACTAGAATGTGAAAATTTCGCATTGTTATTAAACAAATTCGCAATAAAATACGAAAATTCCCATTGGCATAGGGAAATTCCGCACTAGAACGCAAACATTTTTACTTGAATGTTAACATTTCGCACTGACAAGCGAAACTTTCGCGCTAGAGTGCGAATATTTCTCCCTGGAATGCGAAATCTGCGTACTGATATTCAAAAATTTCGCACTGGTGAGTAAACATTTCGCTCTTAACAGCGGACTTTCACGAAAGAATGCGATAATTTCGCACAAGAATGCAAAAACTGCGTTGTAATGCTAAAATTTTGCTATGTATAACGAAAATTTCGCACTGATATACCAAAATTCCGCGCTGGAAAGTGAAAAATTCGCACCGAAATGCAAAAATTTCAGACAAAATCGATAATTTCAAACAGAATTGCATACATTTTGCACTGGAACACGAATATGTTTTATATGTCAAATTTCGTATTGTAAAGCCAAAATTTCGCACTGGAGATTCACGTGATATCGGTCTCTAAATTTGCTTTCATTTTCGCTATGATTTGTCTATTATTTCGCGAAAGTAAATTTCACTCTTAACAAAGGAAATTTCGGAAAAGAATGCGATGATTTCGCAGAGGAATGCTAAAACTTTGCGTTGTGCTGCTAAAAGTTCGCAATGTTTCACGGAAATTTCGGACTGATATACAAAAATTCCGCATTAGAAAGCGAAAATTTCGCACTGAAATGCGAAAATTTCGCACAAAAGAGCGAAAACTTCAAACGGAATGTCATACAGTTTGCACCGGAACACGAATATGTCGCGCTGGAGGAAGAAAATTTCACGGTGAATTGCAAAAAATGCGCACTAGTATCCAACAATTTCACACTGAAAGGCAAAAATTCTCCACTGGATAACTAAAATTTTGTACTGTAAGGTGATACATTTTGCACCGGAACACGAATATGTCGCGCTGGAGGAAGAAAATTTCACGGTGAATTGCAAAAATTGCGCACCGGAACACGAATATGTCGCGCTGGAGGAAGAAAATTTCACGGTGAATTGCAAAAATTGCGAACTAGTATCCAACAATTTCACACTGAAAGGCAAACATTTTCCACTGTATAAATAAAATTTTGTATTGTAATGTGAAAATTTCTTACTGGCTCCAATTTCGCTCCAATTTCGCCTTAGTTTCACTCCAGTTTCGCCCCAGTTTCGGCTGAGGGACACCTCCCTCAGCCCCACCGGGCTGTGGGAGGAAGGGCTGAGGGAAGAGTGGCTGAGGGACACCTCCCTCAGCCCCACCGGGCTGTGGGAGGAAGGGCTGAGGGAAGAGTGGCTGAGGGAAGAGGGGCTGAGGAAGGAGGCGCTGAGGGAAGAGGGGCTGAGGGAGGAGGGGCAGAGGAAGGAGGGGCTTAGGGAAGAGGGGCTGAAGGAGAAGGGGCTGAGGAAGGAGTGGCCGAGGAAGGAGGGGCTGAGAGTGGACGGGCTGATAGAGGAGGGGCTTAAGGAGGAGGGGCTGAAGAAGGACGGGCTGAGGGAGGAGGGGCCGAGGGAGGAGGGGCCGAGGGAGGAGGGGCTGAAGAAGGAGGCGCTAAGGGAAGAGAGGCTGAGCGAGCAAGGGCTGAGAGAGCAAGGGCTGAGAGAGGATCGGCTGAGAAGGGAGGGGATGAGGGAAGAAGGGCTGAGGAAGCAGGGACTGAGGGAGGAGGGGCTGAGGGAGGAGGAGCTGAGGGTGGAGGAGCTGATGGAAGAGGGGGTGAGAGAGGAGGAGCTGAGGAAGAAGGGCTGAGGAAGCAGGGACTGAGGGAGGAGGGGCTGAGGGAGAAGGGGCTGAGGGAACAGGGCTGAGGGAGGAGGGGCCGAGGGAGGAGGGGCTGAAGAAGGAGGCGCTAAGGGAAGAGAGGCTGAGCGAGCAAGGGCTGAGACAGCAAGGGCTGAGAGAGGATTGGCTGAGAAAGGAGGGGCTGAGGGAGGTGGGGCTGAAGGAGAAGGGGCTGAGGGAAGAGGGCTGAGGGAGGAGGGGCCGTGGGAGGAGGGGCTGAAGAAGGAGGGGCTAAGGGAAGAGGGGCTGAGCGAGCAAGGGCTGAGAGATAATCGGCTGAGAAAGGAGGGGCTGGGGAAAGGGGGGTTAGGAAGGAGGGGCTGAGGGAGGAGGGGCTGAGGGAGAAGGGGCTGAGGGAAGAGAGCTGAGGGCGGAGGGGCCAAGGGAGGAGGGGCTGTAGAAGGAGGAGCTGAGGGAGGAGGGGCTAAGAAGGAGAGGTTGTGGGAGGAGGAGCTGAGGGAAAAGGGGCTGAGGGAGGAAGAGCTGAGGGAGGAGGGGCTGAGCGAGGAATGGCGGAGGGAGGAGGGGCTGTGGGAGGAGGAGCTGAGGGAAAAAGGGCTGAGGGTGGAGGATCTGAGGGAGGAGGGGCTGAGGAAGGAGGGGCTGAGGAAGGAAGGGCTGGGGGAAGAGGGGCTGAGGGAGAAGGGGCTGAGAAAGGATCGGCTGAGAAAGGATCGGCTGAGAAGGGAGGGGCTGAGGGAAGAGGGGCTGAGGAAGGAGGGGCTGAGGAAGGAGGGGCTGTGGGAGGAGTGGGTGAGGGAGGAGGGGCTGAGGGAAGAGGTCCTGAGGGAGGAGGACCTGAGGGATGAGGGCCTGGGGGAGGAGGGACTGAGGGAGGTTGGACTGAAGGAGGAGGGGCTGAGGGAGGAGGGGCTGAGGGAGGAAGGGCTGAGGGAGGAGGGGCTGAGTGAGGAGGGGCTGCGTGAGGAGGGGCTGAAGGTGGAGGGGCTGAGGGATGAGGGGCTGAGGGAGGAGGGAGGAGGGGCTGAGGGAGGAGGGGCTGAGTGAGGAGGGGCTGAGGGAGGAGGGGCTGAGTGAGGAGAGGCTGAGGGAAGAGGGGCTGAGGGAGGAGAGGCTGAGGGAGGAGAGGCTGAGGGAGGAGGGGCTGTGGGAGGAGGGGCTGAGGGAGGAGGGGCTGAAAGAGGAGGGGCTGAGGAAGGAGGGGCTGAGGGAAGAGGGGCTGAGGGAGGAAAGGCTGAGAGAGGAGGGGCTGAGGAAGGAGGGGCTGAGGGAAATGGGGCTGAGGGAGGAGGGCTGAGGAAGGAGGGGCTGAAGGAGGAGGTGCTGATAGACGAAGGGCTGAGTAAAGTTGGGCTGAGGGAGGAGGGGCTGAAGGAGGAAGGGCTGAGGAAAGAGGGGCTGAGGGAGGATAGGCTGAGAGAAGATGGGCTGAGGGAGAAGGGGCACAGGGAGGAGATACTGGGGAAGGAGAGCTGGGGGAGGAGGGGCTGAGGGAGGAGGGGCTGAGGGAGGAAGGGCTGAGGAACGAAGGGCCCAGGGAGGAGGGGCTCAGGAAAGAGGGGCTGAGGGAGGAGGGGCTGAGGGAGGAGGGGCTGAGAGAGGAGGGGCTGAGGAAATAGTTGCTGAGGGAAGAGGGGCTGGACGGAGGAGAGGCTTGGGGAAGAGGGGCCGAAGAAAAGGGGCTGAGTGGTGGGTGGCTGAGGGAGGAGGGGCTTAGAGAGGATCGGCTGAGAAAACAGGGGCTGCAAGTTTTTGCTCCATAGTGCGAAATTTTCGTATTCTATTGTAAGATTGTGCATAACAATGCATTACAGTGCGGATATGTCGCATCCATTTTTGCTCTTGATTGCTGATTTGTTATTCATTTCGGTCAGTTTTTCAATTTCACCATATTTTCCTGGAATTTCGTTTCAATTTCGCTTTTTTTCGCGAGATAACACATATTCTTGTTCCAGTTCAAAATGTGTGCAATTCGGTTTGAAATTATCGATGTCCTGTCTGAAATTTTCGCATATCTGTGCGAATTTTTCACTTTCCAGTGCGGAACTTTTGTTTATCAGTGCGAAATTTTGGTGGTACAATGCGGAATTTAAGCATTCAACGCAAAGTTTTTGCATTCTTGTGCGAAATGATCGAATTTTGTATAACAGTGTGAAAGTTTCGTGATACAAAGCGAACTGTTAGCAGTAAATCGTGAAGGTTTTGCATTCTTGTGCGAACTTATGGAACTCCAGTCCGTAATTTTGTAAAAGAGTGTGAAATTTTTGTGGTACAATGCGAAATTATAGGATTACAACGTGAAGTTTTTGCATTCTATTGCGAAATGTTCACTGTTTAGAGCGAAATTTTCGCTCTGCAGTGCGAAATTTTCGAATATCAGTACAACACTTTCGCATTCCAGAGATAAATATTTGCATTCCAGCGCGAAAGTTTTGATTTCAGTGCGAAAAGCTCACATGCAAGTGACTAAGTTTTGCGCTCTAGTGCGAAATTTCGTCATGCCAATGGGAATTTTTTCCTCTCCAGTGCAACATTTTCGTATTCCATTGCGAAATTTTTGCATTGTTGCTTTGCGAAATTGTTACAATCAATTTTCGGATTTCAGTCCGCACTTTTCGGATTACATTGTGATATTTTCCCATTCCAGGATAGAATTTTCACTCTTTGGAGGAAAATTTGCGCGATTCAGTGCAAAACTTTCGCTGTTATATGAAACTTTTTGAATATCAGTGCGAAATTTTCGCAATCCAGTGCGATTTATCATCCGGTTAGAAATTATCGCATTCTAGTGCGAAATATTCGCATTTCAGTTCGCATTACAACGCGAAGTTTCTGCATTCCTGTCGCATGACATTGCAAAATTTTCGCGAAATTTTCAAATCCCGGTGAAAAAAATTCGCATTCCAGAGCGAAAATTTTGCTACTCGGTGCGAAATGTTAGCATTAGAGGGTAAATTTTTGGGTTTAAGTGTGACATTGTCCCATTCCAATGCGAAATATTTGCTATCCAGTGCGAAGGTTTCGAATTCCCTTGCGAAATTGTTGCATTTTGATGCGAAATTCTACATTGATGCGAAATTCCAGTGTGAAATCTTCGCTTATCAGCGAAAAAATTTTGGAGTCTAGTGCGACATCTTCGCAATTCACTGTGAAATTTCGCTCTCTTGTCCGACATATTCTAGCTTGCTGATTTCATATTAATTTCGGTCAATTTTCGATTTCGCTCTATTTTCCCAAAATTTCGTTCAAATTTCGCTTCACTTTTGCGTAATAACATTGAAATCATAGCGAAAATGAAAGCGAAATTAGAGATCGATAGCATGTGGAGCGAATTTAGCTCGCCAGTAAGAAATTTCCACCTTACAGTACAAAATTTTAGTTATCCAGTGGAAAATTTTTGCCTTTCAGTGCGAAATTGTTGGATACTAGTGCGCAATTTTTGCAATCCACAGTGAAATTTTCTTTGTTAAGAGTGAAATTTACTTTATAAAATAATAGTGAAATCGTAGCGCAAATGAAAGCAAATTTAGCAAAAAAAAGCAAAAAAAAAGCAAATCACGTGAAGCGAATTTATATCTCCAGTGCGAAATTTTCGTATTTTATTTTAAAATTGTGCATACAATGCATAACAGTGCGAGAATTTCGCATCTACTGCCGCTTTAGATTGCTAATTTGTTATTCATATCGGTCACTTTTTCAATTTCACTCTATTTTCCCTCGAATTTCGTTTAAATTTCGCTTTACTTTCGCGAAATAATAGTGAAATCATAGCGAAAATGAAAGCAAATTAAGAGATTGATATCATGTGAAGCGAATTTCTATCTCCAGTGCGAAATTTTCGCTTTACAGTAAAAAATTTTACATAGAACACATATTCGTGTTTCAGTTCAAAATGTATGCAATTCTGTTTGAAATTACCGATTTTCTGTCTGAAATTTTCGCATTTCAGTGCGAATTTTCTTCTTTCCAGTGCGGAATTTTGGTAAATCAGTGCGAAATTTTAGTGGTACAGAGCGAAATTTTAGTATTACAACGCAAAGGTTTTGCATTTTTATGCGAACTTATGGCATTCTTTCGTGAAACTCCGCTGTTTAGAGCGAAATTTTTAATCACCAGTGCGAATTTTCGAATATCAGTACGCAGATTTCGCATTCCAGCGAGAAATATTCGCACTCCAGCGCGAAAGTTTCGCTTGTCAGGGCGAAATGCTAACATTCAAGTGAAAAATGTTTGCGTTCTAGTTCTGAATTTCCTAATGCCAACGGGAATTTTCGTATTCGATTGCAAATTTGTTCTACAGCAATGTGAAATTTTCACATTCTAGTGTAAAACTTTCGCATTTCAGTGCGAAAATTGTGGATTCTAATGTGTTTTCGCAATCCACTTTCAAATTTTCGTCCTCCAGCGCGTCATATGTCCCAGGGCAAAATGTATCGATCTCGTTTGAAATTTTCGCTCTTCTATGCAAAATTTCCGCATGTCAGTACGAAATTTTAGCTTGCCAATGCGGAATTTTCGTATATCATTGCGAAATTTTCGTGATACATAGCGAACTATTAGCAGTAAAACAAGAAGGTTTTGCATTCTTGTGCGAAATTATCGAACTCCAGTCCGTAATTTTGTATAAGAGTGTGAAATTATAGTATTACAACGTGAAGTTTTTGCATTCTATTGCGAAATGTTCCCTGTCTAGAGCGAAATTTTCGCACTCCATTGTGAAATTATCGAATATCAGTACTAAACTTTTGCATTCCATGGAGAAATATTTGCTCTCCAGCGCGAAAGTTTCGATTTCAGTGCGAAAAGTTCAGATGCAAATGACTAAGTTTTGCGTTCTAGTGCGAAATCTTGTCATGCCAATGGGAATTTTTTGCTCTTCGGTGCGAAATTTTCGTATTCCATTCCGAAATTTTCGCTGTTAAGGGCGAAATTTTCGCAAGCATTGCAACAATTTCGGATTCTGTTGCGAAATCGTTTCATTTTAATGCCAAATTTTTGCATTTAAGTGTGAAATTTTTGCATATCAGTGGACAAATTTTGGATTCTAGTGCGACATTTTCGCAATTCACTGTGAAATTTTCGCTCTCCTGTCCGACATATTCTAGCTTGCTGATTTCATATGAATTTCGGTCAATTTTCGATTTCGCTCTATTTTCCCTAAATTTCGTTCAAATTTTGCTTCACTTTTGCGTAATAACATTGAAATCATAGCGAAAATGAAAGCAAATTTAGAGATCGATATCATGTGGAGCGAATTAAGTTCGCCAGTAAGAAATTTTCACCTTAGAGTACAAAATTTTAGTCATCCAGTGGAAAATTTTTGCCTTTCAGTGCGAAATTGTTGGATACTAGTGCGCAATTTTTGCAATCCACCGTGAAATTTTCTTCCTCCAGCGCGACATATTCGTGTTCCGGTGCAAAATGTATGACATTCCGTTTGAAATTTTTGCTCTTTTGTGTGAAATTGTCGCATTTCAGTGTGAAATTTTCGCATTCCAATGCGGAATTTTTGAATGTCAGTCCGAAATTTTCATGGCACATAGCGAAATTTTAACATCACAACGCGGAGTTTTAGCATTCCTCTCCGAAATCATCGCATTCTTTTGCGAAATATTCTTTGTTAAGAGCGAAATTTTCCTTCTTTAGTGCGAAATTTTTGAATATCAGTACGAAACTTCTCATTCCAGGAGGAAATATTTGCATTCCAGCGAGAAACCTTCGCTTTTCAGTGCGAAATGTGCACATTCAAGTGAAAAATTTTTGCATTCTAGTGCGAAATTTCGTCATGCCAATGGGAAGTTTTTGCGCTCCAGTGCGAAAATTTCGTATTCTATTGCAAAATTGTGCATACAATGCATTACAGTGCGAAAATTCCGCATCCACTACCGCTCTTGATTGCTAATTTGTTATTCATATCGGTCAATTTTTCAATTCCACTCTATTTGTTTAAATTTCGCTTTACTCTCGCGAAATAATAGTGAAATCATTCCAGTGCGAAATTTTCGCTTTACAGTAATAAATTTTACATAGAACACATATTCGTGTTTCAGCTCAAAATAAATGCAATTCTGTTTGAAATTACCGATTTTCTGTCTGAAATTTTCGCATTTCAGTGCGAATTTCGTACTTTCCAGTGCAGAATTTTGGTAAATCAGTGCGAAATTTTAGTGGTACAAAGCGAAATTTTATTATTACAACGCAAAGGTTTTGCATTCTTGTCCGAAATTATCGCATTCTTTCGTAAAACTCCGCTGTAAAGAGCGAAATTTTTACTCACCAGTGCGAAATTTTCGAATATCAGTACGCAGATTTCGCATTCCAGCGAGAAATATTCGCACTTCAGCTCGAAAGTTTCACTTGTCAGTGCGAAATACTAACATTCAAGTGAAAAATGTTTGCGTTCTAGTGCTGAATTTCCTCATGCCAATGGGAATTTTCGTATTCGATTGCGAATTTGTTTAATAACAATGTGAAATTTTCACATTCCAGCGTGAAATTTTCGCATTTCAGTGCGAAAATTTTGGATTCTAATGTGTTTTCGCATTCCACTAAAAAATTTCGTTTCGAAATTTTTTTCGTTTCGAAAATTTTGCTTGCCAATGCGGAATTTTCGTATATCAGTGCGAAATTTTCGTGATACATAGCGAACTGTTAGCAGTAAAGCGTGAAGGTTTTGCATTCTTGTGCTAAATTATTGAACTCCAGTCCGTAATTTTTTATAAGAGTGAAATTTTCGTCGTACATTGCGAAATTATAGCATTACAACGTGAGTTTTAGAATTCCTCTGCGAAATCATCGCATCCTTTTCCGAAATTTTCTTTGTTAAGAGTGAAATTTACTTTCGCGAAATAATAGTGCAATCATAGCGAAAATGAAAGCAAATTTAGAGACCGATATCATGTGGAGCGAATTTAGTTCGCCAGTAAGAAAATTTCACCTTACATTACAAAATTTTAGCTATCCAGTGGAAAATTTTTGCCTTTCAGTGCGAAATTGTTGGATACTAGTGCGCAATTTTAGCAGTCCACCGTAAAATTTTCGTCCTCCAGCGCGACATATTCGTGTTCCGGTGCAAAATGTATGACATTCCGTTTGAAATTTTCGCTCTTTTGTGCGAAATTTTCGCATTTCAGTGCGAAATTTTCGCTTTCCAATGCGGAATTTTTGTATATCAGTCCGAAATTTTTGTTGTACATTGCGAAATTTTAGCATCACAACGCAAAGTTTTAGCGTTCCGCTGCGAAATCATCGCATTCTTTTCCGAAATTTTCTTTGTTAAGAGTGAAATTTACTTTCGCGAAATAATACTGAAATCATAGCGAAAATGAGAGCAAATTTAGAGACCGATATCACGTGAAGCGAATTTATATCTCCAGTGCGAAATTTTGTCTTTACAATTCGAAATTTTACATATAACACATATTCGTGTTCCAGTGCAAAATGTATGCAATTCTGTTTGAAATTATCGATTTTCTGCCTGAAATTTTCGCATATCGGTGCGAATTTTTCACTTTCCAGTGAGGAATTTTGGTATATCAGTGCGACATTTTCTTTATACATAGCAAAATTTTAGCATTACAACGCAAAGTTTTTGCATTTTTTTGCGAAATTATTGCATTCTTTCGTGAAATTCCGCTGTTAAGAGCGAAATGTTTACTTACCAGTGCGAAATTTTTGAATATCAGTACACAGATTTTGCATTCCAGGGAGAAATATTCGCACTCCAGGGCGAAAGTTTCGCTTGTCAGTGCGAAATGTTAACATTCAAGTAAAATGTTTGCGTTCTAGTGCGGAATCCAAAAATTTCGGACTGAAATGCGAAAGTTTCACACTAGAATGTGAAAATTTCGCATTGTAATAAAACAATTTCGCAATAAAATACGAAAATTCCCATTGGCATAGGGAAATTCCGCACTAGAACGCAAACAATTTTATTTGAATGTTAACATTTCACACTGACAAGCGAAACTTTCGCGCTGGAGTGCGAATATTTCTCCCTGGAATCCGAAATCTGCGTACTGATATTCAAAAATTTCGCACTGGTGAGTAAACATTTCGCTCTTAACAGCGGACTTTCACGAAAGAATAAGATAATTTCGCACAAGAATGCAAAAACTTTGCGTTGTAATGCTAAAATTTCGCTATGTATAACGAAAATTTCGCACTGATATACCAAAATTCCGCACTGGCAAATGAAAAATTCGCACCGAAATGCAAAAATTTCAGACAGAAAATCGATAATTTCAAACAGAATTGCATACATTTTGCACTGGAACACGAATATGTTTTATATGTCAAATTTCGTATTGTAAAGCCAAAATTTCGCAATGGAGATATAAATTCGCTTCACGTGATATCGGTCTCTAAATTTGCTTTCATTTTCGCTAAGATTTCACTATTATTTCGCGAAAGTAAATTTCACTCTTAACAAAGAAAATTTCGGAAAAGAATGCGTGATTTCGAGGAGGAATGCTAAAACTTTGCGTTGTGATGCTATATTTATCCAGTGGAAAATTTTTGCTTTTCAGTGTGATATTGTTGGATACTAGTTCGCAATTTTTGCAATTCACCGTGAAATTTTCTTCCTCCAGCGCGACATATTCGTATTCCGGTGCGCAATTTTTGCAATTCACCGTGAAATTTTCTTCCTCCAGCGCGACATATTCGTGTTCCGGTGCAAACTGAATGACATTCCGTTTGAAGTTTTCGCTCTTTTGTGCGAAATTTTCGCATTTCAGTGCGAAATTTTCGCTTTCTAATGCGGAATTTTTGTATAGCAGTCCGAAATTTTCGTGTTACATTGCGAAATTTTAGCATCACAACGCAAAGTTTTAGCATTCCTCTGCGAAATCATCGCATTCTTTTCCGAAATTTCCTTTGTTAAGAGTGAAATTTACTTTCGCGAAATAATAGACAAATCATAGCGAAAATGAAAGCAAATTTAGAGACCGATATCACGTGACGGGAATTTATATCTCCAGTGCGAAATTTTGGCTTTACAATACGAAATTTTACATATAAAACATATTCGTGTTCCAGTGCAAAATGTATGCAATTCTGTTTGAAATTATCGATTTTGTCTGAAATTTTTGCATTTCGGTGCGAATTTTTCACTTTCCAGTGCGGAATTTTGGTATATCAGTGCGAAATTTTCGTTATACATAGCGAAATTTTAGCATTACAACGCAGGTTTTGCATTCTTGTGCGAAATTATCGCATTCTTTCATGAAAGTCCGCTGTTAAGAGCGAAATGTTTACTCACCAGTGCGAAATTTTTGAATATCAGTACGCAGATTTCGCATTCCAGGGAGAAATATTCGCACTCTAGCGCGAAAGTTTCGCTTGTCAGCTCGAAAGTTTCGCTTGTCAGTGCGAAATGTTAACATTCAAGTAAAAATGTTTGAGTTCTAGTGCGGAATTTCCCTATGCCAATGGGAATTTTCGTATTTTATTGCGAATTTGTTTAATAACAATGCGAAATTTTCACATTCTAGTGTGAAACTTTCGCATTTCAGTCCGAAATTTTTGGATTCTAGTGCGAAATTTAGATTGTTGATTTCTTTTTAGTTTCGGTCCGATTTCGCTGTGATTTTGGACCAATTTCGCTTCAACTTCGCTTCGATTTCAACGCGTTTTCGCTCCGATTTCACTCTAATTTCGATCCAATTACGCTCCTATTTGCTCTGATTCCGTTTCAATTTCGCTCTCAATTCACTCCTACTTCGCTCTTATTTGCCAATTTGGCTCTCAGTTTCCCGAAATGTTCGCTTTCCAGTGCGAAATTTTCGCTCTCCAGTGTGAAATGTTCGCTTTCCAGTGAGAAATTTTCGCTGTCCAGTGCAGAACTTTCGCTCTTTGGACAAAAATTTTAGTATATCAGTGCAAAATGTTATAATTCCAGTGCTAAATTTTCGCATTCCCGTGCAAAATTTTTGCATATCAGTGCGAAATTGTTGGAATCTAGTGCGAAACTTTCGCATTCCGGTGAGAAGTATACGCATTTCAGAGCACAAGTTTCGCTTTGCAGTGCGAAATGTTAACATTCAAGTGAAAAATGTTAGCGTTCTATGGCGACATTGTCTCTTGATAATGCGAAATTTTTGTTATCTAAAGCGAAGGTTTCGCATTCCATTGCGAAATCGTTGCATTTTGATGCAAAATTTTCGCATTCCAGTGTGAAATTTTCGCATATCAGTGCAAAAATTTTGGATTCTAGTGCGACATTTTCGCAATTCACTGTGAAATTTTCGCTTTCCTGTCCGACATATTCTAGCTTGCTGATTTCATATTCATTTCGGTCAATTTTCGATTTCGCTCTATTTTCCCAAAATTTCATTCAAATTTCGCTTCTTTTTTGCGTAATAACATTGAAATCATAGCGAAAATGAAAGCAAAATTAGAGATCGATATCATGTGGAGTGAATTTAGTTCGCCAGTAAGAAATTTTCACCTTGCAGTACAAAATTTTAGTTATCCAGTTGAAAATGTTTGCCTTTCAGTGCGAAATTGTTGGATACTAAAATGTTCGTTATACAAAGCGAAACTTTAGCATTACAACGCAAAGTTTTTGCATTCTTGTGCGAAATTATCGCATTCTTTCGTGAAATTCCGCTGTTAAGAGCGAAACTTTTACTCACCAGTGCGAAATTTTTGAATATCAGTACGCAGATTTCGCATTCCAGGGAGAAATATTGGCACTCCAGCGCGAAAAATTCGCTTGTCAGTGCGAAATGTTAACATTCAAGTATAAAATGTTTGCGTTCTAGTGCGGAATTTCCTCATGCCATTGGGAATTTTCGTAATTTATTAGGAAATTGTTACATTACAATGCAAAATTTTCACATTCTAGTGTGAAACTTTCGCATTTCAGTCCGAAATTTTTGGATTCTAGTGCGAAATTTAAATTTGCTTTCATTTTCGCTGATTTCGGTATTATTTCGCGAAAGTAAATTTCACTCTTAACAAAGAAAATTTCGGAAATGAATGGGATGATTTCGCAGAGGACTGAAATGCGAAATTTTCGCTCTTTCGTGGGAAGTTTAGTGCAGAACTTTCGCTCTTGTTAGCATATTAGTCCAAAATGTTATAATTCCACTGCTAAATTTTCGCATTCCCATGCAAAATTTTTGCATATCAGTGCGAAATTGTTAGAATCTAGTGCGAAACTTTCGCATTCCGGTGAAAAGTATACGCATTCCAGAGCACAAGTTTCGCTTTTCAGTGCGAAATGTTAACATTCAAGTGAAAAATGTTTGCGTTCTATGGCGAAATTGTCTCAGGTTAATGCGAAATTTTTGTTATCTAAAGCGAAGGTTTCGCATTCCATTGCGAAATCGTTGCATTTTGATGCAACATTTTCGCATTCCAGTGTGAAATTTTCGCATATCAGTGCAAACATTTTGGATTCTAGTGCGACATTTTCGCAATTCACTGTGAAATTTTCGCTCTCCCGTCCGACATATTCTAGCTTGCTGATTTCATATTCATTTCGGTCAATTTTCGATTTCGCTCTATTTTCCCAAAATTTCGTTCAAATTTCACATCACTTTTGCGTAATAACATCGAAATCATAGCCAAAATGAAAGCAAACTTTGAGATCGATATCATGTGGAGCGAATTTAGTTCGCCAGTAAGAAATTTTCACCTTGCAGTACAAAATTTTAGTTATCCAGTTGAAAATTTTTGCCTTTCAGTGCGAAATTGCTGGATACTAAAATTTTCGTTATACAAAGCGAAACTTGCCGGTGCAAAATGTTTGACCTTACAGTACAAAATTTTAGTTATCCAGTGGAAAATTTTTGCCTTTCAGTGCGAAAATGTTGGATACTAGTGCGCAATTTGTGCAGTCCACCGTGAAAATTTCTTCCTCCAGCGCGATTTTTGAATATCAGTACACAGATTTCACATTCCAGGGAGAAATATTCGCACTCCAGGTCGAAAGTTTCGCTTGTCAGTGCGAAATGTTAACATTCAAGAAAAATGTTTGCGTTCTAGTGCGGAATCCAAAAATTTCGGACTGAAATGCGAAAGTTTCACACTAGAATGTGAAAATTTCGCATTGTAATAAAACAATTTCGCAATAAAATACGAAAATTCCCATTGGCATAGGGAAATTCCGCACTAGAACGCAAACAATTTTACTTGAATGTTAACATTTCACACTGACAAGCGAAACTTTCGCGCTGGAGTGCGAATATTTCTCCCTGGAATCCGAAATCTGCGTACTAATATTCAAAAATTTCGCACTGGTGAGTAAACATTTCGCTCTTAACAGCGGACTTTCACGAAAGAATAAGATAATTTCGCACAAGAATGCAAAAACTTTGCGTTGTAATGCTAAAATTTCGCTATGTATAACGAAAATTTCGCACTGATATACCAAAATTCCGCACTGGCAAATGAAAAATTCGCACCGAAATGCAAAAATTGCAGACAGAAAATCGATAATTTCAAACAGAATTGCATACATTTTGCACTGGAACACGAATATGTTTTATGTGTCAAATTTCGTATTGTAAAGCCAAAATTTCGCACTGGAGATATAAATTCGCTTCACGTGATATCGGTCTCTAAATTTGCTTTCATTTTCGCTATGATTTCACTATTATTTCGCGAAAGTAAATTTCACTCTTAACAAAGAAAATTTCGGAAAAGAATGCATGATTTCGCGGAGGAATGCATAAACTTTGCGTTGTGATGCTAAAATTTCGCAATGTACCACGAAAATTTCAGACTGATATACAAAAATTCCGCATTAGAACGCGAAAATTTCGCACTGAAATGCGAAAATTTCGCACAAAAGAGTTAAAATTTCACACGGAAAGTCATACATTTTGCACCGGAACACGAATATGTCGCGCTGGAGGAAGAAAATTTCACGGTGAATTGCAAAAATTGCGCACTAGTATCCAACAATTTCACACTGAAAGGCAAAAATTTTCCACTGGATAACTAAAATTTTGTACTGTAAGGTGAAAATTTCTTACTGGTGAACTAAATTCGCTCCACATGACATCGATCTCTAATTTTGCTTTCATTTTCGCTTTGATTTCAATGTTTTTACGCAAAAGTGAAGCGAAATTTGAACGAAATTTTGGGAAAATAGAGCGAAATCGAAAATTGACCGAAATTAATAGAATATGTCGGACAGGAGAGCGAAAATTTCACAGTGAATTGCGAAAATGTCGCACTAGAATCCCACAATTTTGCACTGATATGCGAAAATTTCACACTGGAATGCGAAAATGTTGCATCAAAATGCAACGATTTCGCAATGGAATGCGTAACCTTCGCTTAAGATAACAAAAATTTCGCATTATCAAGAGACAATTTCGCCATAGAACGCAAACATTTTTCACTTGAATGTTAACATTTCGCACTGAAAAGCGAAACTTGTGCTCTGGAATGCGTATATTTCTCACCGGAATGCGAAAGTTTAGCACTAGATTCCAACAATTTCGCACTGATTTGCAAAAATTTTGCACGGGAATGCGAAAATTTAGCACTGAAATTATAACATTTGGGACTGATATGCTAAAATGTTGGTCTAAATAGCGAAAGTTCTGCACTGGACTGCGAAAATTTCTCACTGGAAAGCGAACATTTCATACTGGAGAGCGAAAATTTTGCACTGGAAAGCGAAAATTTCGCGAAATTGAGAGCCAAATCGGCAAATAAGAGCAAATTCGGAGTGAATTGAGAGCGAAATTGAAACGGAATCAGAGCAAATAGGAGCGTAATTGGATCGAAATTAGAGTGAAATGGAGCGAAAACGCGTCGAAATCGAAGCGAAGTTGAAGCGAAATTGGTCCGAAATCACAGCGAAATCGGACCGAAATTAAAAAGAAATAAGCAATTTAAATTTCGAACTAGAATCCAAAAATGTCGGACCGAAATGCGAAAGTTTCACACTAGAATGTGAATTTCAGACAGAAAATCGATAATTCCAAACAGAATTATATACATTTTGCACTGGAACACGAATATGTTTTATATGTCAAATTTCGTATTGTAAAGCCAAAATTTCGCACTGGAGATATAAATTCGCTTCACGTGACATCGGTCTCTAAATTTGCTTTCATTTTCGCTATGATTTCACTATTATTTCGCGAAAGTAAATTTCACTCTTAACAAAGAAAATTTCGGAAATGAATGCGATGATTTCGCAGAGGACTGAAATGCGAAATTTTCGCTCTTTCGTGGGAAGTTTAGTGCAGAACTTTCGCTCTTGTTAGCATATCAGTCCAAAATATATTAATTCCAGTGCTAAATTTTCGCATTCCCGTGCAAAAGTTTTGCATAACAATTCGAAATTGTTGGAATCTAGTGCGAATCTTTCGCATTCCGGTGAGAAGTATACGCATTCCAGAGCACAAGTTTCGCTTTTCAGTGCGAAATGTTAACATTTAAGTGAAAAATGTTTGCGTTCTAGTGCGAAATTGTCTCATGCTAATGCGAAATTTTTGTTATCTAAAGCGAAGGTTGCGCATTCCATTGCGAAATTGTTGCATTTTGATGCAAAATTTTCGCATTCCAGTGTGAAATTTTCGCATATCAGTGCAAAATTGTGGGATTCTAGTGCGACATTTTCGCAATTCACTGTGAAATTTTCGCTCGCCTGTCCCACATATTGCTTGCTGATTTCATATTAATTTCGGTCAATTTTCGATTTCGCGCTATTTTCCCTGAATTTCGTTCAAATTTTGCGAAAATAGAAGCAAAATTAGAGATCGATATCATGTGGAGCGAATTTAATGCGCCAGTAAGAAATTTTCACCTTACAGTACGAAATTTTAGTTGTCCAGTGGAAAAGTTTTTCATTTCAGTGTGAAATTGTTGGATTTTAGTGCGAAATTTTTGCAATCCACTGTGAAATTTTCGTCCTCCAGCGCGACACTTCTGTGTTCCGGTGCAAAATGTATGACATTCCGTTTGAAATTTTCGCTTTTTTGTGCGAAAAGTTCACATGCAAATGACTAAGTTTTGCGTTCTAGTGCGAAATTTCGTCATGCCAATGGGCATTTTTTGCTCTTTGGTGCGAAATTTTCGTATTCCATTCCGAAATTTTCGCTGTTAAGGGCGAAATTTACGCAAGCATTGCAACAATTTCGCATTCCATTGCGAAATCGTTTCATTTCAATGCGAAAGTTTTGTATTCAAGTGTGAATTTGTCACATATCAGTGCAAAAATTTTGGATTCTAGTGCGACATTTTCGCAATTCACTGTGAAATTTTCGCTCTCCTGTCCGACATATTCTATTAATTTCGGTCAATTTTCGATTTCGCTCTATTTTCCCAAAATTTCGTTCAAATTTCGCTTCACTTTTGCGTAAAAACATTGAAATCATAGCGAAAATGAAAGCAACATTAGAGATCGATGTCATGTGGAGCGAATTTAATTCGCCAGTAAGAAATTTTCACATTACAATACAAAATTTTATTTATACAGTGGAAAATGTTTGCCTTTCAGTGTGAAATTGTTGGATACTAGTTCGCAATTTTTGCAATTCACCGTGAAATTTTCTTCCTCCAGCGCGACATATTCGTGTTCCGGTGCGCAATTTTTGCAATTCACCGTGAAATTTTCTTCCTCCAGCGCGACATATTCGTGTTCCGGTGCAAAATGTATGACCTTACAGTACAAAATTTTAGTTATCCAGTGGAGAATTTTTGCCTTTCAGTGTGAAATTGTTGGATACTAGTGCGCATTTTTTGCAATTCACCGTGAAATTTTCTTCCTCCAGCGCGACATATTCGTGTTCCGGTGCAAACTGTATGACATTCCGTTGAAGTTTTCGCTCTTTTGTGCGAAATTTTCGCATTTCAGTGCGAAATTTTCGCTTTCTAATGCGGAATTTTTGTATATCAGTCCGAAATTTCCGTGAAACATTGCGAAATTTTAGCAGCACAACGCAAAGTTTTAGCATTCCTCTGCGAAATCATCGCATTCTTTTCCGAAATTTCCTTTGTTAAGAGTGAAATTTACTTTCGCGAAATAATAGACAAATCATAGCGAAAATGAAAGCAAATTTAGAGACCGATATCACGTGAATCTCCAGTGCGAAATTTTGGCTTTACAATACGAAATTTGACATATAAAACATATTCGTGTTCCAGTGCAAAATGTATGCAATTCTGTTTGAAATTATCGATTTTGTCTGAAATTTTTGCATTTCGGTGCGAATTTTTCACTTTCCAGTGCGGAATTTTGGTATATCAGTGCGAAATTTTCGTTATACATAGCAAAATTTTAGCATTACAACGCAGTTTTTGCATTCTTGTGCGAAATTATCGCATTCTTTCGTGAAAGTCCGCTGTTAAGAGCGAAATGTTTACTCACCAGTGCGAAATTTTTGAATATCAGTACGCAGATTTCGCATTCCAGGGAGAAATATTCGCACTCTAGCGCGAAAGTTTCGCTTGTCAGTGCGAAATGTTTATATATGAATGAAACATTCAAGTAAAAAATGTTTGCGTTCTAGTGCGGAATTTCCCTATGCCAATGGGAATTTTCGTATTTTATTGCGAATTTGTTTAATAACAATGCGAAATTTTCACATTCTAGTGTGAAACTTTCGCATTTCAGTCCAAAATTTTTGGATTCTAGTGCGAAATTTAAATTGCTGATTTCTTTTTAGTTTCGGTCCGATTTCGCTGTGATTTTGGACCAATTTCGCTTCAACTTCGCTTCGATTTCAACGCGTTTTCGCTCCGATTTCACTCTAATTTCGATCCAATTACGCTCCTATTTGCTCTGATTCCGTTTCAATTTCGCTCTCAATTCACTCCTACTTCGCTCTTATTTGCCAATTTGGCTCTCAGTGTCCCGAAATTTTCGCTTTCCAGTGCGAAATTTTCGCTCTCCAGTGTGAAATGTTCGCTTTCCAGTGAGAAATTTTCGCAGTCCAGTGCAGAACTTTCGCTCTTTGGACAAAAATTTTAGTATATCAGTCCAAAATGTTATAATTCCAGTGCTAAATTTTCGCATTCCCGTGCAAAATTTTTGCAGATCAGTGCGAAATTGTTGGAATGTAGTGCTAAACTTTCGCATTCCGGTGAGAAGTATACGCATTCCAGAACACAAGTTTCGCTTTTCAGTGCGAAATGTTAACATTCAAGTGAAAAATGTTTGCGTTCTATGGCGAAATTGTCTCATGATAATGCGAAATTTTTGTTATCTAAAGCGAAGGTTTCGCATTCCATTGCGAAATCGTTGCATTTTGATGCAAAATTTTCGCATTCCAGTGTGAAATTTTCGCATATCAGTGCAAAAATTTTGGATTCTAGTGCGACATTTTCGCAATTCACTGTGAAATTTTCGCTTTCCTGTCCGACATATTCTAGCTTGCTGATTTCATATTCATTTCGGTCAATTTTCGATTTCGCTCTATTTTCCCAAAATTTCATTCAAATTTCGCTTCTTTTTTGCGTAATAACATTGAAATCATAGCGAATATGAAAGCAAAATTAGAGATCGATATCATGTGGAGTGAATTTAGTTCGCCAGTAAGAAATTTTCACCTTGCAGTACAAAATTTTAGTTATCCAGTTGAAAATGTTTGCCTTTCAGTGCGAAATTGTTGGATACTAAAATGTTCGTTATACAAAGCGAAACTTTAGCATTACAACGCAAAGTTTTTGCATTCTTGTGCGAAATTATCGCATTCTTTCGTGAAATTCCGCTGTTAAGAGCGAAACTATTACTCACCAGTGCGAAATTTTTGAATATCAGTACGCAGATTTCGGATTCCAGGGAGAAATATTGGCACTCCAGCGCGAAAGTTTCGCTTGTCAGTGCGAAATGTTAACATTCAAGTATAAAATGTATGTATTCTAGTGCGGAATTTCCTCATGCCAATGGGAATTTTCGTAATTTATTAGGAAATTGTTATATAACAATGCAAAATTTTCACATTCTAGTGTGAAACTTTCGCATTTCAGTCCGAAATTTTTGGATTCAAGCGCGAAATTTAAATTTGCTTTCATTTTCGCTATGATTTCAGTATTATTTCGCGAAAGTAAATTTCGCTCTTAACAAAGAAAATTTCGGAAATGAATGCGATGATTTCGCAGAGGACTGAAATGCGAAATTTTCGCTCTTTCGTGGGAAGTTTAGTGCAGAACTTTCGCTCTTGTTAGCATATTAGTCCAAAATGTTATAATTCCAGTGCTAAATTTTCGCATTCCCGTGCAAAATTTTTGCATACCAGTGCGAAATTGTTAGAATCTAGTGCGAAACTTTCGCATTCCGGTGAGAAGTATACGCATTCCAGAGCACAAGTTTCGCTTTTCAGTGCGAAATGTTAACATTCAAGTGAAAAATGTTTGCGTTCTATGGCGAAATTGTCTCATGATAATGCGAAATTTTTGTTATCTAAAGCGAAGGTTTCGCATTCCATTGCGAAATCGTTGCATTTTGATGCAAAATTTTCGCATTCCAGTGTTAAATTTTCGCATATCAGTGCAAAAATTTTGGATTCTAGTCCGACATTTTCGCAATTCACTGTGAAATTTTCGCTCTCCTGTCCGACATATTCTAGCTTGCTGATTTCATATTCATTTCGGTCAATTTTCGATTTCGCTCTATTTTCCCAAAATTTCGTTCAAATTTCGCATCACTTTTGCGTAATAACATTGAAATCATAACGAAAATAAAAGCAAAATTAGAGATCGATATCATGTGGAGCGAATTTAGTTCGCCAGTAAGAAATTTTCACCTTGCAGTACAAAATTTTAGTTATCCAGTTGAAAATTTTTGCCTTTCAGTGCGAAATTGTTGGATACTAAAATTTTCGTTATACAAAGCGAAACTTGCCGGTGCAAAATGTATGACCTTACAGTACAAAATTTTAGTTATCCAGTGGAAAATTTTTGCCTTTCAGTGCGAAATTGTTGGATACTAGTGCGCAATTTGTGCAGTCCACCGTGAAATTTTCTTCCTCCAGCGCGATTTTTGAATATCAGTACACAGATTTCGCATTCCAGGGTGAAATATTCGCACTCCAGGGCGAAAGTTTCGCTTGTCAGTGCGAAATGTTAACATTCAAGTAAAATGTTTGCGTTCTAGTGCGGACAGAGCACAAGTTTCGCTTTTCAGTGCGAAATGTTAACATTCAAGTGAAAAATGTTTGCGTTCTAGTGCGAAATTGTCTCATGCTAATGCAAAATTTTTGTTATCTAAAGCGAAGGTTGCGCATTCCATTGCGAAATTGTTTCATTTTGATGCAAAATTTTCGCATTCCAGTGTGAAATTTTCGCATATCAGTGCAAAATTGTTGGATTCTAGTGCGCCATTTTCGCAATTCACTGTGAAATTTTCGCTCGCCTGTCCCACATATTGCTTGCTGATTTCATATTAATTTCGGTCAATTTTCGATTTCGCGCTATTTTCCCTGAAGTTCGTTCAAATTTTGCGAAAATAGAAGCATAATTAGAGATCGATATCATGTGGAGCGAATTTAATGCGCCAGTAAGAAATTTTCACCTTACAGTACGAAATTTTAGTTGTCCAGTGGAAAAGTTTTTCATTTCAGTGTGAAATTGTTGGATTTTGGCTGTTAAGGGCGAAATTTACGCAAGCATGGCAGCAATTTCGCATTCCATTGCGAAATCGTTTCATTTCAATGCGAAATTTTTGTATTCAAGTGTGAATTTGTCACATATCAGTGCAAAAATTTTGGATTCTAGTGCGACATTTTCGCAATTCACTGTGAAATTTTCGCTCTCCTGTCCGACATATTCTATTAATTTCGGTCAATTTTCGATTTCGCTCTATTTTCCCAAAATTTCGTTCAAATTTCGCTTCACTTTTGCGTAAAAACATTGAAATCATAGCGAAAATGAAAGCAACATTAGAGATCGATGTCATGTGGAGCGAATTTAGTTCGCCAGTAAGAAATTTTCACCTTACAATACAAAATTTTATTTATCCAGTCGAAAATTTTTGCCTTTCAGTGTGAAATTGTTGGATACTAGTTCGCAATTTTCGCAATTCACCGTGAAATTTTCTTCCTCCAGCGCGACATATTCGTGTTCCGGTGCAAAATGTATGACCTTGCAGTACAAAATTTTAGTTATCCAGTGGAGAATTTTTGCCTTTCAGTGTGAAATTGTTGGATACTAGTGCGCATTTTTTGCAATTCACCGTGAAATTTTCTTCCTCCAGCGCGACATATTCGTGTTCCGGTGCAAACTGTATGACATTCCGTTTGAAGTTTTCGCTCTTTTGTGCGAAATTTTTGCATTTCAGTGCTTCAAAAAATTTTGGATTCTAGTGCGACATTTTCGCAATTCACTGTGAAATTTTCGCTTTCCTGTCCGACATATTCTAGCTTGCTGATTTCATATTCATTTCGGTCAATTTTCGATTTCGCGCTATTTTCCCTGAATTTCGTTCAAATTTTGCGAAAATATAAGCAAAATTAGAGATCGATATCATGTGGAGCGAATTTAATGCGCCAGTAAGAAATTTTCACCTAACAGTACGAAATTTTAGTTGTCCAGTGGAAAAGTTTTTCATTTCAGTGCGAAATTGTTGGATTTTAGTGCGAAATTTTTGCAATCCACTGTGAAATTTTCGTCCTCCAGCGCGACACTTTTGTGTTCCGGTGCAAAATGTATGAAATTCCGTTTGAAATTTTCGCTTTTTTGTTCGAAAAGTTCACATGCAAATGACTAAGTTTTGCGTTCTAGTGCGAAATTTCGTCATGCCAATGGGAATTTTTTGCTCTTTGGTGCGTATTCCATTCCGAAATTTTCGCTGTTAAGGGCGAAATTTACGCAAGCATGGCAGCAATTTCGCATTCCATTGCGAAATCGTTTCATTTCAATGCGAAGTTTTTGCATTCAGGTGTGAAATTGTCACATATCAGTGCAAAAATTTTGGATTCTAGTGCGACATTTTCGCAATTCACTGTGAAATTTTCGCTCTCCTGTCCGACATATTCTATTAATTTCGGTCAATTTTCGATTTCGCTCTATTTTCCCAAAATTTCGTTCAAATTTCGCTTCACTTTTGCGTAAAAACATTGAAAGCATAGCGAAAATGAAAGCAAAATTAGAGATCGATGTCATGTGGAGCGAATTTAGTTCGCCCGTAAGAAATTTTCACCTAACAGTACAAAATTTTAGTTATCCAGTGGAAAATTTTTGTCTTTCAGTGCGAAATTGTTGGATACTAGTGCGCAAATTTTGCAATCCACCGTGAAATTGTCTTCCTCCAGCGCGACATATTCATGTTCCGGTGCAAAATGTATGACATTCCGTTTGAAATTTTCGCTCTCTTGTGCAAAATTTTCGCATTTCGGTGCGAAATTTTCGCATTTCAGTGCAAAAGTTTTGCTTGTCAGTGCGAAATGCTAACATTCAAGTGAAAAATGTTTGCGTTCTAGTGCTGAATTTCCAAATGCCAATGGAAATTTTCGTATTCGATTGCGAATTTATTTATAACAATGTGAAATTTTCACATTCCAGTGTGAAATTTTCGCATTTCAGTGCGAAAATTTTGGATTCTTATGTGTTTTCGCAATCCACTTTCAAATTTTCGTCCTCCAGCGCGTTATATGTCCCAGTGCAAAATGTATCCATCTCGTTTGAAATTTTCGCTCTTCGGTGTGAAATTTTCGCATGTCAGTGTGAAATTTTTGCTTGCCAATGCGGAATTTTCGTATATCAGTGCGAAATTTTCTTGATACATTGCGAACTATTAGCAGTAAATCATGAAGGTTTTGCATTCTTGTGCGAAAATATCGAACTCCACTCCGTAATTTTGTATGAGTGTGAAATGTTCGTGGTACAATGCGAAATTATAGCATTATAACGTGAAATTTTTGCATTCTATTGCGAAATGTTCACTGTCTAGAGCGAAATTTTCGCTCTCCAGTGTGAAATTATCGAATATCAGTACAAAGCTTTCGCATTCCAGGGAGAAATATTTGCGCTGCAGCGCGAAAGTTTCGATTTCAGTGCGAAAAGTTCATATGCAAATGACTAAGTTTTGCGTTCTATTGCGAAATTTCGTCATGCCAATGGGAAGTTTTTGCTCTTCGGTGCGAAATGTTCGTATTCCATTCCGAAATTTTCGCACTTAATTTCGGTCAATTTTCGATTTCGCGCTATTTTCCCTGAATTTCGTTCAAATTTTGCGAAAATAGAAGCAAAATTAGAGATCGATATCATGTGGAGCGAATTTAATGCGCCAGTAAGAAATTTTCACCTTACAGTACGAAATTTTAGTTGTCCAGTGGAAAAGTTTTTCATTTCAGTGTGAAATTGTTGGATTTTAGTGCGAAATTTTTGCAATCCACTGAAATTTTCGACCTCCAGCGCGACACTTCTGTGTTCCGGTGCAAAATGTATGACATTCCGTATGAAATTTTCGCTTTTTTGTGCGAAAAGTTCACATGTAAATGACTAAGTTTTGCGTTCTAGTGCGAAATTTTGTCATGCCAATGGGAATTTTTTGCTCTTTGGTGCGAAATTTTCGTATTCCATTCCGAAATTTTCGCTGTTAAGGGCGAAATTTACGCAAGCATGGCAACAATTTCGCATTCCATTGCGAAATCGTTTCATTTCAATGCGAAATTTTTGTATTCAAGTGTGAATTTGTCACATATCAGTGCAAAAATTTTGGATTCTAGTGCGACATTTTCGCAATTCACTGTGAAATTTTCGCTCTCCTGTCCGACATATTCTATTAATTTCGGTCAATTTTCGATTTCGCTCTATTTTCCCAAAATTTCGTTCAAATTTCGCTTCACTTTTGCGTAAAAACATTGAAATCATAGCGAAAATGAAAGCAACATTAGAGATCGATGTCATGTGGAGCGAATTTAGTTCGCCAGTAAGAAATTTTCACCTTACAATACAAAATTTTATTTATCCAGTCGAAAATTTTTGCCTTTCAGTGTGAAATTGTTGGATACTAGTTCGCAATTTTCGCAATTCACCGTGAAATTTTCTTCCTCCAGCGCGACATATTCGTGTTCCGGTGCAAACTGTATGACATTCCGTTGAAGTTTTCGCTCTTTTGTGCGAAATTTTCGCATTTCAGTGCGAAATTTTCGCTTTCTAATGCGGAACTTTTGTATATCAGTCCGAAATTTCCGTGAAACATTGCGAAATTTTAGCAGCACAACGCAAAGTTTTAGCATTCCTCTGCGAAATCATCGCATTCTTTTCCGAAATTTCCTTTGTTAAGAGTGAAATTTACTTTCGCGAAATAATAGACAAATCATAGCGAAAATGAAAGCAAATTTAGAGACCGATATCACGTGAATCTCCAGTGCGAAATTTTGGCTTTACAATACGAAATTTGACATATAAAACATATTCGTGTTCCAGTGCAAAATGTATGCAATTCTGTTTGAAATTATCGATTTTGTCTGAAATTTTTGCATTTCGGTGCGAATTTTTCACTTTCCAGTGCAGAATTTTGGTATATCAGTGCGAAATTTTCGTTATACATAGCAAAATTTTAGCACTACAACGCAGTTTTTGCATTCTTGTGCGAAATTATCGCATTCTTTCGTGAAAGTCCGCTGTTAAGAGCGAAATGTTTACTCACCAGTGCGAAATTTTTGAATATCAGTACGCAGATTTCGCATTCCAGGGAGAAATATTCGCACTCTAGCGCGAAAGTTTCGCTTGTCAGTGCGAAATGTTTATATATGAATGAAACATTCAAGTAAAAAATGTTTGCGTTCTAGTGCGGAATTTCCCTATGCCAATGGGAATTTTCGTATTTTATTGCGAATTTGTTTAATAACAATGCGAAATTTTCACATTCTAGTGTGAAACTTTCGCATTTCAGTCCGAAATTTTTGGATTCTAGTGCGAAATTTAAATTGCTGATTTCTTTTTAGTTTCGGTCCGATTTCGCTGTGATTTTGGACCAATTTCGCTTCAACTTCGCTTCGATTTCAACGCGTTTTCGCTCCGATTTCACTCTAATTTCGATCCAATTACGCTCCTATTTGCTCTGATTCCGTTTCAATTTCGCTCTCAATTCACTCCTACTTCGCTCTTATTTGCCAATTTGGCTCTCAGTGTCCCGAAATTTTCGCTTTCCAGTGCGAAATTTTCGCTCTCCAGTGTGAAATGTTCGCTTTCCAGTGAGAAAAGTTCGCAGTCCAGTGCAGAACTTTCGCTCTTTGGACAAAAATTTTAGTATATCAGTCCAAAATGTTATAATTCCAGTGCTAAATTTTCGCATTCCCGTGCAAAATTTTTGCAGATCAGTGCGAAATTGTCGGAATCTAGTGCTAAACTTTCGCATTCCGGTGAGAAGTATACGCATTCCAGAGCACAAGTTTCGCTTTTCAGTGCGAAATGTTAACATTCAAGTGAAAAATGTTTGCGTTCTATGGCGAAATTGTCTCATGATAATGCGAAATTTTTGTTATCTTAAGCGAAGGTTTCGCATTCCATTGTGAAATCGTTGCATTTTGATGCAAAATTTTCGCATTCCAGTGTGAAATTTTCGCATATCAGTGCAAAAATTTTGGATTCTAGTGCGACATTTTCGCAATTCACTGTTAAATTTTCGCTTTCCTGTCCGACATATTCTAGCTTGCTGATTTCATATTCATTTCGGTCAATTTTCGATTTCGCTCTATTTTCCCAAAATTTCATTCAAATTTCGCTTCTTTTTTGCGTAATAACATTGAAATCATAGCGAAAATGAAAGCAAAATAAGAGATCGATATCATGTGGAGTGAATTTAGTTCGCCAGTAAGAAATTTTCACCTTGCAGTACAAAATTTTAGTTATCCAGTTGAAAATAAATGTTTGCCTTTCAGTGCGAAATTGTTGGATACTAAAATGTTCGTTATACAAAGCGAAACTTTAGCATTACAACGCAAAGTTTTTGCATTCTTGTGCGAAATTATCGCATTCTTTGGTGCGAAATTTTCGTATTCCATTCCGAAATTTTCGCTGTTAAGGGCGAAATTTACGCAAGCATTGCAACAATTTCGCATTCCATTGCGAAATCGTTTCATTTCAATGCGAAATTTTTGTATTCAAGTGTGAATTTGTCACATATCAGTGCAAAAATTTTGGATTCTAGTGCGACATTTTCGCAATTCACTGTGAAATTTTCGCTCTCCTGTCCGACATATTCTATTAATTTCGGTCAATTTTCGATTTCGCTCTATTTTCCCAAAATTTCGTTCAAATTTCGCTTCACTTTTGCGTAATAACATTGAAATCATAGCGAAAATGAAAGCAACATTTGAGATCGATGTCATGTGGAGCGAATTTAGTTCGCCAGTAAGAAATTTTCACCTTACAATACAAAATTTTATTTATCCAGTGGAAAATTTTTGCCTTTCAGTGTGAAATTGTTGGATACTAGTTCGCAATTTTCGCAATTCACCGTGAAATTTTCTTCCTCCAGCGCGACATATTCTTGTTCCGGTGCAAAATGTATGACCTTACAGTACAAAATTTTAGTTATCCAGTGGAGAATTTTTGCCTTTCAGTGTGAAATTGTTGGATACTAGTGCGCATTTTTTGCAATTCACCGTGAAATTTTCTTCCTCCAGCGCGACATATTCGTGTTCCGGTGCAAACTGTATGACATTCCGTTTGAAGTTTTCGCTCTTTTGTGCGAAATTTTCGCATTTCAGTGCGAAATTTTCGCTTTCTAATGCGGAATTTTTGTATATCAGTCCGAAATTTTCGTGGTACATTGCGAAATTTTAGCATCACAACGCAAAGTTTAAGCATTCCTCTGCGAAATCATCGCATTCTTTTCCGAAATTTCCTATGTTAAGAGTGAAATTTACTTTCGCGAAATAATAGAAAATAGCGAAAATGAAAGCAAATTTAGAGACCGATATCACGTGAAGCGAATTTATGACTCCAGTGCGAAATTTTGGCTTTACAATACGAAATTTGACATATAAAACATATTCGTATTCCAGTGCAAAATGTATGCAATTCTGTTTGAAATTATCGATTTTGTCTGTATACTCATTCCAGAGCACAAGTTTCGCTTTTCAGTGCGAAATGTTAACATTCAAGTGAAAAATGTTTGCGTTCTATGGCGAAATTGTCTCATGATAATGCGAAATTTTTGTTATCTTAAGCGAAGGTTTCGCATTCCATTGTGAAATCGTTGCATTTTGATGCAAAATTTTCGCATTCCAGTGTGAAATTTTCGCATATCAGTGCAAAAATTTTGGATTCTAGTGCGACATTTTCGCAATTCACTGTGAAATTTGCGCTTTCCTGTCCGACATATTCTAGCTTGCTGATTTCATATTCATTTCGGTCAATTTTCGATTTCGCTCTATTTTCCCAAAATTTCATTCAAATTTCGCTTCTTTTTTGCGTAATAACATTGAAATCATAGCGAAAATGAAAGCAAAATAAGAGATCGATATCATGTGGAGTGAATTTAGTTCGCCAGTAAGAAATTTTCACCTTGCAGTACAAAATTTTAGTTATCCAGTTGAAAATAAATGTTTGCCTTTCAGTGCGAAATTGTTGGATACTAAAATGTTCGTTATACAAAGCGAAACTTTAGCATTACAACGCAAAGTTTTTGCATTCTTGTGCGAAATTATCGCATTCTTTCGTGAAATTCCGCTGTTAAGAGCGAAACTATTACTCACCAGTGCGAAATTTTTGAATATCAGTACGCAGATTTCGCATTCCAGGGAGAAATATTGGCACTCCAGCGCGAAAGTTTCGCTTGTCAGTGCGAAATGTTAACATTCAAGTATAAAATGTTTGCGTTCTAGTGCGGAATTTCCTCATGCCAATGGGAATTTTCGTAATTTATTAGGAAATTGTTATATAACAATGCAAAATTTTCACATTCTAGTGTGAAACTTTCGCACTTCAGTCCGAAATTTTTGGATTCTAGTGCGAAATTTAAATTTGCTTTCATTTTCGCTATGATTTCAGTATTATTTCGCGAAAGTAAATTTCACTCTTAACAAAGAAAATTTCGGAAATGAATGCGATGATTTCGCAGAGGACTGAAATGCGAAATTTTCGCTCTTTCGTGGGAAGTTTAGTGCAGAACTTTCGCTCTTGTTAGCATATTAGTCCAAAATGTTATAATTCCAGTGCTAAATTTTCGCATTCCCGTGCAAAATTTTTGCATATCAGTGCGAAATTGTTAGAATCTAGTGCGAAACTTTCGGATTCCGGTGAGAAGTATACGCATTCCAGAGCACAAGTTTCGCTTTTCAGTGCGAAATGTTAACATTCAAGTGAAAAATGTTTGCGTTCTATGGCGAAATTGTCTCATGATAATGCGAAATTTTTGTTATCTAAAGCGAAGGTTTCGCATTCCATTGCGAAATCGTTGCATTTTGATGCAAAATTTTCGCATTCCAGTGTGAAATTTTCGCATATCAGTGCAAAAATTTTGGATTCTAGTGCGACATTTTCGCAATTCACTGTGAAATTTTCGCTCTCCTGTCCGACATATTCTAGCTTGCTGATTTCATATTCATTTCGGTCAATTTTCGATTTCGCGCTATTCTCCCTGAATTTTGTTCAAATTTTGCGAAAATATAAGCAAAATTAGAGATCGATATCATGTGGAGCGAATTTAATGCGCCAGTAAGAAATTTTCACCTAACAGTACAAAATTTTAGTTGTCCAGTGGAAAAGTTTTTCATTTCAGTGCGAAATTGTTGGATTTTAGTGCGAAATTTTTGCAATCCACTGTGAAATTTTCGTCCTCCAGCGCGACACTTTTGTGTTCCGGTGCAAAATGTATGACATTCCGTTTGAAATTTTCGCTTTTTTGTGCGAAAAGTTCAGATGCAAATGACTAAGTTTTGCGTTCTATTGCGAAATTTCGTCATGCCAATGGGAAGTTTTTGCTCTTCGGTGCGAGATGTTCGTATTCCATTCCGAAATTTTCGCACTTAATTGCAAAATTTTCGCAAGCATTGCAGCAATTTCGCATTTTATAGTGAAATCGGGTCATTTTAATGCAAAATTTTTGCATTCAAGTGTGAAATTTTCGCATATCAGTGCAAAAATTTTGGATTCTAGTGCGACATTTTCGCAATTCACTGTGAAATTTTCGCTCTCCTGTCCGACATATTCTAGCTTGCTGATTTCATATTCATTTCGGTCAATTTTCGATTTCGCTCTATTTTCCCAAAATTTCGTTCAAATTTAGCTTCACTTTTGCGTAATAACATTGAAATCATAGCGAAAATGAAAGCAAAATTAGAGATCGATATCATGTGGAGCGAATTTAATTCGCCAGTAAGAAATTTTCACCTTGCAGTACAAAATTTTAGTTATCCAGTTGAAAATGTTTGCCTTTCAGTGCGAAATTGTTGGATACTAAAATGTTCGTTATACAAAGCGAAACTTTAGCATTACAACGCAAAGTTTTTGCATTCTTGTGCGAAATTATCGCATTCTTTCGTGAAATTCCGCTGTTAAGAGCGAAACTAATACTCACCAGTGCGAAATTTTTGAATTTCAGTACGCAGATTTCGCATTCCAGGGAGAAGTATTGGCACTCCAGCGCGAAAGTTTCGCTTGTCAGTGCGAAATGTTAACATTCAAGTATAAAATGTTTGCGTTCTAGTACGGAATTTCCTCATGCCAGTGGGAATTTTCGTAATTTATTAGGAAAATGTTATATAACAATGCAAAATTTTCACATTCTAGTGTGAAACTTTCGCATTTCAGTCCGAAATTTTTGGATTCTAGTGCGAAATTTAAATTTGCTTTCATTTTCGCTATGATTTCAGCATTATTTCGCGAAAGTAAATTTCACTCTTAACAAAGAAAATTTCGGAAATGAATGCGATGATTTCGCAGCGGACTGAAATGCGAAATTTTCGCTCTTTCGTGGGAAGTTTAGTGCAGAACTTTCGCTCTTGTTAGCATATTAGTCCAAAATGTTATAATTCCAGTGCTAAATTTTCGCATTCCCGTGCAAAATTTTTGCATATCAGTGCGAAATTGTTAGAATCTAGTGCGAAACTTTATCATTCCGGTGAGAAGTATACGCATTCCAGAGCACAAGTTTCGCTTTTCAGTGCGAAATGTTAACATTCAAGTGAAAAATGTTTGCGTTCTATGGCGAAATTGTCTCATGATAATGCGAAATTTTTGTTATCTAAAGCGAATGTTTCGCATTCCATTGCGAAATCGTTGCATTTTGATGCAACATTTTCGCATTCCAGTGTGAAATTTTCGCATATCAGTGCAAAAATTTTGGATTCTAGTCCGACATTTTCGCAATTCACTGTGAAATTTTCGCTTTCCTGTCCGACATATTCTAGCTTGCTGATTTCATATTCATTTCGGTCAATTTTCGATTTCGCTCTATTTTCCCAAAATTTCGTTCAAATTTCGCATCACTTTTGCGTAATAACATTGAAATCATAACGAAAATAAAAGCAAAATTAGAGATCGATATCATGTGGAGCGAATTTAGTTCGCCCGTAAGAAATTTTCACCTTGCAGTACAAAATTTTAGTTATCCAGTTGAAAATTTTTGCCTTTCAGTGCGAAATTGTTGTATACTAAAATTTTCGTTATACAAAGCGAAACTTGCCGGTGCAAAATGTATGACCTTACAGTACAAAATTTTTGTTATCCAGTGGAAAATTTTTGCCTTTCAGTGCGAAATTGTTGGATACTAGTGCGCAATTTGTGCAGTCCACCGTGAAATTTTCTTCCTCCAGCGCGATTTTTGAATATCAGTACACAGATTTCGCATTCCAGGGTGAAATATTCGCACTCCAGGGCGAAAGTTTCGCTTGTCAGTGCGAAATGTTAACATTCAAGTAAAATGTTTGCGTTCTAGTGCGGACAGAGCACAAGTTTCGCTTTTCAGTGCGAAATGTTAACATTCAAGTGAAAAATGTTTGCGTTCTATGGCGAAATTGTCTCATGATAATGCGAAATTTTTGTTATCTAAAGCGAAGGTTGCGCATTCCATTGCGAAATTGTTTCATTTTGATGCAAAATTTTCGCATTCCAGTGTGAAATTTTCGCATATCAGTGCAAAATTGTGGGATTCTATTGCGCCATTTTCGCAATTCACTGTGAAATTTTCGCTCGCCTGTCCCACATATTGCTTGCTGATTTCATATTAATTTCGGTCAATTTGCGATTTCGCGCTATTTTCCCTGAATTTCGTTCAAATTTTGCGAAAATAGAAGCAAAATTAGAGATCGATATCATGTGGAGCGAATTTAATGCGCCAGTAAGAAATTTTCACCTTACAGTACGAAATTTTAGTTGTCCAGTGGAAAAGTTTTTCATTTCAGTGTGAAATTGTTGGATTTTAGTGCGAAATTTTTGCAATCCACTGTGAAATTTTCGTCCTCCAGCGCGACACTTCTCTGTTCCGGTGCAAAATGTATGACATTCCGTTTGAAATTTTCGCTTTTTTGTGCGAAAAGTTCACATGCAAATGACTAACTTTTGCGTTCTAGTGCGAAATTTTGTCCTGCCAATGGGAATTTTTTGCTCTTTGGTGCGAAATTTTCGTATTCCATTCCGAAATTTTCGCTGTTAAGGGCGAAATTTACGCAAGCATGGCAACAATTTCGCATTCCATTGCGAAATCGTTTCATTTCAATGCGAAATTTTTGTATTCAAGTGTGAATTTGTCACATATCAGTGCAAAAATTTTGGATTCTAGTGCGACATTTTCGCAATTCACTGTGAAATTTTCGCTCTCCTGTCCGAGATATTCTATTAATTTCGGTCAATTTTCGATTTCGCTCTATTTTCCCAAAATTTCGTTCAAATTTCGCTTCACTTTTGCGTAATAACATTGAAATCATAGCGGAAATGAAAGCAACATTTGAGATCGATGTCATGTGGAGCGAATTTAGTTCGCCAGTAAGAAATTTTCACCTTACAATACAAAATTTTATTTATCCAGTGGAAAATTTTTGCCTTTCAGTGTGAAATTGTTGGATACTAGTTCGCAATTTTCGCAATTCACCGTGAAATTTTCTTCCTCCAGCGCGACATATTCGTGTTCCGGTGCAAAATGTATGATCTTACAGTACAAAATTTTAGTTATCCAGTGGAGAATTTTTGCCTTTCAGTGTGAAATTGTTGGATACTAGTGCGCATTTTTTGCAATTCACCGTGAAATTTTCTTCCTCCAGCGCGACATATTCGTGTTCCGGTGCAAACTGTATGACATTCCGTTTGAAGTTTTCGCTCTTTTGTGCGAAATTTTCGCATTTCAGTGCGAAATTTTCGCTTTCTAATGCGGAATTTTTGTATATCAGTCCGAAATTTTCGTGGTACATTGCGAAATTTTAGCATCACAACGCAAAGTTTTAGCATTCCTCTGCGAAATCATCGCATTCTTTTCCGAAATTTCCTTTGTTAAGAGTGAAATTTACTTTCGCGAAATAATAGACAAATCATAGCGAAAATGAAAGCAAATTTAGAGACCGATATCACGTGAAGCGAATTTATATCTCCAGTGCGAAATTTTGGCTTTACAATACGAAATTTGACATATAAAACATATTCGTATTCCAGTGCAAAATGTATGCAATTCTGTTTGAAATTATCGATTTTGTTCCAGAGCACAAGTTTCGCTTTTCAGTGCGAAATGTTAACATTCAAGTGAAAAATGTTTGCGTTCTATGGCGAAATTGTCTCATGATAATGCGAAATTTTTGTTATCTTAAGCGAAGGTTTCGCATTCCATTGTGAAATCGTTGCATTTTGATGCAAAATTTTCGCATTCCAGTGTGAAATTTTCGCATATCAGTGCAAAAATTTTGGATTCTAGTGCGACATTTTCGCAATTCACTGTGAAATTTTCGCTTACCTGTCCGACATATTCTAGCTTGCTGATTTCATATTCATTTCGGTCAATTTTCGATTTCGCTCTATTTTCCCAAAATTTCATTCAAATTTCGCTTCTTTTTTGCGTAATAACATTGAAATCATAGCGAAAATGAAAGCAAAATAAGAGATCGATATCATGTGGAGTGAATTTAGTTCGCCAGTAAGAAATTTTCACCTTGCAGTACAAAATTTTAGTTATCCAGTTGAAAATAAATGTTTGCCTTTCAGTGCGAAATTGTTGGATACTAAAATGTTCGTTATACATAGCGAAACTTTAGCATTACAACGCAAAGTTTTTGCACTCTTGTGCGAAATTATCGCATTCTTTCGTGAAATTCCGCTGTTAAGAGCGAAACTATTACTCACCAGTGCGAAATTTTTGAATATCAGTACGCAGATTTCGCATTCCAGGGAGAAATATTGGCACTCCAGCGCGAAAGTTTCGCTTGTCAGTGCGAAATGTTAACATTCAAGTATAAAATGTTTGCGTTCTAGTGCGGAATTTCCTCATGCCAATGAGAATTTTCGTAATTTATTAGGAAATTGTTATATAACAATGCAAAATTTTCACATTCTAGTGTGAAACTTTCGCATTTCAGTCCGAAATTTTTGGATTCTAGTGCAAAATTTAAATTTGCTTCCATTTTCGCTATGATTTCAGTATTATTTCGCGAAAGTAAATTTCACTAAGAGTGAAGAAAATTTCGGAAATGAATGCGATGATTTCGCAGAGGACTGAAATGCGAAATTTTCGCTCTTTCGTGGGAAGTTTAGTGCAGAACTTTCGCTCTTGTTAGCATATTAGTCCAAAATGTTATAATTCCAGTGCTAAATTTTCGCATTCCTGTGCAAAATTTTTGCATATCAGTGCGAAATTGTTAGAATCTAGTGCGAAACTTTCGCATTCCGGTGAGAAGTATACGCATTCCAGAGCACAAGTTTCGCTTTTCAGTGCGAAATGTTAACATTCAAGTGAAAAATGTTTGCGTTCTATGGCGAAATTGTCTCATGATAATGCGAAATTTTTGTTATCTAAAGCGAAGGTTTCGCATTCCATTGCGAAATCGTTGCATTTTGATGCAAAATTTTCGCATTCCAGTGTGAAATTTTCGCATATCAGTGCAAAAATTTTGGATTCTAGTGCGACATTTTCGCAATTCACTGTGAAATTTTAGCTCTCCTGTCAGTGCCGCTTGTCAGTGCGAAATGTTAACATTCAAGTATAAAATGTTTGCGTTCTAGTGCGGAATTTCCTCATGCCAATGGGAATTTTCGTAATTTATTAGGAAATTGTTACATTACAATGCAAAATTTTCACATTCTAGTGTGAAACTTTCGCATTTCAGTCCGAAATTTTTGGATTCTAGTGCGAAATTTAAATTTGCTTTCATTTTCGCTGATTTCGGTATTATTTCGCGAAAGTAAATTTCACTCTTAACAAAGAAAATTTCGGAAATGAATGGGATGATTTCGCAGAGGACTGAAATGCGAAATTTTCGCTCTTTCGTGGGAAGTTTAGTGCAGAAATTTCGCTCTTGTTAGCATATTAGTCCAAAATGTTATAATTCCAGTGCTAAATTTTCGCATTCCCGTGCAAAATTTTTGCATATCAGTGCGAAATTGTTAGAATCTAGTGCGAAACTTTCGCATTCCGGTGAGAAGTATACGCATTCCAGAGCACAAGTTTCGCTTTTCAGTGCGAAATGTTAACATTCAAGTGAAAAATGTTTGCGTTCTATGGCGAAATTGTCTATGAAAATGTATGACCTTACAGTACAAAATTTTAGTTATCCAGTGGAGAATTTTTGCCTTTCAGTGTGAAATTGTTGGATACTAGTGCGCATTTTTTGCAATTCACCGTGAAATTTTCTTCCTCCAGCGCGACATATTCGTGTTCCGGTGCAAACTGTATGACATTCCGTTTGAAGTTTTCGCTCTTTTGTGCGAAATTTTCGCATTTCAGTGCGAAATTTTCGCTTTCTAATGCGGAATTTTTGTATAACAGTCCGAAATTTTCGTGGTACATTGCGAAATTTTAGCATCACAACGCAAAGTTTTAGCATTCCTCTGCGAAATCATCGCATTCTTTTCCGAAATTTCCTTTGTTAAGAGTGAAATTTACTTTCGCGAAATAATAGACAAATCATAGCGAAAATGAAAGCAAATTTAGAGACCAATATCACGTGAAGCGAATTTATATCTCCAGTGCGAAATTTTGGCTTTACAATACGAAATTTGACATATAAAACATATTCGTATTCCAGTGCAAAATGTATGCAATTCTGTTTGAAATTATCGATTTTGTCTGTATACTCATTCCAGAGCACAAGTTTCGCTTTTCAGTGCGAAATGTTAACATTCAAGTGAAAAATGTTTGCGTTCTATGGCGAAATTGTCTCATGATAATGCGAAATTTTTGTTATCTAAAGCGAAGGTTGCGCATTCCATTGCGAAATTGTTTCATTTTGATGCAAAATTTTCGCATTCCAGTGTGAAATTTTCGCATATCAGTGCAAAATTGTGGGATTCTATTGCGCCATTTTCGCAATTCACTGTGAAATTTTCGCTCGCCTGTCCCACATATTGCTTGCTGATTTCATATTAATTTCGGTCAATTTGCGATTTCGCGCTATTTTCCCTGAATTTCGTTCAAATTTTGCGAAAATAGAAGCAAAATTAGAGATCGATATCATGTGGAGCGAATTTAATGCGCCAGTAAGAAATTTTCACCCTACAGTACGAAATTTTAGTTGTCCAGTGGAAAAGTTTTTCATTTCAGTGTGAAATTGTTGGATTTTAGTGCGAAATTTTTGCAATCCACTGTGAAATTTTCGTCCTCCAGCGCGACACTTCTCTGTTCCGGTGCAAAATGTATGACATTCCGTTTGAAATTTTCGCTTTTTTGTGCGAAAAGTTCACATGCAAATGACAAACTTTTGCGTTCTAGTGCGAAATTTTGTCCTGCCAATGGGAATTTTTTGCTCTTTGGTGCGAAATTTTCGTATTCCATTCCGAAATTTTCGCTGTTAAGGGCGAAATTTACGCAAGCATGGCAACAATTTCGCATTCCATTGCGAAATCGTTTCATTTCAATGCGAAATTTTTGTATTCAAGTGTGAATTTGTCACATATCAGTGCAAAAATTTTGGATTCTAGTGCGACATTTTCGCAATTCACTGTGAAATTTTCGCTCTCCTGTCCGAGATATTCTATTAATTTCGGTCAATTTTCGATTTCGCTCTATTTTCCCAAAATTTCGTTCAAATTTCGCTTCACTTTTGCGTAATAACATTGAAATCATAGCGAAAATGAAAGCAACATTTGAGATCGATGTCATGTGGAGCGAATTTAGTTCGCCAGTAAGAAATTTTCACCTTACAATACAAAATTTTATTTATCCAGTGGAAAATTTTTGCCTTTCAGTGTGAAATTGTTGGATACTAGTTCGCAATTTTCGCAATTCACCGTGAAATTTTCTTCCTCCAGCGCGACATATTCGTGTTCCGGTGCAAAATGTATGATCTTACAGTACAAAATTTTAGTTATCCAGTGGAGAATTTTTGCCTTTCAGTGTGAAATTGTTGGATACTAGTGCGCATTTTTTGCAATTCACCGTGAAATTTTCTTCCTCCAGCGCGACATATTCGTGTTCCGGTGCAAACTGTATGACATTCCGTTTGAAGTTTTCGCTCTTTTGTGCGAAATTTTCGCATTTCAGTGCGAAATTTTCGCTTTCTAATGCGGAATTTTTGTATATCAGTCCGAAATTTTCATGGTACATTGCGAAATTTTAGCATCACAACGCAAAGTTTTAGCATTCCTCTGCGAAATCATCGCATTCTTTTCCGAAATTTCCTTTGTTAAGAGTGAAATTTACTTTCGCGAAATAATAGAAAATAGCGAAAATGAAAGCAAATTTAGAGACCGATATCACGTGAAGCGAATTTATATCTCCAGTGCGAAATTTTGGCTTTACAATACGAAATTTGACATATAAAACATATTCGTATTCCAGTGCAAAATGTATGCAATTCTGTTTGAAATTATCGATTTTGTTCCAGAGCACAAGTTTCGCTTTTCAGTGCGAAATGTTAACATTCAAGTGAAAAATGTTTGCGTTCTATGGCGAAATTGTCTCATGATAATGCGAAATTTTTGTTATCTTAAGCGAAGGTTTCGCATTCCATTGTGAAATCGTTGCATTTTGATGCAAAATTTTCGCATTCCAGTGTGAAATTTTCGCATATCAGTGCAAAAATTTTGGATTCTAGTGCGACATTTTCGCAATTCACTGTGAAATTTTCGCTTTCCTGTCCGACATATTCTAGCTTGCTGATTTCATATTCATTTCGGTCAATTTTCGATTTCGCTCTATTTTCCCAAAATTTCATTCAAATTTCGCTTCTTTTTTGCGTAATAACATTGAAATCATAGCGAAAATGAAAGCAAAATAAGAGATCGATATCATGTGGAGTGAATTTAGTTCGCCAGTAAGAAATTTTCACCTTGCAGTACAAAATTTTAGTTATCCAGTTGAAAATAAATGTTTGCCTTTCAGTGCGAAATTGTTGGATACTAAAATGTTCGTTATACAAAGCGAAACTTTAGCATTACAACGCAAAGTTTTTGCATTCTTGTGCGAAATTATCGCATTCTTTGGTGCGAAATTTTCGTATTCCATTCCGAAATTTTCGCTGTTAAGGGCGAAATTTACGCAAGCATTGCAACAATTTCGCATTCCATTGCGAAATCGTTTCATTTCAATGCGAAATTTTTGTATTCAAGTGTGAATTTGTCACATATCAGTGCAAAAAATTTGGATTCTAGTGCGACATTTTCGCAATTCACTGTGAAATTTTCGCTCTCCTGTCCGACATATTCTATTAATTTCGGTCAATTTTCGATTTCGCTCTATTTTCCCAAAATTTCGTTCAAATTTCGCTTCACTTTTGCGTAATAACATTGAAATCATAGCGAAAATGAAAGCAACATTTGAGATCGATGTCATGTGGAGCGAATTTAGTTCGCCAGTAAGAAATTTTCACCTTACAATACAAAATTTTATTTATCCAGTGGAAAATTTTTGCCTTTCAGTGTGAAATTGTTGGATACTAGTTCGCAATTTTCGCAATTCACCGTGAAATTTTCTTCCTCCAGCGCGACATATTCTTGTTCCGGTGCAAAATGTATGACCTTACAGTACAAAATTTTAGTTATCCAGTGGAGAATTTTTGCCTTTCAGTGTGAAATTGTTGGATACTAGTGCGCATTTTTTGCAATTCACCGTGAAATTTTCTTCCTCCAGCGCGACATATTCGTGTTCCGGTGCAAACTGTATGACATTCCGTTTGAAGTTTTCGCTCTTTTGTGCGAAATTTTCGCATTTCAGTGCGAAATTTTCGCTTTCTAATGCGGAATTTTTGTATATCAGTCCGAAATTTTCGTGGTACATTGCGAAATTTTAGCATCACAACGCAAAGTTTAAGCATTCCTCTGCGAAATCATCGCATTCTTTTCCGAAATTTCCTATGTTAAGAGTGAAATTTACTTTCGCGAAATAATAGAAAATAGCGAAAATGAAAGCAAATTTAGAGACCGATATCACGTGAAGCGAATTTATATCTCCAGTGCGAAATTTTGGCTTTACAATACGAAATTTGACATATAAAACATATTCGTATTCCAGTGCAAAATGTATGCAATTCTGTTTGAAATTATCGATTTTGTCTGTATACTCATTCCAGAGCACAAGTTTCGCTTTTCAGTGCGAAATGTTAACATTCAAGTGAAAAATGTTTGCGTTCTATGGCGAAATTGTCTCATGATAATGCGAAATTTTTGTTATCTTAAGCGAAGGTTTCGCATTCCATTGTGAAATCGTTGCATTTTGATGCAAAATTTTCGCATTCCAGTGTGAAATTTTCGCATATCAGTGCAAAAATTTTGGATTCTAGTGCGACATTTTCGCAATTCACTGTGAAATTTGCGCTTTCCTGTCCGACATATTCTAGCTTGCTGATTTCATATTCATTTCGGTCAATTTTCGATTTCGCTCTATTTTCCCAAAATTTCATTCAAATTTCGCTTCTTTTTTGCGTAATAACATTGAAATCATAGCGAAAATGAAAGCAAAATAAGAGATCGATATCATGTGGAGTGAATTTAGTTCGCCAGTAAGAAATTTTCACCTTGCAGTACAAAATTTTAGTTATCCAGTTGAAAATAAATGTTTGCCTTTCAGTGCGAAATTGTTGGATACTAAAATGTTCGTTATACAAAGCGAAACTTTAGCATTACAACGCAAAGTTTTTGCATTCTTGTGCGAAATTATCGCATTCTTTCGTGAAATTCCACTGTTAAGAGCGAAACTATTACTCACCAGTGCGAAATTTTTGAATATCAGTACGCAGATTTCGCATTCCAGGGAGAAATATTGGCACTCCAGCGCGAAAGTTTCGCTTGTCAGTGCGAAATGTTAACATTCAAGTATAAAATGTTTGCGTTCTAGTGCGGAATTTCCTCATGCCAATGGGAATTTTCGTAATTTATTAGGAAATTGTTATATAACAATGCAAAATTTTCACATTCTAGTGTGAAACTTTCGCACTTCAGTCCGAAATTTTTGGATTCTAGTGCGAAATTTAAATTTGCTTTCATTTTCGCTATGATTTCAGTATTATTTCGCGAAAGTAAATTTCACTCTTAACAAAGAAAATTTCGGAAATGAATGCGATGATTTCGCAGAGGACTGAAATGCGAAATTTTCGCTCTTTCGTGGGAAGTTTAGTGCAGAACTTTCGCTCTTGTTAGCATATTAGTCCAAAATGTTATAATTCCAGTGCTAAATTTTCGCATTCCCGTGCAAAATTTTTGCATATCAGTGCGAAATTGTTAGAATCTAGTGCGAAACTTTCGGATTCCGGTGAGAAGTATACGCATTCCAGAGCACAAGTTTCGCTTTTCAGTGCGAAATGTTAACATTCAAGTGAAAAATGTTTGCGTTCTATGGCGAAATTGTCTCATGATAATGCGAAATTTTTGTTATCTAAAGCGAAGGTTTCGCATTCCATTGCGAAATCGTTGCATTTTGATGCAAAATTTTCGCATTCCAGTGTGAAATTTTCGCATATCAGTGCAAAAATTTTGGATTCTAGTGCGACATTTTCGCAATTCACTGTGAAATTTTCGCTCTCCTGTCCGACATATTCTAGCTTGCTGATTTCATATTCATTTCGGTCAATTTTCGATTTCGCGCTATTCTCCCTGAATTTCGTTCAAATTTTGCGAAAATATAAGCAAAATTAGAGATCGATATCATGTGGAGCGAATTTAATGCGCCAGTAAGAAATTTTCACCTAACAGTACAAAATTTTAGTTGTCCAGTGGAAAAGTTTTTCATTTCAGTGCGAAATTGTTGGATTTTAGTGCGAAATTTTTGCAATCCACTGTGAAATTTTCGTCCTCCAGCGCGACACTTTTGTGTTCCGGTGCAAAATGTATGACATTCCGTTTGAAATTTTCGCTTTTTTGTGCGAAAAGTTCAGATGCAAATGACTAAGTTTTGCGTTCTATTGCGAAATTTCGTCATGCCAATGGGAAGTTTTTGCTCTTCGGTGCGAGATGTTCGTATTCCATTCCGAAATTTTCGCACTTAATTGCAAAATTTTCGCAAGCATTGCAGCAATTTCGCATTTTATAGTGAAATCGGGTCATTTTAATGCAAAATTTTTGCATTCAAGTGTGAAATTTTCGCATATCAGTGCAAAAATTTTGGATTCTAGTGCGACATTTTCGCAATTCACTGTGAAATTTTCGCTCTCCTGTCCGACATATTCTAGCTTGCTGATTTCATATTCATTTCGGTCAATTTTCGATTTCGCTCTATTTTCCCAAAATTTCGTTCAAATTTAGCTTCACTTTTGCGTAATAACATTGAAATCATAGCGAAAATGAAAGCAAAATTAGAGATCGATATCATGTGGAGCGAATTTAATTCGCCAGTACGAAATTTTCACCTTGCAGTACAAAATTTTAGTTATCCAGTTGAAAATGTTTGCCTTTCAGTGCGAAATTGTTGGATACTAAAATGTTCGTTATACAAAGCGAAACTTTAGCATTACAACGCAAAGTTTTTGCATTCTTGTGCGAAATTATCGCATTCTTTCGTGAAATTCCGCTGTTAAGAGCGAAACTAATACTCACCAGTGCGAAATTTTTGAATTTCAGTACGCAGATTTCGCATTCCAGGGAGAAGTATTGGCACTCCAGCGCGAAAGTTTCGCTTGTCAGTGCGAAATGTTAACATTCAAGTATAAAATGTTTGCGTTCTAGTACGGAATTTCCTCATGCCAGTGGGAATTTTCGTAATTTATTAGGAAAATGTTATATAACAATGCAAAATTTTCACATTCTAGTGTGAAACTTTCGCATTTCAGTCCGAAATTTTTGGATTCTAGTGCGAAATTTAAATTTGCTTTCATTTTCGCTATGATTTCAGCATTATTTCGCGAAAGTAAATTTCACTCTTAACAAAGAAAATTTCGGAAATGTATGCGATGATTTCGCAGCGGACTGAAATGCGAAATTTTCGCTCTTTCGTGGGAAGTTTAGTGCAGAACTTTCGCTCTTGTTAGCATATTAGTCCAAAATGTTATAATTCCAGTGCTAAATTTTCGCATTCCCGTGCAAAATTTTTGCATATCAGTGCGAAATTGTAAGAATCTAGTGCGAAACTTTATCATTCCGGTGAGAAGTATACGCATTCCAGAGCACAAGTTTCGCTTTTCAGTGCGAAATGTTAACATTCAAGTGAAAAATGTTTGCGTTCTATGGCGAAATTGTCTCATGATAATGCGAAATTTTTGTTATCTAAAGCGAATGTTTCGCATTCCATTGCGAAATCGTTGCATTTTGATGCAACATTTTCGCATTCCAGTGTGAAATTTTCGCATATCAGTGCAAAAATTTTGGATTCTAGTCCGACATTTTCGCAATTCACTGTGAAATTTTCGCTTTCCTGTCCGACATATTCTAGCTTGCTGATTTCATATTCATTTCGGTCAATTTTCGATTTCGCTCTATTTTCCCAAAATTTCGTTCAAATTTCGCATCACTTTTGCGTAATAACATTGAAATCATAACGAAAATAAAAGCAAAATTAGAGATCGATATCATGTGGAGCGAATTTAGTTCGCCCGTAAGAAATTTTCACCTTGCAGTACAAAATTTTAGTTATCCAGTTGAAAATTTTTGCCTTTCAGTGCGAAATTGTTGTATACTAAAATTTTCGTTATACAAAGCGAAACTTGCCGGTGCAAAATGTATGACCTTACAGTACAAAATTTTTGTTATCCAGTGGAAAATTTTTGCCTTTCAGTGCGAAATTGTTGGATACTAGTGCGCAATTTGTGCAGTCCACCGTGAAATTTTCTTCCTCCAGCGCGATTTTTGAATATCAGTACACAGATTTCGCATTCCAGGGTGAAATATTCGCACTCCAGGGCGAAAGTTTCGCTTGTCAGTGCGAAATGTTAACATTCAAGTAAAATGTTTGCGTTCTAGTGCGGACAGAGCACAAGTTTCGCTTTTCAGTGCGAAATGTTAACATTCAAGTGAAAAATGTTTGCGTTCTAGTGCGAAATTGTCTCATGCTAATGCGAAATTTTTGTTATCTAAAGCGAAGGTTGCGCATTCCATTGCGAAATTGTTTCATTTTGATGCAAAATTTTCGCATTCCAGTGTGAAATTTTCGCATATCAGTGCAAAATTGTGGGATTCTAGTGCGCCATTTTCGCAATTCTGTCCCACATATTGCTTGCTGATTTCATATTAATTTCGGTCAATTTGCGATTTCGCGCTATTTTCCCTGAATTTCGTTCAAATTTTGCGAAAATAGAAGCAAAATTAGAGATCGATATCATGTGAGAAGAAATTTTCACCTTACAGTACGAAATTTTAGTTGTCCAGTGGAAAAGTTTTTCATTTCAGTGTGAAATTGTTGGATTTTAGTGCGAAATTTTTGCAATCCACTGTGAAATTTTCGTCCTCCAGCGCGACACTTCTCTGTTCCGGTGCAAAATGTATGACATTCCGTTTGAAATTTTCGCTTTTTTGTGCGAAAAGTTCACATGCAAATGACTAACTTTTGCGTTCTAGTGCGAAATTTTGTCCTGCCAATGGGAATTTTTTGCTCTTTGGTGCGAAATTTTCGTATTCCATTCCGAAATTTTCGCTGTTAAGGGCGAAATTTACGCAAGCATGGCAACAATTTCGCATTCCATTGCGAAATCGTTTCATTTCAATGCGAAATTTTTGTATTCAAGTGTGAATTTGTCACATATCAGTGCAAAAATTTTGGATTCTAGTGCGACATTTTCGCAATTCACTGTGAAATTTTCCCTCTCCTGTCCGACATATTCTATTAATTTCGGTCAATTTTCGATTTCGCTCTATTTTCCCAAAATTTCGTTCAAATTTCGCTTCACTTTTGCGTAATAACATTGAAATCATAGCGAAAATGAAAGCAACATTTGAGATCGATGTCATGTGGAGCGAATTTAGTTCGCCAGTAAGAAATTTTCACCTTACAATACAAAATTTTATTTATCCAGTGGAAAATTTTTGCCTTTCAGTGTGAAATTGTTGGATACTAGTTCGCAATTTTCGCAATTCACCGTGAAATTTTCTTCCTCCAGCGCGACATATTCGTGTTCCGGTGCAAAATGTATGATCTTACAGTACAAAATTTTAGTTATCCAGTGGAGAATTTTTGCCTTTCAGTGTGAAATTGTTGGATACTAGTGCGCATTTTTTGCAATTCACCGTGAAATTTTCTTCCTCCAGCGCGACATATTCGTGTTCCGGTGCAAACTGTATGACATTCCGTTTGAAGTTTTCGCTCTTTTGTGCGAAATTTTCGCATTTCAGTGCGAAATTTTCGCTTTCTAATGCGGAATTTTTGTATATCAGTCCGAAATTTTCGTGGTACATTGCGAAATTTTAGCATCACAACGCAAAGTTTTAGCATTCCTCTGCGAAATCATCGCATTCTTTTCCGAAATTTCCTTTGTTAAGAGTGAAATTTACTTTCGCGAAATAATAGACAAATCATAGCGAAAATGAAAGCAAATTTAGAGACCGATATCACGTGAAGCGAATTTATATCTCCAGTGCGAAATTTTGGCTTTACAATACGAAATTTGACATATAAAACATATTCGTATTCCAGTGCAAAATGTATGCAATTCTGTTTGAAATTATCGATTTTGTTCCAGAGCACAAGTTTCGCTTTTCAGTGCGAAATGTTAACATTCAAGTGAAAAATGTTTGCGTTCTATGGCGAAATTGTCTCATGATAATGCGAAATTTTTGTTATCTTAAGCGAAGGTTTCGCATTCCATTGTGAAATCGTTGCATTTTGATGCAAAATTTTCGCATTCCAGTGTGAAATTTTCGCATATCAGTGCAAAAATTTTGGATTCTAGTGCGACATTTTCGCAATTCACTGTGAAATTTTCGCTTTCCTGTCCGACATATTCTAGCTTGCTGATTTCATATTCATTTCGGTCAATTTTCGATTTCGCTCTATTTTCCCAAAATTTCATTCAAATTTCGCTTCTTTTTTGCGTAATAACATTGAAATCATAGCGAAAATGAAAGCAAAATAAGAGATCGATATCATGTGGAGTGAATTTAGTTCGCCAGTAAGAAATTTTCACCTTGCAGTACAAAATTTTAGTTATCCAGTTGAAAATAAATGTTTGCCTTTCAGTGCGAAATTGTTGGATACTAAAATGTTCGTTATACATAGCGAAACTTTAGCATTACAACGCAAAGTTTTTGCACTCTTGTGCGAAATTATCGCATTCTTTCGTGAAATTCCGCTGTTAAGAGCGAAACTATTACTCACCAGTGCGAAATTTTTGAATATCAGTACGCAGATTTCGCATTCCAGGGAGAAATATTGGCACTCCAGCGCGAAAGTTTCGCTTGTCAGTGCGAAATGTTAACATTCAAGTATAAAATGTTTGCGTTCTAGTGCGGAATTTCCTCATGCCAATGAGAATTTTCGTAATTTATTAGGAAATTGTTATATAACAATGCAAAATTTTCACATTCTAGTGTGAAACTTTCGCATTTCAGTCCGAAATTTTTGGATTCTAGTGCAAAATTTAAATTTGCTTCCATTTTCGCTATGATTTCAGTATTATTTCGCGAAAGTAAATTTCACTAAGAGTGAAGAAAATTTCGGAAATGAATGCGATGATTTCGCAGAGGACTGAAATGCGAAATTTTCGCTCTTTCGTGGGAAGTTTAGTGCAGAACTTTCACTCTTGTTAGCATATTAGTCCAAAATGTTATAATTCCAGTGCTAAATTTTCGCATTCCTGTGCAAAATTTTTGCATATCAGTGCGAAATTGTTAGAATCTAGTGCGAAACTTTCGCATTCCGGTGAGAAGTATACGCATTCCAGAGCACAAGTTTCGCTTTTCAGTGCGAAATGTTAACATTCAAGTGAAAAATGTTTGCGTTCTATGGCGAAATTGTCTCATGATAATGCGAAATTTTTGTTATCTAAAGCGAAGGTTTCGCATTCCATTGCGAAATCGTTGCATTTTGATGCAAAATTTTCGCATTCCAGTGTGAAATTTTCGCATATCAGTGCAAAAATTTTGGATTCTAGTGCGACATTTTCGCAATTCACTGTGAAATTTTCGCTCTCCTGTCAGTGCCGCTTGTCAGTGCGAAATGTTAACATTCAAGTATAAAATGTTTGCGTTCTAGTGCGGAATTTCCTCATGCCAATGGGAATTTTCGTAATTTATTAGGAAATTGTTACATTACAATGCAAAATTTTCACATTCTAGTGTGAAACTTTCGCATTTCAGTCCGAAATTTTTGGATTCTAGTGCGAAATTTAAATTTGCTTTCATTTTCGCTGATTTCGGTATTATTTCGCGAAAGTAAATTTCACTCTTAACAAAGAAAATTTCGGAAATGAATGGGATGATTTCGCAGAGGACTGAAATGCGAAATTTTCGCTCTTTCGTGGGAAGTTTAGTGCAGAACTTTCGCTCTTGTTAGCATATTAGTCCAAAATGTTATAATTCCAGTGCTAAATTTTCGCATTCCCGTGCAAAATTTTTGCATATCAGTGCGAAATTGTTAGAATCTAGTGCGAAACTTTCGCATTCCGGTGAGAAGTATACGCATTCCAGAGCACAAGTTTCGCTTCTCAGTGCGAAATGTTAACATTCAAGTGAAAAATGTTTGCGTTCTATGGCGAAATTGTCTATGAAAATGTATGACCTTACAGTACAAAATTTTAGTTATCCAGTGGAGAATTTTTGCCTTTCAGTGTGAAATTGTTGGATACTAGTGCGCATTTTTTGCAATTCACCGTGAAATTTTCTTCCTCCAGCGCGACATATTCGTGTTCCGGTGCAAACTGTATGACATTCCGTTTGAAGTTTTCGCTCTTTTGTGCGAAATTTTCGCATTTCAGTGCGAAATTTTCGCTTTCTAATGCGGAATTTTTGTATAACAGTCCGAAATTTTCGTGGTACATTGCGAAATTTTAGCATCACAACGCAAAGTTTTAGCATTCCTCTGCGAAATCATCGCATTCTTTTCCGAAATTTCCTTTGTTAAGAGTGAAATTTACTTTCGCGAAATAATAGACAAATCATAGCGAAAATGAAAGCAAATTTAGAGACCAATATCACGTGAAGCGAATTTATATCTCCAGTGCGAAATTTTGGCTTTACAATACGAAATTTGACATATAAAACATATTCGTATTCCAGTGCAAAATGTATGCAATTCTGTTTGAAATTATCGATTTTGTCTGTATACTCATTCCAGAGCACAAGTTTCGCTTTTCAGTGCGAAATGTTAACATTCAAGTGAAAAATGTTTGCGTTCTATGGCGAAATTGTCTCATGATAATGCGAAATTTTTGTTATCTAAAGCGAAGGTTGCGCATTCCATTGCGAAATTGTTTCATTTTGATGCAAAATTTTCGCATTCCAGTGTGAAATTTTCGCATATCAGTGCAAAATTGTGGGATTCTATTGCGCCATTTTCGCAATTCACTGTGAAATTTTCGCTCGCCTGTCCCACATATTGCTTGCTGATTTCATATTAATTTCGGTCAATTTGCGATTTCGCGCTATTTTCCCTGAATTTCGTTCAAATTTTGCGAAAATAGAAGCAAAATTAGAGATCGATATCATGTGGAGCGAATTTAATGCGCCAGTAAGAAATTTTCACCTTACAGTACGAAATTTTAGTTGTCCAGTGGAAAAGTTTTTCATTTCAGTGTGAAATTGTTGGATTTTAGTGCGAAATTTTTGCAATCCACTGTGAAATTTTCGTCCTCCAGCGCGACACTTCTCTGTTCCGGTGCAAAATTTATGACATTCCGTTTGAAATTTTCGCTTTTTTGTGCGAAAAGTTCACATGCAAATGACTAACTTTTGCGTTCTAGTGCGAAATTTTGTCCTGCCAATGGGAATTTTTTGCTCTTTGGTGCGAAATTTTCGTATTCCATTCCGAAATTTTCGCTGTTAAGGGCGAAATTTACGCAAGCATGGCAACAATTTCGCATTCCATTGCGAAATCGTTTCATTTCAATGCGAAATTTTTGTATTCAAGTGTGAATTTGTCACATATCAGTGCAAAAATTTTGGATTCTAGTGCGACATTTTCGCAATTCACTGTGAAATTTTCGCTCTCCTGTCCGAGATATTCTATTAATTTCGGTCAATTTTCGATTTCGCTCTATTTTCCCAAAATTTCGTTCAAATTTCGCTTCACTTTTGCGTAATAACATTGAAATCATAGCGAAAATGAAAGCAACATTTGAGATCGATGTCATGTGGAGCGAATTTAGTTCGCCAGTAAGAAATTTTCACCTTACAATACAAAATTTTATTTATCCAGTGGAAAATTTTTGCCTTTCAGTGTGAAATTGTTGGATACTAGTTCGCAATTTTCGCAATTCACCGTGAAATTTTCTTCCTCCAGCGCGACATATTCGTGTTCCGGTGCAAAATGTATGATCTTACAGTACAAAATTTTAGTTATCCAGTGGAGAATTTTTGCCTTTCAGTGTGAAATTGTTGGATACTAGTGCGCATTTTTTGCAATTCACCGTGAAATTTTCTTCCTCCAGCGCGACATATTCGTGTTCCGGTGCAAACTGTATGACATTCCGTTTGAAGTTTTCGCTCTTTTGTGCGAAATTTTCGCATTTCAGTGCGAAATTTTCGCTTTCTAATGCGGAATTTTTGTATATCAGTCCGAAATTTTCGTGGTACATTGCGAAATTTTAGCATCACAACGCAAAGTTTTAGCATTCCTCTGCGAAATCATCGCATTCTTTTCCGAAATTTCCTTTGTTAAGAGTGAAATTTACTTTCGCGAAATAATAGACAAATCATAGCGAAAATGAAAGCAAATTTAGAGACCGATATCACGTGAAGCGAATTTATATCTCCAGTGCGAAATTTTGGCTTTACAATACGAAATTTGACATATAAAACATATTCGTATTCCAGTGCAAAATGTATGCAATTCTGTTTGAAATTATCGATTTTGTTCCAGAGCACAAGTTTCGCTTTTCAGTGCGAAATGTTAACATTCAAGTGAAAAATGTTTGCGTTCTATGGCGAAATTGTCTCATGATAATGCGAAATTTTTGTTATCTTAAGCGAAGGTTTCGCATTCCATTGTGAAATCGTTGCATTTTGATGCAAAATTTTCGCATTCCAGTGTGAAATTTTCGCATATCAGTGCAAAAATTTTGGATTCTAGTGCGACATTTTCGCAATTCACTGTGAAATTTTCGCTTTCCTGTCCGACATATTCTAGCTTGCTGATTTCATATTCATTTCGGTCAATTTTCGATTTCGCTCTATTTTCCCAAAATTTCATTCAAATTTCGCTTCTTTTTTGCGTAATAACATTGAAATCATAGCGAAAATGAAAGCAAAATAAGAGATCGATATCATGTGGAGTGAATTTAGTTCGCCAGTAAGAAATTTTCACCTTGCAGTACAAAATTTTAGTTATCCAGTTGAAAATAAATGTTTGCCTTTCAGTGCGAAATTGTTGGATACTAAAATGTTCGTTATACATAGCGAAACTTTAGCATTACAACGCAAAGTTTTTGCACTCTTGTGCGAAATTATCGCATTCTTTCGTGAAATTCCGCTGTTAAGAGCGAAACTATTACTCACCAGTGCGAAATTTTTGAATATCAGTACGCAGATTTCGCATTCCAGGGAGAAATATTGGCACTCCAGCGCGAAAGTTTCGCTTGTCAGTGCGAAATGTTAACATTCAAGTATAAAATGTTTGCGTTCTAGTGCGGAATTTCCTCATGCCAATGAGAATTTTCGTAATTTATTAGGAAATTGTTATATAACAATGCAAAATTTTCACATTCTAGTGTGAAACTTTCGCATTTCAGTCCGAAATTTTTGGATTCTAGTGCAAAATTTAAATTTGCTTCCATTTTCGCTATGATTTCAGTATTATTTCGCGAAAGTAAATTTCACTAAGAGTGAAGAAAATTTCGGAAATGAATGCGATGATTTCGCAGAGGACTGAAATGCGAAATTTTCGCTCTTTCGTGGGAAGTTTAGTGCAGAACTTTCACTCTTGTTAGCATATTAGTCCAAAATGTTATAATTCCAGTGCTAAATTTTCGCATTCCTGTGCAAAATTTTTGCATATCAGTGCGAAATTGTTAGAATCTAGTGCGAAACTTTCGCATTCCGGTGAGAAGTATACGCATTCCAGAGCACAAGTTTCGCTTTTCAGTGCGAAATGTTAACATTCAAGTGAAAAATGTTTGCGTTCTATGGCGAAATTGTCTCATGATAATGCGAAATTTTTGTTATCTAAAGCGAAGGTTTCGCATTCCATTGCGAAATCGTTGCATTTTGATGCAAAATTTTCGCATTCCAGTGTGAAATTTTCGCATATCAGTGCAAAAATTTTGGATTCTAGTGCGACATTTTCGCAATTCACTGTGAAATTTTCGCTCTCCTGTCAGTGCCGCTTGTCAGTGCCGCTTGTCAGTGCGAAATGTTAACATTCAAGTATAAAATGTTTGCGTTCTAGTGCGGAATTTCCTCATGCCAATGGGAATTTTCGTAATTTATTAGGAAATTGTTACATTACAATGCAAAATTTTCACATTCTAGTGTGAAACTTTCGCATTTCAGTCCGAAATTTTTGGATTCTAGTGCGAAATTTAAATTTGCTTTCATTTTCGCTGATTTCGGTATTATTTCGCGAAAGTAAATTTCACTCTTAACAAAGAAAATTTCGGAAATGAATGGGATGATTTCGCAGAGGACTGAAATGCGAAATTTTCGCTCTTTCGTGGGAAGTTTAGTGCAGAACTTTCGCTCTTGTTAGCATATTAGTCCAAAATGTTATAATTCCAGTGCTAAATTTTCGCATTCCCGTGCAAAATTTTTGCATATCAGTGCGAAATTGTTAGAATCTAGTGCGAAACTTTCGCATTCCGGTGAGAAGTATACGCATTCCAGAGCACAAGTTTCGCTTCTCAGTGCGAAATGTTAACATTCAAGTGAAAAATGTTTGCGTTCTATGGCGAAATTGTCTATGAAAATGTATGACCTTACAGTACAAAATTTTAGTTATCCAGTGGAGAATTTTTGCCTTTCAGTGTGAAATTGTTGGATACTAGTGCGCATTTTTTGCAATTCACCGTGAAATTTTCTTCCTCCAGCGCGACATATTCGTGTTCCGGTGCAAACTGTATGACATTCCGTTTGAAGTTTTCGCTCTTTTGTGCGAAATTTTCGCATTTCAGTGCGAAATTTTCGCTTTCTAATGCGGAATTTTTGTATAACAGTCCGAAATTTTCGTGGTACATTGCGAAATTTTAGCATCACAACGCAAAGTTTTAGCATTCCTCTGCGAAATCATCGCATTCTTTTCCGAAATTTCCTTTGTTAAGAGTGAAATTTACTTTCGCGAAATAATAGACAAATCATAGCGAAAATGAAAGCAAATTTAGAGACCAATATCACGTGAAGCGAATTTATATCTCCAGTGCGAAATTTTGGCTTTACAATACGAAATTTGACATATAAAACATATTCGTATTCCAGTGCAAAATGTATGCAATTCTGTTTGAAATTATCGATTTTGTCTGTATACTCATTCCAGAGCACAAGTTTCGCTTTTCAGTGCGAAATGTTAACATTCAAGTGAAAAATGTTTGCGTTCTATGGCGAAATTGTCTCATGATAATGCGAAATTTTTGTTATCTAAAGCGAAGGTTGCGCATTCCATTGCGAAATTGTTTCATTTTGATGCAAAATTTTCGCATTCCAGTGTGAAATTTTCGCATATCAGTGCAAAATTGTGGGATTCTATTGCGCCATTTTCGCAATTCACTGTGAAATTTTCGCTCGCCTGTCCCACATATTGCTTGCTGATTTCATATTAATTTCGGTCAATTTGCGATTTCGCGCTATTTTCCCTGAATTTCGTTCAAATTTTGCGAAAATAGAAGCAAAATTAGAGATCGATATCATGTGGAGCGAATTTAATGCGCCAGTAAGAAATTTTCACCTTACAGTACGAAATTTTAGTTGTCCAGTGGAAAAGTTTTTCATTTCAGTGTGAAATTGTTGGATTTTAGTGCGAAATTTTTGCAATCCACTGTGAAATTTTCGTCCTCCAGCGCGACACTTCTCTGTTCCGGTGCAAAATTTATGACATTCCGTTTGAAATTTTCGCTTTTTTGTGCGAAAAGTTCACATGCAAATGACTAACTTTTGCGTTCTAGTGCGAAATTTTGTCCTGCCAATGGGAATTTTTTGCTCTTTGGTGCGAAATTTTCGTATTCCATTCCGAAATTTTCGCTGTTAAGGGCGAAATTTACGCAAGCATGGCAACAATTTCGCATTCCATTGCGAAATCGTTTCATTTCAATGCGAAATTTTTGTATTCAAGTGTGAATTTGTCACATATCAGTGCAAAAATTTTGGATTCTAGTGCGACATTTTCGCAATTCACTGTGAAATTTTCGCTCTCCTGTCCGAGATATTCTATTAATTTCGGTCAATTTTCGATTTCGCTCTATTTTCCCAAAATTTCGTTCAAATTTCGCTTCACTTTTGCGTAATAACATTGAAATCATAGCGAAAATGAAAGCAACATTTGAGATCGATGTCATGTGGAGCGAATTTAGTTCGCCAGTAAGAAATTTTCACCTTACAATACAAAATTTTATTTATCCAGTGGAAAATTTTTGCCTTTCAGTGTGAAATTGTTGGATACTAGTTCGCAATTTTCGCAATTCACCGTGAAATTTTCTTCCTCCAGCGCGACATATTCGTGTTCCGGTGCAAAATGTATGATCTTACAGTACAAAATTTTAGTTATCCAGTGGAGAATTTTTGCCTTTCAGTGTGAAATTGTTGGATACTAGTGCGCATTTTTTGCAATTCACCGTGAAATTTTCTTCCTCCAGCGCGACATATTCGTGTTCCGGTGCAAACTGTATGACATTCCGTTTGAAGTTTTCGCTCTTTTGTGCGAAATTTTCGCATTTCAGTGCGAAATTTTCGCTTTCTAATGCGGAATTTTTGTATATCAGTCCGAAATTTTCGTGGTACATTGCGAAATTTTAGCATCACAACGCAAAGTTTTAGCATTCCTCTGCGAAATCATCGCATTCTTTTCCGAAATTTCCTTTGTTAAGAGTGAAATTTACTTTCGCGAAATAATAGACAAATCATAGCGAAAATGAAAGCAAATTTAGAGACCGATATCACGTGAAGCGAATTTATATCTCCAGTGCGAAATTTTGGCTTTACAATACGAAATTTGACATATAAAACATATTCGTATTCCAGTGCAAAATGTATGCAATTCTGTTTGAAATTATCGATTTTGTTCCAGAGCACAAGTTTCGCTTTTCAGTGCGAAATGTTAACATTCAAGTGAAAAATGTTTGCGTTCTATGGCGAAATTGTCTCATGATAATGCGAAATTTTTGTTATCTTAAGCGAAGGTTTCGCATTCCATTGTGAAATCGTTGCATTTTGATGCAAAATTTTCGCATTCCAGTGTGAAATTTTCGCATATCAGTGCAAAAATTTTGGATTCTAGTGCGACATTTTCGCAATTCACTGTGAAATTTTCGCTTTCCTGTCCGACATATTCTAGCTTGCTGATTTCATATTCATTTCGGTCAATTTTCGATTTCGCTCTATTTTCCCAAAATTTCATTCAAATTTCGCTTCTTTTTTGCGTAATAACATTGAAATCATAGCGAAAATGAAAGCAAAATAAGAGATCGATATCATGTGGAGTGAATTTAGTTCGCCAGTAAGAAATTTTCACCTTGCAGTACAAAATTTTAGTTATCCAGTTGAAAATAAATGTTTGCCTTTCAGTGCGAAATTGTTGGATACTAAAATGTTCGTTATACATAGCGAAACTTTAGCATTACAACGCAAAGTTTTTGCACTCTTGTGCGAAATTATCGCATTCTTTCGTGAAATTCCGCTGTTAAGAGCGAAACTATTACTCACCAGTGCGAAATTTTTGAATATCAGTACGCAGATTTCGCATTCCAGGGAGAAATATTGGCACTCCAGCGCGAAAGTTTCGCTTGTCAGTGCGAAATGTTAACATTCAAGTATAAAATGTTTGCGTTCTAGTGCGGAATTTCCTCATGTCAATGAGAATTTTCGTAATTTATTAGGAAATTGTTATATAACAATGCAAAATTTTCACATTCTAGTGTGAAACTTTCGCATTTCAGTCCGAAATTTTTGGATTCTAGTGCAAAATTTAAATTTGCTTCCATTTTCGCTATGATTTCAGTATTATTTCGCGAAAGTAAATTTCACTAAGAGTGAAGAAAATTTCGGAAATGAATGCGATGATTTCGCAGAGGACTGAAATGCGAAATTTTCGCTCTTTCGTGGGAAGTTTAGTGCAGAACTTTCGCTCTTGTTAGCATATTAGTCCAAAATGTTATAATTCCAGTGCTAAATTTTCGCATTCCTGTGCAAAATTTTTGCATATCAGTGCGAAATTGTTAGAATCTAGTGCGAAACTTTCGCATTCCGGTGAGAAGTATACGCATTCCAGAGCACAAGTTTCGCTTTTCAGTGCGAAATGTTAACATTCAAGTGAAAAATGTTTGCGTTCTATGGCGAAATTGTCTCATGATAATGCGAAATTTTTGTTATCTAAAGCGAATGTTTCGCATTCCATTGCGAAATCGTTGCATTTTGATGCAAAATTTTCGCATTCCAGTGTGAAATTTTCGCATATCAGTGCAAAAATTTTGGATTCTAGTGCGACATTTTCGCAATTCACTGTGAAATTTTCGCTCTCCTGTCAGTGCCGCTTGTCAGTGCGAAATGTTAACATTCAAGTATAAAATGTTTGCGTTCTAGTGCGGAATTTCCTCATGCCAATGGGAATTTTCGTAATTTATTAGGAAATTGTTACATTACAATGCAAAATTTTCACATTCTAGTGTGAAACTTTCGCATTTCAGTCCGAAATTTTTGGATTCTAGTGCGAAATTTAAATTTGCTTTCATTTTCGCTGATTTCGGTATTATTTCGCGAAAGTAAATTTCACTCTTAACAAAGAAAATTTCGGAAATGAATGGGATGATTTCGCAGAGGACTGAAATGCGAAATTTTCGCTCTTTCGTGGGAAGTTTAGTGCAGAACTTTCGCTCTTGTTAGCATATTAGTCCAAAATGTTATAATTCCAGTGCTAAATTTTCGCATTCCCGTGCAAAATTTTTGCATATCAGTGCGAAATTGTTAGAATCTAGTGCGAAACTTTCGCATTCCGGTGAGAAGTATACGCATTCCAGAGCACAAGTTTCGCTTTTCAGTGCGAAATGTTAACATTCAAGTGAAAAATGTTTGCGTTCTATGGCGAAATTGTCTATGAAAATGTATGACCTTACAGTACAAAATTTTAGTTATCCAGTGGAGAATTTTTGCCTTTCAGTGTGAAATTGTTGGATACTAGTGCGCATTTTTTGCAATTCACCGTGAAATTTTCTTCCTCCAGCGCGACATATTCGTGTTCCGGTGCAAACTGTATGACATTCCGTTTGAAGTTTTCGCTCTTTTGTGCGAAATTTTCGCATTTCAGTGCGAAATTTTCGCTTTCTAATGCGGAATTTTTGTATAACAGTCCGAAATTTTCGTGGTACATTGCGAAATTTTAGCATCACAACGCAAAGTTTTAGCATTCCTCTGCGAAATCATCGCATTCTTTTCCGAAATTTCCTTTGTTAAGAGTGAAATTTACTTTCGCGAAATAATAGACAAATCATAGCGAAAATGAAAGCAAATTTAGAGACCAATATCACGTGAAGCGAATTTATATCTCCAGTGCGAAATTTTGGCTTTACAATACGAAATTTGACATATAAAACATATTCGTATTCCAGTGCAAAATGTATGCAATTCTGTTTGAAATTATCGATTTTGTCTGTATACTCATTCCAGAGCACAAGTTTCGCTTTTCAGTGCGAAATGTTAACATTCAAGTGAAAAATGTTTGCGTTCTATGGCGAAATTGTCTCATGATAATGCGAAATTTTTGTTATCTAAAGCGAAGGTTGCGCATTCCATTGCGAAATTGTTTCATTTTGATGCAAAATTTTCGCATTCCAGTGTGAAATTTTCGCATATCAGTGCAAAATTGTGGGATTCTATTGCGCCATTTTCGCAATTCACTGTGAAATTTTCGCTCGCCTGTCCCACATATTGCTTGCTGATTTCATATTAATTTCGGTCAATTTGCGATTTCGCGCTATTTTCCCTGAATTTCGTTCAAATTTTGCGAAAATATAAGCAAAATTAGAGATCGATATCATGTGGAGCGAATTTAATGCGCCAGTAAGAAATTTTCACCTTACAGTACGAAATTTTAGTTGTCCAGTGGAAAAGTTTTTCATTTCAGTGTGAAATTGTTGGATTTTAGTGCGAAATTTTTGCAATCCACTGTGAAATTTTCGTCCTCCAGCGCGACACTTCTCTGTTCCGGTGCAAAATGTATGACATTCCGTTTGAAATTTTCGCTTTTTTGTGCGAAAAGTTCACATGCAAATGACTTAACTTTTGCGTTCTAGTGCGAAATTTTGTCCTGCCAATGGGAATTTTTTGCTCTTTGGTGCGAAATTTTCGTATTCCATTCCGAAATTTTCGCTGTTAAGGGCGAAATTTACGCAAGCATGGCAACAATTTCGCATTCCATTGCGAAATCGTTTCATTTCAATGCGAAATTTTTGTATTCAAGTGTGAATTTGTCACATATCAGTGCAAAAATTTTGGATTCTAGTGCGACATTTTCGCAATTCACTGTGAAATTTTCGCTCTCCTGTCCGAGATATTCTATTAATTTCGGTCAATTTTCGATTTCGCTCTATTTTCCCAAAATTTCGTTCAAATTTCGCTTCACTTTTGCGTAATAACATTGAAATCATAGCGAAAATGAAAGCAACATTTGAGATCGATGTCATGTGGAGCGAATTTAGTTCGCCAGTAAGAAATTTTCACCTTACAATACAAAATTTTATTTATCCAGTGGAAAATTTTTGCCTTTCAGTGTGAAATTGTTGGATACTAGTTCGCAATTTTCGCAATTCACCGTGAAATTTTCTTCCTCCAGCGCGACATATTCGTGTTCCGGTGCAAAATGTATGATCTTACAGTACAAAATTTTAGTTATCCAGTGGAGAATTTTTGCCTTTCAGTGTGAAATTGTTGGATACTAGTGCGCATTTTTTGCAATTCACCGTGAAATTTTCTTCCTCCAGCGCGACATATTCGTGTTCCGGTGCAAACTGTATGACATTCCGTTTGAAGTTTTCGCTCTTTTGTGCGAAATTTTCGCATTTCAGTGCGAAATTTTCGCTTTCTAATGCGGAATTTTTGTATATCAGTCCGAAATTTTCGTGGTACATTGCGAAATTTTAGCATCACAACGCAAAGTTTTAGCATTCCTCTGCGAAATCATCGCATTCTTTTCCGAAATTTCCTTTGTTAAGAGTGAAATTTACTTTCGCGAAATAATAGACAAATCATAGCGAAAATGAAAGCAAATTTAGAGACCGATATCACGTGAAGCGAATTTATATCTCCAGTGCGAAATTTTGGCTTTACAATACGAAATTTGACATATAAAACATATTCGTATTCCAGTGCAAAATGTATGCAATTCTGTTTGAAATTATCGATTTTGTTCCAGAGCACAAGTTTCGCTTTTCAGTGCGAAATGTTAACATTCAAGTGAAAAATGTTTGCGTTCTATGGCGAAATTGTCTCATGATAATGCGAAATTTTTGTTATCTTAAGCGAAGGTTTCGCATTCCATTGTGAAATCGTTGCATTTTGATGCAAAATTTTCGCATTCCAGTGTGAAATTTTCGCATATCAGTGCAAAAATTTTGGATTCTAGTGCGACATTTTCGCAATTCACTGTGAAATTTTCGCTTTCCTGTCCGACATATTCTAGCTTGCTGATTTCATATTCATTTCGGTCAATTTTCGATTTCGCTCTATTTTCCCAAAATTTCATTCAAATTTCGCTTCTTTTTTGCGTAATAACATTGAAATCATAGCGAAAATGAAAGCAAAATAAGAGATCGATATCATGTGGAGTGAATTTAGTTCGCCAGTAAGAAATTTTCACCTTGCAGTACAAAATTTTAGTTATCCAGTTGAAAATAAATGTTTGCCTTTCAGTGCGAAATTGTTGGATACTAAAATGTTCGTTATACATAGCGAAACTTTAGCATTACAACGCAAAGTTTTTGCATTCTTGTGCGAAATTATCGCATTCTTTCGTGAAATTCCGCTGTTAAGAGCGAAACTATTACTCACCAGTGCGAAATTTTTGAATATCAGTACGCAGATTTCGCATTCCAGGGAGAAATATTGGCACTCCAGCGCGAAAGTTTCGCTTGTCAGTGCGAAATGTTAACATTCAAGTATAAAATGTTTGCGTTCTAGTGCGGAATTTCCTCATGCCAATGAGAATTTTCGTAATTTATTAGGAAATTGTTATATAACAATGCAAAATTTTCACATTCTAGTGTGAAACTTTCGCATTTCAGTCCGAAATTTTTGGATTCTAGTGCGAAATTTAAATTTGCTTCCATTTTCGCTATGATTTCAGTATTATTTCGCGAAAGTAAATTTCACTAAGAGTGAAGAAAATTTCGGAAATGAATGCGATGATTTCGCAGAGGACTGAAATGCGAAATTTTCGCTCTTTCGTGGGAAGTTTAGTGCAGAACTTTCGCTCTTGTTAGCATATTAGTCCAAAATGTTATAATTCCAGTGCTAAATTTTCGCATTCCTGTGCAAAATTTTTGCATATCAGTGCGAAATTGTTAGAATCTAGTGCGAAACTTTCGCATTCCGGTGAGAAGTATACGCATTCCAGAGCACAAGTTTCGCTTTTCAGTGCGAAATGTTAACATTCAAGTGAAAAATGTTTGCGTTCTATGGCGAAATTGTCTCATGATAATGCGAAATTTTTGTTATCTAAAGCGAAGGTTTCGCATTCCATTGCGAAATCGTTGCATTTTGATGCAAAATTTTCGCATTCCAGTGTGAAATTTTCGCATATCAGTGCAAAAATTTTGGATTCTAGTGCGACATTTTCGCAATTCACTGTGAAATTTTCGCTCTCCTGTCCGACATATTCTAGCTTGCTGATTTCATATTCATTTCGGTCAATTTTCGATTTCGCGCTATTCTCCCTGAATTTCGTTCAAATTTTGCGAAAATATAAGCAAAATTAGAGATCGATATCATGTGGAGCGAATTTAATGCGCCAGTAAGAAATTTTCACCTTACAGTACGAAATTTTAGTTGTCCAGTGGAAAAGTTTTTCATTTCAGTGTGAAATTGTTGGATTTTAGTGCGAAATTTTTGCAATCCACTGTGAAATTTTCGTCCTCCAGCGCGACACTTCTCTGTTCCGGTGCAAAATGTATGACATTCCGTTTGAAATTTTCGCTTTTTTGTGCGAAAAGTTCACATGCAAATGACTAAGTTTTGCGTTCTAGTGCGAAATTTTGTCATGCCAATGGGAATTTTTTGCTCTTTGGTGCGAAATTTTCGTATTCCATTCCGAAATTTTCGCTGTTAAGGGCGAAATTTACGCAAGCATGGCAACAATTTCGCATTCCATTGCGAAATCGTTTCATTTCAATGCGAAATTTTTGTATTCAAGTGTGAATTTGTCACATATCAGTGCAAAAATTTTGGATTCTAGTGCGACATTTTCGCAATTCACTGTGAAATTTTCGCTCTCCTGTCCGAGATATTCTATTAATTTCGGTCAATTTTCGATTTCGCTCTATTTTCCCAAAATTTCGTTCAAATTTCGCTTCACTTTTGCGTAATAACATTGAAATCATAGCGAAAATGAAAGCAACATTTGAGATCGATGTCATGTGGAGCGAATTTAGTTCGCCAGTAAGAAATTTTCACCTTACAATACAAAATTTTATTTATCCAGTGGAAAATTTTTGCCTTTCAGTGTGAAATTGTTGGATACTAGTTCGCAATTTTCGCAATTCACCGTGAAATTTTCTTCCTCCAGCGCGACATATTCGTGTTCCGGTGCAAAATGTATGACCTTACAGTACAAAATTTTAGTTATCCAGTGGAGAATTTTTGCCTTTCAGTGTGAAATTGTTGGATACTAGTGCGCATTTTTTGCAATTCACCGTGAAATTTTCTTCCTCCTGCGCGACATATTCGTGTTCCGGTGCAAACTGTATGACATTCCGTTTGAAGTTTTCGCTCTTTTGTGCGAAATTTTCGCATTTCAGTGCGAAATTTTCGCTTTCTAATGCGGAATTTTTGTATATCAGTCCGAAATTTTCGTGGTACATTGCGAAATTTTAGCATCACAACGCAAAGTTTTAGCATTCCTCTGCGAAATCATCGCATTCTTTTCCGAAATTTCCTTTGTTAAGAGTGAAATTTACTTTCGCGAAATAATAGACAAATCATAGCGAAAATGAAAGCAAATTTAGAGACCGATATCACGTGAAGCGAATTTATATCTCCAGTGCGAAATTTTGGCTTTACAATACGAAATTTGACATATAAAACATATTCGTATTCCAGTGCAAAATGTATGCAATTCTGTTTGAAATTATCGATTTTGTCTGTATACTCATTCCAGAGCACAAGTTTCGCTTTTCAGTGCGAAATGTTAACATTCAAGTGAAAAATGTTTGCGTTCTATGGCGAAATTGTCTCATGATAATGCGAAATTTTTGTTATCTTAAGCGAAGGTTTCGCATTCCATTGTGAAATCGTTGCATTTTGATGCAAAATTTTCGCATTCCAGTGTGAAATTTTCGCATATCAGTGCAAAAATTTTGGATTCTAGTGCGACATTTTCGCAATTCACTGTGAAATTTTCGCTTTCCTGTCCGACATATTCTAGCTTGCTGATTTCATATTCATTTCGGTCAATTTTCGATTTCGCTCTATTTTCCCAAAATTTCATTCAAATTTCGCTTCTTTTTTGCGTAATAACATTGAAATCATAGCGAAAATGAAAGCAAAATAAGAGATCGATATCATGTGGAGTGAATTTAGTTCGCCAGTAAGAAATTTTCACCTTGCAGTACAAAATTTTAGTTATCCAGTTGAAAATAAATGTTTGCCTTTCAGTGCGAAATTGTTGGATACTAAAATGTTCGTTATACATAGCGAAACTTTAGCATTACAACGCAAAGTTTTTGCATTCTTGTGCGAAATTATCGCATTCTTTCGTGAAATTCCGCTGTTAAGAGCGAAACTATTACTCACCAGTGCGAAATTTTTGAATATCAGTACGCAGATTTCGCATTCCAGGGAGAAATATTGGCACTCCAGCGCGAAAGTTTCGCTTGTCAGTGCGAAATGTTAACATTCAAGTATAAAATGTTTGCGTTCTAGTGCGGAATTTCCTCATGCCAATGAGAATTTTCGTAATTTATTGGGAAATTGTTATATAACAATGCAAAATTTTCACATTCTAGTGTGAAACTTTCGCATTTCAGTCCGAAATTTTTGGATTCTAGTGCGAAATTTAAATTTGCTTCCATTTTCGCTATGATTTCAGTATTATTTCGCGAAAGTAAATTTCACTAAGAGTGAAGAAAATTTCGGAAATGAATGCGATGATTTCGCAGAGGACTGAAATGCGAAATTTTCGCTCTTTCGTGGGAAGTTTAGTGCAGAACTTTCGCTCTTGTTAGCATATTAGTCCAAAATGTTATAATTCCAGTGCTAAATTTTCGCATTCCTGTGCAAAATTTTTGCATATCAGTGCGAAATTGTTAGAATCTAGTGCGAAACTTTCGCATTCCGGTGAGAAGTATACGCATTCCAGAGCACAAGTTTCGCTTTTCAGTGCGAAATGTTAACATTCAAGTGAAAAATGTTTGCGTTCTATGGCGAAATTGTCTCATGATAATGCGAAATTTTTGTTATCTAAAGCGAAGGTTTCGCATTCCATTGCGAAATCGTTGCATTTTGATGCAAAATTTTCGCATTCCAGTGTGAAATTTTCGCATATCAGTGCAAAAATTTTGGATTCTAGTGCGACATTTTCGCAATTCACTGTGAAATTTTCGCTCTCCTGTCCGACATATTCTAGCTTGCTGATTTCATATTCATTTCGGTCAATTTTCGATTTCGCGCTATTCTCCCTGAATTTCGTTCAAATTTTGCGAAAATATAAGCAAAATTAGAGATCGATATCATGTGGAGCGAATTTAATGCGCCAGTAAGAAATTTTCACCTAACAGTACAAAATTTTAGTTGTCCAGTGGAAAAGTTTTTCATTTCAGTGCGAAATTGTTGGATTTTAGTGCGAAATTTTTGCAATCCACTGTGAAATTTTCGTCCTCCAGCGCGACACTTTTGTGTTCCGGTGCAAAATGTATGACATTCCGTTTGAAATTTTCGCTTTTTTGTGCGAAAAGTTCAGATGCAAATGACTAAGTTTTGCGTTCTATTGCGAAATTTCGTCATGCCAATGGGAAGTTTTTGCTCTTCGGTGCGAGATGTTCGTATTCCATTCCGAAATTTTCGCACTTAATTGCAAAATTTTCGCAAGCATTGCAGCAATTTCGCATTCTATAGTGAAATCGGGTCATTTTAATGCAAAATTTTTGCATTCAAGTGTGAAATTTTCGCATATCAGTGCAAAAATTTTGGATTCTAGTGCGACATTTTCGCAATTCACTGTGAAATTTTCGCTCTCCTGTCCGACATATTCTAGCTTGCTGATTTCATATTCATTTCGGTCAATTTTCGATTTCGCTCTATTTTCCCAAAATTTCGTTCAAATTTAGCTTCACTTTTGCGTAATAACATTGAAATCATAGCGAAAATGAAAGCAAAATTAGAGATCGATATCATGTGGAGCGAATTTAATTCGCCAGTAAGAAATTTTCACCTTGCAGTACAAAATTTTAGTTATCCAGTTGAAAATGTTTGCCTTTCAGTGCGAAATTGTTGGATACTAAAATGTTCGTTATACAAAGCGAAACTTTAGCATTACAACGCAAAGTTTTTGCATTCTTGTGCGAAATTATCGCATTCTTTCGTGAAATTCCGCTGTTAAGAGCGAAACTAATACTCACCAGTGCGAAATTTTTGAATTTCAGTACGCAGATTTCGCACTCCAGCGCGAAAGTTTCGCTTGTCAGTGCGAAATGTTAACATTCAAGTATAAAATGTTTGCGTTCTAGTGCGGAATTTCCTCATGCCAATGGGAATTTTCGTAATTTATAAGGAAAATGTTATATAACAATGCAAAATTTTCACATTCTAGTGTGAAACTTTCGCATTTCAGTCCGAAATTTTGGGATTCTAGTGCGAAATTTAAATTTGCTTTCATTTTCGCTATGATTTCAGCATTATTTCGCGAAAGTAAATTTCACTCTTAACAAAGAAAATTTCGGAAATGAATGCGATGATTTCGCAGCGGACTGAAATGCGAAATTTTCGCTCTTTCGTGGGAAGTTTAGTGCAGAACTTTCGCTCTTGTTAGCATATTAGTCCAAAATGTTATAATTCCAGTGCTAAATTTTCGCATTCCCGTGCAAAATTTTTGCATATCAGTGCGAAATTGTTAGAATCTAGTGCGAAACTTTCGCATTCCGGTGAAAAGTATACGCATTCCAGAGCACAAGTTTCGCTTTTCAGTGCGAAATGTTAACATTCAAGTGAAAAATGTTTGCGTTCTATGGCGAAATTGTCTATGAAAATGTATGACCTTACAGTACAAAATTTTAGTTATCCAGTGGAGAATTTTTGCCTTTCAGTGTGAAATTGTTGGATACTAGTGCGCATTTTTTGCAATTCACCGTGAAATTTTCTTCCTCCAGCGCGACATATTCGTGTTCCGGTGCAAACTGTATGACATTCCGTTTGAAGTTTTCGCTCTTTTGTGCGAAATTTTCGCATTTCAGTGCGAAATTTTCGCTTTCTAGTGCGGAATTTTTGTATATCAGTCCGAAATTTTCGTGGTACATTGCGAAATTTTAGCATCACAACGCAAAGTTTTAGCATTCCTCTGCGAAATCATCGCATTCTTTTCCGAAATTTCCTTTGTTAAGAGTGAAATTTACTTTCGCGAAATAATAGACAAATCATAGCGAAAATGAAAGCAAATTTAGAGACCGATATCACGTGAAGCGAATTTATATCTCCAGTGCGAAATTTTGGCTTTACAATACGAAATTTGACATATAAAACATATTCGTATTCCAGTGCAAAATGTATGCAATTCTGTTTGAAATTATCGATTTTGTCTGTATACTCATTCCAGAGCACAAGTTTCGCTTTTCAGTGCGAAATGTGAACATTCAAGTGAAAAATGTTTGCGTTCTATGGCGAAATTGTCTCATGATAATGCGAAATTTTTGTTATCTTAAGCGAAGGTTTCGCATTCCATTGTGAAATCGTTGCATTTTGATGCAAAATTTTCGCATTCCAGTGTGAAATTTTCGCATATCAGTGCAAAAATTTTGGATTCTAGTGCGACATTTTCGCAATTCACTGTGAAATTTTCGCTTTCCTGTCCGACATATTCTAGCTTGCTGATTTCATATTCATTTCGGTCAATTTTCGATTTCGCTCTATTTTCCCAAAATTTCATTCAAATTTCGCTTCTTTTTTGCGTAATAACATTGAAATCATAGCGAAAATGAAAGCAAAATAAGAGATCGATATCATGTGGAGTGAATTTAGTTCGCCAGTAAGAAATTTTCACCTTGCAGTACAAAATTTTAGTTATCCAGTTGAAAATAAATGTTTGCCTTTCAGTGCGAAATTGTTGGATACTAAAATGTTCGTTATACATAGCGAAACTTTAGCATTACAACGCAAAGTTTTTGCATTCTTGTGCGAAATTATCGCATTCTTTCGTGAAATTCCGCTGTTAAGAGCGAAACTATTACTCACCAGTGCGAAATTTTTGAATATCAGTACGCAGATTTCGCATTCCAGGGAGAAATATTGGCACTCCAGCGCGAAAGTTTCGCTTGTCAGTGCGAAATGTTAACATTCAAGTATAAAATGTTTGCGTTCTAGTGCGGAATTTCCTCATGCCAATGAGAATTTTCGTAATTTATTAGGAAATTGTTATATAACAATGCAAAATTTTCACATTCTAGTGTGAAACTTTCGCATTTCAGTCCGAAATTTTTGGATTCTAGTGCAAAATTTAAATTTGCTTCCATTTTCGCTATGATTTCAGTATTATTTCGCGAAAGTAAATTTCACTAAGAGTGAAGAAAATTTCGGAAATGAATGCGATGATTTCGCAGAGGACTGAAATGCGAAATTTTCGCTCTTTCGTGGGAAGTTTAATGCAGAACTTTCGCTCTTGTTAGCATATTAGTCCAAAATGTTATAATTCCAGTGCTAAATTTTCGCATTCCTGTGCAAAATTTTTGCATATCAGTGTGAAATTGTTAGAATCTAGTGCGAAACTTTCGCATTCCGGTGAGAAGTATACGCATTCCAGAGCACAAGTTTCGCTTTTCAGTGCGAAATGTTAACATTCAAGTGAAAAATGTTTGCGTTCTATGGCGAAATTGTCTCATGATAATGCGAAATTTTTGTTATCTAAAGCGAAGGTTTCGCATTCCATTGCGAAATCGTTGCATTTTGATGCAAAATTTTCGCATTCCAGTGTGAAATTTTCGCATATCAGTGCAAAAATTTTAGATTCTAGTGCGACATTTTCGCAATTCACTGTGAAATTTTCGCTCTCCTGTCAGTGCCGCTTGTCAGTGCGAAATGTTAACATTCAAGTATAAAATGTTTGCGTTCTAGTGCGGAATTTCCTCATGCCAATGGGAATTTTCGTAATTTATTAGGAAATTGTTACATTACAATGCAAAATTTTCACATTCTAGTGTGAAACTTTCGCATTTCAGTCCGAAATTTTTGGATTCTAGTGCGAAATTTAAATTTGCTTTCATTTTCGCTGATTTCGGTATTATTTCGCGAAAGTAAATTTCACTCTTAACAAAGAAAATTTCGGAAATGAATGGGATGATTTCGCAGAGGACTGAAATGCGAAATTTTCGCTCTTTCGTGGGAAGTTTAGTGCAGAACTTTCGCTCTTGTTAGCATATTAGTCCAAAATGTTATAATTCCAGTGCTAAATTTTCGCATTCCCGTGCAAAATTTTTGCATATCAGTGCGAAATTGTTAGAATCTAGTGCGAAACTTTCGCATTCCGGTGAGAAGTCTACGCATTCCAGAGCACAAGTTTCGCTTTTCAGTGCGAAATGTTAACATTCAAGTGAAAAATGTTTGCGTTCTATGGCGAAATTGTCTATGAAAATGTATGACCTTACAGTACAAAATTTTAATTATCCAGTGGAGAATTTTTGCCTTTCAGTGTGAAATTGTTGGATACTAGTGCGCATTTTTTGCAATTCACCGTGAAATTTTCTTCCTCCAGCGCGACATATTCGTGTTCCGGTGCAAACTGTATGACATTCCGTTTGAAGTTTTCGCTCTTTTGTGCGAAATTTTCGCATTTCAGTGCGAAATTTTCGCTTTCTAATGCGGAATTTTTGTATATCAGTCCGAAATTTTCGTGGTACATTGCGAAATTTTAGCATCACAACGCAAAGTTTTAGCATTCCTCTGCGAAATCATCGCATTCTTTTCCGAAATTTCCTTTGTTAAGAGTGAAATTTACTTTCGCGAAATAATAGACAAATCATAGCGAAAATGAAAGCAAATTTAGAGACCAATATCACGTGAAGCGAATTTATATCTCCAGTGCGAAATTTTGGCTTTACAATACGAAATTTGACATATAAAACATATTCGTATTCCAGTGCAAAATGTATGCAATTCTGTTTGAAATTATCGATTTTGTCTGTATACTCATTCCAGAGCACAAGTTTCGCTTTTCAGTGCGAAATGTTAACATTCAAGTGAAAAATGTTTGCGTTCTATGGCGAAATTGTCTCATGATAATGCGAAATTTTTGTTATCTAAAGCGAAGGTTGCGCATTCCATTGCGAAATTGTTTCATTTTGATGCAAAATTTTCGCATTCCAGTGTGAAATTTTCGCATATCAGTGCAAAATTGTGGGATTCTAGTGCGCCATTTTCGCAATTCACTGTGAAATTTTCGCTCGCCTGTCCCACATATTGCTTGCTGATTTCATATTCATTTCGGTCAATTTGCGATTTCGCGCTATTTTCCCTGAATTTCGTTCAAATTTTGCGAAAATAGAAGCAAAATCAGAGATCGATATCATTTGGAGCGAATTTAATGCGCCAGTAAGAAATTTTCACCTTACAGTACGAAATTTTAGTTGTCCAGTGGAAAAGTTTTTCATTTCAGTGTGAAATTGTTGGATTTTAGTGCGAAATTTTTGCAATCCACTGTGAAATTTTCGTCCTCCAGCGCGACACTTCTCTGTTCCGGTGCAAAATGTATGACATTCCGTTTGAAATTTTCGCTTTTTTGTGCGAAAAGTTCACATGCAAATGACTAAGTTTTGCGTTCTAGTGCGAAATTTTGTCATGCCAATGGGAATTTTTTGCTCTTTGGTGCGAAATTTTCGTATTCCATTCCGAAATTTTCGCTGTTAAGGGCGAAATTTACGCAAGCATGGCAACAATTTCGCATTCCATTGCGAAATCGTTTCATTTCAATGCGAAATTTTTGTATTCAAGTGTGAATTTGTCACATATCAGTGCAAAAATTTTGGATTCTAGTGCGACATTTTCGCAATTCACTGTGAAATTTTCGCTCTCCTGTCCGACATATTCTATTAATTTCGGTCAATTTTCGATTTCGCTCTATTTTCCCAAAATTTCGTTCAAATTTCGCTTCACTTTTGCGTAATAACATTGAAATCATAGCGAAAATGAAAGCAACATTTGAGATCGATGTCATGTAGAGCGAATTTAGTTCGCCAGTAAGAAATTTTCACCTTACAATACAAAATTTTATTTATCCAGTGGAAAATTTTTGCCTTTCAGTGTGAAATTGTTGGATACTAGTTCGCAATTTTCGCAATTCACCGTGAAATTTTCTTCCTCCAGCGCGACATATTCGTGTTCCGGTGCAAAATGTATGACCTTACAGTACAAAATTTTAGTTATCCAGTGGAGAATTTTTGCCTTTCAGTGTGAAATTGTTGGATACTAGTGCGCATTTTTTGCAATTCACCGTGAAATTTTCTTCCTCCTGCGCGACATATTCGTGTTCCGGTGCAAACTGTATGACATTCCGTTTGAAGTTTTCGCTCTTTTGTGCGAAATTTTCGCATTTCAGTGCGAAATTTTCGCTTTCTAATGCGGAATTTTTGTATATCAGTCCGAAATTTTCGTGGTACATTGCGAAATTTTAGCATCACAACGCAAAGTTTTAGCATTCCTCTGCGAAATCATCGCATTCTTTTCCGAAATTTCCTTTGTTAAGAGTGAAATTTACTTTCGCGAAATAATAGACAAATCATAGCGAAAATGAAAGCAAATTTAGAGACCGATATCACGTGAAGCGAATTTATATCTCCAGTGCGAAATTTTGGCTTTACAATACGAAATTTGACATATAAAACATATTCGTATTCCAGTGCAAAATGTATGCAATTCTGTTTGAAATTATCGATTTTGTCTGTATACTCATTCCAGAGCACAAGTTTCGCTTTTCAGTGCGAAATGTTAACATTCAAGTGAAAAATGTTTGCGTTCTATGGCGAAATTGTCTCATGATAATGCGAAATTTTTGTTATCTTAAGCGAAGGTTTCGCATTCCATTGTGAAATCGTTGCATTTTGATGCAAAATTTTCGCATTCCAGTGTGAAATTTTCGCATATCAGTGCAAAAATTTTGGATTCTAGTGCGACATTTTCGCAATTCACTGTGAAATTTTCGCTTTCCTGTCCGACATATTCTAGCTTGCTGATTTCATATTCATTTCGGTCAATTTTCGATTTCGCTCTATTTTCCCAAAATTTCATTCAAATTTCGCTTCTTTTTTGCGTAATAACATTGAAATCATAGCGAAAATGAAAGCAAAATAAGAGATCGATATCATGTGGAGTGAATTTAGTTCGCCAGTAAGAAATTTTCACCTTGCAGTACAAAATTTTAGTTATCCAGTTGAAAATAAATGTTTGCCTTTCAGTGCGAAATTGTTGGATACTAAAATGTTCGTTATACATAGCGAAACTTTAGCATTACAACGCAAAGTTTTTGCATTCTTGTGCGAAATTATCGCATTCTTTCGTGAAATTCCGCTGTTAAGAGCGAAACTATTACTCACCAGTGCGAAATTTTTGAATATCAGTACGCAGATTTCGCATTCCAGGGAGAAATATTGGCACTCCAGCGCGAAAGTTTCGCTTGTCAGTGCGAAATGTTAACATTCAAGTATAAAATGTTTGCGTTCTAGTGCGGAATTTCCTCATGCCAATGAGAATTTTCGTAATTTATTAGGAAATTGTTATATAACAATGCAAAATTTTCACATTCTAGTGTGAAACTTTCGCATTTCAGTCCGAAATTTTTGGATTCTAGTGCGAAATTTAAATTTGCTTCCATTTTCGCTATGATTTCAGTATTATTTCGCGAAAGTAAATTTCACTAAGAGTGAAGAAAATTTCGGAAATGAATGCGATGATTTCGCAGAGGACTGAAATGCGAAATTTTCGCTCTTTCGTGGGAAGTTTAGTGCAGAACTTTCGCTCTTGTTAGCATATTAGTCCAAAATGTTATAATTCCAGTGCTAAATTTTCGCATTCCTGTGCAAAATTTTTGCATATCAGTGCGAAATTGTTAGAATCTAGTGCGAAACTTTCGCATTCCGGTGAGAAGTATACGCATTCCAGAGCACAAGTTTCGCTTTTCAGTGCGAAATGTTAACATTCAAGTGAAAAATGTTTGCGTTCTATGGCGAAATTGTCTCATGATAATGCGAAATTTTTGTTATCTAAAGCGAAGGTTTCGCATTCCATTGCGAAATCGTTGCATTTTGATGCAAAATTTTCGCATTCCAGTGTGAAATTTTCGCATATCAGGGCAAAAATTTTGGATTCTAGTGCGACATTTTCGCAATTCACTGTGAAATTTTCGCTCTCCTGTCCGACATATTCTAGCTTGCTGATTTCATATTCATTTCGGTCAATTTTCGATTTCGCGCTATTCTCCCTGAATTTCGTTCAAATTTTGCGAAAATATAAGCAAAATTAGAGATCGATATCATGTGGAGCGAATTTAATGCGCCAGTAAGAAATTTTCACCTAACAGTACAAAATTTTAGTTGTCCAGTGGAAAAGTTTTTCATTTCAGTGCGAAATTGTTGGATTTTAGTGCGAAATTTTTGCAATCCACTGTGAAATTTTCGTCCTCCAGCGCGACACTTTTGTGTTCCGGTGCAAAATGTATGACATTCCGTTTGAAATTTTCGCTTTTTTGTGCGAAAAGTTCAGATGCAAATGACTAAGTTTTGCGTTCTATTGCGAAATTTCGTCATGCCAATGGGAAGTTTTTGCTCTTCGGTGCGAGATGTTCGTATTCCATTCCGAAATTTTCGCACTTAATTGCAAAATTTTCGCAAGCATTGCAGCAATTTCGCATTCTATAGTGAAATCGGGTCATTTTAATGCAAAATTTTTGCATTCAAGTGTGAAATTTTCGCATATCAGTGCAAAAATTTTGGATTCTAGTGCGACATTTTCGCAATTCACTGTGAAATTTTCGCTCTCCTGTCCGACATATTCTAGCTTGCTGATTTCATATTCATTTCGGTCAATTTTCGATTTCGCTCTATTTTCCCAAAATTTCGTTCAAATTTAGCTTCACTTTTGCGTAATAACATTGAAATCATAGCGAAAATGAAAGCAAAATTAGAGATCGATATCATGTGGAGCGAATTTAATTCGCCAGTAAGAAATTTTCACCTTGCAGTACAAAATTTTAGTTATCCAGTTGAAAATGTTTGCCTTTCAGTGCGAAATTGTTGGATACTAAAATGTTCGTTATACAAAGCGAAACTTTAGCATTACAACGCAAAGTTTTTGCATTCTTGTGCGAAATTATCGCATTCTTTCGTGAAATTCCGCTGTTAAGAGCGAAACTAATACTCACCAGTGCGAAATTTTTGAATTTCAGTACGCAGATTTCGCATTCCAGGGAGAAGTATTGGCACTCCAGCGCGAAAGTTTCGCTTGTCAGTGCGAAATGTTAACATTCAAGTATAAAATGTTTGCGTTCTAGTGCGGAATTTCCTCATGCCAATGGGAATTTTCGTAATTTATTAGGAAAATGTTATATAACAATGCAAAATTTTCACATTCTAGTGTGAAACTTTCGCATTTCAGTCCGAAATTTTTGGATTCTAGTGCGAAATTTAAATTTGCTTTCATTTTCGCTATGATTTCAGCATTATTTCGCGAAAGTAAATTTCACTCTTAACAAAGAAAATTTCGGAAATGAATGCGATGATTTCGCAGCGGACTGAAATGCGAAATTTTCGCTCTTTCGTGGGAAGTTTAGTGCAGAACTTTCGCTCTTGTTAGCATATTAGTCCAAAATGTTATAATTCCAGTGCTAAATTTTCGCATTCCCGTTCAAAATTTTTGCATATCAGTGCGAAATTGTTAGAATCTAGTGCGAAACTTTCGCATTCCGGTGAGAAGTATACGCATTCCAGAGCACAAGTTTCGCTTTTCAGTGCGAAATGTTAACATTCAAGTGAAAAATGTTTGCGTTCTATGGCGAAATTGTCTATGAAAATGTATGACCTTACAGTACAAAATTTTAGTTATCCAGTGGAGAATTTTTGCCTTTCAGTGTGAAATTGTTGGATACTAGTGCGCATTTTTTGCAATTCACCGTGAAATTTTCTTCCTCCAGCGCGACATATTCGTGTTCCGGTGCAAACTGTATGACATTCCGTTTGAAGTTTTCGCTCTTTTGTGCGAAATTTTCGCATTTCAGTGCGAAATTTTCGCTTTCTAATGCGGAATTTTTGTATATCAGTCCGAAATTTTCGTGGTACATTGCGAAATTTTAGCATCACAACGCAAAGTTTTAGCATTCCCCTGCGAAATCATCGCATTCTTTTCCGAAATTTCCTTTGTTAAGAGTGAAATTTACTTTCGCGAAATAATAGACAAATCATAGCGAAAATGAAAGCAAATTTAGAGACCGATATCACGTGAAGCGAATTTATATCTCCAGTGCGAAATTTTGGCTTTACAATACGAAATTTGACATATAAAACATATTCGTATTCCAGTGCAAAATGTATGCAATTCTGTTTGAAATTATCGATTTTGTCTGTATACTCATTCCAGAGCACAAGTTTCGCTTTTCAGTGCGAAATGTTAACATTCAAGTGAAAAATGTTTGCGTTCTATGGCGAAATTGTCTCATGATAATGCGAAATTTTTGTTATCTTAAGCGAAGGTTTCGCATTCCATTGTGAAATCGTTGCATTTTGATGCAAAATTTTCGCATTCCAGTGTGAAATTTTCGCATATCAGTGCAAAAATTTTGGATTCTAGTGCGACATTTTCGCAATTCACTGTGAAATTTTCGCTTTCCTGTCCGACATATTCTAGCTTATTGATTTCATATTCATTTCGGTCAATTTTCGATTTCGCTCTATTTTCCCAAAATTTCGTTCAAATTTAGCTTCACTTTTGCGTAATAACATTGAAATCATAGCGAAAATGAAAGCAAAATTAGAGATCGATATCATGTGGAGCGAATTTAATTCGCCAGTAAGAAATTTTCACCTTGCAGTACAAAATTTTAGTTATCCAGTTGAAAATGTTTGCCTTTCAGTGCGAAATTGTTGGATACTAAAATGTTCGTTATACAAAGCGAAACTTTAGCATTACAACGCAAAGTTTTTGCATTCTTGTGCGAAATTATCGCATTCTTTCGTGAAATTCCGCTGTTAAGAGCGAAACTAATACTCACCAGTGCGAAATTTTTGAATTTCAGTACGCAGATTTCGCATTCCAGGGAGAAGTATTGGCACTCCAGCGTGAAAGTTTCGCTTGTCAGTGCGAAATGTTAACATTCAAGTATAAAATGTTTGCGTTCTAGTGCGGAATTTCCTCATGCCAATGGGAATTTTCGTAATTTATTAGGAAAATGTTATATAACAATGCAAAATTTTCACATTCTGGTGTGAAACTTTCGCATTTCAGTCCGAAATTTTTGGATTCTAGTGCGAAATTTAAATTTGCTTCCATTTTCGCTATGATTTCAGCATTATTTCGCGAAAGTAAATTTCACTCTTAGCAAAGAAAATTTCGGAAATGAATGCGATGATTTCGCAGCGGACTGAAATGCGAAATTTTCGCTCTTTCGTGGGAAGTTTAGTGCAGAACTTTCGCTCTTGTTAGCATATTAGTCCAAAATGTTATAATTCCAGTGCTAAATTTTCGCATTCCCGTGCAAAATTTTTGCATATCAGTGCGAAATTGTTAGAATCTAGTGCGAAACTTTCGCATTCCGGTGAGAAGTATACGCATTCCAGAGCACAAGTTTCGCTTTTCAGTGCGAAATGTTAACATTCAAGTGAAAAATGTTTGCGTTCTATGGCGAAATTGTCTATGAAAATGTATGACCTTACAGTACAAAATTTTAGTTATCCAGTGGAGAATTTTTGCCTTTCAGTGTGAAATTGTTGGATACTAGTGCGCATTTTTTGCAATTCACCGTGAAATTTTCTTCCTCCAGCGCGACATATTCGTGTTCCGGTGCAAACTGTATGACATTCCGTTTGAAGTTTTCGCTCTTTTGTGCGAAATTTTCGCATTTCAGTGCGAAATTTTCGCTTTCTAATGCGGAATTTTTGTATATCAGTCCGAAATTTTCGTGGTACATTGCGAAATTTTAGCATCACAACGCAAAGTTTTAGCATTCCCCTGCGAAATCATCGCATTCTTTTCCGAAATTTCCTTTGTTAAGAGTGAAATTTACTTTCGCGAAATAATAGACAAATCATAGCGAAAATGAAAGCAAATTTAGAGACCGATATCACGTGAAGCGAATTTATATCTCCAGTGCGAAATTTTGGCTTTACAATACGAAATTTGACATATAAAACATATTCGTATTCCAGTGCAAAATGTATGCAATTCTGTTTGAAATTATCGATTTTGTCTGTATACTCATTCCAGAGCACAAGTTTCGCTTTTCAGTGCGAAATGTTAACATTCAAGTGAAAAATGTTTGCGTTCTATGGCGAAATTGTCTCATGATAATGCGAAATTTTTGTTATCTTAAGCGAAGGTTTCGCATTCCATTGCGAAATCGTTGCATTTTGATGCAAAATTTTCGCATTCCAGTGTGAAATTTTCGCATATCAGTGCAAAAATTTTGGATTCTAGTGCGACATTTTCGCAATTCACTGTGAAATTTTCGCTTTCTTGTCCGACATATTCTAGCTTGCTGATTTCATATTCATTTCGGTCAATTTTCGATTTCGCTCTATTTTCCCAAAATTTCGTTCAAATTTAGCTTCACTTTTGCGTAATAACATTGAAATCATAGCGAAAATGAAAGCAAAATTAGAGATCGATATCATGTGGAGCGAATTTAATTCGCCAGTAAGAAATTTTCACCTTGCAGTACAAAATTTTAGTTATCCAGTTGAAAATGTTTGCCTTTCAGTGCGAAATTGTTGGATACTAAAATGTTCGTTATACAAAGCGAAACTTTAGCATTACAACGCAAAGTTTTTGCATTCTTGTGCGAAATTATCGCATTCTTTCGTGAAATTCCGCTGTTAAGAGCGAAACTAATACTCACCAGTGCGAAATTTTTGAATTTCAGTACGCAGATTTCGCATTCCAGGGAGAAGTATTGGCACTCCAGCGTGAAAGTTTCGCTTGTCAGTGCGAAATGTTAACATTCAAGTATAAAATGTTTGCGTTCTAGTGCGGAATTTCCTCATGCCAATGGGAATTTTCGTAATTTATTAGGAAAATGTTATATAACAATGCAAAATTTTCACATTCTAGTGTGAAACTTTCGCATTTCAGTCCGAAATTTTTGGATTCTAGTGCGAAATTTAAATTTGCTTCCATTTTCGCTATGATTTCAGCATTATTTCGCGAAAGTAAATTTCACTCTTAACAAAGAAAATTTCGGAAATGAATGCGATGATTTCGCAGCGGACTGAAATGCGAAATTTTCGCTCTTTCGTGGGAAGTTTAGTGCAGAACTTTCGCTCTTGTTAGCATATTAGTCCAAAATGTTATAATTCTAGTGCTAAATTTTCGCATTCCCGTGCAAAATTTTTGCATATCAGTGCGAAATTGTTAGAATCTAGTGCGAAACTTTCGCATTCCGGTGAGAAGTATACGCATTCCAGAGCACAAGTTTCGCTTTTCAGTGCGAAATGTTAACATTCAAGTGAAAAATGTTTGCGTTCTATGGCGAAATTGTCTATGAAAATGTATGACCTTACAGTACAAAATTTTAGTTATCCAGTGGAGAATTTTTGCCTTTCAGTGTGAAATTGTTGGATACTAGTGCGCATTTTTTGCAATTCACCGTGAAATTTTCTTCCTCCAGCGCGACATATTCGTGTTCCGGTGCAAACTGTATGACATTCCGTTTGAAGTTTTCGCTCTTTTGTGCGAAATTTTCGCATTTCAGTGCGAAATTTTCGCTTTCTAATGCGGAATTTTTGTATATCAGTCCGAAATTTTCGTGGTACATTGCGAAATTTTAGCATCACAACGCAAAGTTTTAGCATTCCTCTGCGAAATCATCGCATTCTTTTCCGAAATTTCCTTTGTTAAGAGTGAAATTTACTTTCGCGAAATAATAGACAAATCATAGCGAAAATGAAAGCAAATTTAGAGACCGATATCACGTGAAGCGAATTTATATCTCCAGTGCGAAATTTTGGCTTTACAATACGAAATTTGACATATAAAACATATTCGTATTCCAGTGCAAAATGTATGCAATTCTGTTTGAAATTATCGATTTTGTCTGTATACTCATTCCAGAGCACAAGTTTCGCTTTTCAGTGCGAAATGTTAACATTCAAGTGAAAAATGTTTGCGTTCTATGGCGAAATTGTCTCATGATAATGCGAAATTTTTGTTATCTTAAGCGAAGGTTTCGCATTCCATTGTGAAATCGTTGCATTTTGATGCAAAATTTTCGCATTCCAGTGTGAAATTTTCGCATATCAGTGCAAAAATTTTGGATTCTAGTGCGACATTTTCGCAATTCACTGTGAAATTTTCGCTTTCTTGTCCGACATATTCTAGCTTGCTGATTTCATATTCATTTCGGTCAATTTTCGATTTCGCTCTATTTTCCCAAAATTTCATTCAAATTTCGCTTCTTTTTTGCGTAATAACATTGAAATCATAGCGAAAATGAAAGCAAAATTAGAGATCGATATCATGTGGAGTGAATTTAGTTCGCCAGTAAGAAATTTTCACCTTGCAGTACAAAATTTTAGTTATCCAGTTGAAAATAAATGTTTGCCTTTCAGTGCGAAATTGTTGGATACTAAAATGTTCGTTATACATAGCGAAACTTTAGCATTACAACGCAAAGTTTTTGCATTCTTGTGCGAAATTATCGCATTCTTTCGTGAAATTCCGCTGTTAAGAGCGAAACTATTACTCACCAGTGCGAAATTTTTGAATATCAGTACGCAGATTTCGCATTCCAGGGAGAAATATTGGCACTCCAGCGCGAAAGTTTCGCTTGTCAGTGCGAAATGTTAACATTCAAGTATAAAATGTTTGCGTTCTAGTGCGGAATTTCCTCATGCCAATGAGAATTTTCGTAATTTATTGGGAAATTGTTATATAACAATGCAAAATTTTCACATTCTAGTGTAAAACTTTCGCATTTCAGTCCGAAATTTTTGGATTCTAGTGCGAAATTTAAATTTGCTTCCATTTTCGCTATGATTTCAGCATTATTTCGCGAAAGTAAATTTCACTAAGAGTGAAGAAAATTTCGGAAATGAATGCGATGATTTCGCAGAGGACTGAAATGCGAAATTTTCGCTCTTTCGTGGGAAGTTTAGTGCAGAACTTTCGCTCTTGTTAGCATATTAGTCCAAAATGTTATAATTCCAGTGCTAAATTTTCGCATTCCTGTGCAAAATTTTTGCATATCAGTGCGAAATTGTTAGAATCTAGTGCGAAACTTTCGCATTCCGGTGAGAAGTATACGCATTCCAGAGCACAAGTTTCGCTTTTCAGTGCGAAATGTTAACATTCAAGTGAAAAATGTTTGCGTTCTATGGCGAAATTGTCTCATGATAATGCGAAATTTTTGTTATCTAAAGCGAAGGTTTCGCATTCCATTGCGAAATCGTTGCATTTTGATGCAAAATTTTCGCATTCCAGTGTGAAATTTTCGCATATCAGTGCAAAAATTTTGGATTCTAGTGCGACATTTTCGCTATTCACTGTGAAATTTTCGCTTTCCTGTCCGACATATTCTAGCTTGCTGATTTCATATTCATTTCGGTCAATTTTCGATTTCGCGCTATTCTCCCTGAATTTCGTTCAAATTTTGCGAAAATATAAGCAAAATTAGAGATCGATATCATGTGGAGCGAATTTAATGCGCCAGTAAGAAATTTTCACCTAACAGTACAAAATTTTAGTTGTCCAGTGGAAAAGTTTTTCATTTCAGTGCGAAATTGTTGGATTTTAGTGCGAAATTTTTGCAATCCACTGTGAAATTTTCGTCCTCCAGCGCGACACTTTTGTGTTCCGGTGCAAAATGTATGACATTCCGTTTGAAATTTTCGCTTTTTTGTGCGAAAAGTTCAGATGCAAATGACTAAGTTTTGCGTTCTATTGCGAAATTTCGTCATGCCAATGGGAAGTTTTTGCTCTTCGGTGCGAGATGTTCGTATTCCATTCCGAAATTTTCGCACTTAATTGCAAAATTTTCGCAAGCATTGCAGCAATTTCGCATTCTATAGTGAAATCGGGTCATTTTAATGCAAAATTTTTGCATTCAAGTGTGAAATTTTCGCATATCAGTGCAAAAATTTTGGATTCTAGTGCGACATTTTCGCAATTCACTGTGAAATTTTCGCTCTCCTGTCCGACATATTCTAGCTTGCTGATTTCATATTCATTTCGGTCAATTTTCGATTTCGCTCTATTTTCCCAAAATTTCGTTCAAATTTAGCTTCACTTTTGCGTAATAACATTGAAATCATAGCGAAAATGAAAGCAAAATTAGAGATCGATATCATGTGGAGCGAATTTAATTCGCCAGTAAGAAATTTTCACCTTGCAGTACAAAATTTTAGTTATCCAGTTGAAAATGTTTGCCTTTCAGTGCGAAATTGTTGGATACTAAAATGTTCGTTATACAAAGCGAAACTTTAGCATTACAACGCAAAGTTTTTGCATTCTTGTGCGAAATTATCGCATTCTTTCGTGAAATTCCGCTGTTAAGAGCGAAACTAATACTCACCAGTGCGAAATTTTTGAATTTCAGTACGCAGATTTCGCACTCCAGCGCGAAAGTTTCGCTTGTCAGTGCGAAATGTTAACATTCAAGTATAAAATGTTTGCGTTCTAGTGCGGAATTTCCTCATGCCAATGGGAATTTTCGTAATTTATAAGGAAAATGTTATATAACAATGCAAAATTTTCACATTCTAGTGTGAAACTTTCGCATTTCAGTCCGAAATTTTTGGATTCTAGTGCGAAATTTAAATTTGCTTTCATTTTCGCTATGATTTCAGCATTATTTCGCGAAAGTAAATTTCACTCTTAACAAAGAAAATTTCGGAAATGAATGCGATGATTTCGCAGCGGACTGAAATGCGAAATTTTCGCTCTTTCGTGGGAAGTTTAGTGCAGAACTTTCGCTCTTGTTAGCATATTAGTCCAAAATGTTATAATTCCAGTGCTAAATTTTCGCATTCCTGTGCAAAATTTTTGCATATCAGTGCGAAATTGTTAGAATCTAGTGCGAAACTTTCGCATTCCGGTGAGAAGTATACGCATTCCAGAGCACAAGTTTCGCTTTTCAGTGCGAAATGTTAACATTCAAGTGAAAAATGTTTGCGTTCTATGGCGAAATTGTCTATGAAAATGTATGACCTTACAGTACAAAATTTTAGTTATCCAGTGGAGAATTTTTGCCTTTCAGTGTGAAATTGTTGGATACTAGTGCGCATTTTTTGCAATTCACCGTGAAATTTTCTTCCTCCAGCGCGACATATTCGTGTTCCGGTGCAAACTGTATGACATTCCGTTTGAAGTTTTCGCTCTTTTGTGCGAAATTTTCGCATTTCAGTGCGAAATTTTCGCTTTCTAGTGCGGAATTTTTGTATATCAGTCCGAAATTTTCGTGGTACATTGCGAAATTTTAGCATCACAACGCAAAGTTTTAGCATTCCTCTGCGAAATCATCGCATTCTTTTCCGAAATTTCCTTTGTTAAGAGTGAAATTTACTTTCGCGAAATAATAGACAAATCATAGCGAAAATGAAAGCAAATTTAGAGACCGATATCACGTGAAGCGAATTTATATCTCCAGTGCGAAATTTTGGCTTTACAATACGAAATTTGACATATAAAACATATTCGTATTCCAGTGCAAAATGTATGCAATTCTGTTTGAAATTATCGATTTTGTCTGTATACTCATTCCAGAGCACAAGTTTCGCTTTTCAGTGCGAAATGTTAACATTCAAGTGAAAAATGTTTGCGTTCTATGGCGAAATTGTCTCATGATAATGCGAAATTTTTGTTATCTTAAGCGAAGGTTTCGCATTCCATTGTGAAATCGTTGCATTTTGATGCAAAATTTTCGCATTCCAGTGTGAAATTTTCGCATATCAGTGCAAAAATTTTGGATTCTAGTGCGACATTTTCGCAATTCACTGTGAAATTTTCGCTTTCCTGTCCGACATATTCTAGCTTGCTGATTTCATATTCATTTCGGTCAATTTTCGATTTCGCTCTATTTTCCCAAAATTTCATTCAAATTTCGCTTCTTTTTTGCGTAATAACATTGAAATCATAGCGAAAATGAAAGCAAAATAAGAGATCGATATCATGTGGAGTGAATTTAGTTCGCCAGTAAGAAATTTTCACCTTGCAGTACAACATTTTAGTTATCCAGTTGAAAATAAATGTTTGCCTTTCAGTGCGAAATTGTTGGATACTAAAATGTTCGTTATACATAGCGAAACTTTAGCATTACAACGCAAAGTTTTTGCATTCTTGTGCGAAATTATCGCATTCTTTCGTGAAATTCCGCTGTTAAGAGCGAAACTATTACTCACCAGTGCGAAATTTTTGAATATCAGTACGCAGATTTCGCATTCCAGGGAGAAATATTGGCACTCCAGCGCGAAAGTTTCGCTTGTCAGTGCGAAATGTTAACATTCAAGTATAAAATGTTTGCGTTCTAGTGCGGAATTTCCTCATGCCAATGAGAATTTTCGTAATTTATTAGGAAATTGTTATATAACAATGCAAAATTTTCACATTCTAGTGTGAAACTTTCGCATTTCAGTCCGAAATTTTTGGATTCTAGTGCGAAATTTAAATTTGCTTCCATTTTCGCTATGATTTCAGTATTATTTCGCGAAAGTAAATTTCACTAAGAGTGAAGAAAATTTCGGAAATGAATGCGATGATTTCGCAGAGGACTGAAATGCGAAATTTTCGCTCTTTCGTGGGAAGTTTAGTGCAGAACTTTCGCTCTTGTTAGCATATTAGTCCAAAATGTTATAATTCCAGTGCTAAATTTTCGCATTCCTGTGCAAAATTTTTGCATATCAGTGCGAAATTGTTAGAATCTAGTGCGAAACTTTCGCATTCCGGTGAGAAGTATACGCATTCCAGAGCACAAGTTTCGCTTTTCAGTGCGAAATGTTAACATTCAAGTGAAAAATGTTTGCGTTCTATGGCGAAATTGTCTCATGATAATGCGAAATTTTTGTTATCTAAAGCGAAGGTTTCGCATTCCATTGCGAAATCGTTGCATTTTGATGCAAAATTTTCGCATTCCAGTGTGAAATTTTCGCATATCAGTGCAAAAATTTTGGATTCTAGTGCGACATTTTCGCAATTCACTGTGAAATTTTCGCTCTCCTGTCCGACATATTCTAGCTTGCTGATTTCATATTCATTTCGGTCAATTTTCGATTTCGCGCTATTCTCCCTGAATTTCGTTCAAATTTTGCGAAAATATAAGCAAAATTAGAGATCAATATCATGTGGAGCGAATTTAATGCGCCAGTAAGAAATTTTCACCTAACAGTACAAAATTTTAGTTGTCCAGTGGAAAAGTTTTTCATTTCAGTGCGAAATTGTTGGATTTTAGTGCGAAATTTTTGCAATCCACTGTGAAATTTTCGTCCTCCAGCGCGACACTTTTGTGTTCCGGTGCAAAATGTATGACATTCCGTTTGAAATTTTCGCTTTTTTGTGCGAAAAGTTCAGATGCAAATGACTAAGTTTTGCGTTCTATTGCGAAATTTCGTCATGCCAATGGGAAGTTTTTGCTCTTCGGTGCGAGATGTTCCTATTCCATTCCGAAATTTTCGCACTTAATTGCAAAATTTTCGCAAGCATTGCAGCAATTTCGCATTCTATAGTGAAATCGGGTCATTTTAATGCAAAATTTTTGCATTCAAGTGTGAAATTTTCGCATATCAGTGCAAAAATTTTGGATTCTAGTGCGACATTTTCGCAATTCACTGTGAAATTTTCGCTCTCCTGTCCGACATATTCTAGCTTGCTGATTTCATATTCATTTCGGTCAATTTTCGATTTCGCTCTATTTTCCCAAAATTTCGTTCAAATTTAGCTTCACTTTTGCGTAATAACATTGAAATCATAGCGAAAATGAAAGCAAAATTAGAGATAGATATCATGTGGAGCGAATTTAATTCGCCAGTAAGAAATTTTCACCTTGCAGTACAAAATTTTAGTTATCCAGTTGAAAATGTTTGCCTTTCAGTGCGAAATTGTTGGATACTAAAATGTTCGTTATACAAAGCGAAACTTTAGCATTACAACGCAAAGTTTTTGCATTCTTGTGCGAAATTATCGCATTCTTTCGTGAAATTCCGCTGTTAAGAGCGAAACTAATACTCACCAGTGCGAAATTTTTGAATTTCAGTACGCAGATTTCGCATTCCAGGGAGAAGTATTGGCACTCCAGCGCGAAAGTTTCGCTTGTCAGTGCGAAATGTTAACATTCAAGTATAAAATGTTTGCGTTCTAGTGCGGAATTTCCTCATGCCAATGGGAATTTTCGTAATTTATTAGGAAAATGTTATATAACAATGCAAAATTTTCACATTCTAGTGTGAAACTTTCGCATTTCAGTCCGAAATTTTTGGATTCTAGTGCGAAATTTAAATTTGCTTTCATTTTCGCTATGATTTCAGTATTATTTCGCGAAAGTAAATTTCACTCTTAACAAAGAAAATTTCGGAAATGAATGCGATGATTTCGCAGCGGACTGAAATGCGAAATTTTCGCTCTTTCGTGGGAAGTTTAGTGCAGAACTTTCGCTCTTGTTAGCATATTAGTCCAAAATGTTATAATTCCAGTGCTAAATTTTCGCATTCCCGTGCAAAATTTTTGCATATCAGTGCGAAATTGTTAGAATCTAGTGCGAAACTTTCGCATTCCGGTGAGAAGTATACGCATTCCAGAGCACAAGTTTCGCTTTTCAGTGCGAAATGTTAACATTCAAGTGAAAAATGTTTGCGTTCTATGGCGAAATTGTCTATGAAAATGTATGACCTTACAGTACAAAATTTTAGTTATCCAGTGGAGAATTTTTGCCTTTCAGTGTGAAATTGTTGGATACTAGTGCGCATTTTTTGCAATTCACCGTGAAATTTTCTTCCTCCAGCGCGACATATTCGTGTTCCGGTGCAAACTGTATGACATTCCGTTTGAAGTTTTCGCTCTTTTGTGCGAAATTTTCGCATTTCAGTGCGAAATTTTCGCTTTCTAATGCGGAATTTTTGTATATCAGTCCGAAATTTTCGTGGTACATTGCGAAATTTTAGCATCACAACGCAAAGTTTTAGCATTCCTCTGCGAAATCATCGCATTCTTTTCCGAAATTTCCTTTGTTAAGAGTGAAATTTACTTTCGCGAAATAATAGACAAATCATAGCGAAAATGAAAGCAAATTTAGAGACCGATATCACGTGAAGCGAATTTATATCTCCAGTGCGAAATTTTGGCTTTACAATACGAAATTTGACATATAAAACATATTCGTATTCCAGTGCAAAATGTATGCAATTCTGTTTGAAATTATCGATTTTGTCTGTATACTCATTCCAGAGCACAAGTTTCGCTTTTCAGTGCGAAATGTTAACATTCAAGTGAAAAATGTTTGCGTTCTATGGCGAAATTGTCTCATGATAATGCGAAATTTTTGTTATCTAAAGCGAAGGTTGCGCATTCCATTGCGAAATTGTTTCATTTTGATGCAAAATTTTCGCATTCCAGTGTGAAATTTTCGCATATCAGTGCAAAATTGTGGGATTCTAGTGCGCCATTTTCGCAATTCACTGTGAAATTTTCGCTCGCCTGTCCCACATATTGCTTGCTGATTTCATATTAATTTCGGTCAATTTTCGATTTCGCGCTATTTTCCCTGAATTTCGTTCAAATTTTGCGAAAATAGAAGCAAAATTAGAGATCGATATCATGTGGAGCGAATTTAATGCGCCAGTAAGAAATTTTCACCTTACAGTACGAAATTTTAGTTGTCCAGTGGAAAAGTTTTTCATTTCAGTGTGAAATTGTTGGATTTTAGTGCGAAATTTTTGCAATCCACTGTGAAATTTTCGTCCTCCAGCGCGACACTTCTGTGTTCCGGTGCAAAATGTATGACATTCCGTATGAAATTTTCGCTTTTTTGTGCGAAAAGTTCACATGTAAATGACTAAGTTTTGCGTTCTAGTGCGAAATTTTGTCATGCCAATGGGAATTTTTTGCTCTTTGGTGCGAAATTTTCGTATTCCATTCCGAAATTTTCGCTGTTAAGGGCGAAATTTACGCAAGCATGGCAACAATTTCGCATTCCATTGCGAAATCGTTTCATTTCAATGCGAAATTTTTGTATTCAAGTGTGAATTTGTCACATATCAGTGCAAAAATTTTGGATTCTAGTGCGACATTTTCGCAATTCACTGTGAAATTTTCGCTCTCCTGTCCGACATATTCTATTAATTTCGGTCAATTTTCGATTTCGCTCTATTTTCCCAAAATTTCGTTCAAATTTCGCTTCACTTTTGCGTAATAACATTGAAATCATAGCGAAAATGAAAGCAACATTAGAGATCGATATCATGTGGAGCGAATTTAGTTCGCCAGTAAGAAATTTTCACCTTACAATACAAAATTTTATTTATCCAGTGGAAAATTTTTGCCTTTCAGTGTGAAATTGTTGGATACTAGTTCGCAATTTTCGCAATTCACCGTGAAATTTTCTTCCTCCAGCGCGACATATTCGTGTTCCGGTGCAAAATGTATGACCTTACAGTACAAAATTTTAGTTATCCAGTGGAGAATTTTTGCCTTTCAGTGTGAAATTGTTGGATACTAGTGCGCATTTTTTGCAATTCACCGTGAAATTTTCTTCCTCCAGCGCGACATATTCGTGTTCCGGTGCAAACTGTATGACATTCCGTTTGAAATTTTCGCTTTCTAATGCGGAATTTTTGTATATCAGTCCGAAATTTTCGTGGTACATTGCGAAATTTTAGCATCACAACGCAAAGTTTTAGCATTCCTCTGCGAAATCATCGCATTCTTTTCCGAAATTTCCTTTGTTAAGAGTGAAATTTACTTTCGCGAAATAATAGACAAATCATAGCGAAAATGAAAGCAAATTTAGAGACCGATATCACGTGAAGCGAATTTATATCTCCAGTGCGAAATTTTGGCTTTACAATACGAAATTTGACATATAAAACATATTCGTATTCCAGTGCAAAATGTATGCAATTCTGTTTGAAATTATCGATTTTGTCTGTATACTCATTCCAGAGCACAAGTTTCGCTTTTCAGTGCGAAATGTTAACATTCAAGTGAAAAATGTTTGCGTTCTATGGCGAAATTGTCTCATGATAATGCGAAATTTTTGTTATCTTAAGCGAAGGTTTCGCATTCCATTGTGAAATCGTTGCATTTTGATGCAAAATTTTCGCATTCCAGTGTGAAATTTTCGCATATCAGTGCAAAAATTTTGGATTCTAGTGCGACATTTTCGCAATTCACTGTGAAATTTTCGCTTTCCTGTCCGACATATTCTAGCTTGCTGATTTCATATTCATTTCGGTCAATTTTCGATTTCGCTCTATTTTCCCAAAATTTCATTCAAATTTCGCTTCTTTTTTGCGTAATAACATTGAAATCATAGCGAAAATGAAAGCAAAATAAGAGATCGATATCATGTGGAGTGAATTTAGTTCGCCAGTAAGAAATTTTCACCTTGCAGTACAACATTTTAGTTATCCAGTTGAAAATAAATGTTTGCCTTTCAGTGCGAAATTGTTGGATACTAAAATGTTCGTTATACATAGCGAAACTTTAGCATTACAACGCAAAGTTTTTGCATTCTTGTGCGAAATTATCGCATTCTTTCGTGAAATTCCGCTGTTAAGAGCGAAACTATTACTCACCAGTGCGAAATTTTTGAATATCAGTACGCAGATTTCGCATTCCAGGGAGAAATATTGGCACTCCAGCGCGAAAGTTTCGCTTGTCAGTGCGAAATGTTAACATTCAAGTATAAAATGTTTGCGTTCTAGTGCGGAATTTCCTCATGCCAATGAGAATTTTCGTAATTTATTAGGAAATTGTTATATAACAATGCAAAATTTTCACATTCTAGTGTGAAACTTTCGCATTTCAGTCCGAAATTTTTGGATTCTAGTGCAAAATTTAAATTTGCTTCCATTTTCGCTATGATTTCAGTATTATTTCGCGAAAGTAAATTTCACTAAGAGTGAAGAAAATTTCGGAAATGAATGCGATGATTTCGCAGAGGACTGAAATGCGAAATTTTCGCTCTTTCGTGGGAAGTTTAGTGCAGAACTTTCGCTCTTGTTAGCATATTAGTCCAAAATGTTATAATTCCAGTGCTAAATTTTCGCATTCCTGTGCAAAATTTTTGCATATCAGTGCGAAATTGTTAGAATCTAGTGCGAAACTTTCGCATTCCGGTGAGAAGTATACGCATTCCAGAGCACAAGTTTCGCTTTTCAGTGCGAAATGTTAACATTCAAGTGAAAAATGTTTGCGTTCTATGGCGAAATTGTCTCATGATAATGCGAAATTTTTGTTATCTAAAGCGAAGGTTTCGCATTCCATTGCGAAATCGTTGCATTTTGATGCAAAATTTTCGCATTCCAGTGTGAAATTTTCGCATATCAGTGCAAAAGTTTTGGATTCTAGTGCGACATTTTCGCAATTCACTGTGAAATTTTCGCTCTCCTGTCAGTGCCGCTTGTCAGTGCGAAATGTTAACATTCAAGTATAAAATGTTTGCGTTCTAGTGCGGAATTTCCTCATGCCAATGGGAATTTTCGTAATTTATTAGGAAATTGTTACATTACAATGCAAAATTTTCACATTCTAGTGTGAAACTTTCGCATTTCAGTCCGAAATTTTTGGATTCTAGTGCGAAATTTAAATTTGCTTTCATTTTCGCTGATTTCGGTATTATTTCGCGAAAGTAAATTTCACTCTTAACAAAGAAAATTTCGGAAATGAATGGGATGATTTCGCAGAGGACTGAAATGCGAAATTTTCGCTCTTTCGTGGGAAGTTTAGTGCAGAACTTTCGCTCTTGTTAGCATATTAGTCCAAAATGTTATAATTCCAGTGCTAAATTTTCGCATTCCCGTGCAAAATTTTTGCATATCAGTGCGAAATTGTTAGAATCTAGTGCGAAACTTTCGCATTCCGGTGAGAAGTATACGCATTCCAGAGCACAAGATTCGCTTTTCAGTGCGAAATGTTAACATTCAAGTGAAAAATGTTTGCGTTCTATGGCGAAATTGTCTATGAAAATGTATGACCTTACAGTACAAAATTTTAGTTATCCAGTGGAGAATTTTTGCCTTTCAGTGTGAAATTGTTGGATACTAGTGCGCATTTTTTGCAATTCACCGTGAAATTTTCTTCCTCCAGCGCGACATATTCGTGTTCCGGTGCAAACTGTATGACATTCCGTTTGAAGTTTTCGCTCTTTTGTGCGAAATTTTCGCATTTCAGTGCGAAATTTTCGCTTTCTAATGAGGAATTTTTGTATATCAGTCCGAAATTTTCGTGGTACATTGCGAAATTTTAGCATCACAACGCAAAGTTTTAGCATTCCTCTGCGAAATCATCGCATTCTTTTCCGAAATTTCCTTTGTTAAGAGTGAAATTTACTTTCGCGAAATAATAGACAAATCATAGCGAAAATGAAAGCAAATTTAGAGACCAATATCACGTGAAGCGAATTTATATCTCCAGTGCGAAATTTTGGCTTTACAATACGAAATTTGACATATAAAACATATTCGTATTCCAGTGCAAAATGTATGCAATTCTGTTTGAAATTATCGATTTTGTCTGTATACTCATTCCAGAGCACAAGTTTCGCTTTTCAGTGCGAAATGTTAACATTCAAGTGAAAAATGTTTGCGTTCTATGGCGAAATTGTCTCATGATAATGCGAAATTTTTGTTATCTAAAGCGAAGGTTGCGCATTCCATTGCGAAATTGTTTCATTTTGATGCAAAATTTTCGCATTCCAGTGTGAAATTTTCGCATATCAGTGCAAAATTGTGGGATTCTAGTGCGCCATTTTCGCAATTCACTGTGAAATTTTCGCTCGCCTGTCCCACATATTGCTTGCTGATTTCATATTCATTTCGGTCAATTTGCGATTTCGCGCTATTTTCCCTGAATTTCGTTCAAATTTTGCGAAAATAGAAGCAAAATTAGAGATCGATATCATGTGGAGCGAATTTAATGCGCCAGTAAGAAATTTTCACCTTACAGTACGAAATTTTAGTTGTCCAGTGGAAAAGTTTTTCATTTCAGTGTGAAATTGTTGGATTTTAGTGCGAAATTTTTGCAATCCACTGTGAAATTTTCGTCCTCCAGCGCGACACTTCTCTGTTCCGGTGCAAAATGTATGACATTCCGTTTGAAATTTTCGCTTTTTTGTGCGAAAAGTTCACATGCAAATGACTAAGTTTTGCGTTCTAGTGCGAAATTTTGTCATGCCAATGGGAATTTTTTGCTCTTTGGTGCGAAATTTTCGTATTCCATTCCGAAATTTTCGCTGTTAAGGGCGAAATTTACGCAAGCATGGCAACAATTTCGCATTCCATTGCGAAATCGTTTCATTTCAATGCGAAATTTTTGTATTCAAGTGTGAATTTGTCACATATCAGTGCAAAAATTTTGGATTCTAGTGCGACATTTTCGCAATTCACTGTGAAATTTTCGCTCTCCTGTCCGACATATTCTATTAATTTCGGTCAATTTTCGATTTCGCTCTATTTTCCCAAAATTTCGTTCAAATTTCGCTTCACTTTTGCGTAATAACATTGAAATCATAGCGAAAATGAAAGCAACATTTGAGATCGATGTCATGTGGAGCGAATTTAGTTCGCCAGTAAGAAATTTTCACCTTACAATACAAAATTTTATTTATCCAGTGGAAAATTTTTGCCTTTCAGTGTGAAATTGTTGGATACTAGTTCGCAATTTTCGCAATTCACCGTGAAATTTTCTTCCTCCAGCGCGACATATTCGTGTTCCGGTGCAAAATGTATGACCTTACAGTACAAAATTTTAGTTATCCAGTGGAGAATTTTTGCCTTTCAGTGTGAAATTGTTGGATACTAGTGCGCATTTTTTGCAATTCACCGTGAAATTTTCTTCCTCCTGCGCGACATATTCGTGTTCCGGTGCAAACTGTATGACATTCCGTTTGAAGTTTTCGCTCTTTTGTGCGAAATTTTCGCATTTCAGTGCGAAATTTTCGCTTTCTAATGCGGAATTTTTGTATATCAGTCCGAAATTTTCGTGGTACATTGCGAAATTTTAGCATCACAACGCAAAGTTTTAGCATTCCTCTGCGAAATCATCGCATTCTTTTCCGAAATTTCCTTTGTTAAGAGTGAAATTTACTTTCGCGAAATAATAGACAAATCATAGCGAAAATGAAAGCAAATTTAGAGACCGATATCACGTGAAGCGAATTTATATCTCCAGTGCGAAATTTTGGCTTTACAATACGAAATTTGACATATAAAACATATTCGTATTCCAGTGCAAAATGTATGCAATTCTGTTTGAAATTATCGATTTTGTCTGTATACTCATTCCAGAGCACAAGTTTCGCTTTTCAGTGCGAAATGTTAACATTCAAGTGAAAAATGTTTGCGTTCTATGGCGAAATTGTCTCATGATAATGCGAAATTTTTGTTATCTTAAGCGAAGGTTTCGCATTCCATTGTGAAATCGTTGCATTTTGATGCAAAATTTTCGCATTCCAGTGTGAAATTTTCGCATATCAGTGCAAAAATTTTGGATTCTAGTGCGACATTTTCGCAATTCACTGTGAAATTTTCGCTTTCCTGTCCGACATATTCTAGCTTGCTGATTTCATATTCATTTCGGTCAATTTTCGATTTCGCTCTATTTTCCCAAAATTTCATTCAAATTTCGCTTCTTTTTTGCGTAATAACATTGAAATCATAGCGAAAATGAAAGCAAAATAAGAGATCGATATCATGTGGAGTGAATTTAGTTCGCCAGTAAGAAATTTTCACCTTGCAGTACAAAATTTTAGTTATCCAGTTGAAAATAAATGTTTGCCTTTCAGTGCGAAATTGTTGGATACTAAAATGTTCGTTATACATAGCGAAACTTTAGCATTACAACGCAAAGTTTTTGCATTCTTGTGCGAAATTATCGCATTCTTTCGTGAAATTCCGCTGTTAAGAGCGAAACTATTACTCACCAGTGCGAAATTTTTGAATATCAGTACGCAGATTTCGCATTCCAGGGAGAAATATTGGCACTCCAGCGCGAAAGTTTCGCTTGTCAGTGCGAAATGTTAACATTCAAGTATAAAATGTTTGCGTTCTAGTGCGGAATTTCCTCATGCCAATGAGAATTTTCGTAATTTATTAGGAAATTGTTATATAACAATGCAAAATTTTCACATTCTAGTGTGAAACTTTCGCATTTCAGTCCGAAATTTTTGGATTCTAGTGCGAAATTTAAATTTGCTTCCATTTTCGCTATGATTTCAGTATTATTTCGCGAAAGTAAATTTCACTAAGAGTGAAGAAAATTTCGGAAATGAATGCGATGATTTCGCAGAGGACTGAAATGCGAAATTTTCGCTCTTTCGTGGGAAGTTTAGTGCAGAACTTTCGCTCTTGTTAGCATATTAGTCCAAAATGTTATAATTCCAGTGCTAAATTTTCGCATTCCTGTGCAAAATTTTTGCATATCAGTGCGAAATTGTTAGAATCTAGTGCGAAACTTTCGCATTCCGGTGAGAAGTATACGCATTCCAGAGCACAAGTTTCGCTTTTCAGTGCGAAATGTTAACATTCAAGTGAAAAATGTTTGCGTTCTATGGCGAAATTGTCTCATGATAATGCGAAATTTTTGTTATCTAAAGCGAAGGTTTCGCATTCCATTGCGAAATCGTTGCATTTTGATGCAAAATTTTCGCATTCCAGTGTGAAATTTTCGCATATCAGTGCAAAAATTTTGGATTCTAGTGCGACATTTTCGCAATTCACTGTGAAATTTTCGCTCTCCTGTCCGACATATTCTAGCTTGCTGATTTCATATTCATTTCGGTCAATTTTCGATTTCGCGCTATTCTCCCTGAATTTCGTTCAAATTTTGCGAAAATATAAGCAAAATTAGAGATCGATATCATGTGGAGCGAATTTAATGCGCCAGTAAGAAATTTTCACCTAACAGTACAAAATTTTAGTTGTCCAGTGGAAAAGTTTTTCATTTCAGTGCGAAATTGTTGGATTTTAGTGCGAAATTTTTGCAATCCACTGTGAAATTTTCGTCCTCCAGCGCGACACTTTTGTGTTCCGGTGCAAAATGTATGACATTCCGTTTGAAATTTTCGCTTTTTTTGTGCGAAAAGTTCAGATGCAAATGACTAAGTTTTGCGTTCTATTGCGAAATTTCGTCATGCCAATGGGAAGTTTTTGCTCTTCGGTGCGAGATGTTCGTATTCCATTCCGAAATTTTCGCACTTAATTGCAAAATTTTCGCAAGCATTGCAGCAATTTCGCATTCTATAGTGAAATCGGGTCATTTTGGTCATTTTTTGGGTCAAATTGTTATATAACAATGCAAAATTTTCACATTCTAGTGTGAAACTTTCGCATTTCAGTCCGAAATTTTTGGATTCTAGTGCGAAATTTAAATTTGCTTCCATTTTCGCTATGATTTCAGTATTATTTCGCGAAAGTAAATTTCACTAAGAGTGAAGAAAATTTCGGAAATGAATGCGATGATTTCGCAGAGGACTGAAATGCGAAATTTTCGCTCTTTCGTGGGAAGTTTAGTGCAGAACTTTCGCTCTTGTTAGCATATTAGTCCAAAATGTTATAATTCCAGTGCTAAATTTTCGCATTCCTGTGCAAAATTTTTGCATATCAGTGCGAAATTGTTAGAATCTAGTGCGAAACTTTCGCATTCCGGTGAGAAGTATACGCATTCCAGAGCACAAGTTTCGCTTTTCAGTGCGAAATGTTAACATTCAAGTGAAAAATGTTTGCGTTCTATGGCGAAATTGTCTCATGATAATGCGAAATTTTTGTTATCTAAAGCGAAGGTTTCGCATTCCATTGCGAAATCGTTGCATTTTGATGCAAAATTTTCGCATTCCAGTGTGAAATTTTCGCATATCAGTGCAAAAATTTTGGATTCTAGTGCGACATTTTCGCAATTCACTGTGAAATTTTCGCTCTCCTGTCCGACATATTCTAGCTTGCTGATTTCATATTCATTTCGGTCAATTTTCGATTTCGCGCTATTCTCCCTGAATTTCGTTCAAATTTTGCGAAAATATAAGCAAAATTAGAGATCGATATCATGTGGAGCGAATTTAATGCGCCAGTAAGAAATTTTCACCTAACAGTACAAAATTTTAGTTGTCCAGTGGAAAAGTTTTTCATTTCAGTGCGAAATTGTTGGATTTTAGTGCGAAATTTTTGCAATCCACTGTGAAATTTTCGTCCTCCAGCGCGACACTTTTGTGTTCCGGTGCAAAATGTATGACATTCCGTTTGAAATTTTCGCTTTTTTGTGCGAAAAGTTCAGATGCAAATGACTAAGTTTTGCGTTCTATTGTGAAATTTCGTCATGCCAATGGGAAGTTTTTGCTCTTCGGTGCGAGATGTTCGTATTCCATTCCGAAATTTTCGCACTTAATTGCAAAATTTTCGCAAGCATTGCAGCAATTTCGCATTCTATAGTGAAATCGGGTCATTTTAATGCAAAATTTTTGCATTCAAGTGTGAAATTTTCGCATATCAGTGCAAAAATTTTGGATTCTAGTGCGACATTTTCGCAATTCACTGTGAAATTTTCGCTCTCCTGTCCGACATATTCTAGCTTGCTGATTTCATATTCATTTCGGTCAATTTTCGATTTCGCTCTATTTTCCCAAAATTTCGTTCAAATTTAGCTTCACTTTTGCGTAATAACATTGAAATCATAGCGAAAATGAAAGCAAAATTAGAGATCGATATCATGTGGAGCGAATTTAATTCGCCAGTAAGAAATTTTCACCTTGCAGTACAAAATTTTAGTTATCCAGTTGAAAATGTTTGCCTTTCAGTGCGAAATTGTTGGATACTAAAATGTTCGTTATACAAAGCGAAACTTTAGCATTACAACGCAAAGTTTTTGCATTCTTGTGCGAAATTATCGCATTCTTTCGTGAAATTCCGCTGTTAAGAGCGAAACTAATACTCACCAGTGCGAAATTTTTGAATTTCAGTACGCAGATTTCGCATTCCAGGGAGAAGTATTGGCACTCCAGCGCGAAAGTTTCGCTTGTCAGTGCGAAATGTTAACATTCAAGTATAAAATGTTTGCGTTCTAGTGCGGAATTTCCTCATGCCAATGGGAATTTTCGTAATTTATAAGGAAAATGTTATATAACAATGCAAAATTTTCACATTCTAGTGTGAAACTTTCGCATTTCAGTCCGAAATTTTTGGATTCTAGTGCGAAATTTAAATTTGCTTTCATTTTCGCTATGATTTCAGCATTATTTCGCGAAAGTAAATTTCACTCTTAACAAAGAAAATTTCGGAAATGAATGCGATGATTTCGCAGCGGACTGAAATGCGAAATTTTCGCTCTTTCGTGGGAAGTTTAGTGCAGAACTTTCGCTCTTGTTAGCATATTAGTCCAAAATGTTATAATTCCAGTGCTAAATTTTCGCATTCCCGTGCAAAATTTTTGCATATCAGTGCGAAATTGTTAGAATCTAGTGCGAAACTTTCGCATTCCGGTGAGAAGTATACGCATTCCAGAGCACAAGTTTCGCTTTTCAGTGCGAAATGTTAACATTCAAGTGAAAAATGTTTGCGTTCTATGGCGAAATTGTCTATGAAAATGTATGACCTTACAGTACAAAATTTTAGTTATCCAGTGGAGAATTTTTGCCTTTCAGTGTGAAATTGTTGGATACTAGTGCGCATTTTTTGCAATTCACCGTGAAATTTTCTTCCTCCAGCGCGACATATTCGTGTTCCGGTGCAAACTGTATGACATTCCGTTTGAAGTTTTCGCTCTTTTGTGCGAAATTTTCGCATTTCAGTGCGAAATTTTCGCTTTCTAATGCGGAATTTTTGTATATCAGTCCGAAATTTTCGTGGTACATTGCGAAATTTTAGCATCACAACGCAAAGTTTTAGCATTCCCCTGCGAAATCATCGCATTCTTTTCCGAAATTTCCTTTGTTAAGAGTGAAATTTACTTTCGCGAAATAATAGACAAATCATAGCGAAAATGAAAGCAAATTTAGAGACCGATATCACGTGAAGCGAATTTATATCTCCAGTGCGAAATTTTGGCTTTACAATACGAAATTTGACATATAAAACATATTCGTATTCCAGTGCAAAATGTATGCAATTCTGTTTGAAATTATCGATTTTGTCTGTATACTCATTCCAGAGCACAAGTTTCGCTTTTCAGTGCGAAATGTTAACATTCAAGTGAAAAATGTTTGCGTTCTATGGCGAAATTGTCTCATGATAATGCGAAATTTTTGTTATCTTAAGCGAAGGTTTCGCATTCCATTGTGAAATCGTTGCATTTTGATGCAAAATTTTCGCATTCCAGTGTGAAATTTTCGCATATCAGTGCAAAAATTTTGGATTCTAGTGCGACATTTTCGCAATTCACTGTGAAATTTTCGCTTTCCTGTCCGACATATTCTAGCTTGCTGATTTCATATTCATTTCGGTCAATTTTCGATTTCGCTATATTTTCCCAAAATTTCATTCAAATTTCGCTTCTTTTTTGCGTAATAACATTGAAATCATAGCGAAAATGAAAGCAAAATAAGAGATCGATATCATGTGGAGTGAATTTAGTTCGCCAGTAAGAAATTTTCACCTTGCAGTACAAAATTTTAGTTATCCAGTTGAAAATAAATGTTTGCCTTTCAGTGCGAAATTGTTGGATACTAAAATGTTCGTTATACATAGCGAAACTTTAGCATTACAACGCAAAGTTTTTGCATTCTTGTGCGAAATTATCGCATTCTTTCGTGAAATTCCGCTGTTAAGAGCGAAACTATTACTCACCAGTGCGAAATTTTTGAATATCAGTACGCAGATTTCGCATTCCAGGGAGAAATATTGGCACTCCAGCGCGAAAGTTTCGCTTGTCAGTGCGAAATGTTAACATTCAAGTATAAAATGTTTGCGTTCTAGTGCGGAATTTCCTCATGCCAATGAGAATTTTCGTAATTTATTAGGAAATTGTTATATAACAATGCAAAATTTTCACATTCTAGTGTGAAACTTTCGCATTTCAGTCCGAAATTTTTGGATTCTAGTGCGAAATTTAAATTTGCTTCCATTTTCGCTATGATTTCAGTATTATTTCGCGAAAGTAAATTTCACTAAGAGTGAAGAAAATTTCGGAAATGAATGCGATGATTTCGCAGAGGACTGAAATGCGAAATTTTCGCTCTTTCGTGGGAAGTTTGGTGCAGAACTTTCGCTCTTGTTAGCATATTAGTCCAAAATGTTATAATTCCAGTGCTAAATTTTCGCATTCCTGTGCAAAATTTTTGCATATCAGTGCGAAATTGTTAGAATCTAGTGCGAAACTTTCGCATTCCGGTGAGAAGTATACGCATTCCAGAGCACAAGTTTCGCTTTTCAGTGCGAAATGTTAACATTCAAGTGAAAAATGTTTGCGTTCTATGGCGAAATTGTCTCATGATAATGCGAAATTTTTGTTATCTAAAGCGAAGGTTTCGCATTCCATTGCGAAATCGTTGCATTTTGATGCAAAATTTTCGCATTCCAGTGTGAAATTTTCGCATATCAGTGCAAAAATTTTGGATTCTAGTGCGACATTTTCGCAATTCACTGTGAAATTTTCGCTCTCCTGTCCGACATATTCTAGCTTGCTGATTTCATATTCATTTCGGTCAATTTTCGATTTCGCGCTATTCTCCCTGAATTTCGTTCAAATTTTGCGAAAATATAAGCAAAATTAGAGATCGATATCATGTGGAGCGAATTTAATGCGCCAGTAAGAAATTTTCACCTAACAGTACAAAATTTTAGTTGTCCAGTGGAAAAGTTTTTCATTTCAGTGCGAAATTGTTGGATTTTAGTGCGAAATTTTTGCAATCCACTGTGAAATTTTCGTCCTCCAGCGCGACACTTTTGTGTTCCGGTGCAAAATGTATGACATTCCGTTTGAAATTTTCGCTTTTTTGTGCGAAAAGTTCAGATGCAAATGACTAAGTTTTGCGTTCTATTGCGAAATTTCGTCATGCCAATGGGAAGTTTTTGCTCTTCGGTGCGAGATGTTCGTATTCCATTCCGAAATTTTCGCACTTAATTGCAAAATTTTCGCAAGCATTGCAGCAATTTCGCATTCTATAGTGAAATCGGGTCATTTTAATGCAAAATTTTTGCATTCAAGTGTGAAATTTTCGCATATCAGTGCAAAAATTTTGGATTCTAGTGCGACATTTTCGCAATTTACTGTGAAATTTTCGCTCTCCTGTCCGACATATTCTAGCTTGCTGATTTCATATTCATTTCGGTCAATTTTCGATTTCGCTCTATTTTCCCAAAATTTCGTTCAAATTTAGCTTCACTTTTGCGTAATAACATTGAAATCATAGCGAAAATGAAAGCAAAATTAGAGATCGATATCATGTGGAGCGAATTTAATTCACCAGTAAGAAATTTTCACCTTGCAGTACAAAATTTTAGTTATCCAGTTGAAAATGTTTGCCTTTCAGTGCGAAATTGTTGGATACTAAAATGTTCGTTATACAAAGCGAAACTTTAGCATTACAACGCAAAGTTTTTGCATTCTTGTGCGAAATTATCGCATTCTTTCGTGAAATTCCGCTGTTAAGAGCGAAACTAATACTCACCAGTGCGAAATTTTTGAATTTCAGTACGCAGATTTCGCATTCCAGGGAGAAGTATTGGCACTCCAGCGTGAAAGTTTCGCTTGTCAGTGCGAAATGTTAACATTCAAGTATAAAATGTTTGCGTTCTAGTGCGGAATTTCCTCATGCCAATGGGAATTTTCGTAATTTATTAGGAAAATGTTATATAACAATGCAAAATTTTCACTTTCTAGTGTGAAACTTTCGCATTTCAGTCCGAAATTTTTGGATTCTAGTGCGAAATTTAAATTTGCTTCCATTTTCGCTATGATTTCAGCATTATTTCGCGAAAGTAAATTTCACTCTTAACAAAGAAAATTTCGGAAATGAATGCGATGATTTCGCAGCGGACTGAAATGCGAAATTTTCGCTCTTTCGTGGGAAGTTTAGTGCAGAACTTTCGCTCTTGTTAGCATATTAGTCCAAAATGTTATAATTCCAGTGCTAAATTTTCGCATTCCCGTGCAAAATTTTTGCATATCAGTGCGAAATTGTTAGAATCTAGTGCGAAACTTTCGCATTCCGGTGAGAAGTATACGCATTCCAGAGCACAAGTTTCGCTTTTCAGTGCGAAATGTTAACATTCAAGTGAAAAATGTTTGCGTTCTATGGCGAAATTGTCTATGAAAATGTATGACCTTACAGTACAAAATTTTAGTTATCCAGTGGAGAATTTTTGCCTTTCAGTGTGAAATTGTTGGATACTAGTGCGCATTTTTTGCAATTCACCGTGAAATTTTCTTCCTCCAGCGCGACATATTCGTGTTCCGGTGCAAACTGTATGACATTCCGTTTGAAGTTTTCGCTCTTTTGTGCGAAATTTTCGCATTTCAGTGCGAAATTTTCGCTTTCTAATGCGGAATTTTTGTATATCAGTCCGAAATTTTCGTGGTACATTGCGAAATTTTAGCATCACAACGCAAAGTTTTAGCATTCCTCTGCGAAATCATCGCATTCTTTTCCGAAATTTCCTTTGTTAAGAGTGAAATTTACTTTCGCGAAATAATAGACAAATCATAGCGAAAATGAAAGCAAATTTAGAGACCGATATCACGTGAAGCGAATTTATATCTCCAGTGCGAAATTTTGGCTTTACAATACGAAATTTGACATATAAAACATATTCGTATTCCAGTGCAAAATGTATGCAATTCTGTTTGAAATTATCGATTTTGTCTGTATACTCATTCCAGAGCACAAGTTTCGCTTTTCAGTGCGAAATGTTAACATTCAAGTGAAAAATGTTTGCGTTCTATGGCGAAATTGTCTCATGATAATGCGAAATTTTTGTTATCTTAAGCGAAGGTTTCGCATTCCATTGTGAAATCGTTGCATTTTGATGCAAAATTTTCGCATTCCAGTGTGAAATTTTCGCATATCAGTGCAAACATTTTGGATTCTAGTGCGACATTTTCGCAATTCACTGTGAAATTTTCGCTTTCTTGTCCGACATATTCTAGCTTGCTGATTTCATATTCATTTCGGTCAATTTTCGATTTCGCTCTATTTTCCCAAAATTTCATTCAAATTTCGCTTCTTTTTTGCGTAATAACATTGAAATCATAGCGAAAATGAAAGCAAAATTAGAGATCGATATCATGTGGAGTGAATTTAGTTCGCCAGTAAGAAATTTTCACCTTGCAGTACAAAATTTTAGTTATCCAGTTGAAAATAAATGTTTGCCTTTCAGTGCGAAATTGTTGGATACTAAAATGTTCGTTATACATAGCGAAACTTTAGCATTACAACGCAAAGTTTTTGCATTCTTGTGCGAAATTATCGCATTCTTTCGTGAAATTCCGCTGTTAAGAGCGAAACTATTACTCACCAGTGCGAAATTTTTGAATATCAGTACGCAGATTTCGCATTCCAGGGAGAAATATTGGCACTCCAGCGCGAAAGTTTCGCTTGTCAGTGCGAAATGTTAACATTCAAGTATAAAATGTTTGCGTTCTAGTGCGGAATTTCCTCATGCCAATGAGAATTTTCGTAATTTATTAGGAAATTGTTATATAACAATGCAAAATTTTCACATTCTAGTGTGAAACTTTCGCATTTCAGTCCGAAATTTTTGGATTCTAGTGCGAAATTTAAATTTGCTTCCATTTTCGCTATGATTTCAGTATTATTTCGCGAAAGTAAATTTCACTAAGAGTGAAGAAAATTTCGGAAATGAATGCGATGATTTCGCAGAGGACTGAAATGCGAAATTTTCGCTCTTTCGTGGGAAGTTTAGTGCAGAACTTTCGCTCTTGTTAGCATATTAGTCCAAAATGTTATAATTCCAGTGCTAAATTTTCGCATTCCTGTGCAAAATTTTTGCATATCAGTGCGAAATTGTTAGAATCTAGTGCGAAACTTTCGCATTCCGGTGAGAAGTATACGCATTCCAGAGCACAAGTTTCGCTTTTCAGTGCGAAATGTTAACATTCAAGTGAAAAATGTTTGCGTTCTATGGCGAAATTGTCTCATGATAATGCGAAATTTTTGTTATCTAAAGCGAAGGTTTCGCATTCCATTGCGAAATCGTTGCATTTTGATGCACAATTTTCGCATTCCAGTGTGAAATTTTCGCATATCAGTGCAAAAATTTTGGATTCTAGTGCGACATTTTCTCAATTCACTGTGAAATTTTCGCTCTCCTGTCCGACATATTCTAGCTTGCTGATTTCATATTCATTTCGGTCAATTTTCGATTTCGCGCTATTCTCCCTGAATTTCGTTCAAATTTTGCGAAAATATAAGCAAAATTAGAGATCGATATCATGTGGAGCGAATTTAATGCGCCAGTAAGAAATTTTCACCTAACAGTACAAAATTTTAGTTGTCCAGTGGAAAAGTTGTTCATTTCAGTGCGAAATTGTTGGATTTTAGTGCGAAATTTTTGCAATCCACTGTGAAATTTTCGTCCTCCAGCGCGACACTTTTGTGTTCCGGTGCAAAATGTATGACATTCCGTTTGAAATTTTCGCTTTTTTGTGCGAAAAGTTCAGATGCAAATGACCAAGTTTTGCGTTCTATTGCGAAATTTCGTCATGCCAATGGGAAGTTTTTGCTCTTCGGTGCGAGATGTTCGTATTCCATTCCGAAATTTTCGCACTTAATTGCAAAATTTTCGCAAGCATTGCAGCAATTTCGCATTCTATAGTGAAATCGGGTCATTTTAATGCAAAATTTTTGCATTCAAGTGTGAAATTTTCGCATATCAGTGCAAAATTTTTGGATTCTAGTGCGACATTTTCGCAATTCACTGTGAAATTTTCGCTCTCCTGTCCGACATATTCTAGCTTGCTGATTTCATATTCATTTCGGTCAATTTTCGATTTCGCTCTATTTTCCCAAAATTTCGTTCAAATTTAGCTTCACTTTTGCGTAATAACATTGAAATCATAGCGAAAATGAAAGCAAAATTAGAGATCGATATCATGTGGAGCGAATTTAATTCGCCAGTAAGAAATTTTCACCTTGCAGTACAAAATTTTAGTTATCCAGTTGAAAATGTTTGCCTTTCAGTGCGAAATTGTTGGATACTAAAATGTTCGTTATACAAAGCGAAACTTTAGCATTACAACGCAAAGTTTTTGCATTCTTGTGCGAAATTATCGCATTCTTTCGTGAAATTCCGCTGTTAAGAGCGAAACTAATACTCACCAGTGCGAAATTTTTGAATTTCAGTACGCAGATTTCGCATTCCAGGGAGAAGTATTGGCACTCCAGCGTGAAAGTTTCGCTTGTCAGTGCGAAATGTTAACATTCAAGTATAAAATGTTTGCGTTCTAGTGCGGAATTTCCTCATGCCAAAGGGAATTTTCGTAATTTATTAGGCAAATGTTATATAACAATGCAAAATTTTCACATTCTAGTGTGAAACTTTCGCATTTCAGTCCGAAATTTTTGGATTCTAGTGCGAAATTTAAATTTGCTTCCATTTTCGCTATGATTTCAGCATTATTTCGCGAAAGTAAATTTCACTCTTAACAAAGAAAATTTCGGAAATGAATGCGATGATTTCGCAGCGGACTGAAATGCGAAATTTTCGCTCTTTCGTGGGAAGTTTAGTGCAGAACTTTCGCTCTTGTTAGCATATTAGTCCAAAATGTTATAATTCCAGTGCTAAATTTTCGCATTCCCGTGCAAAATTTTTGCATATCAGTGCGAAATTGTTAGAATCTAGTGCGAAACTTTCGCATTCCGGTGAGAAGTATACGCATTCCAGAGCACAAGTTTCGCTTTTCAGTGCGAAATGTTAACATTCAAGTGAAAAATGTTTGCGTTCTATGGCGAAATTGTCTCATGATAATGCGAAATTTTTGTTATCTTAAGCGAAGGTTTCGCATTCCATTGTGAAATCGTTGCATTTTGATGCAAAATTTTCGCATTCCAGTGTGAAATTTTCGCATATCAGTGCAAAAATTTTGGATTCTAGTGCGACATTTTCGCAATTCACTGTGAAATTTTCGCTTTCCTGTCCGACATATTCTAGCTTGCTGATTTCATATTCATTTCGGTCAATTTTCGATTTCGCTCTATTTTCCCAAAATTTCATTCAAATTTCGCTTCTTTTTTGCGTAATAACATTGAAATCATAGCGAAAATGAAAGCAAAATAAGAGATCGATATCATGTGGAGTGAATTTAGTTCGCCAGTAAGAAATTTTCACCTTGCAGTACAAAATTTTAGTTATCCAGTTGAAAATAAATGTTTGCCTTTCAGTGCGAAATTGTTGGATACTAAAATGTTCGTTATACATAGCGAAACTTTAGCATTACAACGCAAAGTTTTTGCATTCTTGTGCGAAATTATCGCATTCTTTCGTGAAATTCCGCTGTTAAGAGCGAAACTATTACTCACCAGTGCGAAATTTTTGAATATCAGTACGCAGATTTCGCATTCCAGGGAGAAATATTGGCACTCCAGCGCGAAAGTTTCGCTTGTCAGTGCGAAATGTTAACATTCAAGTATAAAATGTTTGCGTTCTAGTGCGGAATTTCCTCATGCCAATGAGAATTTTCGTAATTTATTAGGAAATTGTTATATAACAATGCAAAATTTTCACATTCTAGTGTGAAACTTTCGCATTTCAGTCCGAAATTTTTGGATTCTAGTGCGAAATTTAAATTTGCTTCCATTTTCGCTATGATTTCAGTATTATTTCGCGAAAGTAAATTTCACTAAGAGTGAAGAAAATTTCGGAAATGAATGCGATGATTTCGCAGAGGACTGAAATGCGAAATTTTCGCTCTTTCGTGGGAAGTTTAGTGCAGAACTTTCGCTCTTGTTAGCATATTAGTCCAAAATGTTATAATTCCAGTGCTAAATTTTCGCATTCCTGTGCAAAATTTTTGCATATCAGTGCGAAATTGTTAGAATCTAGTGCGAAACTTTCGCATTCCGGTGAGAAGTATACGCATTCCAGAGCACAAGTTTCGCTTTTCAGTGCGAAATGTTAACATTCAAGTGAAAAATGTTTGCGTTCTATGGCGAAATTGTCTCATGATAATGCGAAATTTTTGTTATCTAAAGCGAAGGTTTCGCATTCCATTGCGAAATCGTTGCATTTTGATGCAAAATTTTCGCATTCCAGTGTGAAATTTTCGCATATCAGTGCAAAAATTTTGGATTCTAGTGCGACATTTTCGCAATTCACTGTGAAATTTTCGCTCTCCTGTCCGACATATTCTAGCTTGCTGATTTCATATTCATTTCGGTCAATTTTCGATTTCGCGCTATTCTCCCTGAATTTCGTTCAAATTTTGCGAAAATATAAGCAAAATTAGAGATCGATATCATGTGGAGCGAATTTAATGCGCCAGTAAGAAATTTTCACCTAACAGTACAAAATTTTAGTTGTCCAGTGGAAAAGTTTTTCATTTCAGTGCGAAATTGTTGGATTTTAGTGCGAAATTTTTGCAATCCACTGTGAAATTTTCGTCCTCCAGCGCGACACTTTTGTGTTCCGGTGCAAAATGTATGACATTCCGTTTGAAATTTTCGCTTTTTTGTGCGAAAAGTTCAGATGCAAATGACTAAGTTTTGCGTTCTATTGCGAAATTTCGTCATGCCAATGGGAAGTTTTTGCTCTTCGGTGCGAGATGTTCGTATTCCATTCCGAAATTTTCGCACTTAATTGCAAAATTTTCGCAAGCATTGCAGCAATTTCGCATTCTATAGTGAAATCGGGTCATTTTAATGCAAAATTTTTGCATTCAAGTGTGAAATTTTCGCATATCAGTGCAAAAATTTTGGATTCTAGTGCGACATTTTCGCAATTCACTGTGAAATTTTCGCTCTCCTGTCCGACATATTCTAGCTTGCTGATTTCATATTCATTTCGGTCAATTTTCGATTTCGCTCTATTTTCCCAAAATTTCGTTCAAATTTAGCTTCACTTTTGCGTAATAACATTGAAATCATAGCGAAAATGAAAGCAAAATTAGAGATCGATATCATGTGGAGCGAATTTAATTCGCCAGTAAGAAATTTTCACCTTGCAGTACAAAATTTTAGTTATCCAGTTGAAAATGTTTGCCTTTCAGTGCGAAATTGTTGGAAAAATGTTCGTTATACAAAGCGAAACTTTAGCATTACAACGCAAAGTTTTTGCATTCTTGTGCGAAATTATCGCATTCTTTCGTGAAATTCCGCTGTTAAGAGCGAAACTAATACTCACCAGTGCGAAATTTTTGAATTTCAGTACGCAGATTTCGCATTCCAGGGAGAAGTATTGGCACTCCAGCGTGAAAGTTTCGCTTGTCAGTGCGAAATGTTAACATTCAAGTATAAAATGTTTGCGTTCTAGTGCGGAATTTCCTCATGCCAATGGGAATTTTCGTAATTTATTAGGAAAATGTTATATAACAATGCAAAATTTTCACATTCTAGTGTAAAACTTTCGCATTTCAGTCCGAAATTTTTGGATTCTAGTGCGAAATTTAAATTTGCTTCCATTTTCGCTATGATTTCAGCATTATTTCGCGAAAGTAAATTTCACTCTTAACAAAGAAAATTTCGGAAATGAATGCGATGATTTCGCAGCGGACTGAAATGCGAAATTTTCGCTCTTTCGTGGGAAGTTTAGTGCAGAACTTTCGCTCTTGTTAGCATATTAGTCCAAAATGTTATAATTCCAGTGCTAAATTTTCGCATTCCCGTGCAAAATTTTTGCATATCAGTGCGAAATTGTTAGAATCTAGTGCGAAACTTTCGCATTCCGGTGAGAAGTATACGCATTCCAGAGCACAAGTTTCGCTTTTCAGTGCGAAATGTTAACATTCAAGTGAAAAATGTTTGCGTTCTATGGCGAAATTGTCTATGAAAATGTATGACCTTACAGTACAAAATTTTAGTTATCCAGTGGAGAATTTTTGCCTTTCAGTGTGAAATTGTTGGATACTAGTGCGCATTTTTTGCAATTCACCGTGAAATTTTCTTCCTCCAGCGCGACATATTCGTGTTCCGGTGCAAACTGTATGACATTCCGTTTGAAGTTTTCGCTCTTTTGTGCGAAATTTTCGCATTTCAGTGCGAAATTTTCGCTTTCTAATGCGGAATTTTTGTATATCAGTCCGAAATTTTCGTGGTACATTGCGAAATTTTAGCATCACAACGCAAAGTTTTAGCATTCCTCTGCGAAATCATCGCATTCTTTTCCGAAATTTCCTTTGTTAAGAGTGAAATTTACTTTCGCGAAATAATAGACAAATCATAGCGAAAATGAAAGCAAATTTAGAGACCGATATCACGTGAAGCGAATTTATATCTCCAGTGCGAAATTTTGGCTTTACAATACGAAATTTGACATATAAAACATATTCGTATTCCAGTGCAAAATGTATGCAATTCTGTTTGAAATTATCGATTTTGTCTGTATACTCATTCCAGAGCACAAGTTTCGCTTTTCAGTGCGAAATGTTAACATTCAAGTGAAAAATGTTTGCGTTCTATGGCGAAATTGTCTCATGATAATGCGAAATTTTTGTTATCTTAAGCGAAGGTTTCGCATTCCATTGTGAAATCGTTGCATTTTGATGCAAAATTTTCGCATTCCAGTGTGAAATTTTCGCATATCAGTGCAAACATTTTGGATTCTAGTGCGACATTTTCGCAATTCACTGTGAAATTTTCGCTTTCCTGTCCGACATATTCTAGCTTGCTGATTTCATATTCATTTCGGTCAATTTTCGATTTCGCTCTATTTTCCCAAAATTTCATTCAAATTTCGCTTCTTTTTTGCGTAATAACATTGAAATCATAGCGAAAATGAAAGCAAAATAAGAGATCGATATCATGTGGAGTGAATTTAGTTCGCCAGTAAGAAATTTTCACCTTGCAGTACAAAATTTTAGTTATCCAGTTGAAAATAAATGTTTGCCTTTCAGTGCGAAATTGTTGGATACTAAAATGTTCGTTATACATAGCGAAACTTTAGCATTACAACGCAAAGTTTTTGCATTCTTGTGCGAAATTATCGCATTCTTTCGTGAAATTCCGCTGTTAAGAGCGAAACTATTACTCACCAGTGCGAAATTTTTGAATATCAGTACGCAGATTTCGCATTCCAGGGAGAAATATTGGCACTCCAGCGCGAAAGTTTCGCTTGTCAGTGCGAAATGTTAACATTCAAGTATAAAATGTTTGCGTTCTAGTGCGGAATTTCCTCATGCCAATGAGAATTTTCGTAATTTATTAGGAAATTGTTATATAACAATGCAAAATTTTCACATTCTAGTGTGAAACTTTCGCATTTCAGTCCGAAATTTTTGGATTCTAGTGCGAAATTTAAATTTGCTTCCATTTTCGCTATGATTTCAGTATTATTTCGCGAAAGTAAATTTCACTAAGAGTGAAGAAAATTTCGGAAATGAATGCGATGATTTCGCAGAGGACTGAAATGCGAAATTTTCGCTCTTTCGTGGGAAGTTTAGTGCAGAACTTTCGCTCTTGTTAGCATATTAGTCCAAAATGTTATAATTCCAGTGCTAAATTTTCGCATTCCTGTGCAAAATTTTTGCATATCAGTGTGAAATTGTTAGAATCTAGTGCGAAACTTTCGCATTCCGGTGAGAAGTATACGCATTCCAGAGCACAAGTTTCGCTTTTCAGTGCGAAATGTTAACATTCAAGTGAAAAATGTTTGCGTTCTATGGCGAAATTGTCTATGAAAATGTATGACCTTACAGTACAAAATTTTAGTTATCCAGTGGAGAATTTTTGCCTTTCAGTGTGAAATTGTTGGATACTAGTGCGCATTTTTTGCAATTCACCGTGAAATTTTCTTCCTCCAGCGCGACATATTCGTGTTCCGGTGCAAACTGTATGACATTCCGTTTGAAGTTTTCGCTCTTTTGTGCGAAATTTTCGCATTTCAGTGCGAAATTTTCGCTTTCTAATGCGGAATTTTTGTATATCAGTCCGAAATTTTCGTGGTACATTGCGAAATTTTAGCATCACAACGCAAAGTTTTAGCATTCCTCTGCGAAATCATCGCATTCTTTTCCGAAATTTCCTTTGTTAAGAGTGAAATTTACTTTCGCGAAATAATAGACAAATCATAGCGAAAATGAAAGCAAATTTAGAGACCGATATCACGTGAAGCGAATTTATATCTCCAGTGCGAAATTTTGGCTTTACAATACGAAATTTGACATATAAAACATATTCGTATTCCAGTGCAAAATGTATGCAATTCTGTTTGAAATTATCGATTTTGTCTGAAATTTTTGCATTTCGGTGCGAATTTTTCACTTTCCAGTGCGGAATTTTGGTATATCAGTGCGAAATTTTCGTTATACATAGCAAAATTTTAGCATTACAACGGAGTTTTTGCATTCTTGTGCGAAATTATCGCATTCTTTCGTGAAAGTCCGCTGTTAAGAGCGAAATGTTTACTCACCAGTGCGAAATTTTTGAATATCAGTACGCAGATTTCGCATTCCAGGGAGAAATATTCGCACTCTAGCGCGAAAGTTTCGCTTGTCAGTGCGAAATGTTAACATTCAAGTAAAAATGTTTGCGTTCTAGTGCGGAATTTCCCTATGCCAATGGGAATTTTCGTATTTTATTGCGAATTTGTTTAATAACAATACGAAATTTTCACATTCTAGTGTGAAACTTTCGCATTTCAGTCCGAAATTTTTGGATTCTAGTGCGAAATTTAAATTGCTGATTTCTTTTTAGTTTCGGTCCGATTTCGCTGTGATTTTGGACCAATTTCGCTTCAACTTCGCTTCGATTTCAACGCGTTTTCGCTCCGATTTCACTCTAATTTCGATCCAATTACGCTCCTATTTGCTCTGATTCCGTTTCAATTTCGCTCTCAATTCACTCCTACTTCGCTCTTATTTGCCAATTTGGCTCTCAGTGTCCCGAAATTTTCGCTTTCCAGTGCGAAATTTTCGCTCTCCAGTGTGAAATGTTCGCTTTCCAGTGAGAAATTTTCGCAGTCCAGTGCAGAACTTTCGCTCTTTGGACAAAAATTTTAGTATATCAGTCCAAAATGTTATAATTCCAGTGCTAAATTTTCGCATTCCCGTGCAAAATTTTTGCAGATCAGTGCGAAATTGTTGGAATCTAGTGCTAAACTTTCGCATTCCGGTGAGAAGTATACTCATTCAGGAGCACAAGTTTCGCTTTTCAGTGCGAAATGTTAACATTCAAGTGAAAAATGTTTGCGTTCTATGGCGAAATTGTCTCATGATAATGCGAAATTTTTGTTATCTTAAGCGAAGGTTTCGCATTCCATTGCGAAATCGTTGCATTTTGATGCAAAATTTTCGCATTCCAGTGTGAAATTTTCGCATATCAGTGCAAAAATTTTGGATTCTAGTGCGACATTTTCGCAATTCACTGTGAAATTTTCGCTTTCCTGTCCGACATATTCTAGCTTGCTGATTTCATATTCATTTCGGTCAATTTTCGATTTCGCTCTATTTTCCCAAAATTTCATTCAAATTTCGCTTCTTTTTTGCGTAATAACATTGAAATCATAGCGAAAATGAAAGCAAAATAAGAGATCGATATCATGTGGAGTGAATTTAGTTCGCCAGTAAGAAATTTTCACCTTGCAGTACAAAATTTTAGTTATCCAGTTGAAAATAAATGTTTGCCTTTCAGTGCGAAATTGTTGGATACTAAAATGTTCGTTATACATAGCGAAACTTTAGCATTACAACGCAAAGTTTTTGCATTCTTGTGCGAAATTATCGCATTCTTTCGTGAAATTCCGCTGTTAAGAGCGAAACTATTACTCACCAGTGCGAAATTTTTGAATATCAGTACGCAGATTTCGCATTCCAGGGAGAAATATTGGCACTCCAGCGCGAAAGTTTCGCTTGTCAGTGCGAAATGTTAACATTCAAGTATAAAATGTTTGCGTTCTAGTGCGGAATTTCCTCATGCCAATGAGAATTTTCGTAATTTATTAGGAAATTGTTATATAACAATGCAAAATTTTCACATTCTAGTGTGAAACTTTCGCACTTCAGTCCGAAATTTTTGGATTCTAGTGCGAAATTTAAATTTGCTTCCATTTTCGCTATGATTTCAGTATTATTTCGCGAAAGTAAATTTCACTAAGAGTGAAGAAAATTTCGGAAATGAATGGGATGATTTCGCAGAGGACTGAAATGCGAAATTTTCGCTCTTTCGTGGGAAGTTACGTGCAGAACTTTCGCTCTTGTTAGCATATTAGTCCAAAATGTTATAATTCCAGTGCTAAATTTTCGCATTCCCGTGCAAAATTTTTGCATATCAGTGCGAAATTGTTAGAATCTAGTGCGAAACTTTCGCATTCCGGTGAGAAGTATACGCATTCCAGAGCACAAGTTTCGCTTTTCAGTGCGAAATCTTAACATTCAAGTGAAAAATGTTTGCGTTCTATGGCGAAATTGTCTATGAAAATGTCTGACCTTACAGTACAAAATTTTAGTTATCCAGTGGAGAATTTTTGCCTTTCAGTGTGAAATTGTTGGATACTAGTGCGCATTTTTTGCAATTCACCGTGAAATTTTCTTCCTCCAGCGCGACATATTCGTGTTCCGGTGCAAACTGTATGACATTCCGTTTGAAGTTTTCGCTCTTTTGTGCGAAATTTTCGCATTTCAGTGCGAAATTTTCGCTTTCTAATGCGGAATTTTTGTATAGCAGTCCGAAATTTTCGTGGTACATTGCGAAATTTTAGCATCACAACGCAAAGTTTTAGCATTCCTCTGCGAAATCATCGCATTCTTTTCCGAAATTTCCTTTGTTAAGAGTGAAATTTACTTTCGCGAAATAATAGACAAATCATAGCGAAAATGAAAGCAAATTTAGAGACCGATATCACGTGAAGCGAATTTATATCTCCAGTGCGAAATTTTGGCTTTACAATACGAAATTTGACATATAAAACATATTCGTATTCCAGTGCAAAATGTATGCAATTCTGTTTGAAATTATCGATTTTGTCTGTATACTCATTCCAGAGCACAAGTTGCGCTTTTCAGTGCGAAATGTTAACATTCAAGTGAAAAATGTTTGCGTTCTATGGCGAAATTGTCTCATGATAATGCGAAATTTTTGTTATCTTAAGCGAAGGTTTCGCATTCCATTGTGAAATCGTTGCATTTTGATGCAAAATTTTCGCATTCCAGTGTGAAATTTTCGCATATCAGTGCAAACATTTTGGATTCTAGTGCGACATTTTCGCAATTCACTGTGAAATTTTCGCTTTCTTGTCCGACATATTCTAGCTTGCTGATTTCATATTCATTTCGGTCAATTTTCGATTTCGCTCTATTTTCCCAAAATTTCATTCAAATTTCGCTTCTTTTTTGCGTAATAACATTGAAATCATAGCGAAAATGAAAGCAAAATTAGAGATCGATATCATGTGGAGTGAATTTAGTTCGGCAGTAAGAAATTTTCACCTTGCAGTACAAAATTTTAGTTATCCAGTTGAAAATAAATGTTTGCCTTTCAGTGCGAAATTGTTGGATACTAAAATGTTCGTTATACATAGCGAAACTTTAGCATTACAACGCAAAGTTTTTGCATTCTTGTGCGAAATTATCGCATTCTTTCGTGAAATTCCGCTGTTAAGAGCGAAACTATTACTCACCAGTGCGAAATTTTTGAATATCAGTACGCAGATTTCGCATTCCAGGGAGAAATATTGGCACTCCAGCGCGAAAGTTTCGCTTGTCAGTGCGAAATGTTAACATTCAAGTATAAAATGTTTGCGTTCTAGTGCGGAATTTCCTCATGCCAATGAGAATTTTCGTAATTTATTAGGAAATTGTTATATAACAATGCAAAATTTTCACATTCTAGTGTGAAACTTTCGCATTTCAGTCCGAAATTTTTGGATTCTAGTGCGAAATTTAAATTTGCTTCCATTTTCGCTATGATTTCAGTATTATTTCGCGAAAGTAAATTTCACTAAGAGTGAAGAAAATTTCGGAAATGAATGCGATGATTTCGCAGAGGACTGAAATGCGAAATTTTCGCTCTTTCGTGGGAAGTTTAGTGCAGAACTTTCGCTCTTGTTAGCATATTAGTCCAAAATGTTATAATTCCAGTGCTAAATTTTCGCATTCCTGTGCAAAATTTTTGCATATCAGTGCGAAATTGTTAGAATCTAGTGCGAAACTTTCGCATTCCGGTGAGAAGTATACGCATTCCAGAGCACAAGTTTCGCTTTTCAGTGCGAAATGTTAACATTCAAGTGAAAAATGTTTGCGTTCTATGGCGAAATTGTCTCATGATAATGCGAAATTTTTGTTATCTAAAGCGAAGGTTTCGCATTCCATTGCGAAATCGTTGCATTTTGATGCACAATTTTCGCATTCCAGTGTGAAATTTTCGCATATCAGTGCAAAAATTTTGGATTCTAGTGCGACATTTTCTCAATTCACTGTGAAATTTTCGCTCTCCTGTCCGACATATTCTAGCTTGCTGATTTCATATTCATTTCGGTCAATTTTCGATTTCGCGCTATTCTCCCTGAATTTCGTTCAAATTTTGCGAAAATATAAGCAAAATTAGAGATCGATATCATGTGGAGCGAATTTAATGCGCCAGTAAGAAATTTTCACCTAACAGTACAAAATTTTAGTTGTCCAGTGGAAAAGTTTTTCATTTCAGTGCGAAATTGTTGGATTTTAGTGCGAAATTTTTGCAATCCACTGTGAAATTTTCGTCCTCCAGCGCGACACTTTTGTGTTCCGGTGCAAAATGTATGACATTCCGTTTGAAATTTTCGCTTTTTTGTGCGAAAAGTTCAGATGCAAATGACTAAGTTTTGCGTTCTATTGCGAAATTTCGTCATGCCAATGGGAAGTTTTTGCTCTTCGGTGCGAGATGTTCGTATTCCATTCCGAAATTTTCGCACTTAATTGCAAAATTTTCGCAAGCATTGCAGCAATTTCGCATTCTATAGTGAAATCGGGTCATTTTAATGCAAAATTTTTGCATTCAAGTGTGAAATTTTCGCATATCAGTGCAAAATTTTTGGATTCTAGTGCGACATTTTCGCAATTCACTGTGAAATTTTCGCTCTCCTGTCCGACATATTCTAGCTTGCTGATTTCATATTCATTTCGGTCAATTTTCGATTTCGCTCTATTTTCCCAAAATTTCGTTCAAATTTAGCTTCACTTTTGCGTAATAACATTGAAATCATAGCGAAAATGAAAGCAAAATTAGAGATCGATATCATGTGGAGCGAATTTAATTCGCCAGTAAGAAATTTTCACCTTGCAGTACAAAATTTTAGTTATCCAGTTGAAAATAAATGTTTGCCTTTCAGTGCGAAATTGTTGGATACTAAAATGTTCGTTATACATAGCGAAACTTTAGCATTACAACGCAAAGTTTTTGCATTCTTGTGCGAAATTATCGCATTCTTTCGTGAAATTCCGCTGTTAAGAGCGAAACTATTACTCACCAGTGCGAAATTTTTGAATATCAGTACGCAGATTTCGCATTCCAGGGAGAAATATTGGCACTCCAGCGCGAAAGTTTCGCTTGTCAGTGCGAAATGTTAACATTCAAGTATAAAATGTTTGCGTTCTAGTGCGGAATTTCCTCATGCCAATGAGAATTTTCGTAATTTATTAGGAAATTGTTATATAACAATGCAAAATTTTCACATTCTAGTGTGAAACTTTCGCATTTCAGTCCGAAATTTTTGGATTCTAGTGCGAAATTTAAATTTGCTTCCATTTTCGCTATGATTTCAGTATTATTTCGCGAAAGTAAATTTCACTAAGAGTGAAGAAAATTTCGGAAATGAATGCGATGATTTCGCAGAGGACTGAAATGCGAAATTTTCGCTCTTTCGTGGGAAGTTTAGTGCAGAACTTTCGCTCTTGTTAGCATATTAGTCCAAAATGTTATAATTCCAGTGCTAAATTTTCGCATTCCTGTGCAAAATTTTTGCATATCAGTGCGAAATTGTTAGAATCTAGTGCGAAACATTCGCATTCCGGTGAGAAGTATACGCATTCCAGAGCACAAGTTTCGCTTTTCAGTGCGAAATGTTAACATTCAAGTGAAAAATGTTTGCGTTCTATGGCGAAATTGTCTCATGATAATGCGAAATTTTTGTTATCTAAAGCGAAGGTTTCGCATTCCATTGCGAAATCGTTGCATTTTGATGCACAATTTTCGCATTCCAGTGTGAAATTTTCGCATATCAGTGCAAAAATTTTGGATTCTAGTGCGACATTTTCTCAATTCACTGTGAAATTTTCGCTCTCCTGTCCGACATATTCTAGCTTGCTGATTTCATATTCATTTCGGTCAATTTTCGATTTCGCGCTATTCTCCCTGAATTTCGTTCAAATTTTGCGAAAATATAAGCAAAATTAGAGATCGATATCATGTGGAGCGAATTTAATGCGCCAGTAAGAAATTTTCACCTAACAGTACAAAATTTTAGTTGTCCAGTGGAAAAGTTTTTCATTTCAGTGCGAAATTGTTGGATTTTAGTGCGAAATTTTTGCAATCCACTGTGAAATTTTCGTCCTCCAGCGCGACACTTTTGTGTTCCGGTGCAAAATGTATGACATTCCGTTTGAAATTTTCGCTTTTTTGTGCGAAAAGTTCAGATGCAAATGACTAAGTTTTGCGTTCTATTGCGAAATTTCGTCATGCCAATGGGAAGTTTTTGCTCTTCGGTGCGAGATGTTCGTATTCCATTCCGAAATTTTCGCACTTAATTGCAAAATTTTCGCAAGCATTGCAGCAATTTCGCATTCTATAGTGAAATCGGGTCATTTTAATGCAAAATTTTTGCATTCAAGTGTGAAATTTTCGCATATCAGTGCAAAATTTTTGGATTCTAGTGCGACATTTTCGCAATTCACTGTGAAATTTTCGCTCTCCTGTCCGACATATTCTAGCTTGCTGATTTCATATTCATTTCGGTCAATTTTCGATTTCGCTCTATTTTCCCAAAATTTCGTTCAAATTTAGCTTCACTTTTGCGTAATAACATTGAAATCATAGCGAAAATGAAAGCAAAATTAGAGATCGATATCATGTGGAGCGAATTTAATTCGCCAGTAAGAAATTTTCACCTTGCAGTACAAAATTTTAGTTATCCAGTTGAAAATGTTTGCCTTTCAGTGCGAAATTGTTGGATACTAAAATGTTCGTTATACAAAGCGAAACTTTAGCATTACAACGCAAAGTTTTTGCATTCTTGTGCGAAATTATCGCATTCTTTCGTGAAATTCCGCTGTTAAGAGCGAAACTAATACTCACCAGTGCGAAATTTTTGAATTTCAGTACGCAGATTTCGCATTCCAGGGAGAAGTATTGGCACTCCAGCGCGAAAGTTTCGCTTGTCAGTGCGAAATGTTAACATTCAAGTATAAAATGTTTGCGTTCTAGTGCGGAATTTCCTCATGCCAAAGGGAATTTTCGTAATTTATTAGGCAAATGTTATATAACAATGCAAAATTTTCACATTCTAGTGTGAAACTTTCGCATTTCAGTCCGAAATTTTTGGATTCTAGTGCGAAATTTAAATTTGCTTCCATTTTCGCTATGATTTCAGCATTATTTCGCGAAAGTAAATTTCACTCTTAACAAAGAAAATTTCGGAAATGAATGCGATGATTTCGCAGCGGACTGAAATGCGAAATTTTCGCTCTTTCGTGGGAAGTTTAGTGCAGAACTTTCGCTCTTGTTAGCATATTAGTCCAAAATGTTATAATTCCAGTGCTAAATTTTCGCATTCCCGTGCAAAATTTTTGCATATCAGTGCGAAATTGTTAAAATCTAGTGCGAAACTTTCGCATTCCGGTGAGAAGTATACGCATTCCAGAGCACAAGTTTCGCTTTTCAGTGCGAAATGTTAACATTCAAGTGAAAAATGTTTGCGTTCTATGGCGAAATTGTCTCATGATAATGCGGAATTTTTGTTATCTTAAGCGAAGGTTTCGCATTCCATTGTGAAATCGTTGCATTTTGATGCAAAATTTTCGCATTCCAGTGTGAAATTTTCGCATATCAGTGCAAACATTTTGGATTCTAGTGCGACATTTTCGCAATTCACTGTGAAATTTTCGCTTTCCTGTCCGACATATTCTAGCTTGCTGATTTCATATTCATTTCGGTCAATTTTCGATTTCGCTCTATTTTCCCAAAATTTCATTCAAATTTCGCTTCTTTTTTGCGTAATAACATTGAAATCATAGCGAAAATGAAAGCAAAATTAGAGATCGATATCATGTGGAGTGAATTTAGTTCGCCAGTAAGAAATTTTCACCTTGCAGTACAAAATTTTAGTTATCCAGTTGAAAATAAATGTTTGCCTTTCAGTGCGAAATTGTTGGATACTAAAATGTTCGTTATACATAGCGAAACTTTAGCATTACAACGCAAAGTTTTTGCATTCTTGTGCGAAATTATCGCATTCTTTCGTGAAATTCCGCTGTTAAGAGCGAAACTATTACTCACCAGTGCGAAATTTTTGAATATCAGTACGCAGATTTCGCATTCTAGGGAGAAATATTGGCACTCCAGCGCGAAAGTTTCGCTTGTCAGTGCGAAATGTTAACATTCAAGTATAAAATGTTTGCGTTCTAGTGCGGAATTTCCTCATGCCAATGAGAATTTTCGTAATTTATTAGGAAATTGTTATATAACAATGCAAAATTTTCACATTCTAGTGTGAAACTTTCGCATTTCAGTCCGAAATTTTTGGATTCTAGTGCGAAATTTAAATTTGCTTCCATTTTCGCTATGATTTCAGTATTATTTCGCGAAAGTAAATTTCACTAAGAGTGAAGAAAATTTCGGAAATGAATGCGATGATTTCGCAGAGGACTGAAATGCGAAATTTTCGCTCTTTCGTGGGAAGTTTAGTGCAGAACTTTCGCTCTTGTTAGCATATTAGTCCAAAATGTTATAATTCCAGTGCTAAATTTTCGCATTCCTGTGCAAAATTTTTGCATATCAGTGCGAAATTGTTAGAATCTAGTGCGAAACTTTCGCATTCCGGTGAGAAGTATACGCATTCCAGAGCACAAGTTTCGCTTTTCAGTGCGAAATGTTAACATTCAAGTGAAAAATGTTTGCGTTCTATGGCGAAATTGTCTCATGATAATGCGAAATTTTTGTTATCTAAAGCGAAGGTTTCGCATTCCATTGCGAAATCGTTGCATTTTGATGCACAATTTTCGCATTCCAGTGTGAAATTTTCGCATATCAGTGCAAAAATTTTGGATTCTAGTGCGACATTTTCGCAATTCACTGTGAAATTTTCGCTTTCCTGTCCGACATATTCTAGCTTGCTGATTTCATATTCATTTCGGTCAATTTTCGATTTCGCTCTATTTTCCCAAAATTTCATTCAAATTTCGCTTCTTTTTTGCGTAATAACATTGAAATCATAGCGAAAATGAAAGCAAAATAAGAGATCGATATCATGTGGAGTGAATTTAGTTCGCCAGTAAGAAATTTTCACCTTGCAGTACAAAATTTTAGTTATCCAGTTGAAAATAAATGTTTGCCTTTCAGTGCGAAATTGTTGGATACTAAAATGTTCGTTATACATAGCGAAACTTTAGCATTACAACGCAAAGTTTTTGCATTCTTGTGCGAAATTATCGCATTCTTTCGTGAAATTCCGCTGTTAAGAGCGAAACTATTACTCACCAGTGCGAAATTTTTGAATATCAGTAAGCAGATTTCGCATTCCAGGGAGAAATATTGGCACTCCAGCGCGAAAGTTTCGCTTGTCAGTGCGAAATGTTAACATTCAAGTATAAAATGTTTGCGTTCTAGTGCGGAATTTCCTCATGCCAATGAGAATTTTCGTAATTTATTAGGAAATTGTTATATAACAATGCAAAATTTTCACATTCTAGTGTGAAACTTTCGCATTTCAGTCCGAAATTTTTGGATTCTAGTGCGAAATTTAAATTTGCTTCCATTTTCGCTATGATTTCAGTATTATTTCGCGAAAGTAAATTTCACTAAGAGTGAAGAAAATTTCGGAAATGAATGCGATGATTTCGCAGAGGACTGAAATGCGAAATTTTCGCTCTTTCGTGGGAAGTTTAGTGCAGAACTTTCGCTCTTGTTAGCATATTAGTCCAAAATGTTATAATTCCAGTGCTAAATTTTCGCATTCCTGTGCAAAATTTTTGCATATCAGTGCGAAATTGTTAGAATCTAGTGCGAAACTTTCGCATTCCGGTGAGAAGTATACGCATTCCAGAGCACAAGTTTCGCTTTTCAGTGCGAAATGTTAACATTCAAGTGAAAAATGTTTGCGTTCTATGGCGAAATTGTCTCATGATAATGCGAAATTTTTGTTATCTTAAGCGAAGGTTTCGCATTCCATTGTGAAATCGTTGCATTTTGATGCAAAATTTTCGCATTCCAGTGTGAAATTTTCGCATATCAGTGCAAAAATTTTGGATTCTAGTGCGACATTTTCGCAATTCACTGTGAAATTTTCGCTCTCCTGTCCGACATATTCTAGCTTGCTGATTTCATATTCATTTCGGTCAATTTTCGATTTCGCGCTATTCTCCCTGAATTTCGTTCAAATTTTGCGAAAATATAAGCAAAATTAGAGATCGATATCATGTGGAGCGAATTTAATGCGCCAGTAAGAAATTTTCACCTAACAGTACAAAATTTTAGTTGTCCAGTGGAAAAGTTTTTCATTTCAGTGCGAAATTGTTGGATTTTAGTGCGAAATTTTTGCAATCCACTGTGAAATTTTCGTCCTCCTGCGCGACACTTTTGTGTTCCGGTGCAAAATGTATGACATTCCGTTTGAAATTTTCGCTTTTTTGTGCGAAAAGTTCAGATGCAAATGACTAAGTTTTGCGTTCTATTGCGAAATTTCGTCATGCCAATGGGAAGTTTTTGCTCTTCGGTGCGAGATGTTCGTATTCCATTCCGAAATTTTCGCACTTAATTGCAAAATTTTCGCAAGCATTGCAGCAATTTCGCATTCTATAGTGAAATCGGGTCATTTTAATGCAAAATTTTTGCATTCAAGTGTGAAATTTTCGCATATCAGTGCAAAAATTTTGGATTCTAGTGCGACATTTTCGCAATTCACTGTGAAATTTTCGCTCTCCTGTCCGACATATTCTAGCTTGCTGATTTCATATTCATTTCGGTCAATTTTCGATTTCGCTCTATTTTCCCAAAATTTCGTTCAAATTTAGCTTCACTTTTGCGTAATAACATTGAAATCATAGCGAAAATGAAAGCAAAATTAGAGATCGATATCATGTGGAGCGAATTTAATTCGCCAGTAAGAAATTTTCACCTTGCAGTACAAAATTTTAGTTATCCAGTTGAAAATGTTTGCCTTTCAGTACGAAATTGTTGGATACTAAAATGTTCGTTATACAAAGCGAAACTTTAGCATTACAACGCAAAGTTTTTGCATTCTTGTGCGAAATTATCGCATTCTTTCGTGAAATTCCGCTGTTAAGAGCGAAACTAATACTCACCAGTGCGAAATTTTTGAATTTCAGTACGCAGATTTCGCATTCCAGGGAGAAGTATTGGCACTCCAGCGCGAAAGTTTCGCTTGTCAGTGCGAAATGTTAACATTCAAGTATAAAATGTTTGCGTTCTAGTGCGGAATTTCCTCATGCCAATGGGAATTTTCGTAATTTATTAGGAAAATGTTATATAACAATGCAAAATTTTCACATTCTAGTGTGAAACTTTCGCATTTCAGTCCGAAATTTTTGGATTCTAGTGCGAAATTTAAATTTGCTTTCATTTTCGCTATGATTTCAGCATTATTTCGCGAAAGTAAATTTCACTCTTAACAAAGAAAATTTCGGAAATGAATGCGATGATTTCGCAGCGGACTGAAATGCGAAATTTTCGCTCTTTCGTGGGAAGTTTAGTGCAGAACTTTCGCTCTTGTTAGCATATTAGTCCAAAATGTTATAATTCCAGTGCTAAATTTTCGCATTCCCGTGCAAAATTTTTGCATATCAGTGCGAAATTGTTAGAATCTAGTGCGAAACTTTCGCATTCCGGTGAGAAGTATACGCATTCCAGAGCACAAGTTTCGCTTTTCAGTGCGAAATGTTAACATTCAAGTGAAAAATGTTTGCGTTCTATGGCGAAATTGTCTATGAAAATGTATGACCTTACAGTACAAAATTTTAGTTATCCAGTGGAGAATTTTTGCCTTTCAGTGTGAAATTGTTGGATACTAGTGCGCATTTTTTGCAATTCACCGTGAAATTTTCTTCCTCCAGCGCGACATATTCGTGTTCCGGTGCAAACTGTATGACATTCCGTTTGAAGTTTTCGCTCTTTTGTGCGAAATTTTCGCATTTCAGTGCGAAATTTTCGCTTTCTAATGCGGAATTTTTGTATATCAGTCCGAAATTTTCGTGGTACATTGCGAAATTTTAGCATCACAACGCAAAGTTTTAGCATTCCTCTGCGAAATCATCGCATTCTTTTCCGAAATTTCCTTTGTTAAGAGTGAAATTTACTTTCGCGAAATAATAGACAAATCATAGCGAAAATGAAAGCAAATTTTGAGACCGATATCACGTGAAGCGAATTTATATCTCCAGTGCGAAATTTTGGCTTTACAATACGAAATTTGACATATAAAACATATTCGTATTCCAGTGCAAAATGTATGCAATTCTGTTTGAAATTATCGATTTTGTCTGTATACTCATTCCAGAGCACAAGTTTCGCTTTTCAGTGCGAAATGTTAACATTCAAGTGAAAAATGTTTGCGTTCTATGGCGAAATTGTCTCATGATAATGCGAAATTTTTGTTATCTTAAGCGAAGGTTTCGCATTCCATTGTGAAATCGTTGCATTTTGATGCAAAATTTTCGCATTCCAGTGTGAAATTTTCGCATATCAGTGCAAAAATTTTGGATTCTAGTGCGACATTTTCGCAATTCACTGTGAAATTTTCGCTTTCCTGTCCGACATATTCTAGCTTGCTGATTTCATATTCATTTCGGTCAATTTTCGATTTCGCTCTATTTTCCCAAAATTTCATTCAAATTTCGCTTCTTTTTTGCGTAATAACATTGAAATCATAGCGAAAATGAAAGCAAAATAAGAGATCGATATCATGTGGAGTGAATTTAGTTCGCCAGTAAGAAATTTTCACCTTGCAGTACAAAATTTTAGTTATCCAGTTGAAAATAAATGTTTGCCTTTCAGTGCGAAATTGTTGGATACTAAAATGTTCGTTATACATAGCGAAACTTTAGCATTACAACGCAAAGTTTTTGCATTCTTGTGCGAAATTATCGCATTCTTTCGTGAAATTCCGCTGTTAAGAGCGAAACTATTACTCACCAGTGCGAAATTTTTGAATATCAGTACGCAGATTTCGCATTCCAGGGAGAAATATTGGCACTCCAGCGCGAAAGTTTCGCTTGTCAGTGCGAAATGTTAACATTCAAGTATAAAATGTTTGCGTTCTAGTGCGGAATTTCCTCATGCCAATGAGAATTTTCGTAATTTATTAGGAAATTGTTATATAACAATGCAAAATTTTCACATTCTAGTGTGAAACTTTCGCATTTCAGTCCGAAATTTTTGGATTCTAGTGCGAAATTTAAATTTGCTTCCATTTTCGCTATGATTTCAGTATTATTTCGCGAAAGTAAATTTCACTAAGAGTGAAGAAAATTTCGGAAATGAATGCGATGATTTCGCAGAGGACTGAAATGCGAAATTTTCGCTCTTTCGTGGGAAGTTTAGTGCAGAACTTTCGCTCTTGTTAGCATATTAGTCCAAAATGTTATAATTCCAGTGCTAAATTTTCGCATTCCTGTGCAAAATTTTTGCATATCAGTGCGAAATTGTTAGAATCTAGTGCGAAACTTTCGCATTCCGGTGAGAAGTATACGCATTCCAGAGCACAAGTTTCGCTTTTCAGTGCGAAATGTTAACATTCAAGTGAAAAATGTTTGCGTTCTATGGCGAAATTGTCTCATGATAATGCGAAATTTTTGTTATCTAAAGCGAAGGTTTCGCATTCCATTGCGAAATCGTTGCATTTTGATGCAAAATTTTCGCATTCCAGTGTGAAATTTTCGCATATCAGTGCAAAAATTTTGGATTCTAGTGCGACATTTTCGCAATTCACTGTGAAATTTTCGCTCTCCTGTCCGACATATTCTAGCTTGCTGATTTCATATTCATTTCGGTCAATTTTCGATTTCGCGCTATTCTCCCTGAATTTCGTTCAAATTTTGCGAAAATATAAGCAAAATTAGAGATCGATATCATGTGGAGCGAATTTAATGCGCCAGTAAGAAATTTTCACCTAACAGTACAAAATTTTAGTTGTCCAGTGGAAAAGTTTTTCATTTCAGTGCGAAATTGTTGGATTTTAGTGCGAAATTTTTGCAATCCACTGTGAAATTTTCGTCCTCCAGCGCGACACTTTTGTGTTCCGGTGCAAAATGTATGACATTCCGTTTGAAATTTTCGCTTTTTTGTGCGAAAAGTTCAGATGCAAATGACTAAGTTTTGCGTTCTATTGCGAAATTTCGTCATGCCAATGGGAAGTTTTTGCTCTTCGGTGCGAGATGTTCGTATTCCATTCCGAAATTTTCGCACTTAATTGCAAAATTTTCGCAAGCATTGCAGCAATTTCGCATTCTATAGTGAAATCGGGTCATTTTAATGCAAAATTTTTGCATTCAAGTGTGAAATTTTCGCATATCAGTGCAAAATTTTTGGATTCTAGTGCGACATTTTCGCAATTCACTGTGAAATTTTCGCTCTCCTGTCCGACATATTCTAGCTTGCTGATTTCATATTCATTTCGGTCAATTTTCGATTTCGCTCTATTTTCCCAAAATTTCGTTCAAATTTAGCTTCACTTTTGCGTAATAACATTGAAATCATAGCGAAAATGAAAGCAAAATTAGAGATCGATATCATGTGGAGCGAATTTAATTCGCCAGTAAGAAATTTTCACCTTGCAGTACAAAATTTTAGTTATCCAGTTGAAAATGTTTGCCTTTCAGTGCGAAATTGTTGGATACTAAAATGTTCGTTATACAAAGCGAAACTTTAGCATTACAACGCAAAGTTTTTGCATTCTTGTGCGAAATTATCGCATTCTTTCGTGAAATTCCGCTGTTAAGAGCGAAACTAATACTCACCAGTGCGAAATTTTTGAATTTCAGTACGCAGATTTCGCATTCCAGGGAGAAGTATTGGCACTCCAGCGCGAAAGTTTCGCTTGTCAGTGCGAAATGTTAACATCCAAGTATAAAATGTTTGCGTTCTAGTGCGGAATTTCCTCATGCCAATGAGAATTTTCGTAATTTATTAGGAAAATGTTATATAACAATGCAAAATTTTCACATTCTAGTGTGAAACTTTCGCATTTCAGTCCGAAATTTTTGGATTCTAGTGCGAAATTTAAATTTGCTTCCATTTTCGCTATGATTTCAGCATTATTTCGCGAAAGTAAATTTCACTCTTAACAAAGAAAATTTCGGAAATGAATGCGATGATTTCGCAGCGGACTGAAATGCGAAATTTTCGCTCTTTCGTGGGAAGTTTAGTGCAGAACTTTCGCTCTTGTTAGCATATTAGTCCAAAATGTTATAATTCCAGTGCTAAATTTTCGCATTCCCGTGCAAAATTTTTGCATATCAGTGCGAAATTGTTAGAATCTAGTGCGAAACTTTCGCATTCCGGTGAGAAGTATACGCATTCCAGAGCACAAGTTTCGCTTTTCAGTGCGAAATGTTAACATTCAAGTGAAAAATGTTTGCGTTCTATGGCGAAATTGTCTATGAAAATGTATGACCTTACAGTACAAAATTTTAGTTATCCAGTGGAGAATTTTTGCCTTTCAGTGTGAAATTGTTGGATACTAGTGCGCATTTTTTGCAATTCACCGTGAAATTTTCTTCCTCCAGCGCGACATATTCGTGTTCCGGTGCAAACTGTATGACATTCCGTTTGAAGTTTTCGCTCTTTTGTGCGAAATTTTCGCATTTCAGTGCGAAATTTTCGCTTTCTAATGCGGAATTTTTGTATATCAGTCCGAAATTTTCGTGGTACATTGCGAAATTTTAGCATCACAACGCAAAGTTTTAGCATTCCTCTGCGAAATCATCGCATTCTTTTCCGAAATTTCCTTTGTTAAGAGTGAAATTTACTTTCGCGAAATAATAGACAAATCATAGCGAAAATGAAAGCAAATTTTGAGACCGATATCACGTGAAGCGAATTTATATCTCCAGTGCGAAATTTTGGCTTTACAATACGAAATTTGACATATAAAACATATTCGTATTCCAGTGCAAAATGTATGCAATTCTGTTTGAAATTATCGATTTTGTCTGAAATTTTTGCATTTCGGTGCGAATTTTTCACTTTCCAGTGCGGAATTTTGGTATATCAGTGCGAAATTTTCGTTATACATAGCAAAATTTTAGCATTACAACGGAGTTTTTGCATTCTTGTGCGAAATTATCGCATTTTTTCGTGAAAGTCCGCTGTTAAGAGCGAAATGTTTACTCACCAGTGCGAAATTTTTGAATATCAGTACGCAGATTTCGCATTCCAGGGAGAAATATTCGCACTCTAGCGCGAAAGTTTCGCTTGTCAGTGCGAAATGTTAACATTCAAGTAAAAATGTTTGCGTTCTAGTGCGGAATTTCCCTATGCCAATGGGAATTTTCGTATTTTATTGCGAATTTGTTTAATAACAATGCGAAATTTTCACATTCTAGTGTGAAACTTTCGCATTTCAGTCCGAAATTTTTGGATTCTAGTGCGAAATTTAAATTGCTGATTTCTTTTTAGTTTCGGTCCGATTTCGCTGTGATTTTGGACCAATTTCGCTTCAACTTCGCTTCGATTTCAACGCGTTTTCGCTCCGATTTCACTCTAATTTCGATCCAATTACGCTCCTATTTGCTCTGATTCCGTTTCAATTTCGCTCTCAATTCACTCCTACTTCGCTCTTATTTGCCAATTTGGCTCTCAGTGTCCCGAAATTTTCGCTTTCCAGTGCGAAATTTTCGCTCTCCAGTGTGAAATGTTCGCTTTCCAGTGAGAAATTTTCGCAGTCCAGTGCAGAACTTTCGCTCTTTGGACAAAAATTTTAGTATATCAGTCCAAAATGTTATAATTCCAGTGCTAAATTTTCGCATTCCCGTGCAAAATTTTTGCAGATCAGTGCGAAATTGTTGGAATCTAGTGCTAAACTTTCGCATTCCGGTGAGAAGTATACTCATTCAGGAGCACAAGTTTCGCTTTTCAGTGCGAAATGTTAACATTCAAGTGAAAAATGTTTGCGTTCTATGGCGAAATTGTCTCATGATAATGCGAAATTTTTGTTATCTTAAGCGAAGGTTTCGCATTCCATTGCGAAATCGTTGCATTTTGATGCAAAATTTTCGCATTCCAGTGTGAAATTTTCGCATATCAGTGCAAAAATTTTGGATTCTAGTGCGACATTTTCGCAATTCACTGTGAAATTTTCGCTTTCCTGTCCGACATATTCTAGCTTGCTGATTTCATATTCATTTCGGTCAATTTTCGATTTCGCGCTATTTGCCCTGAATTTCGTTCAAATTTTGCGAAAATATAAGCAAAATTAGAGATCGATATCATGTGGAGCGAATTTAATGCGCCAGTAAGAAATTTTCACCTAACAGTACGAAATTTTAGTTGTCCAGTGGAAAAGTTTTTCATTTCAGTGTGAAATTGTTGGATTTTAGTGCGAAATTTTTGCAATCCACTGTGAAATTTTCGTCCTCCAGCGCGACACTTCTGTGTTCCGGTGCAAAATGTATGACATTCCGTTTGAAATTTTCGCTATTTTGTGCGAAAAGTTCACATGCAAATGACTAAGTTTTGCGTTCTAGTGCGAAAGTTCGTCATGCCAATGGGAATTTTTTGCTCTTTGGTGCGAAATTTTCGTATTCCATTCCGAAATTTTCGCTGTTAAGGGCGAAATTTACGCAAGCATTGCAGCAATTTCGCATTCCATTGCGAAATCGTTTCATGTCAATGCGAAATTTTTGTATTCAAGTGTGAATTTGTCACATATCAGTGCAAAAATTTTGGATTCTAGTGCGACATTTTCGCAATTCACTGTGAAATTTTCGCTCTCCTGTCCGACATATTCTATTAATTTCGGTCAATTTTCGATTTCGCTCTATTTTCCCAAAATTTCGTTCAAATTTCGCTTCACTTTTGCGTAATAACATTGAAATCATAGCGAAAATGAAAGCAACATTTGAGATCGATGTCATGTGGAGCGAATTTAGTTCGCCAGTAAGAAATTTTCACCTTACAATACAAAATTTTATTTATCCAGTGGAAAATTTTTGCCTTTCAGTGTGAAATTGTTGGATACTAGTTCGCAATTTTTGCAATTCACCGTGAAATTTTCTTCCTCCAGCGCGACATATTCGTGTTCCGGTGCAAACTGTATGACATTCCGTTTGAAGTTTTCGCTCTTTTGTGCGAAATTTTCGCATTTCAGTGCGAAATTTTCGCTTTCTAATGCGGAATTTTTGTATATCAGTCCGAAATTTTCGTGGTACATTGCGAAATTTTAGCATCACAACGCAAAGTTTTAGCATTCCTCTGCGAAATCATCGCATTCTTTTCCGAAATTTCCTTTGTTAAGAGTGAAATTTACTTTCGCGAAATAATAGACAAATCATAGCGAAAATGAAAGCAAATTTAGAGACCCATATCACGTGAAGCGAATTTATATCTCCAGTGCGAAATTTTGGCTTTACAATACGAAATTTGACATAGAAAACATATTCGTGTTCCAGTGCAAAATGTATGCAATTCTGTTTGAAATTATCGATTTTGTCTGTATACTCATTCCAGAGCACAAGTTTCGCTTTTCAGTGCGAAATGTTAACATTCAAGTGAAAAATGTTTGAGTTCTATGGCGAAATTGTCTCATGATAATGCGAAATTTTTGTTATCTTAAGCTAAGGTTTCGCATTCCATTGCGAAATCGTTGCATTTTGATGCAAAATTTTCGCATTCCAGTGTGAAATTTTCGCATATTGGAAATGTGGAATTTATCCCAAGGATATTTTCTGCTTTTTTTATCCAGTAGTAGTAGTAAACTTCATATTTTGCCAACATTTGTACTTGTCGAAAATTTTCCAGAAATTTCATAATATATGTGCTCATTTTTTTGCAAAAATTTTGGATTCTAGTGCGACATTTTCGCAATTCACTGTGAAATTTTCGCTTTCCTGTCCGACATATTCTAGCTTGCTGATTTCATATTCATTTCGGTCAATTTTCGATTTCGCTCTATTTTCCCAAAATTTCATTCAAATTTCGCTTCTTTTTTGCGTAATAACATTGAAATCATAGGGAAAATGAAAGCAAAATAAGAGATCGATATCATGTGGAGTGAATTTAGTTCGCCAGTAAGAAATTTTCACCTTGCAGTACAAAATTTTAGTTATCCAGTTGAAAATAAATGTTTGCCTTTCAGTGCGAAATTGTTGGATACTAAAATGTTCGTAATACAAAGCGAAACTTTAGCATTACAACGCAAAGTTTTTGCATTATTGTGCGAAATTATCGAATTCTTTCGTGAAATTCCGCTGTTAAGAGCGAAACTATTACCAGTGCGAAATTTTTGAATATCAGTACGCAGATTTCGCATTCCAGGGAGAAATATTGGCACTCCAGCGCGAAAGTTTCGCTTGTCAGTGCGAAATGTTAACATTCAAGTATAAAATGTTTGCGTTCTAGTGCGGAATTTCCTCATGCCAATGGGAATTTTCGTAATTTATTAGGAAAATGTTATATAACAATGCAAAATTTTCACATTCTAGTGTGAAACTTTCGCATTTCAGTCCGAAATTTTTGGATTCTAGTGCGAAATTTAAATTTGCTTTCATTTTCGCTATGATTTCAGTATTATTTCGCGAAAGTAAATTTCACTCTTAACAAAGAAAATTTCGGAAATGAATGCGATGATTTCGCAGAGGACTGACATGCGAAATTTTCGCTCTTTCGTGGGAAGTTTAGTGCAGAACTTTCGCTCTTGTTAGCATATTAGTCCAAAATGTTATAATTCCAGTGCTAAATTTTCGCATTCCCGTGCAAAATTTTTGCATATCAGTGCGAAATTGTTAGAATCTAGTTCGAAACTTTCGCATTCCGGTGAGAAGTATACGCATTCCAGAGCACAAGTTTCGCTTTTCAGTGCGAAATGTTAACATTCAAGTGAAAAATGTTTGCGTTCTATGGCGAAATTGTCTCATGATAATGCGAAATTTTTGTTATCTAAAGCGAAGGTTTCGCATTCCATTGCGAAATCGTTGCATTTTGATGCAAAATTTTCGCATTCCAGTGTGAAATTTTCGCATATCAGTGCAAAAATTTTGGATTCTAGTGCGACATTTTCGCAATTCACTGTGAAATTTTCGCTCTCCTGTCCGACATATTCTAGCTTGCTGATTTCATATTCATTTCGGTCAATTTTCGATTTCGCGCTATTCTCCCTGAATTTCGTTCAAATTTTGCGAAAATATAAGCAAAATTAGAGATCGATATCATGTGGAGCGAATTTAATGCGCCAGTTAGAATTTTTCACCTAACAGTACAAAATTTTAGTTGTCCAGTGGAAAAGTTTTTCATTTCAGTGCGAAATTGTTGGATTTTAGTGCGAAATTTTTGCAATCCACTGTGAAATTTTCGTCCTCCAGCGCGACACTTTTGTGTTCCGGTGCAAAATGTATGACATTCCGTTTGAAATTTTCGCTTTTTTGTGCGAAAAGTTCAGATGCAAATGACTAAGTTTTGCGTTCTATTGCGAAATTTCGTCATGCCAATGGGAAGTTTTTGCTCTTCGGTGCGAGATGTTCGTATTCCATTCCGAAATTTTCGCACTTAATTGCAAAATTTTCGCAAGCATTGCAGCAATTTCGCATTCTATAGTGAAATCGGGTCATTTTAATGCAAAATTTTTGCATTCAAGTGTGAAATTTTCGCATATCAGTGCAAAATTTTTGGATTCTAGTGCGACATTTTCGCAATTCACTGTGAAATTTTCGCTCTCCTGTCCGACATATTCTAGCTTGCTGATTTCATATTCATTTCGGTCAATTTTCGATTTCGCTCTATTTTCCCAAAATTTCGTTCAAATTTAGCTTCACTTTTGCGTAATAACATTGAAATCATAGCGAAAATGAAAGCAAAATTAGAGATCGATATCATGTGGAGCGAATTTAATTCGCCAGTAAGAAATTTTCACCTTGCAGTACAAAATTTTAGTTATCCAGTTGAAAATGTTTGCCTTTCAGTGCGAAATTGTTGGATACTAAAATGTTCGTTATACAAAGCGAAACTTTAGCATTACAACGCAAAGTTTTTGCATTCTTGTGCGAAATTATCGCATTCTTTCGTGAAATTCCGCTGTTAAGAGCGAAACTAATACTCACCAGTGCGAAATTTTTGAATTTCAGTACGCAGATTTCGCATTCCAGGGAGAAGTATTGGCACTCCAGCGCGAAAGTTTCGCTTGTCAGTGCGAAATGTTAACATCCAAGTATAAAATGTTTGCGTTCTAGTGCGGAATTTCCTCATGCCAATGAGAATTTTCGTAATTTATTAGGAAAATGTTATATAACAATGCAAAATTTTCACATTCTAGTGTGAAACTTTCGCATTTCAGTCCGAAATTTTTGGATTCTAGTGCGAAATTTAAATTTGCTTCCATTTTCGCTATGATTTCAGCATTATTTCGCGAAAGTAAATTTCACTCTTAACAAAGAAAATTTCGGAAATGAATGCGATGATTTCGCAGCGGACTGAAATGCGAAATTTTCGCTCTTTCGTGGGAAGTTTAGTGCAGAACTTTCGCTCTTGTTAGCATATTAGTCCAAAATGTTATAATTCCAGTGCTAAATTTTCGCATTCCCGTGCAAAATTTTTGCATATCAGTGCGAAATTGTTAGAATCTAGTGCGAAACTTTCGCATTCCGGTGAGAAGTATACGCATTCCAGAGCACAAGTTTCGCTTTTCAGTGCGAAATGTTAACATTCAAGTGAAAAATGTTTGCGTTCTATGGCGAAATTGTCTATGAAAATGTATGACCTTACAGTACAAAATTTTAGTTATCCAGTGGAGAATTTTTGCCTTTCAGTGTGAAATTGTTGGATACTAGTGCGCATTTTTTGCAATTCACCGTGAAATTTTCTTCCTCCAGCGCGACATATTCGTGTTCCGGTGCAAACTGTATGACATTCCGTTTGAAGTTTTCGCTCTTTTGTGCGAAATTTTCGCATTTCAGTGCGAAATTTTCGCTTTCTAATGCGGAATTTTTGTATATCAGTCCGAAATTTTCGTGGTACATTGCGAAATTTTAGCATCACAACGCAAAGTTTTAGCATTCCTCTGCGAAATCATCGCATTCTTTTCCGAAATTTCCTTTGTTAAGAGTGAAATTTACTTTCGCGAAATAATAGACAAATCATAGCGAAAATGAAAGCAAATTTAGAGACCGATATCACGTGAAGCGAATTTATATCTCCAGTGCGAAATTTTGGCTTTACAATACGAAATTTGACATATAAAACATATTCGTATTCCAGTGCAAAATGTATGCAATTCTGTTTGAAATTATCGATTTTGTCTGAAATTTTTGCATTTCGGTGCGAATTTTTCACTTTCCAGTGCGGAATTTTGGTATATCAGTGCGAAATTTTCGTTATACATAGCAAAATTTTAGCATTACAACGGAGTTTTTGCATTCTTGTGCGAAATTATCGCATTTTTTCGTGAAAGTCCGCTGTTAAGAGCGAAATGTTTACTCACCAGTGCGAAATTTTTGAATATCAGTACGCAGATTTCGCATTCCAGGGAGAAATATTCGCACTCTAGCGCGAAAGTTTCGCTTGTCAGTGCGAAATGTTAACATTCAAGTAAAAATGTTTGCGTTCTAGTGCGGAATTTCCCTATGCCAATGGGAATTTTCGTATTTTATTGCGAATTTGTTTAATAACAATGCGAAATTTTCACATTCTAGTGTGAAACTTTCGCATTTCAGTCCGAAATTTTTGGATTCTAGTGCGAAATTTAAATTGCTGATTTCTTTTTAGTTTCGGTCCGATTTCGCTGTGATTTTGGACCAATTTCGCTTCAACTTCGCTTCGATTTCAACGCGTTTTCGCTCCGATTTCACTCTAATTTCGATCCAATTACGCTCCTATTTGCTCTGATTCCGTTTCAATTTCGCTCTCAATTCACTCCTACTTCGCTCTTATTTGCCAATTTGGCTCTCAGTGTCCCGAAATTTTCGCTTTCCAGTGCGAAATTTTCGCTCTCCAGTGTGAAATGTTCGCTTTCCAGTGAGAAATTTTCGCAGTCCAGTGCAGAACTTTCGCTCTTTGGACAAAAATTTTAGTATATCAGTCCAAAATGTTATAATTCCAGTGCTAAATTTTCGCATTCCCGTGCAAAATTTTTGCAGATCAGTGCGAAATTGTTGGAATCTAGTGCTAAACTTTCGCATTCCGGTGAGAAGTATACTCATTCAGGAGCACAAGTTTCGCTTTTCAGTGCGAAATGTTAACATTCAAGTGAAAAATGTTTGCGTTCTATGGCGAAATTGTCTCATGATAATGCGAAATTTTTGTTATCTTAAGCGAAGGTTTCGCATTCCATTGCGAAATCGTTGCATTTTGATGCAAAATTTTCGCATTCCAGTGTGAAATTTTCGCATATCAGTGCAAAAATTTTGGATTCTAGTGCGACATTTTCGCAATTCACTGTGAAATTTTCGCTTTCCTGTCCGACATATTCTAGCTTGCTGATTTCATATTCATTTCGGTCAATTTTCGATTTCGCGCTATTTGCCCTGAATTTCGTTCAAATTTTGCGAAAATATAAGCAAAATTAGAGATCGATATCATGTGGAGCGAATTTAATGCGCCAGTAAGAAATTTTCACCTAACAGTACGAAATTTTAGTTGTCCAGTGGAAAAGTTTTTCATTTCAGTGTGAAATTGTTGGATTTTAGTGCGAAATTTTTGCAATCCACTGTGAAATTTTCGTCCTCCAGCGCGACACTTCTGTGTTCCGGTGCAAAATGTATGACATTCCGTTTGAAATTTTCGCTATTTTGTGCGAAAAGTTCACATGCAAATGACTAAGTTTTGCGTTCTAGTGCGAAAGTTCGTCATGCCAATGGGAATTTTTTGCTCTTTGGTGCGAAATTTTCGTATTCCATTCCGAAATTTTCGCTGTTAAGGGCGAAATTTACGCAAGCATTGCAGCAATTTCGCATTCCATTGCGAAATCGTTTCATATCAATGCGAAATTTTTGTATTCAAGTGTGAATTTGTCACATATCAGTGCAAAAATTTTGGATTCTAGTGCGACATTTTCGCAATTCACTGTGAAATTTTCGCTCTCCTGTCCGACATATTCTATTAATTTCGGTCAATTTTCGATTTCGCTCTATTTTCCCAAAATTTCGTTCAAATTTCGCTTCACTTTTGCGTAATAACATTGAAATCATAGCGAAAATGAAAGCAACATTTGAGATCGATGTCATGTGGAGCGAATTTAGTTCGCCAGTAAGAAATTTTCACCTTACAATACAAAATTTTATTTATCCAGTGGAAAATTTTTGCCTTTCAGTGTGAAATTGTTGGATACTAGTTCGCAATTTTTGCAATTCACCGTGAAATTTTCTTCCTCCAGCGCGACATATTCGTGTTCCGGTGCAAACTGTATGACATTCCGTTTGAAGTTTTCGCTCTTTTGTGCGAAATTTTCGCATTTCAGTGCGAAATTTTCGCTTTCTAATGCGGAATTTTTGTATATCAGTCCGAAATTTTCGTGGTACATTGCGAAATTTTAGCATCACAACGCAAAGTTTTAGCATTCCTCTGCGAAATCATCGCATTCTTTTCCGAAATTTCCTTTGTTAAGAGTGAAATTTACTTTCGCGAAATAATAGACAAATCATAGCGAAAATGAAAGCAAATTTAGAGACCCATATCACGTGAAGCGAATTTATATCTCCAGTGCGAAATTTTGGCTTTACAATACGAAATTTGACATAGAAAACATATTCGTGTTCCAGTGCAAAATGTATGCAATTCTGTTTGAAATTATCGATTTTGTCTGTATACTCATTCCAGAGCACAAGTTTCGCTTTTCAGTGCGAAATGTTAACATTCAAGTGAAAAATGTTTGAGTTCTATGGCGAAATTGTCTCATGATAATGCGAAATTTTTGTTATCTTAAGCTAAGGTTTCGCATTCCATTGCGAAATCGTTGCATTTTGATGCAAAATTTTCGCATTCCAGTGTGAAATTTTCGCATATTGGAAATGTGGAATTTATCCCAAGGATATTTTCTGCTTTTTTTATCCAGTAGTAGTAGTAAACTTCATATTTTGCCAACATTTGTACTTGTCGAAAATTTTCCAGAAATTTCATAATATATGTGCTCATTTTTTTGCAAAAATTTTGGATTCTAGTGCGACATTTTCGCAATTCACTGTGAAATTTTCGCTTTCCTGTCCGACATATTCTAGCTTGCTGATTTCATATTCATTTCGGTCAATTTTCGATTTCGCTCTATTTTCCCAAAATTTCATTCAAATTTCGCTTCTTTTTTGCGTAATAACATTGAAATCATAGGGAAAATGAAAGCAAAATAAGAGATCGATATCATGTGGAGTGAATTTAGTTCGCCAGTAAGAAATTTTCACCTTGCAGTACAAAATTTTAGTTATCCAGTTGAAAATAAATGTTTGCCTTTCAGTGCGAAATTGTTGGATACTAAAATGTTCGTAATACAAAGCGAAACTTTAGCATTACAACGCAAAGTTTTTGCATTCTTGTGCGAAATTATCGCATTCTTTCGTGAAATTCCGCTGTTAAGAGCGAAACTATTACTCACCAGTGCGAAATTTTTGAATATCAGTACGCAGATTTCGCATTCCAGGGAGAAATATTGGCACTCCAGCGCGAAAGTTTCGCTTGTCAGTGCGAAATGTTAACATTCAAGTATAAAATGTTTGCGTTCTAGTGCGGAATTTCCTCATGCCAATGGGAATTTTCGTAATTTATTAGGAAAATGTTATATAACAATGCAAAATTTTCACATTCTAGTGTGAAACTTTCGCATTTCAGTCCGAAATTTTTGGATTCTAGTGCGAAATTTAAATTTGCTTTCATTTTCGCTATGATTTCAGTATTATTTCGCGAAAGTAAATTTCACTCTTAACAAAGAAAATTTCGGAAATGAATGCGATGATTTCGCAGAGGACTGACATGCGAAATTTTCGCTCTTTCGTGGGAAGTTTAGTGCAGAACTTTCGCTCTTGTTAGCATATTAGTCCAAAATGTTATAATTCCAGTGCTAAATTTTCGCATTCCCGTGCAAAATTTTTGCATATCAGTGCGAAATTGTTAGAATCTAGTTCGAAACTTTCGCATTCCGGTGAGAAGTATACGCATTCCAGAGCACAAGTTTCGCTTTTCAGTGCGAAATGTTAACATTCAAGTGAAAAATGTTTGCGTTCTATGGCGAAATTGTCTCATGATAATGCGAAATTTTTGTTATCTAAAGCGAAGGTTTCGCATTCCATTGCGAAATCGTTGCATTTTGATGCAAAATTTTCGCATTCCAGTGTGAAATTTTCGCATATCAGTGCAAAAATTTTGGATTCTAGTGCGACATTTTCGCAATTCACTGTGAAATTTTCGCTCTCCTGTCCGACATATTCTAGCTTGCTGATTTCATATTCATTTCGGTCAATTTTCGATTTCGCGCTATTCTCCCTGAATTTCGTTCAAATTTTGCGAAAATATAAGCAAAATTAGAGATCGATATCATGTGGAGCGAATTTAATGCGCCAGTAAGAAATTTTCACCTAACAGTACAAAATTTTAGTTGTCCAGTGGAAAAGTTTTTCATTTCAGTGCGAAATTGTTGGATTTTAGTGCGAAATTTTTGCAATCCACTGTGAAATTTTCGTCCTCCAGCGCGACACTTTTGTGTTCCGGTGCAAAATGTATGACATTCCGTTTGAAATTTTCGCTTTTTTGTGCGAAAAGTTCAGATGCAAATGACTAAGTTTTGCGTTCTATTGCGAAATTTCGTCATGCCAATGGGAAGTTTTTGCTCTTCGGTGCGAGATGTTCGTATTCCATTCCGAAATTTTCGCACTTAATTGCAAAATTTTCGCAAGCATTGCAGCAATTTCGCATTCTATAGTGAAATCGGGTCATTTTAATGCAAAATTTTTGCATTCAAGTGTGAAATTTTCGCATATCAGTGCAAAATTTTTGGATTCTAGTGCGACATTTTTGCAATTCACTGTGAAATTTTCGCTCTCCTGTCCGACATATTCTAGCTTGCTGATTTCATATTCATTTCGGTCAATTTTCGATTTCGCTCTATTTTCCCAAAATTTCGTTCAAATTTAGCTTCACTTTTGCGTAATAACATTGAAATCATAGCGAAAATGAAAGCAAAATTAGAGATCGATATCATGTGGAGCGAATTTAATTCGCCAGTAAGAAATTTTCACCTTGCAGTACAAAATTTTAGTTATCCAGTTGAAAATGTTTGCCTTTCAGTGCGAAATTGTTGGATACTAAAATGTTCGTTATACAAAGCGAAACTTTAGCATTACAACGCAAAGTTTTTGCATTCTTGTGCGAAATTATCGCATTCTTTCGTGAAATTCCGCTGTTAAGAGCGAAACTAATACTCACCAGTGCGAAATTTTTGAATTTCAGTACGCAGATTTCGCATTCCAGGGAGAAGTATTGGCACTCCAGCGCGAAAGTTTCGCTTGTCAGTGCGAAATGTTAACATCCAAGTATAAAATGTTTGCGTTCTAGTGCGGAATTTCCTCATGCCAATGAGAATTTTCGTAATTTATTAGGAAAATGTTATATAACAATGCAAAATTTTCACATTCTAGTGTGAAACTTTCGCATTTCAGTCCGAAATTTTTGGATTCTAGTGCGAAATTTAAATTTGCTTCCATTTTCGCTATGATTTCAGCATTATTTCGCGAAAGTAAATTTCACTCTTAACAAAGAAAATTTCGGAAATGAATGCGATGATTTCGCAGCGGACTGAAATGCGAAATTTTCGCTCTTTCGTGGGAAGTTTAGTGCAGAACTTTCGCTCTTGTTAGCATATTAGTCCAAAATGTTATAATTCCAGTGCTAAATTTTCGCATTCCCGTGCAAAATTTTTGCATATCAGTGCGAAATTGTTAGAATCTAGTGCGAAACTTTCGCATTCCGGTGAGAAGTATACGCATTCCAGAGCACAAGTTTCGCTTTTCAGTGCGAAATGTTAACATTCAAGTGAAAAATGTTTGCGTTCTATGGCGAAATTGTCTATGAAAATGTATGACCTTACAGTACAAAATTTTAGTTATCCAGTGGAGAATTTTTGCCTTTCAGTGTGAAATTGTTGGATACTAGTGCGCATTTTTTGCAATTCACCGTGAAATTTTCTTCCTCCAGCGCGACATATTCGTGTTCCGGTGCAAACTGTATGACATTCCGTTTGAAGTTTTCGCTCTTTTGTGCGAAATTTTCGCATTTCAGTGCGAAATTTTCGCTTTCTAATGCGGAATTTTTGTATATCAGTCCGAAATTTTCGTGGTACATTGCGAAATTTTAGCATCACAACGCAAAGTTTTAGCATTCCTCTGCGAAATCATCGCATTCTTTTCCGAAATTTCCTTTGTTAAGAGTGAAATTTACTTTCGCGAAATAATAGACAAATCATAGCGAAAATGAAAGCAAATTTAGAGACCGATATCACGTGAAGCGAATTTATATCTCCAGTGCGAAATTTTGGCTTTACAATACGAAATTTGACATATAAAACATATTCGTATTCCAGTGCAAAATGTATGCAATTCTGTTTGAAATTATCGATTTTGTCTGAAATTTTTGCATTTCGGTGCGAATTTTTCACTTTCCAGTGCGGAATTTTGGTATATCAGTGCGAAATTTTCGTTATACATAGCAAAATTTTAGCATTACAACGGAGTTTTTGCATTCTTGTGCGAAATTATCGCATTCTTTCGTGAAAGTCCGCTGTTAAGAGCGAAATGTTTACTCACCAGTGCGAAATTTTTGAATATCAGTACGCAGATTTCGCATTCCAGGGAGAAATATTCGCACTCTAGCGCGAAAGTTTCGCTTGTCAGTGCGAAATGTTAACATTCAAGTAAAAATGTTTGCGTTCTAGTGCGGAATTTCCCTATGCCAATGGGAATTTTCGTATTTTATTGCGAATTTGTTTAATAACAATGCGAAATTTTCACATTCTAGTGTGAAACTTTCGCATTTCAGTCCGAAATTTTTGGATTCTAGTGCGAAATTTAAATTGCTGATTTCTTTTTAGTTTCGGTCCGATTTCGCTGTGATTTTGGACCAATTTCGCTTCAACTTCGCTTCGATTTCAACGCGTTTTCGCTCCGATTTCACTCTAATTTCGATCCAATTACGCTCCTATTTGCTCTGATTCCGTTTCAATTTCGCTCTCAATTCACTCCTACTTCGCTCTTATTTGCCAATTTGGCTCTCAGTGTCCCGAAATTTTCGCTTTCCAGTGCGAAATTTTCGCTCTCCAGTGTGAAATGTTCGCTTTCCAGTGAGAAATTTTCGCAGTCCAGTGCAGAACTTTCGCTCTTTGGACAAAAATTTTAGTATATCAGTCCAAAATGTTATAATTCCAGTGCTAAATTTTCGCATTCCCGTGCAAAATTTTTGCAGATCAGTGCGAAATTGTTGGAATCTAGTGCTAAACTTTCGCATTCCGGTGAGAAGTATATTCATTCAGGAGCACAAGTTTCGCTTTTCAGTGCGAAATGTTAACATTCAAGTGAAAAATGTTTGCGTTCTATGGCGAAATTGTCTCATGATAATGCGAAATTTTTGTTATCTTAAGCGAAGGTTTCGCATTCCATTGCGAAATCGTTGCATTTTGATGCAAAATTTTCGCATTCCAGTGTGAAATTTTCGCATATCAGTGCAAAAATTTTGGATTCTAGTGCGACATTTTCGCAATTCACTGTGAAATTTTCGCTTTCCTGTCCGACATATTCTAGCTTGCTGATTTCATATTCATTTCGGTCAATTTTCGATTTCGCGCTATTTGCCCTGAATTTCGTTCAAATTTTGCGAAAATATAAGCAAAATTAGAGATCGATATCATGTGGAGCGAATTTAATGCGCCAGTAAGAAATTTTCACCTAACAGTACGAAATTTTAGTTGTCCAGTGGAAAAGTTTTTCATTTCAGTGTGAAATTGTTGGATTTTAGTGCGAAATTTTTGCAATCCACTGTGAAATTTTCGTCCTCCAGCGCGACACTTCTGTGTTCCGGTGCAAAATGTATGACATTCCGTTTGAAATTTTCGCTTTTTTGTGCGAAAAGTTCACATGCAAATGACTAAGTTTTGCGTTCTAGTGCGAAAGTTCGTCATGCCAATGGGAATTTTTTGCTCTTTGGTGCGAAATTTTCGTATTCCATTCCGAAATTTTCGCTGTTAAGGGCGAAATTTACGCAAGCATTGCAGCAATTTCGCATTCCATTGCGAAATCGTTTCATATCAATGCGAAATTTTTGTATTCAAGTGTGAATTTGTCACATATCAGTGCAAAAATTTTGGATTCTAGTGCGACATTTTCGCAATTCACTGTGAAATTTTCGCTCTCCTGTCCGACATATTCTATTAATTTCGGTCAATTTTCGATTTCGCTCTATTTTCCCAAAATTTCATTCAAATTTCGCTTCTTTTTTGCGTAATAACATTGAAATCATAGGGAAAATGAAAGCAAAATAAGAGATCGATATCATGTGGAGTGAATTTAGTTCGCCAGTAAGAAATTTTCACCTTGCAGTACAAAATTTTAGTTATCCAGTTGAAAATAAATGTTTGCCTTTCAGTGCGAAATTGTTGGATACTAAAATGTTCGTAATACAAAGCGAAACTTTAGCATTACAACGCAAAGTTTTTGCATTCTTGTGCGAAATTATCGCATTCTTTCGTGAAATTCCGCTGTTAAGAGCGAAACTATTACTCACCAGTGCGAAATTTTTGAATATCAGTACGCAGATTTCGCATTCCAGGGAGAAATATTGGCACTCCAGCGCGAAAGTTTCGCTTGTCAGTGCGAAATGTTAACATTCAAGTATAAAATGTTTGCGTTCTAGTGCGGAATTTCCTCATGCCAATGGGAATTTTCGTAATTTATTAGGAAAATGTTATATAACAATGCAAAATTTTCACATTCTAGTGTGAAACTTTCGCATTTCAGTCCGAAATTTTTGGATTCTAGTGCGAAATTTAAATTTGCTTTCATTTTCGCTATGATTTCAGTATTATTTCGCGAAAGTAAATTTCACTCTTAACAAAGAAAATTTCGGAAATGAATGCGATGATTTCGCAGAGGACTGACATGCGAAATTTTCGCTCTTTCGTGGGAAGTTTAGTGCAGAACTTTCGCTCTTGTTAGCATATTAGTCCAAAATGTTATAATTCCAGTGCTAAATTTTCGCATTCCCGTGCAAAATTTTTGCATATCAGTGCGAAATTGTTAGAATCTAGTTCGAAACTTTCGCATTCCGGTGAGAAGTATACGCATTCCAGAGCACAAGTTTCGCTTTTCAGTGCGAAATGTTAACATTCAAGTGAAAAATGTTTGCGTTCTATGGCGAAATTGTCTCATGATAATGCGAAATTTTTGTTATCTAAAGCGAAGGTTTCGCATTCCATTGCGAAATCGTTGCATTTTGATGCAAAATTTTCGCATTCCAGTGTGAAATTTTCGCATATCAGTGCAAAAATTTTGGATTCTAGTGCGACATTTTCGCAATTCACTGTGAAATTTTCGCTCTCCTGTCCGACATATTCTAGCTTGCTGATTTCATATTCATTTCGGTCAATTTTCGATTTCGCGCTATTCTCCCTGAATTTCGTTCAAATTTTGCGAAAATATAAGCAAAATTAGAGATCGATATCATGTGGAGCGAATTTAATGCGCCAGTAAGAAATTTTCACCTAACAGTACAAAATTTTAGTTGTCCAGTGGAAAAGTTTTTCATTTCAGTGCGAAATTGTTGGATTTTAGTGCGAAATTTTTGCAATCCACTGTGAAATTTTCGTCCTCCAGCGCGACACTTTTGTGTTCCGGTGCAAAATGTATGACATTCCGTTTGAAATTTTCGCTTTTTTGTGCGAAAAGTTCAGATGCAAATAACTAAGTTTTGCGTTCTATTGCGAAATTTCGTCATGCCAATGGGAAGTTTTTGCTCTTCGGTGCGAGATGTTCGTATTCCATTCCGAAATTTTCGCACTTAATTGCAAAATTTTCGCAAGCATTGCAGCAATTTCGCATTCTATAGTGAAATCGGGTCATTTTAATGCAAAATTTTTGCATTCAAGTGTGAAATTTTCGCATATCAGTGCAAAATTTTTGGATTCTAGTGCGACATTTTCGCAATTCACTGTGAAATTTTCGCTTTCCTGTCCGACATATTCTAGCTTGCTGATTTCATATTCATTTCGGTCAATTTTCGATTTCGCTCTATTTTCCCAAAATTTCATTCAAATTTCGCTTCTTTTTTGCGTAATAACATTGAAATCATAGCGAAAATGAAAGCAAAATAAGAGATCGATATCATGTGGAGTGAATTTAGTTCGCCAGTAAGAAATTTTCACCTTGCAGTACAAAATTTTAGTTATCCAGTTGAAAATAAATGTTTGCCTTTCAGTGCGAAATTGTTGGATACTAAAATGTTCGTTATACATAGCGAAACTTTAGCATTACAACGCAAAGTTTTTGCATTCTTGTGCGAAATTATCGCATTCTTTCGTGAAATTCCGCTGTTAAGAGCGAAACTATTACTCACCAGTGCGAAATTTTTGAATATCAGTACGCAGATTTCGCATTCCAGGGAGAAATATTGGCACTCCAGCGCGAAAGTTTCGCTTGTCAGTGCGAAATGTTAACATTCAAGTATAAAATGTTTGCGTTCTAGTGCGGAATTTCCTCATGCCAATGAGAATTTTCGTAATTTATTAGGAAATTGTTATATAACAATGCAAAATTTTCACATTCTAGTGTGAAACTTTCGCATTTCAGTCCGAAATTTTTGGATTCTAGTGCGAAATTTAAATTTGCTTCCATTTTCGCTATGATTTCAGTATTATTTCGCGAAAGTAAATTTCACTAAGAGTGAAGAAAATTTCGGAAATGAATGCGATGATTTCGCAGAGGACTGAAATGCGAAATTTTCGCTCTTTCGTGGGAAGTTTAGTGCAGAACTTTCGCTCTTGTTAGCATATTAGTCCAAAATGTTATAATTCCAGTGCTAAATTTTCGCATTCCTGTGCAAAATTTTTGCATATCAGTGTGAAATTGTTAGAATCTAGTGCGAAACTTTCGCATTCCGGTGAGAAGTATACGCATTCCAGAGCACAAGTTTCGCTTTTCAGTGCGAAATGTTAACATTCAAGTGAAAAATGTTTGCGTTCTATGGCGAAATTGTCTATGAAAATGTATGACCTTACAGTACAAAATTTTAGTTATCCAGTGGAGAATTTTTGCCTTTCAGTGTGAAATTGTTGGATACTAGTGCGCATTTTTTGCAATTCACCGTGAAATTTTCTTCCTCCAGCGCGACATATTCGTGTTCCGGTGCAAACTGTATGACATTCCGTTTGAAGTTTTCGCTCTTTTGTGCGAAATTTTCGCATTTCAGTGCGAAATTTTCGCTTTCTAATGCGGAATTTTTGTATATCAGTCCGAAATTTTCGTGGTACATTGCGAAATTTTAGCATCACAACGCAAAGTTTTAGCATTCCTCTGCGAAATCATCGCATTCTTTTCCGAAATTTCCTTTGTTAAGAGTGAAATTTACTTTCGCGAAATAATAGACAAATCATAGCGAAAATGAAAGCAAATTTAGAGACCGATATCACGTGAAGCGAATTTATATCTCCAGTGCGAAATTTTGGCTTTACAATACGAAATTTGACATATAAAACATATTCGTATTCCAGTGCAAAATGTATGCAATTCTGTTTGAAATTATCGATTTTGTCTGAAATTTTTGCATTTCGGTGCGAATTTTTCACTTTCCAGTGCGGAATTTTGGTATATCAGTGCGAAATTTTCGTTATACATAGCAAAATTTTAGCATTACAACGGAGTTTTTGCATTCTTGTGCGAAATTATCGCATTCTTTCGTGAAAGTCCGCTGTTAAGAGCGAAATGTTTACTCACCAGTGCGAAATTTTTGAATATCAGTACGCAGATTTCGCATTCCAGGGAGAAATATTCGCACTCTAGCGCGAAAGTTTCGCTTGTCAGTGCGAAATGTTAACATTCAAGTAAAAATGTTTGCGTTCTAGTGCGGAATTTCCCTATGCCAATGGGAATTTTCGTATTTTATTGCGAATTTGTTTAATAACAATACGAAATTTTCACATTCTAGTGTGAAACTTTCGCATTTCAGTCCGAAATTTTTGGATTCTAGTGCGAAATTTAAATTGCTGATTTCTTTTTAGTTTCGGTCCGATTTCGCTGTGATTTTGGACCAATTTCGCTTCAACTTCGCTTCGATTTCAACGCGTTTTCGCTCCGATTTCACTCTAATTTCGATCCAATTACGCTCCTATTTGCTCTGATTCCGTTTCAATTTCGCTCTCAATTCACTCCTACTTCGCTCTTATTTGCCAATTTGGCTCTCAGTGTCCCGAAATTTTCGCTTTCCAGTGCGAAATTTTCGCTCTCCAGTGTGAAATGTTCGCTTTCCAGTGAGAAATTTTCGCAGTCCAGTGCAGAACTTTCGCTCTTTGGACAAAAATTTTAGTATATCAGTCCAAAATGTTATAATTCCAGTGCTAAATTTTCGCATTCCCGTGCAAAATTTTTGCAGATCAGTGCGAAATTGTTGGAATCTAGTGCTAAACTTTCGCATTCCGGTGAGAAGTATACTCATTCAGGAGCACAAGTTTCGCTTTTCAGTGCGAAATGTTAACATTCAAGTGAAAAATGTTTGCGTTCTATGGCGAAATTGTCTCATGATAATGCGAAATTTTTGTTATCTTAAGCGAAGGTTTCGCATTCCATTGCGAAATCGTTGCATTTTGATGCAAAATTTTCGCATTCCAGTGTGAAATTTTCGCATATCAGTGCAAAAATTTTGGATTCTAGTGCGACATTTTCGCAATTCACTGTGAAATTTTCGCTTTCCTGTCCGACATATTCTAGCTTGCTGATTTCATATTCATTTCGGTCAATTTTCGATTTCGCTCTATTTTCCCAAAATTTCATTCAAATTTCGCTTCTTTTTTGCGTAATAACATTGAAATCATAGCGAAAATGAAAGCAAAATAAGAGATCGATATCATGTGGAGTGAATTTAGTTCGCCAGTAAGAAATTTTCACCTTGCAGTACAAAATTTTAGTTATCCAGTTGAAAATAAATGTTTGCCTTTCAGTGCGAAATTGTTGGATACTAAAATGTTCGTTATACATAGCGAAACTTTAGCATTACAACGCAAAGTTTTTGCATTCTTGTGCGAAATTATCGCATTCTTTCGTGAAATTCCGCTGTTAAGAGCGAAACTATTACTCACCAGTGCGAAATTTTTGAATATCAGTACGCAGATTTCGCATTCCAGGGAGAAATATTGGCACTCCAGCGCGAAAGTTTCGCTTGTCAGTGCGAAATGTTAACATTCAAGTATAAAATGTTTGCGTTCTAGTGCGGAATTTCCTCATGCCAATGAGAATTTTCGTAATTTATTAGGAAATTGTTATATAACAATGCAAAATTTTCACATTCTAGTGTGAAACTTTCGCACTTCAGTCCGAAATTTTTGGATTCTAGTGCGAAATTTAAATTTGCTTCCATTTTCGCTATGATTTCAGTATTATTTCGCGAAAGTAAATTTCACTAAGAGTGAAGAAAATTTCGGAAATGAATGGGATGATTTCGCAGAGGACTGAAATGCGAAATTTTCGCTCTTTCGTGGGAAGTTACGTGCAGAACTTTCGCTCTTGTTAGCATATTAGTCCAAAATGTTATAATTCCAGTGCTAAATTTTCGCATTCCCGTGCAAAATTTTTGCATATCAGTGCGAAATTGTTAGAATCTAGTGCGAAACTTTCGCATTCCGGTGAGAAGTATACGCATTCCAGAGCACAAGTTTCGCTTTTCAGTGCGAAATCTTAACATTCAAGTGAAAAATGTTTGCGTTCTATGGCGAAATTGTCTATGAAAATGTCTGACCTTACAGTACAAAATTTTAGTTATCCAGTGGAGAATTTTTGCCTTTCAGTGTGAAATTGTTGGATACTAGTGCGCATTTTTTGCAATTCACCGTGAAATTTTCTTCCTCCAGCGCGACATATTCGTGTTCCGGTGCAAACTGTATGACATTCCGTTTGAAGTTTTCGCTCTTTTGTGCGAAATTTTCGCATTTCAGTGCGAAATTTTCGCTTTCTAATGCGGAATTTTTGTATAGCAGTCCGAAATTTTCGTGGTACATTGCGAAATTTTAGCATCACAACGCAAAGTTTTAGCATTCCTCTGCGAAATCATCGCATTCTTTTCCGAAATTTCCTTTGTTAAGAGTGAAATTTACTTTCGCGAAATAATAGACAAATCATAGCGAAAATGAAAGCAAATTTAGAGACCGATATCACGTGAAGCGAATTTATATCTCCAGTGCGAAATTTTGGCTTTACAATACGAAATTTGACATATAAAACATATTCGTATTCCAGTGCAAAATGTATGCAATTCTGTTTGAAATTATCGATTTTGTCTGTATACTCATTCCAGAGCACAAGTTGCGCTTTTCAGTGCGAAATGTTAACATTCAAGTGAAAAATGTTTGCGTTCTATGGCGAAATTGTCTCATGATAATGCGAAATTTTTGTTATCTTAAGCGAAGGTTTCGCATTCCATTGTGAAATCGTTGCATTTTGATGCAAAATTTTCGCATTCCAGTGTGAAATTTTCGCATATCAGTGCAAACATTTTGGATTCTAGTGCGACATTTTCGCAATTCACTGTGAAATTTTCGCTTTCTTGTCCGACATATTCTAGCTTGCTGATTTCATATTCATTTCGGTCAATTTTCGATTTCGCTCTATTTTCCCAAAATTTCATTCAAATTTCGCTTCTTTTTTGCGTAATAACATTGAAATCATAGCGAAAATGAAAGCAAAATTAGAGATCGATATCATGTGGAGTGAATTTAGTTCGGCAGTAAGAAATTTTCACCTTGCAGTACAAAATTTTAGTTATCCAGTTGAAAATAAATGTTTGCCTTTCAGTGCGAAATTGTTGGATACTAAAATGTTCGTTATACATAGCGAAACTTTAGCATTACAACGCAAAGTTTTTGCATTCTTGTGCGAAATTATCGCATTCTTTCGTGAAATTCCGCTGTTAAGAGCGAAACTATTACTCACCAGTGCGAAATTTTTGAATATCAGTACGCAGATTTCGCATTCCAGGGAGAAATATTGGCACTCCAGCGCGAAAGTTTCGCTTGTCAGTGCGAAATGTTAACATTCAAGTATAAAATGTTTGCGTTCTAGTGCGGAATTTCCTCATGCCAATGAGAATTTTCGTAATTTATTAGGAAATTGTTATATAACAATGCAAAATTTTCACATTCTAGTGTGAAACTTTCGCATTTCAGTCCGAAATTTTTGGATTCTAGTGCGAAATTTAAATTTGCTTCCATTTTCGCTATGATTTCAGTATTATTTCGCGAAAGTAAATTTCACTAAGAGTGAAGAAAATTTCGGAAATGAATGCGATGATTTCGCAGAGGACTGAAATGCGAAATTTTCGCTCTTTCGTGGGAAGTTTAGTGCAGAACTTTCGCTCTTGTTAGCATATTAGTCCAAAATGTTATAATTCCAGTGCTAAATTTTCGCATTCCTGTGCAAAATTTTTGCATATCAGTGCGAAATTGTTAGAATCTAGTGCGAAACATTCGCATTCCGGTGAGAAGTATACGCATTCCAGAGCACAAGTTTCGCTTTTCAGTGCGAAATGTTAACATTCAAGTGAAAAATGTTTGCGTTCTATGGCGAAATTGTCTCATGATAATGCGAAATTTTTGTTATCTAAAGCGAAGGTTTCGCATTCCATTGCGAAATCGTTGCATTTTGATGCACAATTTTCGCATTCCAGTGTGAAATTTTCGCATATCAGTGCAAAAATTTTGGATTCTAGTGCGACATTTTCTCAATTCACTGTGAAATTTTCGCTCTCCTGTCCGACATATTCTAGCTTGCTGATTTCATATTCATTTCGGTCAATTTTCGATTTCGCGCTATTCTCCCTGAATTTCGTTCAAATTTTGCGAAAATATAAGCAAAATTAGAGATCGATATCATGTGGAGCGAATTTAATGCGCCAGTAAGAAATTTTCACCTAACAGTACAAAATTTTAGTTGTCCAGTGGAAAAGTTTTTCATTTCAGTGCGAAATTGTTGGATTTTAGTGCGAAATTTTTGCAATCCACTGTGAAATTTTCGTCCTCCAGCGCGACACTTTTGTGTTCCGGTGCAAAATGTATGACATTCCGTTTGAAATTTTCGCTTTTTTGTGCGAAAAGTTCAGATGCAAATGACTAAGTTTTGCGTTCTATTGCGAAATTTCGTCATGCCAATGGGAAGTTTTTGCTCTTCGGTGCGAGATGTTCGTATTCCATTCCGAAATTTTCGCACTTAATTGCAAAATTTTCGCAAGCATTGCAGCAATTTCGCATTCTATAGTGAAATCGGGTCATTTTAATGCAAAATTTTTGCATTCAAGTGTGAAATTTTCGCATATCAGTGCAAAATTTTTGGATTCTAGTGCGACATTTTCGCAATTCACTGTGAAATTTTCGCTCTCCTGTCCGACATATTCTAGCTTGCTGATTTCATATTCATTTCGGTCAATTTTCGATTTCGCTCTATTTTCCCAAAATTTCGTTCAAATTTAGCTTCACTTTTGCGTAATAACATTGAAATCATAGCGAAAATGAAAGCAAAATTAGAGATCGATATCATGTGGAGCGAATTTAATTCGCCAGTAAGAAATTTTCACCTTGCAGTACAAAATTTTAGTTATCCAGTTGAAAATGTTTGCCTTTCAGTGCGAAATTGTTGGATACTAAAATGTTCGTTATACAAAGCGAAACTTTAGCATTACAACGCAAAGTTTTTGCATTCTTGTGCGAAATTATCGCATTCTTTCGTGAAATTCCGCTGTTAAGAGCGAAACTAATACTCACCAGTGCGAAATTTTTGAATTTCAGTACGCAGATTTCGCATTCCAGGGAGAAGTATTGGCACTCCAGCGCGAAAGTTTCGCTTGTCAGTGCGAAATGTTAACATTCAAGTATAAAATGTTTGCGTTCTAGTGCGGAATTTCCTCATGCCAAAGGGAATTTTCGTAATTTATTAGGCAAATGTTATATAACAATGCAAAATTTTCACATTCTAGTGTGAAACTTTCGCATTTCAGTCCGAAATTTTTGGATTCTAGTGCGAAATTTAAATTTGCTTCCATTTTCGCTATGATTTCAGCATTATTTCGCGAAAGTAAATTTCACTCTTAACAAAGAAAATTTCGGAAATGAATGCGATGATTTCGCAGCGGACTGAAATGCGAAATTTTCGCTCTTTCGTGGGAAGTTTAGTGCAGAACTTTCGCTCTTGTTAGCATATTAGTCCAAAATGTTATAATTCCAGTGCTAAATTTTCGCATTCCCGTGCAAAATTTTTGCATATCAGTGCGAAATTGTTAAAATCTAGTGCGAAACTTTCGCATTCCGGTGAGAAGTATACGCATTCCAGAGCACAAGTTTCGCTTTTCAGTGCGAAATGTTAACATTCAAGTGAAAAATGTTTGCGTTCTATGGCGAAATTGTCTCATGATAATGCGGAATTTTTGTTATCTTAAGCGAAGGTTTCGCATTCCATTGTGAAATCGTTGCATTTTGATGCAAAATTTTCGCATTCCAGTGTGAAATTTTCGCATATCAGTGCAAACATTTTGGATTCTAGTGCGACATTTTCGCAATTCACTGTGAAATTTTCGCTTTCCTGTCCGACATATTCTAGCTTGCTGATTTCATATTCATTTCGGTCAATTTTCGATTTCGCTCTATTTTCCCAAAATTTCATTCAAATTTCGCTTCTTTTTTGCGTAATAACATTGAAATCATAGCGAAAATGAAAGCAAAATTAGAGATCGATATCATGTGGAGTGAATTTAGTTCGCCAGTAAGAAATTTTCACCTTGCAGTACAAAATTTTAGTTATCCAGTTGAAAATAAATGTTTGCCTTTCAGTGCGAAATTGTTGGATACTAAAATGTTCGTTATACATAGCGAAACTTTAGCATTACAACGCAAAGTTTTTGCATTCTTGTGCGAAATTATCGCATTCTTTCGTGAAATTCCGCTGTTAAGAGCGAAACTATTACTCACCAGTGCGAAATTTTTGAATATCAGTACGCAGATTTCGCATTCTAGGGAGAAATATTGGCACTCCAGCGCGAAAGTTTCGCTTGTCAGTGCGAAATGTTAACATTCAAGTATAAAATGTTTGCGTTCTAGTGCGGAATTTCCTCATGCCAATGAGAATTTTCGTAATTTATTAGGAAATTGTTATATAACAATGCAAAATTTTCACATTCTAGTGTGAAACTTTCGCATTTCAGTCCGAAATTTTTGGATTCTAGTGCGAAATTTAAATTTGCTTCCATTTTCGCTATGATTTCAGTATTATTTCGCGAAAGTAAATTTCACTAAGAGTGAAGAAAATTTCGGAAATGAATGCGATGATTTCGCAGAGGACTGAAATGCGAAATTTTCGCTCTTTCGTGGGAAGTTTAGTGCAGAACTTTCGCTCTTGTTAGCATATTAGTCCAAAATGTTATAATTCCAGTGCTAAATTTTCGCATTCCTGTGCAAAATTTTTGCATATCAGTGCGAAATTGTTAGAATCTAGTGCGAAACTTTCGCATTCCGGTGAGAAGTATACGCATTCCAGAGCACAAGTTTCGCTTTTCAGTGCGAAATGTTAACATTCAAGTGAAAAATGTTTGCGTTCTATGGCGAAATTGTCTCATGATAATGCGAAATTTTTGTTATCTAAAGCGAAGGTTTCGCATTCCATTGCGAAATCGTTGCATTTTGATGCACAATTTTCGCATTCCAGTGTGAAATTTTCGCATATCAGTGCAAAAATTTTGGATTCTAGTGCGACATTTTCGCAATTCACTGTGAAATTTTCGCTTTCCTGTCCGACATATTCTAGCTTGCTGATTTCATATTCATTTCGGTCAATTTTCGATTTCGCTCTATTTTCCCAAAATTTCATTCAAATTTCGCTTCTTTTTTGCGTAATAACATTGAAATCATAGCGAAAATGAAAGCAAAATAAGAGATCGATATCATGTGGAGTGAATTTAGTTCGCCAGTAAGAAATTTTCACCTTGCAGTACAAAATTTTAGTTATCCAGTTGAAAATAAATGTTTGCCTTTCAGTGCGAAATTGTTGGATACTAAAATGTTCGTTATACATAGCGAAACTTTAGCATTACAACGCAAAGTTTTTGCATTCTTGTGCGAAATTATCGCATTCTTTCGTGAAATTCCGCTGTTAAGAGCGAAACTATTACTCACCAGTGCGAAATTTTTGAATATCAGTAAGCAGATTTCGCATTCCAGGGAGAAATATTGGCACTCCAGCGCGAAAGTTTCGCTTGTCAGTGCGAAATGTTAACATTCAAGTATAAAATGTTTGCGTTCTAGTGCGGAATTTCCTCATGCCAATGAGAATTTTCGTAATTTATTAGGAAATTGTTATATAACAATGCAAAATTTTCACATTCTAGTGTGAAACTTTCGCATTTCAGTCCGAAATTTTTGGATTCTAGTGCGAAATTTAAATTTGCTTCCATTTTCGCTATGATTTCAGTATTATTTCGCGAAAGTAAATTTCACTAAGAGTGAAGAAAATTTCGGAAATGAATGCGATGATTTCGCAGAGGACTGAAATGCGAAATTTTCGCTCTTTCGTGGGAAGTTTAGTGCAGAACTTTCGCTCTTGTTAGCATATTAGTCCAAAATGTTATAATTCCAGTGCTAAATTTTCGCATTCCTGTGCAAAATTTTTGCATATCAGTGCGAAATTGTTAGAATCTAGTGCGAAACTTTCGCATTCCGGTGAGAAGTATACGCATTCCAGAGCACAAGTTTCGCTTTTCAGTGCGAAATGTTAACATTCAAGTGAAAAATGTTTGCGTTCTATGGCGAAATTGTCTCATGATAATGCGAAATTTTTGTTATCTTAAGCGAAGGTTTCGCATTCCATTGTGAAATCGTTGCATTTTGATGCAAAATTTTCGCATTCCAGTGTGAAATTTTCGCATATCAGTGCAAAAATTTTGGATTCTAGTGCGACATTTTCGCAATTCACTGTGAAATTTTCGCTCTCCTGTCCGACATATTCTAGCTTGCTGATTTCATATTCATTTCGGTCAATTTTCGATTTCGCGCTATTCTCCCTGAATTTCGTTCAAATTTTGCGAAAATATAAGCAAAATTAGAGATCGATATCATGTGGAGCGAATTTAATGCGCCAGTAAGAAATTTTCACCTAACAGTACAAAATTTTAGTTGTCCAGTGGAAAAGTTTTTCATTTCAGTGCGAAATTGTTGGATTTTAGTGCGAAATTTTTGCAATCCACTGTGAAATTTTCGTCCTCCTGCGCGACACTTTTGTGTTCCGGTGCAAAATGTATGACATTCCGTTTGAAATTTTCGCTTTTTTGTGCGAAAAGTTCAGATGCAAATGACTAAGTTTTGCGTTCTATTGCGAAATTTCGTCATGCCAATGGGAAGTTTTTGCTCTTCGGTGCGAGATGTTCGTATTCCATTCCGAAATTTTCGCACTTAATTGCAAAATTTTCGCAAGCATTGCAGCAATTTCGCATTCTATAGTGAAATCGGGTCATTTTAATGCAAAATTTTTGCATTCAAGTGTGAAATTTTCGCATATCAGTGCAAAAATTTTGGATTCTAGTGCGACATTTTCGCAATTCACTGTGAAATTTTCGCTCTCCTGTCCGACATATTCTAGCTTGCTGATTTCATATTCATTTCGGTCAATTTTCGATTTCGCTCTATTTTCCCAAAATTTCGTTCAAATTTAGCTTCACTTTTGCGTAATAACATTGAAATCATAGCGAAAATGAAAGCAAAATTAGAGATCGATATCATGTGGAGCGAATTTAATTCGCCAGTAAGAAATTTTCACCTTGCAGTACAAAATTTTAGTTATCCAGTTGAAAATGTTTGCCTTTCAGTACGAAATTGTTGGATACTAAAATGTTCGTTATACAAAGCGAAACTTTAGCATTACAACGCAAAGTTTTTGCATTCTTGTGCGAAATTATCGCATTCTTTCGTGAAATTCCGCTGTTAAGAGCGAAACTAATACTCACCAGTGCGAAATTTTTGAATTTCAGTACGCAGATTTCGCATTCCAGGGAGAAGTATTGGCACTCCAGCGCGAAAGTTTCGCTTGTCAGTGCGAAATGTTAACATTCAAGTATAAAATGTTTGCGTTCTAGTGCGGAATTTCCTCATGCCAATGGGAATTTTCGTAATTTATTAGGAAAATGTTATATAACAATGCAAAATTTTCACATTCTAGTGTGAAACTTTCGCATTTCAGTCCGAAATTTTTGGATTCTAGTGCGAAATTTAAATTTGCTTTCATTTTCGCTATGATTTCAGCATTATTTCGCGAAAGTAAATTTCACTCTTAACAAAGAAAATTTCGGAAATGAATGCGATGATTTCGCAGCGGACTGAAATGCGAAATTTTCGCTCTTTCGTGGGAAGTTTAGTGCAGAACTTTCGCTCTTGTTAGCATATTAGTCCAAAATGTTATAATTCCAGTGCTAAATTTTCGCATTCCCGTGCAAAATTTTTGCATATCAGTGCGAAATTGTTAGAATCTAGTGCGAAACTTTCGCATTCCGGTGAGAAGTATACGCATTCCAGAGCACAAGTTTCGCTTTTCAGTGCGAAATGTTAACATTCAAGTGAAAAATGTTTGCGTTCTATGGCGAAATTGTCTATGAAAATGTATGACCTTACAGTACAAAATTTTAGTTATCCAGTGGAGAATTTTTGCCTTTCAGTGTGAAATTGTTGGATACTAGTGCGCATTTTTTGCAATTCACCGTGAAATTTTCTTCCTCCAGCGCGACATATTCGTGTTCCGGTGCAAACTGTATGACATTCCGTTTGAAGTTTTCGCTCTTTTGTGCGAAATTTTCGCATTTCAGTGCGAAATTTTCGCTTTCTAATGCGGAATTTTTGTATATCAGTCCGAAATTTTCGTGGTACATTGCGAAATTTTAGCATCACAACGCAAAGTTTTAGCATTCCTCTGCGAAATCATCGCATTCTTTTCCGAAATTTCCTTTGTTAAGAGTGAAATTTACTTTCGCGAAATAATAGACAAATCATAGCGAAAATGAAAGCAAATTTTGAGACCGATATCACGTGAAGCGAATTTATATCTCCAGTGCGAAATTTTGGCTTTACAATACGAAATTTGACATATAAAACATATTCGTATTCCAGTGCAAAATGTATGCAATTCTGTTTGAAATTATCGATTTTGTCTGTATACTCATTCCAGAGCACAAGTTTCGCTTTTCAGTGCGAAATGTTAACATTCAAGTGAAAAATGTTTGCGTTCTATGGCGAAATTGTCTCATGATAATGCGAAATTTTTGTTATCTTAAGCGAAGGTTTCGCATTCCATTGTGAAATCGTTGCATTTTGATGCAAAATTTTCGCATTCCAGTGTGAAATTTTCGCATATCAGTGCAAAAATTTTGGATTCTAGTGCGACATTTTCGCAATTCACTGTGAAATTTTCGCTTTCCTGTCCGACATATTCTAGCTTGCTGATTTCATATTCATTTCGGTCAATTTTCGATTTCGCTCTATTTTCCCAAAATTTCATTCAAATTTCGCTTCTTTTTTGCGTAATAACATTGAAATCATAGCGAAAATGAAAGCAAAATAAGAGATCGATATCATGTGGAGTGAATTTAGTTCGCCAGTAAGAAATTTTCACCTTGCAGTACAAAATTTTAGTTATCCAGTTGAAAATAAATGTTTGCCTTTCAGTGCGAAATTGTTGGATACTAAAATGTTCGTTATACATAGCGAAACTTTAGCATTACAACGCAAAGTTTTTGCATTCTTGTGCGAAATTATCGCATTCTTTCGTGAAATTCCGCTGTTAAGAGCGAAACTATTACTCACCAGTGCGAAATTTTTGAATATCAGTACGCAGATTTCGCATTCCAGGGAGAAATATTGGCACTCCAGCGCGAAAGTTTCGCTTGTCAGTGCGAAATGTTAACATTCAAGTATAAAATGTTTGCGTTCTAGTGCGGAATTTCCTCATGCCAATGAGAATTTTCGTAATTTATTAGGAAATTGTTATATAACAATGCAAAATTTTCACATTCTAGTGTGAAACTTTCGCATTTCAGTCCGAAATTTTTGGATTCTAGTGCGAAATTTAAATTTGCTTCCATTTTCGCTATGATTTCAGTATTATTTCGCGAAAGTAAATTTCACTAAGAGTGAAGAAAATTTCGGAAATGAATGCGATGATTTCGCAGAGGACTGAAATGCGAAATTTTCGCTCTTTCGTGGGAAGTTTAGTGCAGAACTTTCGCTCTTGTTAGCATATTAGTCCAAAATGTTATAATTCCAGTGCTAAATTTTCGCATTCCTGTGCAAAATTTTTGCATATCAGTGCGAAATTGTTAGAATCTAGTGCGAAACTTTCGCATTCCGGTGAGAAGTATACGCATTCCAGAGCACAAGTTTCGCTTTTCAGTGCGAAATGTTAACATTCAAGTGAAAAATGTTTGCGTTCTATGGCGAAATTGTCTCATGATAATGCGAAATTTTTGTTATCTAAAGCGAAGGTTTCGCATTCCATTGCGAAATCGTTGCATTTTGATGCAAAATTTTCGCATTCCAGTGTGAAATTTTCGCATATCAGTGCAAAAATTTTGGATTCTAGTGCGACATTTTCGCAATTCACTGTGAAATTTTCGCTCTCCTGTCCGACATATTCTAGCTTGCTGATTTCATATTCATTTCGGTCAATTTTCGATTTCGCGCTATTCTCCCTGAATTTCGTTCAAATTTTGCGAAAATATAAGCAAAATTAGAGATCGATATCATGTGGAGCGAATTTAATGCGCCAGTAAGAAATTTTCACCTAACAGTACAAAATTTTAGTTGTCCAGTGGAAAAGTTTTTCATTTCAGTGCGAAATTGTTGGATTTTAGTGCGAAATTTTTGCAATCCACTGTGAAATTTTCGTCCTCCAGCGCGACACTTTTGTGTTCCGGTGCAAAATGTATGACATTCCGTTTGAAATTTTCGCTTTTTTGTGCGAAAAGTTCAGATGCAAATGACTAAGTTTTGCGTTCTATTGCGAAATTTCGTCATGCCAATGGGAAGTTTTTGCTCTTCGGTGCGAGATGTTCGTATTCCATTCCGAAATTTTCGCACTTAATTGCAAAATTTTCGCAAGCATTGCAGCAATTTCGCATTCTATAGTGAAATCGGGTCATTTTAATGCAAAATTTTTGCATTCAAGTGTGAAATTTTCGCATATCAGTGCAAAATTTTTGGATTCTAGTGCGACATTTTCGCAATTCACTGTGAAATTTTCGCTCTCCTGTCCGACATATTCTAGCTTGCTGATTTCATATTCATTTCGGTCAATTTTCGATTTCGCTCTATTTTCCCAAAATTTCGTTCAAATTTAGCTTCACTTTTGCGTAATAACATTGAAATCATAGCGAAAATGAAAGCAAAATTAGAGATCGATATCATGTGGAGCGAATTTAATTCGCCAGTAAGAAATTTTCACCTTGCAGTACAAAATTTTAGTTATCCAGTTGAAAATGTTTGCCTTTCAGTGCGAAATTGTTGGATACTAAAATGTTCGTTATACAAAGCGAAACTTTAGCATTACAACGCAAAGTTTTTGCATTCTTGTGCGAAATTATCGCATTCTTTCGTGAAATTCCGCTGTTAAGAGCGAAACTAATACTCACCAGTGCGAAATTTTTGAATTTCAGTACGCAGATTTCGCATTCCAGGGAGAAGTATTGGCACTCCAGCGCGAAAGTTTCGCTTGTCAGTGCGAAATGTTAACATCCAAGTATAAAATGTTTGCGTTCTAGTGCGGAATTTCCTCATGCCAATGAGAATTTTCGTAATTTATTAGGAAAATGTTATATAACAATGCAAAATTTTCACATTCTAGTGTGAAACTTTCGCATTTCAGTCCGAAATTTTTGGATTCTAGTGCGAAATTTAAATTTGCTTCCATTTTCGCTATGATTTCAGCATTATTTCGCGAAAGTAAATTTCACTCTTAACAAAGAAAATTTCGGAAATGAATGCGATGATTTCGCAGCGGACTGAAATGCGAAATTTTCGCTCTTTCGTGGGAAGTTTAGTGCAGAACTTTCGCTCTTGTTAGCATATTAGTCCAAAATGTTATAATTCCAGTGCTAAATTTTCGCATTCCCGTGCAAAATTTTTGCATATCAGTGCGAAATTGTTAGAATCTAGTGCGAAACTTTCGCATTCCGGTGAGAAGTATACGCATTCCAGAGCACAAGTTTCGCTTTTCAGTGCGAAATGTTAACATTCAAGTGAAAAATGTTTGCGTTCTATGGCGAAATTGTCTATGAAAATGTATGACCTTACAGTACAAAATTTTAGTTATCCAGTGGAGAATTTTTGCCTTTCAGTGTGAAATTGTTGGATACTAGTGCGCATTTTTTGCAATTCACCGTGAAATTTTCTTCCTCCAGCGCGACATATTCGTGTTCCGGTGCAAACTGTATGACATTCCGTTTGAAGTTTTCGCTCTTTTGTGCGAAATTTTCGCATTTCAGTGCGAAATTTTCGCTTTCTAATGCGGAATTTTTGTATATCAGTCCGAAATTTTCGTGGTACATTGCGAAATTTTAGCATCACAACGCAAAGTTTTAGCATTCCTCTGCGAAATCATCGCATTCTTTTCCGAAATTTCCTTTGTTAAGAGTGAAATTTACTTTCGCGAAATAATAGACAAATCATAGCGAAAATGAAAGCAAATTTTGAGACCGATATCACGTGAAGCGAATTTATATCTCCAGTGCGAAATTTTGGCTTTACAATACGAAATTTGACATATAAAACATATTCGTATTCCAGTGCAAAATGTATGCAATTCTGTTTGAAATTATCGATTTTGTCTGAAATTTTTGCATTTCGGTGCGAATTTTTCACTTTCCAGTGCGGAATTTTGGTATATCAGTGCGAAATTTTCGTTATACATAGCAAAATTTTAGCATTACAACGGAGTTTTTGCATTCTTGTGCGAAATTATCGCATTTTTTCGTGAAAGTCCGCTGTTAAGAGCGAAATGTTTACTCACCAGTGCGAAATTTTTGAATATCAGTACGCAGATTTCGCATTCCAGGGAGAAATATTCGCACTCTAGCGCGAAAGTTTCGCTTGTCAGTGCGAAATGTTAACATTCAAGTAAAAATGTTTGCGTTCTAGTGCGGAATTTCCCTATGCCAATGGGAATTTTCGTATTTTATTGCGAATTTGTTTAATAACAATGCGAAATTTTCACATTCTAGTGTGAAACTTTCGCATTTCAGTCCGAAATTTTTGGATTCTAGTGCGAAATTTAAATTGCTGATTTCTTTTTAGTTTCGGTCCGATTTCGCTGTGATTTTGGACCAATTTCGCTTCAACTTCGCTTCGATTTCAACGCGTTTTCGCTCCGATTTCACTCTAATTTCGATCCAATTACGCTCCTATTTGCTCTGATTCCGTTTCAATTTCGCTCTCAATTCACTCCTACTTCGCTCTTATTTGCCAATTTGGCTCTCAGTGTCCCGAAATTTTCGCTTTCCAGTGCGAAATTTTCGCTCTCCAGTGTGAAATGTTCGCTTTCCAGTGAGAAATTTTCGCAGTCCAGTGCAGAACTTTCGCTCTTTGGACAAAAATTTTAGTATATCAGTCCAAAATGTTATAATTCCAGTGCTAAATTTTCGCATTCCCGTGCAAAATTTTTGCAGATCAGTGCGAAATTGTTGGAATCTAGTGCTAAACTTTCGCATTCCGGTGAGAAGTATACTCATTCAGGAGCACAAGTTTCGCTTTTCAGTGCGAAATGTTAACATTCAAGTGAAAAATGTTTGCGTTCTATGGCGAAATTGTCTCATGATAATGCGAAATTTTTGTTATCTTAAGCGAAGGTTTCGCATTCCATTGCGAAATCGTTGCATTTTGATGCAAAATTTTCGCATTCCAGTGTGAAATTTTCGCATATCAGTGCAAAAATTTTGGATTCTAGTGCGACATTTTCGCAATTCACTGTGAAATTTTCGCTTTCCTGTCCGACATATTCTAGCTTGCTGATTTCATATTCATTTCGGTCAATTTTCGATTTCGCGCTATTTGCCCTGAATTTCGTTCAAATTTTGCGAAAATATAAGCAAAATTAGAGATCGATATCATGTGGAGCGAATTTAATGCGCCAGTAAGAAATTTTCACCTAACAGTACGAAATTTTAGTTGTCCAGTGGAAAAGTTTTTCATTTCAGTGTGAAATTGTTGGATTTTAGTGCGAAATTTTTGCAATCCACTGTGAAATTTTCGTCCTCCAGCGCGACACTTCTGTGTTCCGGTGCAAAATGTATGACATTCCGTTTGAAATTTTCGCTATTTTGTGCGAAAAGTTCACATGCAAATGACTAAGTTTTGCGTTCTAGTGCGAAAGTTCGTCATGCCAATGGGAATTTTTTGCTCTTTGGTGCGAAATTTTCGTATTCCATTCCGAAATTTTCGCTGTTAAGGGCGAAATTTACGCAAGCATTGCAGCAATTTCGCATTCCATTGCGAAATCGTTTCATGTCAATGCGAAATTTTTGTATTCAAGTGTGAATTTGTCACATATCAGTGCAAAAATTTTGGATTCTAGTGCGACATTTTCGCAATTCACTGTGAAATTTTCGCTCTCCTGTCCGACATATTCTATTAATTTCGGTCAATTTTCGATTTCGCTCTATTTTCCCAAAATTTCGTTCAAATTTCGCTTCACTTTTGCGTAATAACATTGAAATCATAGCGAAAATGAAAGCAACATTTGAGATCGATGTCATGTGGAGCGAATTTAGTTCGCCAGTAAGAAATTTTCACCTTACAATACAAAATTTTATTTATCCAGTGGAAAATTTTTGCCTTTCAGTGTGAAATTGTTGGATACTAGTTCGCAATTTTTGCAATTCACCGTGAAATTTTCTTCCTCCAGCGCGACATATTCGTGTTCCGGTGCAAACTGTATGACATTCCGTTTGAAGTTTTCGCTCTTTTGTGCGAAATTTTCGCATTTCAGTGCGAAATTTTCGCTTTCTAATGCGGAATTTTTGTATATCAGTCCGAAATTTTCGTGGTACATTGCGAAATTTTAGCATCACAACGCAAAGTTTTAGCATTCCTCTGCGAAATCATCGCATTCTTTTCCGAAATTTCCTTTGTTAAGAGTGAAATTTACTTTCGCGAAATAATAGACAAATCATAGCGAAAATGAAAGCAAATTTAGAGACCCATATCACGTGAAGCGAATTTATATCTCCAGTGCGAAATTTTGGCTTTACAATACGAAATTTGACATAGAAAACATATTCGTGTTCCAGTGCAAAATGTATGCAATTCTGTTTGAAATTATCGATTTTGTCTGTATACTCATTCCAGAGCACAAGTTTCGCTTTTCAGTGCGAAATGTTAACATTCAAGTGAAAAATGTTTGAGTTCTATGGCGAAATTGTCTCATGATAATGCGAAATTTTTGTTATCTTAAGCTAAGGTTTCGCATTCCATTGCGAAATCGTTGCATTTTGATGCAAAATTTTCGCATTCCAGTGTGAAATTTTCGCATATTGGAAATGTGGAATTTATCCCAAGGATATTTTCTGCTTTTTTTATCCAGTAGTAGTAGTAAACTTCATATTTTGCCAACATTTGTACTTGTCGAAAATTTTCCAGAAATTTCATAATATATGTGCTCATTTTTTTGCAAAAATTTTGGATTCTAGTGCGACATTTTCGCAATTCACTGTGAAATTTTCGCTTTCCTGTCCGACATATTCTAGCTTGCTGATTTCATATTCATTTCGGTCAATTTTCGATTTCGCTCTATTTTCCCAAAATTTCATTCAAATTTCGCTTCTTTTTTGCGTAATAACATTGAAATCATAGGGAAAATGAAAGCAAAATAAGAGATCGATATCATGTGGAGTGAATTTAGTTCGCCAGTAAGAAATTTTCACCTTGCAGTACAAAATTTTAGTTATCCAGTTGAAAATAAATGTTTGCCTTTCAGTGCGAAATTGTTGGATACTAAAATGTTCGTAATACAAAGCGAAACTTTAGCATTACAACGCAAAGTTTTTGCATTATTGTGCGAAATTATCGAATTCTTTCGTGAAATTCCGCTGTTAAGAGCGAAACTATTACCAGTGCGAAATTTTTGAATATCAGTACGCAGATTTCGCATTCCAGGGAGAAATATTGGCACTCCAGCGCGAAAGTTTCGCTTGTCAGTGCGAAATGTTAACATTCAAGTATAAAATGTTTGCGTTCTAGTGCGGAATTTCCTCATGCCAATGGGAATTTTCGTAATTTATTAGGAAAATGTTATATAACAATGCAAAATTTTCACATTCTAGTGTGAAACTTTCGCATTTCAGTCCGAAATTTTTGGATTCTAGTGCGAAATTTAAATTTGCTTTCATTTTCGCTATGATTTCAGTATTATTTCGCGAAAGTAAATTTCACTCTTAACAAAGAAAATTTCGGAAATGAATGCGATGATTTCGCAGAGGACTGACATGCGAAATTTTCGCTCTTTCGTGGGAAGTTTAGTGCAGAACTTTCGCTCTTGTTAGCATATTAGTCCAAAATGTTATAATTCCAGTGCTAAATTTTCGCATTCCCGTGCAAAATTTTTGCATATCAGTGCGAAATTGTTAGAATCTAGTTCGAAACTTTCGCATTCCGGTGAGAAGTATACGCATTCCAGAGCACAAGTTTCGCTTTTCAGTGCGAAATGTTAACATTCAAGTGAAAAATGTTTGCGTTCTATGGCGAAATTGTCTCATGATAATGCGAAATTTTTGTTATCTAAAGCGAAGGTTTCGCATTCCATTGCGAAATCGTTGCATTTTGATGCAAAATTTTCGCATTCCAGTGTGAAATTTTCGCATATCAGTGCAAAAATTTTGGATTCTAGTGCGACATTTTCGCAATTCACTGTGAAATTTTCGCTCTCCTGTCCGACATATTCTAGCTTGCTGATTTCATATTCATTTCGGTCAATTTTCGATTTCGCGCTATTCTCCCTGAATTTCGTTCAAATTTTGCGAAAATATAAGCAAAATTAGAGATCGATATCATGTGGAGCGAATTTAATGCGCCAGTTAGAATTTTTCACCTAACAGTACAAAATTTTAGTTGTCCAGTGGAAAAGTTTTTCATTTCAGTGCGAAATTGTTGGATTTTAGTGCGAAATTTTTGCAATCCACTGTGAAATTTTCGTCCTCCAGCGCGACACTTTTGTGTTCCGGTGCAAAATGTATGACATTCCGTTTGAAATTTTCGCTTTTTTGTGCGAAAAGTTCAGATGCAAATGACTAAGTTTTGCGTTCTATTGCGAAATTTCGTCATGCCAATGGGAAGTTTTTGCTCTTCGGTGCGAGATGTTCGTATTCCATTCCGAAATTTTCGCACTTAATTGCAAAATTTTCGCAAGCATTGCAGCAATTTCGCATTCTATAGTGAAATCGGGTCATTTTAATGCAAAATTTTTGCATTCAAGTGTGAAATTTTCGCATATCAGTGCAAAATTTTTGGATTCTAGTGCGACATTTTCGCAATTCACTGTGAAATTTTCGCTCTCCTGTCCGACATATTCTAGCTTGCTGATTTCATATTCATTTCGGTCAATTTTCGATTTCGCTCTATTTTCCCAAAATTTCGTTCAAATTTAGCTTCACTTTTGCGTAATAACATTGAAATCATAGCGAAAATGAAAGCAAAATTAGAGATCGATATCATGTGGAGCGAATTTAATTCGCCAGTAAGAAATTTTCACCTTGCAGTACAAAATTTTAGTTATCCAGTTGAAAATGTTTGCCTTTCAGTGCGAAATTGTTGGATACTAAAATGTTCGTTATACAAAGCGAAACTTTAGCATTACAACGCAAAGTTTTTGCATTCTTGTGCGAAATTATCGCATTCTTTCGTGAAATTCCGCTGTTAAGAGCGAAACTAATACTCACCAGTGCGAAATTTTTGAATTTCAGTACGCAGATTTCGCATTCCAGGGAGAAGTATTGGCACTCCAGCGCGAAAGTTTCGCTTGTCAGTGCGAAATGTTAACATCCAAGTATAAAATGTTTGCGTTCTAGTGCGGAATTTCCTCATGCCAATGAGAATTTTCGTAATTTATTAGGAAAATGTTATATAACAATGCAAAATTTTCACATTCTAGTGTGAAACTTTCGCATTTCAGTCCGAAATTTTTGGATTCTAGTGCGAAATTTAAATTTGCTTCCATTTTCGCTATGATTTCAGCATTATTTCGCGAAAGTAAATTTCACTCTTAACAAAGAAAATTTCGGAAATGAATGCGATGATTTCGCAGCGGACTGAAATGCGAAATTTTCGCTCTTTCGTGGGAAGTTTAGTGCAGAACTTTCGCTCTTGTTAGCATATTAGTCCAAAATGTTATAATTCCAGTGCTAAATTTTCGCATTCCCGTGCAAAATTTTTGCATATCAGTGCGAAATTGTTAGAATCTAGTGCGAAACTTTCGCATTCCGGTGAGAAGTATACGCATTCCAGAGCACAAGTTTCGCTTTTCAGTGCGAAATGTTAACATTCAAGTGAAAAATGTTTGCGTTCTATGGCGAAATTGTCTATGAAAATGTATGACCTTACAGTACAAAATTTTAGTTATCCAGTGGAGAATTTTTGCCTTTCAGTGTGAAATTGTTGGATACTAGTGCGCATTTTTTGCAATTCACCGTGAAATTTTCTTCCTCCAGCGCGACATATTCGTGTTCCGGTGCAAACTGTATGACATTCCGTTTGAAGTTTTCGCTCTTTTGTGCGAAATTTTCGCATTTCAGTGCGAAATTTTCGCTTTCTAATGCGGAATTTTTGTATATCAGTCCGAAATTTTCGTGGTACATTGCGAAATTTTAGCATCACAACGCAAAGTTTTAGCATTCCTCTGCGAAATCATCGCATTCTTTTCCGAAATTTCCTTTGTTAAGAGTGAAATTTACTTTCGCGAAATAATAGACAAATCATAGCGAAAATGAAAGCAAATTTAGAGACCGATATCACGTGAAGCGAATTTATATCTCCAGTGCGAAATTTTGGCTTTACAATACGAAATTTGACATATAAAACATATTCGTATTCCAGTGCAAAATGTATGCAATTCTGTTTGAAATTATCGATTTTGTCTGAAATTTTTGCATTTCGGTGCGAATTTTTCACTTTCCAGTGCGGAATTTTGGTATATCAGTGCGAAATTTTCGTTATACATAGCAAAATTTTAGCATTACAACGGAGTTTTTGCATTCTTGTGCGAAATTATCGCATTTTTTCGTGAAAGTCCGCTGTTAAGAGCGAAATGTTTACTCACCAGTGCGAAATTTTTGAATATCAGTACGCAGATTTCGCATTCCAGGGAGAAATATTCGCACTCTAGCGCGAAAGTTTCGCTTGTCAGTGCGAAATGTTAACATTCAAGTAAAAATGTTTGCGTTCTAGTGCGGAATTTCCCTATGCCAATGGGAATTTTCGTATTTTATTGCGAATTTGTTTAATAACAATGCGAAATTTTCACATTCTAGTGTGAAACTTTCGCATTTCAGTCCGAAATTTTTGGATTCTAGTGCGAAATTTAAATTGCTGATTTCTTTTTAGTTTCGGTCCGATTTCGCTGTGATTTTGGACCAATTTCGCTTCAACTTCGCTTCGATTTCAACGCGTTTTCGCTCCGATTTCACTCTAATTTCGATCCAATTACGCTCCTATTTGCTCTGATTCCGTTTCAATTTCGCTCTCAATTCACTCCTACTTCGCTCTTATTTGCCAATTTGGCTCTCAGTGTCCCGAAATTTTCGCTTTCCAGTGCGAAATTTTCGCTCTCCAGTGTGAAATGTTCGCTTTCCAGTGAGAAATTTTCGCAGTCCAGTGCAGAACTTTCGCTCTTTGGACAAAAATTTTAGTATATCAGTCCAAAATGTTATAATTCCAGTGCTAAATTTTCGCATTCCCGTGCAAAATTTTTGCAGATCAGTGCGAAATTGTTGGAATCTAGTGCTAAACTTTCGCATTCCGGTGAGAAGTATACTCATTCAGGAGCACAAGTTTCGCTTTTCAGTGCGAAATGTTAACATTCAAGTGAAAAATGTTTGCGTTCTATGGCGAAATTGTCTCATGATAATGCGAAATTTTTGTTATCTTAAGCGAAGGTTTCGCATTCCATTGCGAAATCGTTGCATTTTGATGCAAAATTTTCGCATTCCAGTGTGAAATTTTCGCATATCAGTGCAAAAATTTTGGATTCTAGTGCGACATTTTCGCAATTCACTGTGAAATTTTCGCTTTCCTGTCCGACATATTCTAGCTTGCTGATTTCATATTCATTTCGGTCAATTTTCGATTTCGCGCTATTTGCCCTGAATTTCGTTCAAATTTTGCGAAAATATAAGCAAAATTAGAGATCGATATCATGTGGAGCGAATTTAATGCGCCAGTAAGAAATTTTCACCTAACAGTACGAAATTTTAGTTGTCCAGTGGAAAAGTTTTTCATTTCAGTGTGAAATTGTTGGATTTTAGTGCGAAATTTTTGCAATCCACTGTGAAATTTTCGTCCTCCAGCGCGACACTTCTGTGTTCCGGTGCAAAATGTATGACATTCCGTTTGAAATTTTCGCTATTTTGTGCGAAAAGTTCACATGCAAATGACTAAGTTTTGCGTTCTAGTGCGAAAGTTCGTCATGCCAATGGGAATTTTTTGCTCTTTGGTGCGAAATTTTCGTATTCCATTCCGAAATTTTCGCTGTTAAGGGCGAAATTTACGCAAGCATTGCAGCAATTTCGCATTCCATTGCGAAATCGTTTCATATCAATGCGAAATTTTTGTATTCAAGTGTGAATTTGTCACATATCAGTGCAAAAATTTTGGATTCTAGTGCGACATTTTCGCAATTCACTGTGAAATTTTCGCTCTCCTGTCCGACATATTCTATTAATTTCGGTCAATTTTCGATTTCGCTCTATTTTCCCAAAATTTCGTTCAAATTTCGCTTCACTTTTGCGTAATAACATTGAAATCATAGCGAAAATGAAAGCAACATTTGAGATCGATGTCATGTGGAGCGAATTTAGTTCGCCAGTAAGAAATTTTCACCTTACAATACAAAATTTTATTTATCCAGTGGAAAATTTTTGCCTTTCAGTGTGAAATTGTTGGATACTAGTTCGCAATTTTTGCAATTCACCGTGAAATTTTCTTCCTCCAGCGCGACATATTCGTGTTCCGGTGCAAACTGTATGACATTCCGTTTGAAGTTTTCGCTCTTTTGTGCGAAATTTTCGCATTTCAGTGCGAAATTTTCGCTTTCTAATGCGGAATTTTTGTATATCAGTCCGAAATTTTCGTGGTACATTGCGAAATTTTAGCATCACAACGCAAAGTTTTAGCATTCCTCTGCGAAATCATCGCATTCTTTTCCGAAATTTCCTTTGTTAAGAGTGAAATTTACTTTCGCGAAATAATAGACAAATCATAGCGAAAATGAAAGCAAATTTAGAGACCCATATCACGTGAAGCGAATTTATATCTCCAGTGCGAAATTTTGGCTTTACAATACGAAATTTGACATAGAAAACATATTCGTGTTCCAGTGCAAAATGTATGCAATTCTGTTTGAAATTATCGATTTTGTCTGTATACTCATTCCAGAGCACAAGTTTCGCTTTTCAGTGCGAAATGTTAACATTCAAGTGAAAAATGTTTGAGTTCTATGGCGAAATTGTCTCATGATAATGCGAAATTTTTGTTATCTTAAGCTAAGGTTTCGCATTCCATTGCGAAATCGTTGCATTTTGATGCAAAATTTTCGCATTCCAGTGTGAAATTTTCGCATATTGGAAATGTGGAATTTATCCCAAGGATATTTTCTGCTTTTTTTATCCAGTAGTAGTAGTAAACTTCATATTTTGCCAACATTTGTACTTGTCGAAAATTTTCCAGAAATTTCATAATATATGTGCTCATTTTTTTGCAAAAATTTTGGATTCTAGTGCGACATTTTCGCAATTCACTGTGAAATTTTCGCTTTCCTGTCCGACATATTCTAGCTTGCTGATTTCATATTCATTTCGGTCAATTTTCGATTTCGCTCTATTTTCCCAAAATTTCATTCAAATTTCGCTTCTTTTTTGCGTAATAACATTGAAATCATAGGGAAAATGAAAGCAAAATAAGAGATCGATATCATGTGGAGTGAATTTAGTTCGCCAGTAAGAAATTTTCACCTTGCAGTACAAAATTTTAGTTATCCAGTTGAAAATAAATGTTTGCCTTTCAGTGCGAAATTGTTGGATACTAAAATGTTCGTAATACAAAGCGAAACTTTAGCATTACAACGCAAAGTTTTTGCATTCTTGTGCGAAATTATCGCATTCTTTCGTGAAATTCCGCTGTTAAGAGCGAAACTATTACTCACCAGTGCGAAATTTTTGAATATCAGTACGCAGATTTCGCATTCCAGGGAGAAATATTGGCACTCCAGCGCGAAAGTTTCGCTTGTCAGTGCGAAATGTTAACATTCAAGTATAAAATGTTTGCGTTCTAGTGCGGAATTTCCTCATGCCAATGGGAATTTTCGTAATTTATTAGGAAAATGTTATATAACAATGCAAAATTTTCACATTCTAGTGTGAAACTTTCGCATTTCAGTCCGAAATTTTTGGATTCTAGTGCGAAATTTAAATTTGCTTTCATTTTCGCTATGATTTCAGTATTATTTCGCGAAAGTAAATTTCACTCTTAACAAAGAAAATTTCGGAAATGAATGCGATGATTTCGCAGAGGACTGACATGCGAAATTTTCGCTCTTTCGTGGGAAGTTTAGTGCAGAACTTTCGCTCTTGTTAGCATATTAGTCCAAAATGTTATAATTCCAGTGCTAAATTTTCGCATTCCCGTGCAAAATTTTTGCATATCAGTGCGAAATTGTTAGAATCTAGTTCGAAACTTTCGCATTCCGGTGAGAAGTATACGCATTCCAGAGCACAAGTTTCGCTTTTCAGTGCGAAATGTTAACATTCAAGTGAAAAATGTTTGCGTTCTATGGCGAAATTGTCTCATGATAATGCGAAATTTTTGTTATCTAAAGCGAAGGTTTCGCATTCCATTGCGAAATCGTTGCATTTTGATGCAAAATTTTCGCATTCCAGTGTGAAATTTTCGCATATCAGTGCAAAAATTTTGGATTCTAGTGCGACATTTTCGCAATTCACTGTGAAATTTTCGCTCTCCTGTCCGACATATTCTAGCTTGCTGATTTCATATTCATTTCGGTCAATTTTCGATTTCGCGCTATTCTCCCTGAATTTCGTTCAAATTTTGCGAAAATATAAGCAAAATTAGAGATCGATATCATGTGGAGCGAATTTAATGCGCCAGTAAGAAATTTTCACCTAACAGTACAAAATTTTAGTTGTCCAGTGGAAAAGTTTTTCATTTCAGTGCGAAATTGTTGGATTTTAGTGCGAAATTTTTGCAATCCACTGTGAAATTTTCGTCCTCCAGCGCGACACTTTTGTGTTCCGGTGCAAAATGTATGACATTCCGTTTGAAATTTTCGCTTTTTTGTGCGAAAAGTTCAGATGCAAATGACTAAGTTTTGCGTTCTATTGCGAAATTTCGTCATGCCAATGGGAAGTTTTTGCTCTTCGGTGCGAGATGTTCGTATTCCATTCCGAAATTTTCGCACTTAATTGCAAAATTTTCGCAAGCATTGCAGCAATTTCGCATTCTATAGTGAAATCGGGTCATTTTAATGCAAAATTTTTGCATTCAAGTGTGAAATTTTCGCATATCAGTGCAAAATTTTTGGATTCTAGTGCGACATTTTTGCAATTCACTGTGAAATTTTCGCTCTCCTGTCCGACATATTCTAGCTTGCTGATTTCATATTCATTTCGGTCAATTTTCGATTTCGCTCTATTTTCCCAAAATTTCGTTCAAATTTAGCTTCACTTTTGCGTAATAACATTGAAATCATAGCGAAAATGAAAGCAAAATTAGAGATCGATATCATGTGGAGCGAATTTAATTCGCCAGTAAGAAATTTTCACCTTGCAGTACAAAATTTTAGTTATCCAGTTGAAAATGTTTGCCTTTCAGTGCGAAATTGTTGGATACTAAAATGTTCGTTATACAAAGCGAAACTTTAGCATTACAACGCAAAGTTTTTGCATTCTTGTGCGAAATTATCGCATTCTTTCGTGAAATTCCGCTGTTAAGAGCGAAACTAATACTCACCAGTGCGAAATTTTTGAATTTCAGTACGCAGATTTCGCATTCCAGGGAGAAGTATTGGCACTCCAGCGCGAAAGTTTCGCTTGTCAGTGCGAAATGTTAACATCCAAGTATAAAATGTTTGCGTTCTAGTGCGGAATTTCCTCATGCCAATGAGAATTTTCGTAATTTATTAGGAAAATGTTATATAACAATGCAAAATTTTCACATTCTAGTGTGAAACTTTCGCATTTCAGTCCGAAATTTTTGGATTCTAGTGCGAAATTTAAATTTGCTTCCATTTTCGCTATGATTTCAGCATTATTTCGCGAAAGTAAATTTCACTCTTAACAAAGAAAATTTCGGAAATGAATGCGATGATTTCGCAGCGGACTGAAATGCGAAATTTTCGCTCTTTCGTGGGAAGTTTAGTGCAGAACTTTCGCTCTTGTTAGCATATTAGTCCAAAATGTTATAATTCCAGTGCTAAATTTTCGCATTCCCGTGCAAAATTTTTGCATATCAGTGCGAAATTGTTAGAATCTAGTGCGAAACTTTCGCATTCCGGTGAGAAGTATACGCATTCCAGAGCACAAGTTTCGCTTTTCAGTGCGAAATGTTAACATTCAAGTGAAAAATGTTTGCGTTCTATGGCGAAATTGTCTATGAAAATGTATGACCTTACAGTACAAAATTTTAGTTATCCAGTGGAGAATTTTTGCCTTTCAGTGTGAAATTGTTGGATACTAGTGCGCATTTTTTGCAATTCACCGTGAAATTTTCTTCCTCCAGCGCGACATATTCGTGTTCCGGTGCAAACTGTATGACATTCCGTTTGAAGTTTTCGCTCTTTTGTGCGAAATTTTCGCATTTCAGTGCGAAATTTTCGCTTTCTAATGCGGAATTTTTGTATATCAGTCCGAAATTTTCGTGGTACATTGCGAAATTTTAGCATCACAACGCAAAGTTTTAGCATTCCTCTGCGAAATCATCGCATTCTTTTCCGAAATTTCCTTTGTTAAGAGTGAAATTTACTTTCGCGAAATAATAGACAAATCATAGCGAAAATGAAAGCAAATTTAGAGACCGATATCACGTGAAGCGAATTTATATCTCCAGTGCGAAATTTTGGCTTTACAATACGAAATTTGACATATAAAACATATTCGTATTCCAGTGCAAAATGTATGCAATTCTGTTTGAAATTATCGATTTTGTCTGAAATTTTTGCATTTCGGTGCGAATTTTTCACTTTCCAGTGCGGAATTTTGGTATATCAGTGCGAAATTTTCGTTATACATAGCAAAATTTTAGCATTACAACGGAGTTTTTGCATTCTTGTGCGAAATTATCGCATTCTTTCGTGAAAGTCCGCTGTTAAGAGCGAAATGTTTACTCACCAGTGCGAAATTTTTGAATATCAGTACGCAGATTTCGCATTCCAGGGAGAAATATTCGCACTCTAGCGCGAAAGTTTCGCTTGTCAGTGCGAAATGTTAACATTCAAGTAAAAATGTTTGCGTTCTAGTGCGGAATTTCCCTATGCCAATGGGAATTTTCGTATTTTATTGCGAATTTGTTTAATAACAATGCGAAATTTTCACATTCTAGTGTGAAACTTTCGCATTTCAGTCCGAAATTTTTGGATTCTAGTGCGAAATTTAAATTGCTGATTTCTTTTTAGTTTCGGTCCGATTTCGCTGTGATTTTGGACCAATTTCGCTTCAACTTCGCTTCGATTTCAACGCGTTTTCGCTCCGATTTCACTCTAATTTCGATCCAATTACGCTCCTATTTGCTCTGATTCCGTTTCAATTTCGCTCTCAATTCACTCCTACTTCGCTCTTATTTGCCAATTTGGCTCTCAGTGTCCCGAAATTTTCGCTTTCCAGTGCGAAATTTTCGCTCTCCAGTGTGAAATGTTCGCTTTCCAGTGAGAAATTTTCGCAGTCCAGTGCAGAACTTTCGCTCTTTGGACAAAAATTTTAGTATATCAGTCCAAAATGTTATAATTCCAGTGCTAAATTTTCGCATTCCCGTGCAAAATTTTTGCAGATCAGTGCGAAATTGTTGGAATCTAGTGCTAAACTTTCGCATTCCGGTGAGAAGTATATTCATTCAGGAGCACAAGTTTCGCTTTTCAGTGCGAAATGTTAACATTCAAGTGAAAAATGTTTGCGTTCTATGGCGAAATTGTCTCATGATAATGCGAAATTTTTGTTATCTTAAGCGAAGGTTTCGCATTCCATTGCGAAATCGTTGCATTTTGATGCAAAATTTTCGCATTCCAGTGTGAAATTTTCGCATATCAGTGCAAAAATTTTGGATTCTAGTGCGACATTTTCGCAATTCACTGTGAAATTTTCGCTTTCCTGTCCGACATATTCTAGCTTGCTGATTTCATATTCATTTCGGTCAATTTTCGATTTCGCGCTATTTGCCCTGAATTTCGTTCAAATTTTGCGAAAATATAAGCAAAATTAGAGATCGATATCATGTGGAGCGAATTTAATGCGCCAGTAAGAAATTTTCACCTAACAGTACGAAATTTTAGTTGTCCAGTGGAAAAGTTTTTCATTTCAGTGTGAAATTGTTGGATTTTAGTGCGAAATTTTTGCAATCCACTGTGAAATTTTCGTCCTCCAGCGCGACACTTCTGTGTTCCGGTGCAAAATGTATGACATTCCGTTTGAAATTTTCGCTTTTTTGTGCGAAAAGTTCACATGCAAATGACTAAGTTTTGCGTTCTAGTGCGAAAGTTCGTCATGCCAATGGGAATTTTTTGCTCTTTGGTGCGAAATTTTCGTATTCCATTCCGAAATTTTCGCTGTTAAGGGCGAAATTTACGCAAGCATTGCAGCAATTTCGCATTCCATTGCGAAATCGTTTCATATCAATGCGAAATTTTTGTATTCAAGTGTGAATTTGTCACATATCAGTGCAAAAATTTTGGATTCTAGTGCGACATTTTCGCAATTCACTGTGAAATTTTCGCTCTCCTGTCCGACATATTCTATTAATTTCGGTCAATTTTCGATTTCGCTCTATTTTCCCAAAATTTCATTCAAATTTCGCTTCTTTTTTGCGTAATAACATTGAAATCATAGGGAAAATGAAAGCAAAATAAGAGATCGATATCATGTGGAGTGAATTTAGTTCGCCAGTAAGAAATTTTCACCTTGCAGTACAAAATTTTAGTTATCCAGTTGAAAATAAATGTTTGCCTTTCAGTGCGAAATTGTTGGATACTAAAATGTTCGTAATACAAAGCGAAACTTTAGCATTACAACGCAAAGTTTTTGCATTCTTGTGCGAAATTATCGCATTCTTTCGTGAAATTCCGCTGTTAAGAGCGAAACTATTACTCACCAGTGCGAAATTTTTGAATATCAGTACGCAGATTTCGCATTCCAGGGAGAAATATTGGCACTCCAGCGCGAAAGTTTCGCTTGTCAGTGCGAAATGTTAACATTCAAGTATAAAATGTTTGCGTTCTAGTGCGGAATTTCCTCATGCCAATGGGAATTTTCGTAATTTATTAGGAAAATGTTATATAACAATGCAAAATTTTCACATTCTAGTGTGAAACTTTCGCATTTCAGTCCGAAATTTTTGGATTCTAGTGCGAAATTTAAATTTGCTTTCATTTTCGCTATGATTTCAGTATTATTTCGCGAAAGTAAATTTCACTCTTAACAAAGAAAATTTCGGAAATGAATGCGATGATTTCGCAGAGGACTGACATGCGAAATTTTCGCTCTTTCGTGGGAAGTTTAGTGCAGAACTTTCGCTCTTGTTAGCATATTAGTCCAAAATGTTATAATTCCAGTGCTAAATTTTCGCATTCCCGTGCAAAATTTTTGCATATCAGTGCGAAATTGTTAGAATCTAGTTCGAAACTTTCGCATTCCGGTGAGAAGTATACGCATTCCAGAGCACAAGTTTCGCTTTTCAGTGCGAAATGTTAACATTCAAGTGAAAAATGTTTGCGTTCTATGGCGAAATTGTCTCATGATAATGCGAAATTTTTGTTATCTAAAGCGAAGGTTTCGCATTCCATTGCGAAATCGTTGCATTTTGATGCAAAATTTTCGCATTCCAGTGTGAAATTTTCGCATATCAGTGCAAAAATTTTGGATTCTAGTGCGACATTTTCGCAATTCACTGTGAAATTTTCGCTCTCCTGTCCGACATATTCTAGCTTGCTGATTTCATATTCATTTCGGTCAATTTTCGATTTCGCGCTATTCTCCCTGAATTTCGTTCAAATTTTGCGAAAATATAAGCAAAATTAGAGATCGATATCATGTGGAGCGAATTTAATGCGCCAGTAAGAAATTTTCACCTAACAGTACAAAATTTTAGTTGTCCAGTGGAAAAGTTTTTCATTTCAGTGCGAAATTGTTGGATTTTAGTGCGAAATTTTTGCAATCCACTGTGAAATTTTCGTCCTCCAGCGCGACACTTTTGTGTTCCGGTGCAAAATGTATGACATTCCGTTTGAAATTTTCGCTTTTTTGTGCGAAAAGTTCAGATGCAAATAACTAAGTTTTGCGTTCTATTGCGAAATTTCGTCATGCCAATGGGAAGTTTTTGCTCTTCGGTGCGAGATGTTCGTATTCCATTCCGAAATTTTCGCACTTAATTGCAAAATTTTCGCAAGCATTGCAGCAATTTCGCATTCTATAGTGAAATCGGGTCATTTTAATGCAAAATTTTTGCATTCAAGTGTGAAATTTTCGCATATCAGTGCAAAATTTTTGGATTCTAGTGCGACATTTTCGCAATTCACTGTGAAATTTTCGCTCTCCTGTCCGACATATTCTAGCTTGCTGATTTCATATTCATTTCGGTCAATTTTCGATTTCGCTCTATTTTCCCAAAATTTCGTTCAAATTTAGCTTCACTTTTGCGTAATAACATTGAAATCATAGCGAAAATGAAAGCAAAATTAGAGATCGATATCATGTGGAGCGAATTTAATTCGCCAGTAAGAAATTTTCACCTTGCAGTACAAAATTTTAGTTATCCAGTTGAAAATGTTTGCCTTTCAGTGCGAAATTGTTGGATACTAAAATGTTCGTTATACAAAGCGAAACTTTAGCATTACAACGCAAAGTTTTTGCATTCTTGTGCGAAATTATCGCATTCTTTCGTGAAATTCCGCTGTTAAGAGCGAAACTAATACTCACCAGTGCGAAATTTTTGAATTTCAGTACGCAGATTTCGCATTCCAGGGAGAAGTATTGGCACTCCAGCGCGAAAGTTTCGCTTGTCAGTGCGAAATGTTAACATCCAAGTATAAAATGTTTGCGTTCTAGTGCGGAATTTCCTCATGCCAATGAGAATTTTCGTAATTTATTAGGAAAATGTTATATAACAATGCAAAATTTTCACATTCTAGTGTGAAACTTTCGCATTTCAGTCCGAAATTTTTGGATTCTAGTGCGAAATTTAAATTTGCTTCCATTTTCGCTATGATTTCAGCATTATTTCGCGAAAGTAAATTTCACTCTTAACAAAGAAAATTTCGGAAATGAATGCGATGATTTCGCAGCGGACTGAAATGCGAAATTTTCGCTCTTTCGTGGGAAGTTTAGTGCAGAACTTTCGCTCTTGTTAGCATATTAGTCCAAAATGTTATAATTCCAGTGCTAAATTTTCGCATTCCCGTGCAAAATTTTTGCATATCAGTGCGAAATTGTTAGAATCTAGTGCGAAACTTTCGCATTCCGGTGAGAAGTATACGCATTCCAGAGCACAAGTTTCGCTTTTCAGTGCGAAATGTTAACATTCAAGTGAAAAATGTTTGCGTTCTATGGCGAAATTGTCTATGAAAATGTATGACCTTACAGTACAAAATTTTAGTTATCCAGTGGAGAATTTTTGCCTTTCAGTGTGAAATTGTTGGATACTAGTGCGCATTTTTTGCAATTCACCGTGAAATTTTCTTCCTCCAGCGCGACATATTCGTGTTCCGGTGCAAACTGTATGACATTCCGTTTGAAGTTTTCGCTCTTTTGTGCGAAATTTTCGCATTTCAGTGCGAAATTTTCGCTTTCTAATGCGGAATTTTTGTATATCAGTCCGAAATTTTCGTGGTACATTGCGAAATTTTAGCATCACAACGCAAAGTTTTAGCATTCCTCTGCGAAATCATCGCATTCTTTTCCGAAATTTCCTTTGTTAAGAGTGAAATTTACTTTCGCGAAATAATAGACAAATCATAGCGAAAATGAAAGCAAATTTAGAGACCGATATCACGTGAAGCGAATTTATATCTCCAGTGCGAAATTTTGGCTTTACAATACGAAATTTGACATATAAAACATATTCGTATTCCAGTGCAAAATGTATGCAATTCTGTTTGAAATTATCGATTTTGTCTGAAATTTTTGCATTTCGGTGCGAATTTTTCACTTTCCAGTGCGGAATTTTGGTATATCAGTGCGAAATTTTCGTTATACATAGCAAAATTTTAGCATTACAACGGAGTTTTTGCATTCTTGTGCGAAATTATCGCATTCTTTCGTGAAAGTCCGCTGTTAAGAGCGAAATGTTTACTCACCAGTGCGAAATTTTTGAATATCAGTACGCAGATTTCGCATTCCAGGGAGAAATATTCGCACTCTAGCGCGAAAGTTTCGCTTGTCAGTGCGAAATGTTAACATTCAAGTAAAAATGTTTGCGTTCTAGTGCGGAATTTCCCTATGCCAATGGGAATTTTCGTATTTTATTGCGAATTTGTTTAATAACAATGCGAAATTTTCACATTCTAGTGTGAAACTTTCGCATTTCAGTCCGAAATTTTTGGATTCTAGTGCGAAATTTAAATTGCTGATTTCTTTTTAGTTTCGGTCCGATTTCGCTGTGATTTTGGACCAATTTCGCTTCAACTTCGCTTCGATTTCAACGCGTTTTCGCTCCGATTTCACTCTAATTTCGATCCAATTACGCTCCTATTTGCTCTGATTCCGTTTCAATTTCGCTCTCAATTCACTCCTACTTCGCTCTTATTTGCCAATTTGGCTCTCAGTGTCCCGAAATTTTCGCTTTCCAGTGCGAAATTTTCGCTCTCCAGTGTGAAATGTTCGCTTTCCAGTGAGAAATTTTCGCAGTCCAGTGCAGAACTTTCGCTCTTTGGACAAAAATTTTAGTATATCAGTCCAAAATGTTATAATTCCAGTGCTAAATTTTCGCATTCCCGTGCAAAATTTTTGCAGATCAGTGCGAAATTGTTGGAATCTAGTGCTAAACTTTCGCATTCCGGTGAGAAGTATATTCATTCAGGAGCACAAGTTTCGCTTTTCAGTGCGAAATGTTAACATTCAAGTGAAAAATGTTTGCGTTCTATGGCGAAATTGTCTCATGATAATGCGAAATTTTTGTTATCTTAAGCGAAGGTTTCGCATTCCATTGCGAAATCGTTGCATTTTGATGCAAAATTTTCGCATTCCAGTGTGAAATTTTCGCATATCAGTGCAAAAATTTTGGATTCTAGTGCGACATTTTCGCAATTCACTGTGAAATTTTCGCTTTCCTGTCCGACATATTCTAGCTTGCTGATTTCATATTCATTTCGGTCAATTTTCGATTTCGCGCTATTTGCCCTGAATTTCGTTCAAATTTTGCGAAAATATAAGCAAAATTAGAGATCGATATCATGTGGAGCGAATTTAATGCGCCAGTAAGAAATTTTCACCTAACAGTACGAAATTTTAGTTGTCCAGTGGAAAAGTTTTTCATTTCAGTGTGAAATTGTTGGATTTTAGTGCGAAATTTTTGCAATCCACTGTGAAATTTTCGTCCTCCAGCGCGACACTTCTGTGTTCCGGTGCAAAATGTATGACATTCCGTTTGAAATTTTCGCTTTTTTGTGCGAAAAGTTCACATGCAAATGACTAAGTTTTGCGTTCTAGTGCGAAAGTTCGTCATGCCAATGGGAATTTTTTGCTCTTTGGTGCGAAATTTTCGTATTCCATTCCGAAATTTTCGCTGTTAAGGGCGAAATTTACGCAAGCATTGCAGCAATTTCGCATTCCATTGCGAAATCGTTTCATATCAATGCGAAATTTTTGTATTCAAGTGTGAATTTGTCACATATCAGTGCAAAAATTTTGGATTCTAGTGCGACATTTTCGCAATTCACTGTGAAATTTTCGCTCTCCTGTCCGACATATTCTATTAATTTCGGTCAATTTTCGATTTCGCTCTATTTTCCCAAAATTTCGTTCAAATTTCGCTTCACTTTTGCGTAATAACATTGAAATCATAGCGAAAATGAAAGCAACATTTGAGATCGATGTCATGTGGAGCGAATTTAGTTCGCCAGTAAGAAATTTTCACCTTACAATACAAAATTTTATTTATCCAGTGGAAAATTTTTGCCTTTCAGTGTGAAATTGTTGGATACTAGTTCGCAATTTTTGCAATTCACCGTGAAATTTTCTTCCTCCAGCGCGACATATTCGTGTTCCGGTGCAAACTGTATGACATTCCGTTTGAAGTTTTCGCTCTTTTGTGCGAAATTTTCGCATTTCAGTGCGAAATTTTCGCTTTCTAATGCGGAATTTTTGTATATCAGTCCGAAATTTTCGTGGTACATTGCGAAATTTTAGCATCACAACGCAAAGTTTTAGCATTCCTCTGCGAAATCATCGCATTCTTTTCCGAAATTTCCTTTGTTAAGAGTGAAATTTACTTTCGCGAAATAATAGACAAATCATAGCGAAAATGAAAGCAAATTTAGAGACCCATATCACGTGAAGCGAATTTATATCTCCAGTGCGAAATTTTGGCTTTACAATACGAAATTTGACATAGAAAACATATTCGTGTTCCAGTGCAAAATGTATGCAATTCTGTTTGAAATAATCGATTTTGTCTGTATACTCATTCCAGAGCACAAGTTTCGCTTTTCAGTGCGAAATGTTAACATTCAAGTGAAAAATGTTTGAGTTCTATGGCGAAATTGTCTCATGATAATGCGAAATTTTTGTTATCTTAAGCTAAGGTTTCGCATTCCATTGCGAAATCGTTGCATTTTGATGCAAAATTTTCGCATTCCAGTGTGAAATTTTCGCATATTGGAAATGTGGAATTTATCCCAAGGATATTTTCTGCTTTTTTTATCCAGTAGTAGTAGTAAACTTCATATTTTGCCAACATTTGTACTTGTCGAAAATTTTCCAGAAATTTCATAATATATGTGCTCATTTTTTTGCAAAAATTTTGGATTCTAGTGCGACATTTTCGCAATTCACTGTGAAATTTTCGCTTTCCTGTCCGACATATTCTAGCTTGCTGATTTCATATTCATTTCGGTCAATTTTCGATTTCGCTCTATTTTCCCAAAATTTCATTCAAATTTCGCTTCTTTTTTGCGTAATAACATTGAAATCATAGGGAAAATGAAAGCAAAATAAGAGATCGATATCATGTGGAGTGAATTTAGTTCGCCAGTAAGAAATTTTCACCTTGCAGTACAAAATTTTAGTTATCCAGTTGAAAATAAATGTTTGCCTTTCAGTGCGAAATTGTTGGATACTAAAATGTTCGTAATACAAAGCGAAACTTTAGCATTACAACGCAAAGTTTTTGCATTCTTGTGCGAAATTATCGCATTCTTTCGTGAAATTCCGCTGTTAAGAGCGAAACTATTACTCACCAGTGCGAAATTTTTGAATATCAGTACGCAGATTTCGCATTCCAGGGAGAAATATTGGCACTCCAGCGCGAAAGTTTCGCTTGTCAGTGCGAAATGTTAACATTCAAGTATAAAATGTTTGCGTTCTAGTGCGGAATTTCCTCATGCCAATGGGAATTTTCGTAATTTATTAGGAAAATGTTATATAACAATGCAAAATTTTCACATTCTAGTGTGAAACTTTCGCATTTCAGTCCGAAATTTTTGGATTCTAGTGCGAAATTTAAATTTGCTTTCATTTTCGCTATGATTTCAGTATTATTTCGCGAAAGTAAATTTCACTCTTAACAAAGAAAATTTCGGAAATGAATGCGATGATTTCGCAGAGGACTGACATGCGAAATTTTCGCTCTTTCGTGGGAAGTTTAGTGCAGAACTTTCGCTCTTGTTAGCATATTAGTCCAAAATGTTATAATTCCAGTGCTAAATTTTCGCATTCCCGTGCAAAATTTTTGCATATCAGTGCGAAATTGTTAGAATCTAGTTCGAAACTTTCGCATTCCGGTGAGAAGTATACGCATTCCAGAGCACAAGTTTCGCTTTTCAGTGCGAAATGTTAACATTCAAGTGAAAAATGTTTGCGTTCTATGGCGAAATTGTCTCATGATAATGCGAAATTTTTGTTATCTAAAGCGAAGGTTTCGCATTCCATTGCGAAATCGTTGCATTTTGATGCAAAATTTTCGCATTCCAGTGTGAAATTTTCGCATATCAGTGCAAAAATTTTGGATTCTAGTGCGACATTTTCGCAATTCACTGTGAAATTTTCGCTCTCCTGTCCGACATATTCTAGCTTGCTGATTTCATATTCATTTCGGTCAATTTTCGATTTCGCGCTATTCTCCCTGAATTTCGTTCAAATTTTGCGAAAATATAAGCAAAATTAGAGATCGATATCATGTGGAGCGAATTTAATGCGCCAGTAAGAAATTTTCACCTAACAGTACAAAATTTTAGTTGTCCAGTGGAAAAGTTTTTCATTTCAGTGCGAAATTGTTGGATTTTAGTGCGAAATTTTTGCAATCCACTGTGAAATTTTCGTCCAATTTCGCAATTTCGCATTCTATAGTGAAATTGGGTCATTTTAATGCAAAATTTTTGCATTCAAGTGTGAAATTTTCGCATATCAGTGCAAAAATTTTGGATTCTAGTGCGACATTTTCGCAATTCACTGTGAAATTTTCGCTCTCCTGTCCGACATATTCTATTAATTTCGGTCAATTTTCGATTTCGCTCTATTTTCCCAAAATTTCGTTCAAATTTCGCTTCACTTTTGCGTAAAAACATTGAAAGCATAGCGAAAATGAAAGCAAAATTAGAGATCGATGTCATGTGGAGCGAATTTAGTTCGCCCGTAAGAAATTTTCACCTAACAGTACAAAATTTTAGTTATCCAGTGGAAAATTTTTGCCTTTCAGTGCGAAATTGTTGGATACTAGTGCGCAAATTTTGCAATCCACCGTGAAATTGTCTTCCTCCAGCGCGACATATTCGTGTTCCGGTGCAAAATGTATGACATTCCGTTTGAAATTTTCGCTCTCTTGTGCAAAATTTTCGCATTTCGGTGCGAAATTTTCGCATTTCAGTGCAAAAGTTTCGCTTGTCAGTGCGAAATGCTAGCATTCAAGTGAAAAATGTTTGCGTTCTAGTGCTGAATTTCCATATGCCAATGGAAATTTTCGTATTCGATTGCGAATTTATTTATAACAATGTGAAATTTTCACATTCCAGTGTGAAATTTTCGCATTTCAGTGCGAAAATTTTGGATTCTTATGTGTTTTCGCAATCCACTTTCAAATTTTCGTCCTCCAGCGCGTTATATGTCCCAGTGCAAAATGTATCCATCTCGTTTGAAATTTTCGCTCTTCGGTGTGAAATTTTCGCTTGTCAGTGTGAAATTTTTGCTTGCCAATGCGGAATTTTCGTATATCAGTGCGAAATTTTCGTGATACATTGCGAACTATTAGCAGTAAATCATGAAGGTTTTGCATTCTTGTGCGAAAATATCGAACTCCACTCCGTAATTTTGTATGAGTGTGAAATGTTCGTGGTACAATGCGAAATTATAGCATTATAACGTGAAATTTTTGCATTCTATTGCGAAATGTTCACTGTCTAGAGCGAAATTTTCGCTCTCCAGTGTGAAATTATCGAATATCAGTACAAAGCTTTCGCATTCCAGGGAGAAATATTTGCGCTGCAGCGCGAAAGTTTCGATTTCAGTGCGAAAAGTTCAGATGCAAATGACTAAGTTTTGCGTTCTATTGCGAAATTTCGTCATGCCAATGGGAAGTTTTTGCTCTTCGGTGCGAAATGTTCGTATTCCATTCCGAAATTTTCGCACTTAATTTCGGTCAATTTTCGATTTCGCGCTATTTTCCCTGAATTTCGTTCAAATTTTGCAAAAATAGAAGCAAAATTAGAGATCGATATCATGTGGAGCGAATTTAATGCGCCAGTAAGAAATTTTCACCTTACAGTACGAAATTTTAGTTGTCCAGTGGAAAAGTTTTTCATTTCAGTGTGAAATTGTTGGATTTTAGTGCGAAATTTTTGCAATCCACTGTGAAATTTTCGTCCTCCAGCGCGACACTTCTGTGTTCCGGTGCAAAATGTATGACATTCCGTTTGAAATTTTCGCTTTTTTGTGCGAAAAGTTCAGATGCAAATGACTAAGTTTTGCGTTCTAGTGCGAAATTTCGTCATGCCAATGGGAATTTTTTGCCCTTTGGTGCGAAATTTTCGTATTCCATTCCGAAATTTTCGCTGTTAAGGGCGAAATTTACGCAACCATTGCAACAATTTCGCATTCCATTGCGAAATCGTTTCATTTCAATGCGAAATTTTTGTATTCAAGTGTGAATTTGTCACAAATCAGTGCAAAAATTTTGGATTCTAGTGCGACATTTTCGCAATTCACTGTGAAATTTTCGCTCTCCTGTCCGACATATTCTATTAATTTCGGTCAATTTTCGATTTCGCTCTATTTTCCCAAAATTTCGTTCAAATTTCGCTTCACTTTTGCGTAATAACATTGAAAACATAGCGAAAATGAAAGCAACATTTGAGATCGATGTCATGTGGAGCGAATTTAGTTCGCCAGTAAGAAATTTTCACCTTACAATACAAAATTTTATTTATCCAGTGGAAAATTTTTGCCTTTCAGTGTGAAATTGTTGGATACTAGTTCGCAATTTTTGCAATTCACCGTGAAATTTTCTTCCTCCAGCGCGACATATTCGTGTTCCGGTGCAAACTGTATGACATTCCGTTTGAAGTTTTCGCTCTTTTGTGCGAAATTTTCGCATTTCAGTGCGAAATTTTCGCTTTCTAATGCGGAATTTTTGTATATCAGTCCGAAATTTTCGTGGTACATTGCGAAATTTTAGCATCACAACGCAAAGTTTTAGCATTCCTCTGCGAAATCATCGCATTCTTTTCCGAAATTTCCTTTGTTAAGAGTGAAATTTACTTTCGCGAAATAATAGACAAATCATAGCGAAAATGAAAGCAAATTTAGAGACCGATATCACGTGAAGCGAATTTATATCTCCAGTGCGAAATTTTGGCTTTACAATACGAAATTTGACATAGAAAACATATTCGTGTTCCAATGCAAAATGTATGCAATTCTGTTTGAAATTATCGATTTTGTCTGTATACTCATTCCAGAGCACAAGTTTCGCTTTTCAGTGCGAAATGTTAACATTCAAGTGAAAAATGTTTGCGTTCTATGGCGAAATTGTCTCATGATAATGCGAAATTTTTGTTATCTTAAGCGAAGGTTTCGCATTCCATTGCGAAATCGTTGCATTTTGATGCAAAATTTTCGCATTCCAGTGTGAAATTTTCGCATATCAGTGCAAAAATTTTGGATTCTAGTGCGACATTTTCGCAATTCACTGTGAAATTTTCGCTTTCCTGTCCGACATATTCTAGCTTGCTGATTTCATATTCATTTCGGTCAATTTTCGATTTCGCTCTATTTTCCCAAAATTTCATTCAAATTTCGCTTCTTTTTTGCGTAATAACATTGAAATCATAGCGAAAATGAAAGCAAAATAAGAGATCGATATCATGTGGAGTGAATTTAGTTCGCCAGTAAGAAATTTTCACCTTGCAGTACAAAATTTTAGTTATCCAGTTGAAAATAAATGTTTGCCTTTCAGTGCGAAATTGTTGGATACTAAAATGTTCGTTATACAAAGCGAAACTTTAGCATTACAACGCAAAGTTTTTGCATTCTTGTGCGAAATTATCGCATTCTTTCGTGAAATTCCGCTGTTAAGAGCGAAACTATTACTCACCAGTGCGAAATTTTTGAATATCAGTACGCAGATTTCGCATTCCAGGGAGAAATATTGGCACTCCAGCGCGAAAGTTTCGCTTGTCAGTGCGAAATGTTAACATTCAAGTATAAAATGTTTGCGTTCTAGTGCGGAATTTCCTCATGCCAATGGGAATTTTCGTAATTTATTAGGAAATTGTTATATAACAATGCAAAATTTTCACATTCTAGTGTGAAACTTTCGCATTTCAGTCCGAAATTTTTGGATTCTAGTGCGAAATTTAAATTTGCTTTCATTTTCGCTATGATTTCAGTATTATTTCGCGAAAGTAAATTTCACTCTTAACAAAGAAAATTTCGGAAATGAATGCGATGATTTCGCAGAGGACTGAAATGCGAAATTTTCGCTCTTTTGTGGGAAGTTTAGTGCAGAACTTTCGCTCTTGTTAGCATATTAGTCCAAAATGTTATAATTCCAGTGCTAAATTTTCGCATTCCCGTGCAAAATTTTTGCATATCAGTGCGAAATTGTTAGAATCTAGTGCGAAACTTTCGCATTCCGGTGAGAAGTATACGCATTCCAGAGCACAAGTTTCGCTTTTCAGTGCGAAATGTTAACATTCAAGTGAAAAATGTTTGCGTTCTATGGCGAAATTGTCTCATGATAATGCGAAATTTTTGTTATCTAAAGCGAAGGTTCGCATTCCATTGCGAAATCGTTGCATTTTGATGCAAAATTTTCGCATTCCAGTGTGAAATTTTCGCATATCAGTGCAAAAATTTTGGATTCTAGTGCGACATTTTCGCAATTCACTGTGAAATTTTCGCTCTCCTGTCCGACATATTCTAGCTTGCTGATTTCATATTCATTTCGGTCAATTTTCGATTTCGCGCTATTCTCCCTGAATTTCGTTCAAATTTTGCGAAAATATAAGCAAAATTAGAGATCGATATCATGTGGAGCGAATTTAATGTGCCAGTAAGAAATTTTCACTTAACAGTACAAAATTTTAGTTGTCCAGTGGAAAAGTTTTTCATTTCAGTGCGAAATTGTTGGATTTTAGTGCGAAATTTTTGCAATCCACTGTGAAATTTTCGTCCTCCAGCGCGACACTTTTGTGTTCCGGTGCAAAATGTATGACATTCCGTTTGAAATTTTCGCTTTTTTGTGCGAAAAGTTCAGATGCAAATGACTAAGTTTTGCGTTCTATTGCGAAATTTCGTCATGCCAATGGGAAGTTTTTGCTCTTCGGTGCGAGATGTTCGTATTCCATTCCGAAATTTTCGCACTTAATTGCAAAATTTTCGCAAGCATTGCAGCAATTTCGCATTTTATAGTGAAATCGGGTCATTTTAATGCAAAATTTTTGCATTCAAGTGTGAAATTTTCGCATATCAGTGCAAAAATTTTGGATTCTAGTGCGACATTTTCGCAATTCACTGTGAAATTTTCGGTCTCCTGTCCGACATATTCTATTAATTTCGGTCAATTTTCGATTTCGCTCTATTTTCCCAAAATTTCGTTCAAATTTCGCTTCACTTTTGCGTAAAAACATTGAAAGCATAGCGAAAATGAAAGCAAAATTAGAGATCGATGTCATGTGGAGCGAATTTAGTTCGCCCGTAAGAAATTTTCACCTAACAGTACAAAATTTTAGTTATCCAGTGGAAAATTTTTGCCTTTCAGTGCGAAATTGTTGGATACTAGTGCGCAAATTTTGCAATCCACCGTGAAATTGTCTTCCTCCAGCGCGACGTATTCGTGTTCCGGTGCAAAATGTATGACATTCCGTTTGAAATTTTCGCTCTCTTGTGCAAAATTTTCGCATTTCGGTGCGAAATTTTCGCATTTCAGTGCAAAAGTTTCGCTTGTCAGTGCGAAATGCTAACATTCAAGTGAAAAATGCTTGCGTTCTAGTGCTGAATTTCCATATGCCAATGGAAATTTTCGTATTCGATTGCGAATTTATTTATAACAATGTGAAATTTTCACATTCCAGTGTGAAATTTTCGCATTTCAGTGCGAAAATTTTGGATTCTTATGTGTTTTCGCAATCCACTTTCAAATTTTCGTCCTCCAGCGCGTTATATGTCCCAGTGCAAAATGTATCCATCTCGTTTGAAATTTTCGCTCTTCGGTGTGAAATTTTCGCTTGTCAGTGTGAAATTTTTGCTTGCCAATGCGGAATTTTCGTATATCAGTGCGAAATTTTCGTGATACATTGCGAACTATTAGCAGTAAATCATGAAGGTTTTGCATTCTTGTGCGAAAATATCGAACTCCACTCCGTAATTTTGTATGAGTGTGAAATGTTCGTGGTACAATGCGAAATTATAGCATTATAACGTGAAATTTTGGCATTCTATTGCGAAATGTTCACTGTCTAGAGCGAAATTTTCGCTCTCCAGTGTGAAATTATCGAATATCAGTACAAAGCTTTCGCATTCCAGGGAGAAATATTTGCGCTGCAGCGCGAAAGTTTCGATTTCAGTGCGAAAAGTTCATATGCAAATGACTAAGTTTTGCGTTCTATTGCGAAATTTCGTCATGCCAATGGGAAGTTTTTGCTCTTCGGTGCGAAATGTTCGTATTCCATTCCGAAATTTTCGCACTTAATTTCGGTCAATTTTCGATTTCGCGCTATTTTCCCTGAATTTCGTTCAAATTTTGCGAAAATAGAAGCAAAATTAGAGATCGATATCATGTGGAGCGAATTTAATGCGCCAGTAAGAAATTTTCACCTTACAGTACGAAATTTTAGTTGTCCAGTGGAAAAGTTTTTCATTTCAGTGTGAAATTGTTGGATTTTAGTGCGAAATTTTTGCAATCCACTGAAATTTTCGACCTCCAGCGCGACACTTCTGTGTTCCGGTGCAAAATGTATGACATTCCGTTTGAAATTTTCGCTTTTTTGTGCGAAAAGTTCACATGCAAATGACTAAGTTTTGCGTTCTAGTGCGAAATTTTGTCATGCCAATGGGAATTTTTTGCTCTTTGGTGCGAAATTTTCGTATTCCATTCCGAAATTTTCGCTGTTAAGGGCGAAATTTACGCAAGCATGGCAACAATTTCGCATTCCATTGCGAAATCGTTTCATTTCAATGCGAAATTTTTGTATTCAAGTGTGAATTTGTCACATATCAGTGCAAAAATTTTGGATTCTAGTGCGACATTTTCGCAATTCACTGTGAAATTTTCGCTCTCCTGTCCGACATATTCTATTAATTTCGGTCAATTTTCGATTTCGCTCTATTTTCCCAAAATTTCGTTCAAATTTCGCTTCACTTTTGCGTAAAAACATTGAAATGATAGCGAAAATGAAAGCAACATTAGAGATCGATGTCATGTGGAGCGAATTTAGTTCGCCAGTAAGAAATTTTCACCTTACAATACAAAATTTTATATATCCAGTGGAAAATTTTTGCCTTTCAGTGTGAAATTGTTGGATACTAGTTCGAAATTTTTGCAATTCACCGTGAAATTTTCTTCCTCCAGCGCGACATATTCGTGTTCCGGTGCGCAATTTTTGCAATTCACCGTGAAATTTTCTTCCTCCAGCGCGACATATTCGTGTTCCGGTGCAAAATGTATGACCTTACAGTACAAAATTTTAGTTATCCAGTGGAGAATTTTTTCCTTTCAGTGTGAAATTGTTGGATACTAGTGCGCATTTTTTGCAATTCACCGTGAAATTTTCTTCCTCCAGCGCGACATGTTCGTGTTCCGGTGCAAACTGTATGACATTCCGTTTGAAGTTTTCGCTCTTTTGTGTGAAATTTTCGCATTTCAGTGCGAAATTTTCGCTTTCTTATGCGGAATTTTTGTATATCAGTCCGAAATTTTCGTGGTACATTGCGAAATTTTAGCATCACAACGCAAAGTTTTAGCATTCCTCTGCGAAATCATCGCATTCTTTTCCGAAATTTCCTTTGTTAAGAGTGAAATTTACTTTCGCGAAATAATAGACAAATCATAGCGAAAATGAAAGCAAATTTAGAGACCGATATCACGTGAAGCGAATTTATATCTCCAGTGCGAAATTTTGGCTTTACAATACGAAATTTGACATAGAAAACATATTCGTGTTCCAGTGCAAAATGTATGCAATGCTGTTTGAAATTATCGATTTTGTCTGTATACTCATTCCAGAGCACAAGTTTCGCTTTTCAGTGCGAAATGTTAACATTCAAGTGAAAAATGTTTGCGTTCTATGGCGAAATTGTCTCATGATAATGCGAAATTTTTGTTATCTTAAGCGAAGGTTTCGCATTCCATTGCGAAATCGTTGCATTTTGATGCAAAATTTTCGCATTCCAGTGTGAAATTTTCGCATATAAGTGCAAAAATTTTGGATTCTAGTGCGACATTTTCGCAATTCACTGTGAAATTTTCGCTTTCCTGTCCGACATATTCTAGCTTGCTGATTTCATATTCATTTCGGTCAATTTTCGATTTCGCTCTATTTTCCCAAAATTTCATTCAAATTTCGCTTCTTTTTTGCGTAATAACATTGAAATCATAGCGAAAATGAAAGCAAAATAAGAGATCGATATCATGTGGAGTGAATTTAGTTCGCCAGTAAGAAATTTTCACCTTGCAGTACAAAATTTTAGTTATCCAGTTGAAAATAAATGTTTGCCTTTCAGTGCGAAATTGTTGGATACTAAAATGTTCGTTATACAAAGCGAAACTTTAGCATTACAACGCAAAGTTTTTGCATTCTTGTGCGAAATTATCGCATTCTTTCGTTGCCCCAGTTTCACTTCAATTTTGCTCCAGTTTCGCTCCAGTTTCGCTCCAGTTTCGCTCCAGTTTCGCTCCACTTTCGCTTTACTTTCGCTCCAGTTTCGCTCATCTTTCGCTTTAGTTTCGCTCCAGTTTCGCTTCAGTTTCGCTCCACTTTCTATCCAGTTTCGCTTTACTTTCGCTCCAGTTTCGCTCAACTTGCGCTTCAGTTTCGCTCCAATTTCGCTCCAGTTTCGCTCCAATTTCGCTGCAAATCGCTCCAATTTCGCTCCAATTTCGCCCCAGTTTCGCTCCAGATTCGCTCCAATTTCGCTCCAGTTCACTCCAGTTTCGCCCCAGTTTCGCTCCAGTTTCGCTCCACTTTCGCTTCAGTTTCGCTTCAGTTTCGTTCCAGTTTCGCACCAATTTCGCTCCAGTTTCGCTCCAGTTTCGCTTTACTTTCGCTCCAGTTTCGCTCCGCTTTCGCTTCAGTTTCGCTCCAATTTCGCTCCAATTTCGCCCCAGTTTCGCTTTACTTTCGCTCCAGTTTCGCTCCGCTTTCGCTTCAGTTTCGCTCCAATTTCGCTCCAGTTTCGCCCCAGTTTCGCTCCAGATTCGCTCCAATTTCGCTGCAGATTCACTCCAGTTTCGCCCCAGATTCGCTCCACTTTCGCTTCAGTTTCGCTGCAGTTTCGCTCAAGTTCTGCTTCAGTTTCGCTCCAGTTTCGCTCCAGTTTCGCTCCACTTTCGCTGCAATTTCGCTTCAGTTTCGCTCTACTTTCGCTCCAGTTTCGCTCCAGATTCGCTCCACTTTCGCTTAACTTTCGCTCGAGATTCGCTCCACTTTCGCTTCAGTTTCGTTCCAGTTTCACTCCAGTTTCGCTCCATTTTCGCTGCAATTTCGCTCCAGTTTCGCTCTTCTTTCGCTCGAGTTTCGCTCCAGATTCGCTCTAATTTCGCTCCAGTTTCGCTCCAGTTTCGCTTCAGTTTCGCTCCAGTTTCGCTCCAGTTTCGCTCCAATTTCGCTCCACTTTCTATCCAGATTCGCTCCAATTTCGCTCCAGTTTCGCTCCCCTTTTGCTTCAGTTTTGCTCCAGTGTCGCTCTACTTTCGCACCAGTTTCGCTTCAGTTTCGCTTCAGTTTCGCTCCAGTTTTGCTCCAGTTTCGCTTCAATTTCGCTCCACTTTCGCTTCAGTTTGGCTCCAATTTCGCTCCAATTTCGTTCCACTTTCGCTTCAGTTTTGCTCCAGTTTTGCTCCAGTTTCGCTCTACTTTCGCTCCACTTTCGCTCCAGTTTTGCTCCAGTTTAGCTCCACTTTCGCTTCAGTTTCGCTCCAGTTACACTCTACTATCGCTCCAGTTTCGCTTCAATTTCAATCCACTTTCGCTCCAGTTTCGCTTCAATTTCGCTCCACTTTCACTCCAGTTTCGCTTCAATTTCGTTCCAGTTTCGCTATAGTTTCGCTCCAGTTTCGCTGCACTTTCGCTCCAATTTCGCTTCAGTTTCGCTCCAGTTCCACTCCAGTTTCGGTTCAGTTTCTCTGCAGTTTCACTCCAATTTCGTTCCAATTCCGCCCCAGATTCGCTCCAGATTTGCTCCAATTTCGCTCCAGTTTCTATCCAGTTTCGCTCCAGTGTCGCCCTTCTTTCGCTTCAGTTTCGCTCCAGTTTCGCTCCAGTTCCACTCCAGTTTCGGTTCAGTTTCTCTGCAGTTTCACTCCAATTTCGTTCCAATTCCGGTCCAGTTTCGCTCCAGATTCGCTCCTATTTGGCTCCACTTTCACTTCAGTTTCGCTCCAGTTTCGCTCCAGTTACGCTCCAGTTTCGCACCAATTTCGCTCCAGTTTCGAACAGGTGATTGTACCTATCCGGATTGTACCTGCCTAATTTCGCTACAGTTTCACTCCAGTTCCGCTCCAGTTTCGGTTCAGTTTCTCTGCAGTTTCACTCCAATTTCGTTCCAATTCCGCCCCAGGTTCGCTCCAGATTCGCTCCAGTTTCGCTTCAGTTTCGCTCCAGTTTTGCTCCAGTTTCGCTGCAATGTCGCTCCAGTTTCGCTCCAGCTTCGCTTCACTTTCGCTTCAGTTCCGCTCCAGTTTCGGTTCAGTTTCTCTGCAGTTTCACTCCAATTTCGTTCCAATTCCGCCCCAGGTTCGCTCCAGATTCGCTCCAGTTTCGCTTCAGTTTCGCTCCAGTTTTGCTCCAGTTTCGCTGCAATGTCGCTCCAGTTTCGCTCCAGCTTCACTTCACTTTCGCTTCAGTTTCGCTCCAGTTTCGCTCCAGTTTCGCTCAACTTTCGCGCCAATTTCGCTCCAGTTTTGCTCCACTTTTGCTCCAGTTTCGCTTCAGTTCGCTCCAGTTTCGCTCCACTTTCTCTCCAGATTCGCTCCAATTTCGTTCCAGTTTCGTTCAACTTTCGCTCCAGTTTCGCTCCAGTTTCGCTTCAATGTCGCCCTAGTTTCGCTCCAGTTTCACTCCAATTTCGCTTCAGTTTCGCTCCAGTTTCGCTCCAGTTTCGCTCCAGATTCGCTCCACTTTCGCTTCAGTTTCGCTCCAGTTTCGCTCCTTTTTCGCTCCAATTTCGCTCCAGTTTCGCTCTACTTTCACTAAGATTCGCTTCAGATTCGCTCCAATTTTGCTCCAGTTTCGCTCCAGTTTCGCACCAGCTTCGCTTCAGTTTCGCTCCAGTTTTGCTCCAGTTTTGCTCCAGTTTCGCTTCAATTTCGCTCCAGTTTCGCTCCAGTTTCGCTCCAGTTTCGCTCCACTTTCGCTTCAGTTTCGCTTCAGTTTCGTTCCAGTTTCTCTATAATTTCTCTCCAGTTTCGCTCCAGTTTCGCTTTACTTTCGCTCCAGTTTCGCTCCCCTTTCGCTTCAGTTTCGCTCCAGTTTCGCTCCAGATTCGCTCCACTTTCGCTTCAGTTTCGCTCCAGCTTCGCTCCAATTTCACTCCAGATTTGCTCCACTTTCGCTTCAATTTCGCTCCAGTTTCGCTCCAGTTTCGCTCCACTTTCGCTTCAGTTTCGCTTCAGTTTCGCTTCAGTTTCGTTCCAGTTTCTCTCCAATTTCTCTCCAGTTTCGCTCCAGTTTCGCTTTACTTTCGCTCCAGTTTCGCTCCCCTTTCGCTTCAGTTTCGCTCCAGTTACGCTCCAGTTTCGCTCCAGTTACGCTCCAGTTTCGCTCCACTTTCGCTTCAGTTTCGCATCAGTTTCGCTCCAGTTTTGCTCCAGTTTCACTTCAATTTCGCTCCAGTTCGCTCCAGTTTCACTCCACTTTCGCTCCCTTTTCGCTCCAGTTTCGCTTCAGTTTCGATCCAGTTTTGATCCAGTTTCGCTTCAATTTCGCTCCAGTTTCGCTCCACTTTCGCTTTACTTTCGCTTCAGTTTCGCTCCAGTTTCGCTCCAGATTAGCTCCACTTTCGCTTTACTTTCGCTCGAGATTCGCTCCACTATCGCTCCAATTTCGCTCCTATTTCGCCCCAGTTTCGCTCCAGATTCGCTCTAATTTCGTTCCAATTTCGTTCCACTTTCGCTCCAGTTTCGCTCCAATTTCGCCCCAGTTTCGCTCCAGTTTCACTCCAATTTCGCTTCAATTTCGCTCCAGTTTCGCTCCAGATTCGCTCCACTTTCGCGTCAGTTTCGCTCCAGTTTTGCTCCAGTTTCGCTCCAGTTTCGCTCCAGATTCGCTCCACTTTCGTTTCAGTTTCGCTACAGTTTCGCTCCACTTTCGCTCCAATTTCGCTCCAGTTTCGCTGCACTTTCGCTCCAGTTTTGCTCCCCTTTCGCTTCAGTTTCACTCCAGTTTCGCTCCAGTTTCGCTCCACTTTCGCTTCAATTCCGCTCCAGTTTCGCTCCAATTTCGCTCTACTTTCGCTCCAGTTTCGCTCCAGATTTACTCGAATTTCGCTCCAGTTTCGCTCCAGTTTCGCTTCAGTTTCGCTCCAGTTTCGCTCCAGTTTCGCTCCACTTTCTCTCCAGATTCGCTCCAATTTCGCTCCAGTTTCGCTCCAATTTCGCTCCAGTTTCGCCCCAGTTTCGCTCCTTTTTCGCTCCAGTTCCGCTTCAGTTTCGCTCCGGTTTTGCTCCAGTTTCGCTCCAATTTCGCTCCACTTTCGCTTCAGTTTGGCTCCAATTTTGCTTCAATTCCGCTCCAGTTTCGCTCCACTTTCGCTTCAGTTTTGCTCCAGTTTCGCTCCAGTTTCGCTCCAGTTTCGCTCCAGTTCCACTCTACTTTCGCTCCAGTTTCGCTTCAATTTCGGTCCACTTTCGCTCCAGTTTCGCTTCAATTTCGCTCCACTTTCACTCTAGTTTCGCTTCAATTTCGCTCCAGTTTCGCTCCAGTTTCGCTCCAGTTTCGCTCCACTTTCGCTTCAGTTTCGCTCCAGTTTCGCCCCAGTTTCGCTCCAGTTTCGCTCCAGTTTCGCTCCACTTTCGCTCAAATTTCGCTGCAGTTTCGCTCCAATTTCGCTGCAATCGTTCAGAATACCCCACGCATCGTTGTAGTTTCCGTCAGAGATGGGAAGATGCTGGATCAATCGCTTTGCTTCACCAGTTAGATGGGCAAGCAAATAGTACATCCGTTGTGAAGGACTGATAGGTTGACAGTGGACCAGCTGCGTGTAGAGCTCCTTGAAGTGGGTCCACTGATGATAATCCCCGTCGAAGATGGGCAGCGTAATCTTGGGCAGTTTTATTGGCTCAGCCAATATGCGCGACGTCTCGAGTTGGTCGCCCGATCGATGGAGATGAGACGACTTATGCTGCAGATTACTAATGCATTCCAGTAGCTCAACCTGCACTTGATTGAATTCTTGTGCACTGTAGCCCATGGTTTCGACTTCGTCCGATGCAGCGCTCTCCCAAATTTCATTGTCGTTACTGGAAAGCTGCTGATGGTAACCTTCTATCAGCTGCAACTTAAGCTGATAGTATGCGTCTGGATGCTGTTGTAGCGACTTCTCATGAACATCTCGCAGAGCGAAGCGAATGTTGCGTATGAGAGCCATTTGTCGTCGAATTGATTTGATGACGGTTGCATCAACTTTGACATCATCGGTGTTCGCCACCCTGAACCTTTCAGGGGGAACTGGTGAAGCCTTGCGAACGCGAGGTGGGCCGGGGGCCAAACGTTCCCGCAAGGTTGCAATAAGCGCAGATGCGTTCTCGTGAACGGTCTGCATGGATTCGAAGAACCTCTGCTGAATGTACGGATGCAATGGGTTTGCATCCACTAGCTGCTGCTCCACCATCGCCTGATGGTTAGCTTGGAATTGGGACCAAGCGTCGTTTAGCTCGCGTTCCGCCTTGTCCAAGTACGCGCTATTCTTCCTGTCAGTGGGGTCCTTTTTCAGTCGCCGTAGAACTGCTTGGATAACGTCGCCCAACTGCGACTGTTCCTGTGTCAGCTCCTCGAAACTCGCCATGTTGAGAATCGCAAGAGCAAAGTGTTGAAATTATCGCCTGGAGTGCAGAACCAAAGAAATGTAAAAATATCTCGCCGGGGCCTCCAAATGTTTTTGTATAGCGACTCAGGAGTTTCTGAAGCCGCTTGAAATCCAGATGCAAGATCTGGACTTCAATCGTAAGGTTTAAGTACAATACTTACACCTCAATGCGTTGATGTGGTGATTGTACCTATCCGGACAAAACATATCACAGAAACCTTCCTAATTTCGCTACAGTTTCGCTCCAGTTCCGCTCCAGTTTCGGTTCAGTTTCTCTGCAGTTTCACTCCAATTTCGTTCCAATTCCGCCCCAGGTTCGCTCCAGATTCGCTCCAGTTTCGCTTCAGTTTCGCTCCAGTTTTGCTCCAGTTTCGCTGCAATGTCGCTCCAGTTTCGCTCCAGTTTCGCTCCCCTTTCGCTCCAATTTCGCTCCAGTTTTGCTGCACTTTTGCTCCAGTTTCGCTTCAGTTTCGCTCCAGTTTCGCTCCACTTTCTCTCCAGATTCGCTCCAATTTCGTTCCAGTTTCGTTCAACTTTCGCTCCAGTTTCGCTCCAATGTCGCCCGAGTTTCGCTCCAGTTTCACTCCAATTTCGCTTCAGTTTCGCTCCAGTTTTGCTCCACTTTCGCTTCAGTTTTGCTCCAGTTTCGCTCAAGTTTCGCTCGCTTTCGCTCCCATTTCGCTGCAAATTCGCTCCAATTTCACTCCAATTTCGCTCCTATTTCGCCCCAGTTTTGCTCCAGTTTCAATCCAATTTCGTTCCAGTTTCGTTCCACTTTCGCTCCAGTTTCGCTCCAATTTCGCCCCAGTTTCGCTCCAGTTTCACTCCAATTTCGCTTCAATTTCGCTCCAGTTTCGCTCCAGATTCGCTCCACTTTCGCGTCAGTTTCGCTCCAGTTTTGCTCCAGTTTCGCTCCAGTTTCGCTCCAGATTCGCTCCACTTTCGCTTCAGTTTCGCTCCAGTTCCGCTCCCCTTTCGCTCCAGTTCCGCTCCCCTTTCGCTCCAGTTTCGCTCCAGTGTCGCTCCACTTTCGCTCCAGTTTCGCTTCAGTTTCGCTCCAGTTTCACCACAAAATATGTACACATTCTCAGTTTCGCCCCAGTTTCGCTTCAATTTTGCTCGTATTTTGCTCCAGTTTCGCTCCACTTTCGCTCCAATTTCGCTCCAGTTTCACTCCGATTTCGCCATAGTTTCGCTCCAGTTTCGCTCTAGTTTTGCTCCACTTTCTCTCCAGATTCGCTCCAATTTCGCTCCAGTTTCGCCCCAGTTTCGCTCATTTTTCGCTCCAGTTTCGCTTCAGTTTCGCTCCAGTTTTGCTCCAGTTTCGCTTCAATTTCGCCACACTTTCGCTTCAGTTTGTTTCCAATTTCGCTCCAATTTCGCTCCACTTTCGCTTCAGTTTCGGTCCAGTTTTGCTCCACTTTCGCGTCAGTTTCGCTCCAGTTTTGCTCCAGTTTCGCTCCAGTTTCGCTCCAGATTCGCTCCACTTTCGCTTCAGTTTCGCTCCAGTTCCGCTCCCCTTTCGCTCCAGTTTCGCTCCAGTTTCGCTCCAGTTTCGCTCTACTTTCACTCACATTTCGCTTCAGAAACGCTCCAATTTCGCTCCTTTTCGCTCCAGTTTCGCTTCAGTTTCGCTCCGGTTTTGCTCCAGTTTCGCTCCAATTTCGCTCCACTTTCGCTTCAGTTTGGCTCCAATTTTGCTTCAATTCCGCTCCAGTTTCGCTCCACATTCGCTTCAGTTTCGCTCCAGTTTCGCTACAGTTTCGCTCCACTTTCGCTCAAATTTCGCTGCAGTTTCGCTCCAATTTCGCTGTAATTTCGCCCCAGTTTCGCTCCAGATTCGCTCCAATTTCGCTCCAGTTTCACTCCAGTTTCGCCCCAGTTTCGCTCCAGTTTCGCTCCAGATTCGCTCCACTTTCGCTTCAGTTTCAACTCAGTTTCGCTCCAGTTTCGCTCCCATTTCGCTGCAGTTTCGCTCCAGTTTCGCTCCAATTTCGCTGCAGTTTCGCTCAAATTTCGCTCCAATTTCGCACCAGTTTTGCTCCAGATTCGCTCTAATTTCGCTCCAATTTCGCTCCAGTTTCGCTCCAGTTTCGCTTTAGTTTCGCTCCAGTTTCGCTCCTCTTTCTCTCCAGTTTCGCTCCAATTTCGCTGCAGTTTCGCTCCAGTTTCGCTCAAGTTTCGCTCGCTTTCGCTCCCATTTCGCTGCAAATTCGCTCCAGTTTCGCTCCACTTTCGCTCCAATTTCGCCATAGTTTCGCTCCAGTTTCGCTCCAGTTTCGCTCCACTTTCTCTCCAGATTCGCTCCAATTTCGCTCCAGTTCCGCTCCCCTTTCGCTCCAGTTTCGCCCCAGTTTCGCTCCTTTTTCGCTCCAGTTTCGCTTCAGTTTCGCTCCAGTTTTGCTCCAGTTTCGCTTCAATTTCGCCACACTTTCGCTTCAGTTTGTCTCCAATTTCGCTCCAATTTCGCTCCACTTTCGCTTCAGTTTCGGTCCAGTTTTGCTCCATTTTCGCTTCAATTTCGCTCCACTTTCGCTTCAGTTTGTCTCCAATTTCGCTCCAATTTCGCTTCAGTTTCGCTCCAGTTTCATTCCACTTTCGCACCACTTTCGCTCAAGTTTCGTTCCAGTTTCGCTCCACTTTCGCTTCATTTACGCTCCAGTTTCGCTCCAGTTCCACTCCAGTTTCGGTTCAGTTTCTCTGCAGTTTCACTCCAATTTCGTTCCAATTCCCCCCCAGATTCGCTCCAGGTTCGCTCCAATTTCGCTCCAGTTTCTATCCAGTTGCTCTCCAGTGTCGCTCCTCTTTCGCTTCAGTTTCGCTTCAAATTCGCTCCAGTTTCATTCCACTTTCGCTCCAGTTTCGCTCCAGTTTCGCTCCAGTTTCGCTCCAATTTCGCTGCAGTTTTGCTTCAATTTCGCTGCAGTTTCGCTCCACTTTCGCTTGAATTTCGCTCCAGTTTCGCTCCAATTTCGCTCCAATTTCGCTCCAGTTTTGCTCCCCTTTTGCTCCAGTTTCGCCCCAGTTTCGCTCCTTTTTCGCTCCAGTTTCGCTTCAGTTTCGCTCCAGTTTTGCTCCAGTTTCGCTTCAATTTCGCCACACTTTCGCTTCAGTTTGTCTCCAATTTCGCTCCAATTTCGCTCCACTTTCGCTTCAGTTTCGGTCCAGTGTTGCTCCACCTTCGCACCACTTTCGCTCAAGTTTCGCTCCAGTTTCGCTCCACTTTCGCTTCAGTATCGCTCCAGTTTCGCTCCAGTTCCACTCCAGTTTCGGTTCAGTTTCTCTGCAGTTTCACTCCAATTTCGTTCCAATTCCGGTCCAGTTTCGCTCCAGATTCGCTCCTATTTCGCTCCACTTTCACTTCAGTTTCGGTTCAGTTTCGCTCCAGTTTCGCTCCAGTTTCGCTCCAGTTTCGCTCCAGTTTCGCACCAATTTCGCTCCAGTTTCGAACAGGTGATTGTACCTATCCGGACAAAACATATCACAGAAACCTTCCTAATTTCGCTACAGTTTCGCTCCAGTTCCGCTCCAGTTTCGGTTCAGTTTCTCTGCAGTTTCACTCCAATTTCGTTCCAATTCCGCCCCAGGTTCGCTTCAGATTCGCTCCAGTTTCGCTTCAGTTTCGCTCCAGTTTTGCTCCAGTTTCGCTGCAATGTTGCTCCAGTTTCGCTCCAGCTTCGCTTCACTTTCGCTTCAGTTTCGCTCCAGTTTCGCTCCACTTTCGCTCCAATTTCGCTCCAGTTTTGCTCCACTTTTGCTCCAGTTTCGCTTCAGTTTCGCTCCAGTTTCGCTCCACTTTCTCTCCAGATTCGCTCCAATTTCGTTCCAGTTTCGTTCAACTTTCGCTCCAGTTTTGCTCCAATGTCGCCCCAGTTTCGCTCCAGTTTCACTCCAATTTCGCTTCAGTTTCGCTCCAGTTTCGCTCCACTTTCGCTTCAGTTTTGCTGCAGTTTCGCTCCAGTTTTGCTCCAGTTTCGCTCCAGTTTCGCTCCAGATTCGCTCCACTTTCGCTTCAGTTTCGCTCCACTTTCGCTCCAATTTCGCTCCAGTTACGCTCCAGTTTCGCTCTACTTTCACTCAAATTTCGCTTCAGAATCGCTCCAATTTCGCTCCAGTTTCGCTCCAGTTTCGCTCCAGTTTCGCTCCCCTTTCGCTTCAGTTTCGCTCCAGTTTCGCTCCAGATTGGCTCCACTTTCGCTCTACTTTCGCTCGAGATTCGCTCCACTTTCGCTTCAGTTTCGTTCCAGTTTCACTCCAGTTTCGCTCCACTTTCGCTTTACTTTCGCTCCAGTTTCGCTCATCTTTCGCTTTAGTTTCGCTCCAGTTTCGCTTCAGTTTCGCTCCACTTTCTTTCCAGTTTCGCTTTACTTTCGCTCCAGTTCCGCTCCAGTTTCGCTCCAGTTTCGCTCCAGTTTCGCTCCACTTTCGCTTTACTTTCGCTCCAGTTTCGCTCATCTTTCGCTTTAGTTTCGCTCCAGTTTCGCTTCAGTTTCGCTCCACTTTCTTTCCAGTTTCGCTTTACTTTCGCTCCAGTTTCGCTCCACTTTCGCTCCAGTTTCGCTCCAATTTCGCTCCAGTTTCGCTCCAATTTCGCTGCAAATCGCTCCAATTTCGATCCAGTTTCGCTCCAGTTTCGCTTTACTTTCGCTCCAGTTTCGCACCGCTTTCGCTTCAGTTTCGCTCCAATTTCGCTCCAATTTCGCCCCAGTTTCGCTTTACTTTCGCTCCAGTTTCGCTCCGCTTTCGCTTCAGTTTCGCTCCAATTTCGCTCCAATTTCGCTCCAATTTCGCCCCAGTTTCGCTTTACTTTCGCTCCAGTTTCGCTCCGCTTTCGCTTCAGTTTCGCTCCACTTTCGCTCCAATTTCGCCCCAGTTTCGCTCCAGATTCGCTCCAATTTCGCTCCAATTTCGCCCCAGTTTCGCTTTACTTTCGCTCCAGTTTCGCTTCAGTTTCGCTCCAATTTCGCTCCAATTTCGCTCCAATTTCGCCCCAGTTTCGCTTTACTTTCGCTCCAGTTTCGCTCCGCTTTCGCTTCAGTTTCGCTCCAATTTCGCTCCAATTTCGCTCCAATTTCGCCCCAGTTTCGCTTTACTTTCGCTCCAGTTTCGCTCCGCTTTCGCTTCAGTTTCGCTCCAATTTCGCTCCACTTTCGCTCCAGTTTCGCTCCAATTTCGCTGCAAATCGCTCCAATTTCGCTCCAGTTTCGCTCCAGTTTCGCTTTACTTTCGCTCCAGTTTCGCTCCGCTTTCGCTTCAGTTTCGCTCCAATTTCGCTCCAATTTCGCTCCAATTTCGCCCCAGTTTCGCTTTACTTTCGCTCCAGTTTCGCTCCGCTTTCGCTTCAGTTTCGCTCCAATTTCGCTCCAATTTCGCTCCAATTTCGCCCCAGTTTCGCTTTACTTTCGCTCCAGTTTCGCTCCGCTTTCGCTTCAGTTTCGCTTCAGTTTCGCTCCACTTTCGCTCCAGTTCCACTCCAGTTTCGGTTCAGTTTCTCTGCAGTTTCACTCCAATTTCGTTCCAATTCCGGTCCAGTTTCGCTCCAGATTCGCTCCTATTTCGCTCCACTTTCACTCCAGTTTCGCTTCAATTTCGTTCCAGTTTCGCTATAGTTTCGCCCCAGTTTCGCTGCACTTTCGCTGCAATTTCGCTGCAGTTTCGCTCCAGTTCCACTCCAGTTTCGGTTCAGTTTCTCTGCAGTTTCACACCAATTTCGTTCCGATTCCGCCCCAGATTCGCTCCAGGTTCGCTCCAATTTCGCTCCAGTTTCTATCCAGTTTCGCTCCAGTTTCGCTCCACTTTCGCTCCAATTTCGCTCCAGTTTTGCTCCACTTTTGCTCCAGTTTCGCTTCAGTTTCGCTCCAGTTTCGCTCCACTTTATATATATAAACCAGATTATATATATATAAACCATAAATATAGGTATTTTAACTAAAAAAGCTAAAATTATACAAAAATAAAATAATATATAATTTAAAGTCATATTAATCATTAAATAAAAATTAACATTACCAAAATATGTGTATATATAAAAAATACCTAATAATATAGGTAAAGAAGCCAATACAGTATAAAACAATATTAAGTAAAGTCCTCGTGGATTATCGATTAATAATGATAATTGCAATTGATATAATTAGTGCGATGACACCCCCTAATTTATTAGGAATAGATCGTAAAATTGCGTATGCAAACAGAAAATATCAATCTGGTTGAATATGAATTGGGGTTACTAGTGGATTTGCTGGGATAAAGTTATCTGGATCTCCTAATAAATAAGGATTAATTAATGTAAGTATTGTTAATCTAGCTAATATCATAATAAATCCTACAATATCTTTATAAGTAAAGTAAGGGTGAAAAGGAATTTTATCAATATTTGAATTTACACCTAGGGGGTTATTAGAACCTGTTTGATGTAAAAATAGTAAATGAATTATAGTTATAGCTGCAATAATAAAAGGCAAGATGAAATGGAATGTAAAAAATCGGGTTAACGTTGCATTATCTACTGCGAATCCTCCCCAGATTCATTGAACTAGTATTGTACCTAGATAAGGAATAGCGGATAATAAGTTTGTAATTACAGTTGCTCCTCAAAAAGATATTTGTCCTCATGGTAATACATATCCTAGAAATGCTGTTGCTATTACTGCAAATAGAATAATTACCCCAACTATTCATGTTTGTGTATATAAAAATGAATTATAATAAATTCCTCGACCAATATGAATATAAATACAAATAAAAAAAAAAGAGGCTCCGTTTGCGTGTAGGGTTCGTAATAATCATCCATAATTTACATCTCGGCAGATATGTGCCACTCTATTAAATGCTATTTCGATGTCGGCTGTGTAGTGTATAGCTAAAAATAATCCTGTTATAATTTGGATAACTAAACATAATCCCAATAGTGATCCATAGTTTCATCAAGCTGAAATGTTTGCAGGAGCTGGTAAATCTACTAATGCATTATTAGCAATTTTAAATAAAGGATGGTTTAAACGTATAGGTTTATTCATTAGTTTATTTGACGTAAAGGCCCATAAAATAAATTGGTAATTTTTACTACTACCACCAATGTCAATAATAAATAATTTATTAATATAATAGTAATTATATTAATTGGAAAATTGTAAATATTTATTATATATATATATATGCGTCTCTGTATGTGGGTTTATCAGTGATACTCTCCAATTTCGTTCCAGTTTCGTTCAACTTTCGCTCCAGTTTCGCTCCAATGTCGCCCCAGTTTCGCTCCAGTTTCACTCCAATTTCGCTTCAGTTTCGCTCCAGTTTCGCTCCACTTTCGCTTCAGTTTTGCTCCAGTTTCGCTCAAGTTTCGCTCGCTTTCACTCCCATTTCGCTGCAAATTCACTACAATTTCGCTCCAATTTCGCTCCTATTTCGCCCCAGTTTCGCTCCAGATTCGCTCCAATTTAGTTCCAGTTTCGTTCCACTTTCGCTTCAGTTTCGCTCCAATTTCGCCCCAGTTTCGCTCCAGTTTCACTCCGATTTCGCTTCAATTTCGCTCCAGTTTCGCTCCAGATTCGCTCCACTTTCGCGTCAGTTTCGCTCCAGTGTTGCTCCAGTTTCGCTCCAGTTTCGCTCCAGATTCGCTCCACTTTCGCTTCAGTTTCGCTCCAGTTTCGCTCCACTTTCGCTCCAATTTCGCTCCAGTTTCGCTCAAGTTTCGCTCTACTTTCACTAAAATTTCGCTTCAGATTCGCTCCAATTTCGCTCCAGTTTCGCTCCAGTTTCGCACCAGCTTCGCTTCAGTTTCGCTCCAGTTTTGCTCCAGTTTTGCTTCAATTTCTCTCCAGTTTCGCTCCACTTTCGCTTCAGTTTCGTTCCAGTTTCACTCCAGTTTCGCTCCACTTTCGCTTCAGTTTCGCTCCAGATTGGCTCCACTTTCGCTTTACTTTCGCTCGAGATTCGCTCCACTTTCGCTTCAGTTTCGTTCCAGTTTCGCTCCAGTTTCGCTCCACTTTCGCTCCAATTTCGCTCCAATTTCGCCCCAGTTTTGCTCCAGATTCGCTCTAATTTCGCTCCAGTTTCGCTCCACTTTCGCTTTACTTTCGCTCCAGTTTCGCTCATCTTTCGCTTTAGTTTCGCTCCAGTTTCGCTTCAGTTTCGCTCCACTTTCTATCCAGTTTCGCTTTACTTTCGCTCCAGTTTCGCTCCACTTTCACTTCAGTTTCGCTCCAATTTCGCTCCAGTTTCGCTCCAATTTCGCTGCAAATCGCTCCAATTTCGCCCCAGTTTCGCTCCAGATTCGCTCCAATTTCGCTCCAGTTCACTCCAGTTTCGCCCCAGTTTCGCTCCAGTTTCGCTCCACTTTCGCTTCAGTTTCGCTTCAGTTTCGTTCCAGTTTCGCCCCAGTTTCGCTCCAGTGTCGCTCTACTTTCGCACCAGTTTCGCTTCAGTTTAGCTTCAGTTTCGCTCCAGTTTTGCTACAGATTCGCTTCAATTTCGCTCCACTTTCGCTTCAGTTTGGCTCCAATTTTGCTCCAATTTCGTTCCACTTTCGCTTCAGTTTTGCTCCAGTTTCGCTCTACTTTCGCTCCACTTTCGCTCCAGTTTTGCTCCAGTTAAGCTCCACTTTCGCTTCAGTTTCGCTCCAGTTACACTCTACTATCGCTCCAGTTTCGCTTCAATTTCAATCCACTTTCGCTCCAGTTTCGCTTCAATTTCGCTCCACTTTCACTCCAGTTTCGCTTCAATTTCGTTCCAGTTTCGCTATAGTTTCGCTCCAGTTTCGCTGCACTTTCGCTTCAATTTCGCTGCAGTTTCGCTCCAGTTTCGCTCTACTTTCGCTCCAATTTCGTTTCAGATTCGCTCCAGTTTCGCTCCACTTTCGCTTCAGTTTTGCTTCAGTTTCGTTCCACTTTCGCACCAATTTCGTTCCAGTTTCGCTCCAGTTTCGCTTTACTTTCGCTCCAGTTTCGCTCCGCTCTCGCTTCAGTTTCGCTCCAATTTCGCTCCAATTTCGCTCCAGATTCGCTCCGATTTCGCTGCAGTTTTGCTCCAGTTTCGCCCCAGATTCGCTCCACTTTCGCTTCAGTTTCGCTCCAGTTTCGCTCAAGTTCTGCTTCAGTTTCGCTCCAGTTTCGCTCCAGTTTCGCTCCACTTTCGCTGCAATTTCGCTTCAGTTTCGCTCTACTTTCGCTCCAGTTTCGCTCCAGATTCGCTCCACTTTCGCTTTACTTTCGCTCGAGATTGGCTCCACTTTCGCTTCAATTTCGTTCCAGTTTCACTCCAGTTTCGCTCCAATTTCGCTGCAATTTCGCTCCAGTTTCGCTCTTCTTTCGCTCCAGTGTCGCTCCAGATTCGCTCTAATTTCGCTCCAGTTTCGCTCCAGTTTCGCTTCAGTTTCGCTCCAGTTTCGCTCCAGTTTCGCTCCAGTTTCGCTCCACTTTCTATCCAGATTCGCTCCAATTTCGCTCCAGTTTCGCTCCCCTTTTGCTTCAGTTTTGCTCCAGTGTCGCTCTACTTTCGCACCAGTTTCGCTTCAGTTTCGCTTCAGTTTCGCTCCAGTTTTGCTCCAGTTTCGCTTCAATTTCGCTCCACTTTCGCTTCAGTTTGGCTCCAATTTTGCTCCAATTTCGTTCCACTTTCGCTTCAGTTTTGCTCCAGTTTCGCTCTACTTTCGCTCCACTTTCGCTCCAGTTTTGCTCCAGTTTAGCTCCACTTTCGCTTCAGTTTCGCTCCAGTTACACTCTACTATCGCTCCAGTTTCGCTTCAATTTCAATCCACTTTCGCTCAAGTTTCGCTTCAATTTCGCTCCACTTTCACTCCAGTTTCGCTTCAATTTCGTTCCAGTTTCGTTATAGTTTCGCTCCAGTTTCGCTGCACTTTCGCTTCAATTTCGCTGCAGTTTCGCTCCAGTTTCGCTCATTTTCTCATTTTCAAGTGATCAGTTCAGTTAAGGATGCGCGTTTTTATATTCATCCACAGATAATAGCCCTTGTCTTTAAAATAGAAAATATTATAGATCGTGATTAGTGATTAGTGCCAGACCCCTTAAGCAAAGAAAAATAAAGTGAAAGTAACAGTGTTAAAAAAACCGGAAGTGCAGTGGAACATAGCCAACAAAGCAGCAACAAAAGTGCTCGCATAATTCAAAGTAAGTCATTTAATTGTATCATAATTTCATTTGATTTTTCAGTCATATATTGGTATCATAATGAGAATTTTTCATAATCTAATCTTGAATTCTCCAAAATAACTTGATACACTATATGCATTAATTCTTTTATTGGCGTTTCAACGAAAATGTTCATAATATGATCTTGATTTTTCTTAAACACTTTATACATTCGAATACCAAACGAATATATTGATGATATTCAAAATAACATATTCAACATAAAGAAATTTTCAAAATCTTTCAAAAACACTGTACTTTATAGAACCTCTCACTTCACTTTTCAAGGAATATTGCACCTCAGTCAGACTGGGGAACCACATCATTTCTCACATCTCAGTCAAAACTGAGGAATCATACAAACTTACATTGCAAAACATACCTACTATGCATGCATATGTTGGGGTACACAATTAGATGTTTATCGTAGCATATGCTTAAAAATCCATGTATGGATGCACATGTATATAATTTTACGTATGTGTGCATACATGCATTGACAAGCATAACAAACACACTTTAAAATTTAACTTGTATACTCTCAATAATGAAGAAAATAGAATAAATTAAATTAATAAGCCTACTGATGAGTCCCCGTGGTTGGGGACGAAAATGCATTCTAGGCGACCTAAACGTTCGCTTTTTACTAATGTTCGAAGAACAATAGTATTAAACTCGTTTCGCCGAAAATTCATATTTGTTTATATATATATATATATATATATATATATATATATATATATATATATATATATATATATATATATATATATATATATATATATATATATATATATACATATATATATATATATATATATCAGCAAAATGATTTTCCGAGATAATCTCTGGAGTGACCGATTCGATTGAGCTGAAACTTTATATATATATATATATATATATATATATATATATATATATATCAGCAAAATGATTTTCCGAGATAATCTCTGGAGTGACCGATTCGATTGAGCTGAAACTTTCGGAGAACGTAGATGTATATAGTAGGTAGGTCCACGACTTTCTCAAATTCAGATATCCTAAACCTTTTGGCAGCGGCGAGCGTTTTAGTGAATTTTGAGGTACTCCTATATTTCCAAGCAGTGGAAATTTTCGTTAGGAAAAAGTATTGGGAATGAAAATTAATTATGTTCTTAGCTTGTCTATGATAAAGAATTGAAATTTTTGAGCCGTGTGTGGGTGCTAAGTGCCTAAAAGTAGGCAAGGATTTTTTTTCAAATTTTGATTTGTCATTACTTGTGATCAAAACAACGGATCATCGTGAAAATTACAGAGCGTATTGATGTTGACTAGGACTTAGCATATATGGGTTTGCAAGGTTGCACGGGTAACACTGTAGTTAATACTATTGTTCTTCGAACATTAGTAATAATCCCATCTACAAAACACGTAGCACTAAGCATAAACCTTCTTTCTGCACCAGATAGAATTTTTATGCTAAGTAATGTTATCATTTTTTCGTTGCATGTTGCAGAGAGTTTTGGCTTCCATAAAGCATTAACAGGCAACTTCCACGCTCAATACTTCCTTCGGCGGCTAAATTCGGATTTGGTATAATACCATTTCCGCCACTCCCACCGCCAATGACTCCTCCAGCTCCAAGTCCTGCTAAATTTCCGCCGTAGATATTGTTATTCGACACGTTTCCATTAATGTTATTCATTATATTAAACCTATTTTTCACAAATAATTTCAAAGTGAAAGCATTGCTTTCAGATGTATCGCAAAAAACGTATTTGTATCCGTGTTTAAACTTTCATTCCGTTCCAAGAAGTCCGCAGTATTTAAAACAACACAAATCATCGGTAGTGTACTCAGAATTAAAATTTTTACCTAGAAAATATACGAATAACAAATCTTATCTGCCTGTTTCGTTCCCTAATCATCTCATTTATCAGCTACTTCATTCAATACCTAATGCTTTCGAAACAACAAAATGTGTACACATTTTCAGTTTCGCTCCAGTTTCGCTTCAATTTCGCTCGTATTTCGCTCCAATTTCGCTCCAGTTTTAATCCGATTTTGCCCCAGTTTCACTCCAGTTACGCTCCAGATTCGCTTCAATTTCGCTCCAGTTTCGCTCCAGTTTCGCTTCAGTTTCGCTCCAGTTTCGGTTCAGTTTTGTTCCAGTTTCGGTCCAATTTCGCTCCACTTTCGTTTCAGTTTCGCTTGAGTTTCGCTCAAGTTTCGCTTGAGTTTCGCTTGAGTTTCGCTCCAGTTTCGCTCCAGTTTCGCTCCAGTTTCGCTCCACTTTCGCTTCAGTTTCGCTCCAGTTTCGCACCACTTTCGCTCCAGTTTCGAACAGGTGATTGTACCTATCCGGACAAAACATAACACGGAAACCTCCCTAATTTCGCTCCAGTTTCGCTCCAGTTCCGCTCCAGTTTCGGTTCAGTTTCTCTGCAGTTTTGCTCCAATTCTGCTCCAATTTCGCCCCAGTTTCGCTCCAAATTCGCTCCAATTTCGCTAAAGTTTCAATCCAGTTTCGCTCCAGTTTCGCTCCTCTTTCGCTTCAGTTTCGCTCCAAATTCGCTCCAGTTTCGCTCCAGTTTCGCTTCAGTTTCGCTTCAGTTTCGCTCCACTTTCGCTCCAGTTTCGCTTCAATTTCGCTCCAGTTTCGGTATAGTTTCGCTTCAATTTCGCTCCACTTTCGTTTCAGTTTCGCTTGAGTTTCGCTCAAGTTTCGCTTGAGTTTCGCTTGAGTTTCGCTCCAGTTTCGCTCCAGTTTCGCTTCAGTTTCACTCCACTTTCGTTTCAGTTTCGCTTGAGTTTCGCTCCAGTTTCGCTTGAGTTTCGCTTGAGTTTCGCTCCAGTTTCGCTCCAGTTTCGCACCACTTTCGCTCCAGTTTCGCTTCAATTTCGCTCCAGTTTCGGTCCAGTTTCGCTTCAATTTCGCTCCACTTTCGTTTCAGCTTCGATTGAGTTTCGCTCCAGTTTCGCTTGAGTTTCGCTTGAGTTTCGCTCCAGTTTCGCTCCAGGTTCTCTCCAGTTTGGCTCCAGTTTCGCTGCAATTTCGCTTCAGTTTCGCTCCAGTTTCGCTTGAGTTTCGCTTGAGTTTCGCTCCAGTTTCGCTCTGATTTCGCTCCACTTTCGCTCCAGTTTCGCTACAATTTCGCTCCAGTTTCGGACCACTTTCGCTCCACTTTCGCTTCAGTTTCGCTCCAGTTCAACTCCACTTTCGCTCCAGTTTCGCTCCAGTTTCGCTCCACTTTCGCTCCAGTTTCGCTTCAATTTCGCTCCAGTTTCGGTCCAGTTTCACTTCAATTTCGCTCCACAATCGTTTCAGTTTCGCTTGAGTTTCGCACCAGTTTCGCTTGAGTTTCGCTTGAGTTTCGCTTGAGTTTCGCTCCAGTTTCGGTTCAGTTTCGCTCCAGTTCCACTCTACTTTCGCTCCAGTTTCGCTCCAGATTTGCTCCACTTTCGCTTCAGTTTCGCTCCAATTTCGCTCCAGTTTCGTTCCAATTTCGCTCAAGTTTTGCTGCTATTTCGCTGCAATTTCGCTGCAGTTCCGCTCCACTTTTGCTCTTCTTTCGCTTCAGTTTCGCTCCAATTTCGCTCCAGTTTCGCTTCGGTTTCGCTCCAGATTCGCTCCGCTTTCGCTCCACTTTTGCTTCAGTTTCGCTCCAATTTCGCTCCAGTTTCGTTCCACTTTCGCCCTAATTTCGCTCCAATTTCGCTCCAGTTTCGTTCCACTTTTGCCCCACTTTCGCTCCAATTTCGCTCCAATTTCGCTTCACTTTCGCTTTAGTTTCGCTCCAGATTCATTCCACTTTCGCTCCACTTTCGCTTCAGTTTCGCTCCAATTTCGCTCCAGTTTCATTCCACTTTCGCTACAGTTTCGCTCCAATTTCGCCCCAGTTTCGCTCCAGTTTCTTTCCAATTTCGCTTCAGTTTAGCTCCAATTTCGCTCCAGTTTCGCTCCAGATTCGCTCCACTTTCGCTTCAGTTTCGCTCCAGTTTCGCTCCAGTTTCGCTCCAGATTCGCTCCACTTTCGCTTCAGTTTCGCTTCAGTTTCGCTCCAATTTCGCTCCAGTTTCGCTTCAGTTTCGCTCCACTTTCGCTCCAGTTTCGCTCAACTTTCGCTCCAGTTTCGCTACAATTTCGCTCCACTTTCGGACCACTTTCGCTCCACTTTCGCTCCACTTTCGCTTCAGTTTCGCTCCAGTTCAACTCCACTTTCGCTCCAGTTTCGCTCCACTTTCGCTCCAGTTTCGCTTCAATTTCGCTCCAGTTTCGTTCCAGTTTCACTTCAATTTCGCTCCACAATCGTTTCAGTTTCGCTTGAGTTTCGCTTGAGTTTCGCTCCAGTTTCGGTTCAGTTTCGCTCCAGTTCCACTCTACTTTCGCTCCAGTTTCGCTCCAGATTTGCTCCACTTTCGCTTCAGTTTCGCTCCAATTTCGCTCCAGTTTCGTTCCAACTTCGCTCAAGTTTTGCTGCAATTTCACTGCAATTTCGCTGCAGTTCCGCTCCACTTTCGCTCTTCTTTCGCTTCAGTTTCGCTCCAATTTCGCTCCAGTTTCGCTTCGGTTTCGCTCCAGATTCGCTCCGCTTTCGCTCCACTTTTGCTTCAGTTTCGCTCCAATTTCGCTCCAGTTTCGTTCCACTCTCGCCCTAATTTCGCTCCAATTTCGCTCCAGTTTCGCTCCACTTTCGCCCCACTTTCGCTCCAATTTCGCTCCAATTTCGCTTCACTTTCGCTTTAGTTTCGCTCCAGATTCATTCCACTTTCGCTCCACTTTCGCTTCAGTTTCGCTCCAATTTCGCTCCAGTTTCATTCCACTTTCGCTCCAGTTTCGCTCCAATTTCGCCCCAGTTTCGCTCCAGTTTCTTTCCAATTTCGCTTCAGTTTAGCTCCAATTTCGCTCCAGTTTCGCTCCAGATTCGCTCCACTTTCGCTTCAGTTTCGCTCCAGTTTCGCTCCAGATTCGCTCCACTTTCGCTTCAGTTTCGCTTCAGTTTTGCTCCAATTTCGCTCCAGTTTCGCTTCAGTTTCGCTCCACTTTCGCTCCAGTTTCGCTCCACTTTCGCTTCAGTTTCGCTTCAGTTTCAATCCAGTTTCGCTGCACTTTCGCTCCAGTTTCGGTTCAGTTTTGCTCCAGTTTTGCTCCAGTTTCGCTTCGATGTCGCTCCAGTTTCGCTCCAGTTTCGCTTCAGTTTCGCTCCGGTTTTGCTCCAGTTTCGCTCCACTTTCGCTCCAATTTCGCTGCAGTTTCGCTCCAATTTCGCTCCAATTTCGCTACAGTAACTTTCCAGATTCGCTCCAATTTCGCTCCAGTTTCACACCAGTATCGCCCCAGTTTAACTCTAGTTTCGCTCCAGATTCGCTCCACTTTCGCTTAAGTTTCGCTCCAGTTTCGCTCCAGTTTCGCTCCAGTTTCGCTCCAGTTTCGCTCCAATGTCGCTGCAGTTTGCTCCAGTTTCGCTCTACTTTCGCTCCATATTTTCTCCAGATTCGCTCCAATTTCGCTTTAGTTTCGCTCCAGTTTCGCTTCAGTTTTGGTCCAGTTTCGCTCCAGTTTCGCTCCACTTTCGCTTCAGTTTGGCCCCAATTTCATTCCAATTTCGCTCCACTTTCGCTCCAGTTTCGCTTCAGTTTCGCTCCAGTTTCGGTTCAATTTCGCTCCACTTTTGCTTCAGTTTGGCTCCAATTTTGCTCCAATTTCGCTCTACTTTCGCTTCAGTTTCGGTCCAGTTTCGCTCCAGTTCCACTCTATTTTCGCTCCAGTTTCGCTTCAATTTCGCTCCAGTTTCGCTCCAGTTTCGCTCCAATTTCGCTTCAATTTCGCACCGCTTTCGCTCCAATTTCGTTCCAATTTCGCTCCACTTTCACTCCAGTTTCGATTCAATTTCGCTCCAGTTTCGGTCCAGTTTCGCTCCACTTTCGCTCCAGTTTCGCTCCAGTTTTGCTCCAATTTCGCTGCAGTTTCGCTCCAGTTTCACTCTACTTTCGCTCCAGTTTCGCTCCACTTTCGCTTCAGTTTCGCTCCAGTTTTGCTCCAGTTTCGCTCCAATTTTGCTGCAGTTTCGCTCCAATTTCGCCGCAGTTTCGCTCCAATTTCGCTCCAATTTCGCCCCAGTTTTGCTCCAGATTCGCTCCATTTTCGCTCCAATTTTGCTCCAGTTTTGCTTCAGTTTCGCTCCAGTTTCGCTCCACCTTCTCTCCAGTTTCGCTCCAATTTCGCTGCAGTTTCGCTCCAGTTTCGCTCCAGTTTCGCACCACTTTCGCTCCAGTTTCGAACAGGTGATTGTACCTATCCGGACAAAACATAACACGGAAACCTCCCTTATTCCTATCCGAACCATGAAAAACCCCGCAAATTCCCCCCAATAACGGCTTACAAGATGAACATTCTGAAACTCATGAAAAATCTACCCTATTTAAGGGTGTAAGTTATAACCCAGCATTATTCGCTCCAGTTTAGCTCCACTATCGCTCCAGTTTCGAACATGTTATTGTACCTATTCGGACAAAACATAACACGGAAACCTCCCTAATTCCTATCCGAACCATGAAAAACCATAAAATTCCCCCCAATAACGGCTTACAAGATGGACATTCTGAAACTCATGAAAAATTAGCCCTACTTAAGGGTGAAAGTTATACCCAGCATTATTTTACCTGTTATGAAATTATTTGCCAAACAATTTTAAAGCGCAAATTTGACAAAAAAAAAAACATTTTGTTCAGACAATTAACAACTTTGCACTGAAAAGAATCAAACATCATTTCTATCGCCGAGAATAGGAGCCAATCAGAAACGATGAATTCAGTTTCGCTCCAGTTTCGCTTCAGTTTTGCTCCAGTTTCGCTCCAGTTTCGCTCCACTTTCGCTTCAGTTTGGCCCCAATTTCGCTCCAATTTCGCTCCACTTTCGCTCCAGTTTCGCTTCAGTTTCGCTCCAGTTTCGGTTCAATTTCGCTCCACTTTTGCTTCAGTTTGGCTCCAATTTTGCTCCAATTTCGCTCTACTTTCGCTTCAGTTTCGGTCCAGTTTCGCTCCAGTTCCACTCTATTTTCGCTCCAGTTTCGCTTCAATTTCGCTCCAGTTTCGCTCCAGTTTCGCTCCAATTTCGCTTCAATTTCGCACCGCTTTCGCTCCAATTTCGTTCCAATTTCGCTCCACTTTCACTCCAGTTTCGATTCAATTTCGCTCCAGTTTCGGTCCAGTTTCGCTCCACTTTCGCTCCAGTTTCGCTCCAGTTTTGCTCCAATTTCGCTGCAGTTTCGCTCCAGTTTCACTCTACTTTCGCTCCAGTTTCGCTCCACTTTCGCTTCAGTTTCGCTCCAGTTTTGCTCCAGTTTCGCTCCAATTTTGCTGCAGTTTCGCTCCAATTTCGCCGCAGTTTCGCTCCAATTTCGCTCCAATTTCGCTCCAATTTCGCCCCAGTTTTGCTCCAGATTCGCTCCATTTTCGCTCCAATTTTGCTCCAGTTTCGCTTCAGTTTCGCTCCAGTTTCGCTCCACCTTCTCTCCAGTTTCGCTCCACCTTCTCTCCAGTTTCGCTCCAATTTCGCTGCAGTTTCGCTCCAGTTTCGCTCCAGTTTCGCACCACTTTCGCTCCAGTTTCGAACAGGTGATTGTACCTATCCGGACAAAACATAACACGGAAACCTCCCTTATTCCTATCCGAACCATGAAAAACCCCGTAAATTCCCCCCAATAACGGCTTACAAGATGAACATTCTGAAACTCATGAAAAATCTACCCTATTTAAGGGTGTAAGTTATAACCCAGCATTATTCGCTCCAGTTTAGCTCCACTATCGCTCCAGTTTCGAACATGTTATTGTACCTATTCGGACAAAACATAACACGGAAACCTCCCTAATTCCTATCCGAACCATGAAAAACCATAAAATTCCCCCCAATAACGGCTTACAAGATGGACATTCTGAAACTCATGAAAAATTAGCCCTACTTAAGGGTGAAAGTTATACCCAGCATTATTTTACCTGTTATGAAATTATTTGCCAAACAATTTTAAAGCGCAAATTTGACAAAAAAAAAACATTTTGTTCAGACAATTAACAACTTTGCACTGAAAAGAATCAAACATCATTTCTATCGCCGAGAATAGGAGCCAATCAGAAACGATGAATTCAGTTTCGCTCCACTTTCGCTTCAGTTTGGCCCCAATTTCGCTCCAATTTCGCTCCACTTTCGCTCCAGTTTCGCTTCAGTTTCGCTCCAGTTTCGGTTCAATTTCGCTCCACTTTTGCTTCAGTTTGGCTCCAATTTTGCTCCAATTTCGCTCTACTTTCGCTTCAGTTTCGGTCCAGTTTCGCTCCAGTTCCACTCTATTTTCGCTCCAGTTTCGCTTCAATTTCGCTCCAGTTTCGCTCCAGTTTCGCTCCAATTTCGCTTCAATTTCGCACCGCTTTCGCTCCAATTTCGTTCCAATTTCGCTCCACTTTCACTCCAGTTTCGATTCAATTTCGCTCCAGTTTCGGTTCAGTTTCTCAGAAAATATACGAATAAAAAATCTTATCTGCCTGTTTCGTTCCCTAATCATCTCATTTGTTAGCTACTGCATTCAATAGCTAATGCTTTCGAAACCACAAAATGTGTACACACTCTCAGTTTCGCTCCAGTTTCGCTTCAATTTCGCTCGTATTTCGTTCCAGTTTCGCTCCAATTTCGCTCCAATTTCGCTCCAGTTTCACTCCGATTTCGCCATAGTTTCACTCTAGTTACGCTCCAGATTTGCTCCAATTTCGCTCCAGTTTCGCTCCAGTTTCGCTTCAGTTTCGCTCCAGTTTCGGATCAGTTTCTCTCCAGTTTCGGTAGAATTTCGCTCCAGTTTCGCTCCGATTATGCTCGAAGTGCGATCCTTTCGCTCCAATTTCGCTTCAGTTTCGCCCCAGTTCCGCGCCAGTTTCGAACAGGTGATCGTACCTATCCGGACAAAACATAACACAGAACCCTTCCTAATTTCGCTCCAGTTCCGCTCCAGTTTCGGTTCAGTTTCTCTGCAGTTTCACTCCAATTTCGTTCCAATTCCGCCCCAGTCTCGCTCCAGATTCGCTCCAATTTCGCTCCAGTTTCTATCCAGTTTCACTCCAGTTTCGCTCCTCTTTCGCTTCAGTTTCGCTCCAAATTCGCTCCAGTTTCGCTCCACTTTTGCTTCAGTTTCGCTCCAGTTTCGCTCCAGTTTCGCTCCGATTTCGCTCCAAGTTCGCTCTTTTCGCTACAATTTCGCTCCAGTTCCGCGCCAGTGTCGCTCTAGTTTCGCTCCAGTTTCGCTCCAGTTTCACTCCAGTTTCGCTCCACTTTCACTTCAGTTTCGCTCCAGTTTCGTTCCAGTTTCGCTCGAGTTTCGCACCAACTTCGCTCCAGTTTCGAACAGGTGATTGTACCTATCCAGACAAAACATAACACAGAAACCTTCCTAATTTCGCTCCAGTTTCGCTCCAGTTCCGCTCCAAATTCGGTTCAGTTTCTCTGCAGTTTCACTCCAATTTCGTTCCAATTCCGCCCCAGTTTCGCTCCAGATTCGCTCCAATATCGCTCCAGTTTCTATCCAGTTTCACTCTAGTTTCGCTCCTCTTGCGCTTCAGTTTCGCTCCAAATTCGCTCCAGTTTCGCTCCACTTTTTCTTCAGTTTCGCTCCAGTTTCGCTCAGATTTCGCTCCAAGTTCGCTCCTTTCGCTACAATTTCGCTCCAGTTCCGCGCCAGTGTCGCTCTAGTTTCGCTCCAGTTTCGCTCCAGATTCGCTCTTCTTTCGCTTCAGTTTCGCTTCAGTTTCGCTCCAGTTTCGCTCCAATTTCGCTCCAGTTTCGCTCCAGTTTCGATGCACTTTCGCTCCAGTTTTGCTCCCCTTTCGCTTCAGTTTCACTCCAGTTTCGCTGCAGTTTCGCTCCAATTTCGCTTCAATTCCGCTCCAGTTTCGCTCCAATTTCGCTGCAGTTTCGCTCCAAATTCGCTCTACTTTCGCTCCATTTTCGCTCCAGATTAACTCCAATTTCGCTCCAGTTTCGCTCCAGTTTCGCTTCAGTTTCGCTTCAGTTTCGCTCCAGTTTCGGTCCAATTTCGCTCCACTTTCGCTTCAGTTTGGCTCCAATTTTGCTTCCATTCCGCTCCAGTTTCGCTCCACTTTCGCTTCAGTTTCGCTCCAGTTTCGCTCCAGTTTCGCTACAGTTCCACTCTACTTTCGCTCCAGTTTCGCTACAGTTCCACTCTACTTTCGCTCCAGTTTCGCTTCAATTTCGTTCCACTTTCGCTCCAGTTTCGCTTCAATTTCGCTCCACTTTCACTCTAGTTTCGCTTCATTTTCGCTCCAGTTTCGCTCCAGTTTCGCTCCACTTTCGCTTCAGTTTCGCTCCACTTTCGCTTCAGTTTCGCTCCAGTTTCGCCCCAGTTTCGCTCCAATTTCGCTCCAATTTCGCTGCAATTCCGCCCCAGTTTCGCTCCAGATTCGCTCCAATTTCGCTCCAGTTTCACTCCAGTTTCGCCCCAGTTTCGCTCCAGTTTCGCTCCAGATTCGCTCCACTTTCGCTTCAGTTTCGCCTCAGTTTCGCTTCAGTTTCGCTCCCATTTCGCTGCAGTTTCGCTCCAGTTTCGCTCCAATTTCGCTGCAGTTTCGCTCCAGTTTCGCTCCTCTTTCTCTCCAGTTTCGCTCCAATTTCGCTGCAGTTTCGCTCCAGTTTCGCACCACTTTCGCTCCAGTTTCGAACAGGTGATTGGACATCCGGACAAAACGTAACACGGAAACCTCCCTAATTCCTATCCGAACCATGAAAAACCATAAAACTCCCCCCAATAACGGCTTACAAGATGGACATTCTGAAGCTTATGAAAAATAAACCCTACTTTAGGGTGAAAGTTATAACCCATCATTATTTTAACTGTTTTGAAATTATTTGTCAAACAATTTGAAAGCTCAAATTCGACAAAAAAGACATTTTGTTCAGACAATTAACAACTTTGCACTGAAAAAAATCAAACATCATTTCTATCGCCGAGAATAGGAGCCAATAAGAAACGATGAATTCTACATCCAAGCTAATAAATCACT